>CM060926.1:381872921-383072921 GCA_030737875.1 Allium sativum
TTTTGATTATTTAAAATGAATTATTTTAAATAATATCGACGATAAATTTATTCTGAATAGAATTCGACGTATATATTTATATACGTCGTCATTAGAATATAAATATTTATATATAATTATAAATAGAATTGAAAATGGCGCGGTAGTTCGAAAATTCGATTTCTAATTTCAAATGAATATACAGAATTCAATATAAGTCAGAATTGAACAAAACAAGAAATATTTGAATCTGTATAACTATATCTTTGTAACGAAGTTAACAAACTGAGATTTCATTTTAGAAATGATAAGATATGTCCAGTTTAAAATTAGAAATAGTCGCTGTGGAATTTATATATATTTTTATATATATAAGGCCCTTAAAAATAGCAATTTTGCAAACGACCTCGGATTTCGACGAAACAAGTTTTGTTAGGTCCGTGATGTCGAATTATTGCTAGATTCCAAATTTCATAATTTTTCGAATCAATATGTGAGCGTGGCAAAGGAAAACGTGTTTTGACCATTTCAGTTGATTTTAATCGACTGGAAATTGGCCATTTTTCCAACGGTCTCAGAATTCGACGAAACTAGTTTTGTTAGGACCGTATCGTCAATACGAAACTAGAAAATATTTTTCTGCAATTTATAGAGTTAGTATGTGACCCCGGTAATTTGAAATGTACGTTTAAAATTCAATATAGTGATTTAAATGTAAATTCAACTGAAACTAATCGAAACGATCAAATCAGCTTGCGATACATATCCCATTGTGTTCGGAATAGGGGTAAAACGCTATGGACGACAGGCGGTGGGCCTCGTTTCGAGGTCATGGGTAAAAGTCAACTTTATGCAATTAATTTAATAAAAAAAAAAAATATTTCCCTCCTTTATTTTCCTGCTGCCCCCCCCCCCCGTTCAATCAGATTTCAAACGAAAAAAAAAAGCCCTAGCGTCATCGACAGCCGCACCCCCCCCCCCCGAAGCGCTGCCGCCCATCGCCGCGCCCCCCCCCCCCCCCCTCCCTCGACGAACTCCCATCGAAGCCCCCCCCTCCCTCGACGAGCCCACCGAAGCCCCCCCCCCTCCTCGTTTCAGAAACGCGACGCGCCCCTCGAAGGCTCCACCGCCTCCAGCATCGCCTGAGGCCGACGCTCGACCTCCAGGGTGAGCTCTTGTTCGACCGTTCTGAGATGAAGAACAATTCATGATGGTGATTAGGTAAAGGAAAGTTTTACTTCTTTTTTTTTATTATATACAATGAAATTAAAATCTGAATTGTTTTATAAATTAAAATCTGAATTGTTTTATAAAGTAAAATCTGAATTGTTTCATAAATAAAATCTGAATAGTTTTATAAATAAAATCCGAAATGTTTTGTAAAAATAAAATAGCAAAGCTGGTTTTAAAAATAATATTGCAAATATTGTTTAAAAAAAAAATATATAAAGTTATCATTGTTTTTAAAGTAAAATAGAATTGATTTTTGAAAATAAAATATAACTTGTTTATGGAAGAAACTATACATTGATTCAAAATGTAAACATTCTTGATTTGAAAAATAAAATAGAAGTGAGGTTTGTATGGCGAAAAAGGTTAAAACTTTAAATAGAAAAAGGTTAAAACTTTAAATAGAAAAAGTTAAAACTTTAAATATAAATTTGAAATGATTTTTGAATATAAAAATTAGCATTGTTGAAAATATATCTATATCGCAAGGTTTTGAAAATATATGGGAATGTTTTAAAAATAAAAATAGAATTTTTATATATTGAACTTCGAATTAAAAATATGTTTTTTTATATTGAACTTCGAATTAAAAATATGATTTTTATATATTGAATAGCGAACTAAAAATTCGATTTTTTATATATTGAATAGCGAACTAAAAATTCGATTTTTATATATTGAACTTTGAAATAAAAATTCGATTTTTATATATTGAACTTTGAAATAAAAATTCGATTTTTATATATTGAACTTTGAAATAAAAATTCGATTTTTATATATTGAACTTTGAAATAAAAATTCGATTTTTATATATTGAATAGCGAAGTAAAAATGGGATTTTTACATATGTAGTGAAAGCGGACAACGAAGGTGACAAAAAGGCGAAACGACGAAGACTTCTGCAAAAGAAGAGCCGTGGAGCTAGGATAGCTATATGTGAGAACTTCTCACCTTTCAATTTAAATTTTCTAGTTATATATATACTAGGATGCAGACGGTGCTTAGTAGCACCTGACACCCGTCATCCACAGACCATGGATGGCTTGTTTGTTAAATTGTTTGGTTGTGTAGTTGGTTAAATTATTTGGTTTCAATGTGGTTTGTGGTGTGAATAATCGAATCGATAAATTGGTTAGGATTAGACGTGCGCCGTTATAAGGCGAAGGAGTAAGGCTAGGTTAGACTCTTACTCCAAATTTTGTGGTTTGCATAACAAATTGATTTGATTGATGTGTGAATGGCGTGGGCCTTCACTAGACCGGGGATAAGGCTAGGCCTTGTCCCGTTTCTAGTATCGTGCCGTTATGCCGCCGAAATTTTCTAAAATATGTTAGAAAAATAAAAATATCATTTTATTTAGAGAATGAATTGAATAGAAATTCATATGTTGAAATAAAATGTTTTGTCGTTAAAAATATAATTTTTAACGTGAATATGAATATAGTGAAAGTGAATAAATAAATATTCATTTACAAACCAGACGGTTTGTTTATGTACACTTATTTGAAGGACATTGATTGGGTCGATAAATTTTACACATCGCCCAACTGCACGAATAAAAATATGTGTTTGATTGTTTGAAACCCCACACGGGTGTTAGGATGAAATTTGAAGTTCACTCATCCTGATTGATTAAATATGTCAATCGATTGATTGACAGGCTGTTATAAGCATTAGATATCTATATTTGATGCTTATACGGTGTAGTGCACTTTGGTTGATGGTTGATTATTTATCGTTGCTATTATATACATGTGTTGTATGAAAAATCCATATAATTAACTTTATATGGTAATTGATTGGGCCTCATTCCAGTTTTAAAAATAGAAATATTTGAAATAGAAATATTCAAAATGGAATATTTGAAAATATCAATATATGAAGCCGTGTTGATTAGATTGACGCCATTTTGACGTGAACGATATTTATATCGATTTTATTCATTTTAAGATGAATATTAAAAAGTAATTTTGAAATCGAATATTTCGAAATGAATTGAATTGAAAACGATTTCGAAATGAATTGAATTGAAAACGATTTCGAAATGAATTGAATTGAAAACGATTTCGAAATGAATTGAATTGAAAACGATTTCGAAATGAATTGAATTGAAAACGATTTCGAAATGAATCGAATAGAAAACGAATTCAAATTGAATTGAAAACGAATTGAAATTTGAATTGAATAGAAATGAATTTTGAAACGAATTTAAAACTATTTATATAATTCGTTTTAAATAGAAATCGACGAAGTATATATTATATATATTATATATATAATATAATGGCCTGAATAGAACGCGCCGCGCCGCGGCAGTTCGTGAATTTCGACCATTTATTTCAAACGGACATTGCGGGAGATCCGACCGTCGGATTCTCCTAAAACCGGAACCGTTGGGTTCGTATCGAAAAGAGCTTTCTAATGAATGTTAGAAATTTGAAATCTAACGGTTGGATTTGGAGGTACGTCCAAATCAAATTCGAAAAAGGTCGCTGTAAGTGCAGTTCGATGGCCGTTGATGGAAATCGACTGTACGGGCCTTGATAAAATTATTAAAAATAGTAATAATTTGTGTAAAATCATAAGAAATGATTTGTGAAGAATTGGGATGAAAAACTCCATATTTGAAAAGATAAAAATAGATTTTTATCGAAATGAACTAGTTTTGAACTAGAATTATAATTCTATTTATTTTTAAATAAATAAATTGAATTCGAAAAGGGTTTTAAAAATAACCAAAATTTCCAATGATTGCATTGGAGTGGATTTGAATCGAAATTGTCTTCGGAATATTTCGATGTTGGAATTCAGGATTATACAGATGTTGTTATGGAAATTTGAAAGATATATATTTATATCGTTATTTCCAATACGACATTTGTTAATCGTAGAATTTGATATTGAATATAAGCCGGGATATTTTCTATTCAGAGCCTTGCATTGAATATCGAATGTGATTTGGGTTTGTCGTGAATGGTGTCTTCACTAACACTGTTCTTGAACCCAGTTGAGAAAAGATTAAATCTTTTTATTTAGATTTAATGAAGTGTACCAATTAAAAATGATATTTAATTGGAATTGAATTGGGAATGATTTTTGGGTTTATCGTGAACAGTGTTTTAAATAACACTTGTTCTTTAACCCGATAATTAATGAAGGTGATTTTGGGTTTATTGTGAACTGTGTTTTTAAATGACACGGATTCTTTAACCCAGTCACAGATTAAAACTAAGTGGAGTTTTAATGAATCTTTAATTAGATTGAAATAATCGAAGTGGAGTATCACCAGTTTTGCTCCAGGCGATAGTTAAATCTTTAATTAGATTTGAACGTGAAATGGTAATTGAATTTACCGATAACACCGTGGTGTTAGATATGAAGTACTACCAGTTTTACTTCATGGGATGAATAGGTTGGGATTGGGAAATTAAAACAAATGATTACTTCGGTAAGGTTCGCTAATCCCGACTAGTTTGAATTGATATTCAAAAGTTGATTAAAGAATAAATTCAAGAATTTATCTTTGATAAAATTAATGGGAACCTTTCCCTATGAATGTGAAATTAGAAACTAACTGTCGGTTAGCCAAGCAGAATGGTTTTCTGGATATTGATCTGATGTTGGTTTCGGCCTTCGGGGTTAATATTTGGGAAATTATTCTCTTGATTAATTTACGGTTAGTGACTAATGAATTGGAATGAGGCGTATGTTGTGTTTGTGTAACACTTTTATAACATATACGCGAGTTATTCGGAAAGGCCGGGTTTATCCCATTCTGAATAACTGATACGACGATAAGTCGAAGATGAAGACGATGGTCGAAGACCGGAAGTCTTCACGTCGTTTGGGTGATAACTGATGATCTTGATTGGGCTGTACACCCAAGAAGATGGAAACAGTTGGTGATCGTCCAGACGTACTTGGAGATCGATGGATATGCGGGGTACTAGGTGCCTCCGGTTTCGTTCAGACCCAGAACGGACTTGTAAATGGACTGTGTGTCTGACATCGGATTTCATTCTGTGTGACTGATATCGGTGGCATAGGATGGTTTGCCTGTGTGGCATGCTAAGATGCAAATGATCAAGGCTTCTGTTGAAAAGCAAAGTCTTGTGGTGATGATCAAAGCACGACCTTTGTGGCGTAGCTTTGTGTAACGTTTACCTCGCGTGTTTCACACCAGGTATGAACCAAAAACGGGAGACGGACCTCAGGGAGGGCCTGCGTTTCCTCCTAGCTAGAAGTGGCATCAGTGGTTTTACACGCCCTGACGAGTTTGACTTATGTGGTTGTTGCTGTTGCGAGGCGCCTCGGTTAGATCGGACGATCCGGGTCCGATGGAGTCATTCGTTGGCTCGCTTACGCCCCAAAGGGCGGCGAAACGCAGTGTCCAGGGTTTAAGTTTAATCCACATCGGTGGACCGGCCCTGACGATCCAAGGGTCGATGCGTTCTGATCCTGAGACTCGGGCTAGGCAGTCTCGAATCGGTTGAGGACTATCTTTTGCCTCGGTTCATAGACGGAAATCCAATTTCCAAATACGTGACATTTGCGGTTTTAATTTGTAAACCTATATATGGCGGCATAGTGGCATGGGACGCTCATGTCGCCTATGATTGATACTTATGATTTGAAGTTGTTTTATACAGTATACACTTATAATAGTATCAAATGATTTGTTTTAAACGTATCAAGCATTCTTGGCTATTATAAGGTAAAAACCCTATCCTCCGGCTTGCGATTGCATTGTGTGATGGGAACTGGGTCTTATAACAGCTTCATTTTTCTTTATTAAGCATTGCGCTGTTGTTTTATGCACTGGTATTCTTGGGAGGAAACCCGTTCCGTGTTAAACGGCGTGGTCCCTTGATTTACCTAAGTTTAAAAATAAAGATTAACTGTTTTAGTTCTCACACCAGTCACATGACTGACCTGGAGTTTATTGTTTTAACCTAAACTCTGGGTGCCCCTATTTTGACACGGGCAGCTAGTAGTTTTGGTTTTGCAGATTTATATTCACAGGAACCTGGTTTACAGCTGGAACGATATCCGGAAAGCTTTGTATCCGTATATCTCATTCTAGTTGTGTATTGTATTATTTTCCGCTGCTATGTATTTAAATGTAATTTAAATCTCTGATATTTCTGTGTAATATTCATTTATACTCTGTATATTCTTGTAATCTGATGCATTGTTGTAATATACAATGAAACGTTCTTTTATATGTGTTCTGCTGTGGTTTGTTCTCGAACTATCCGCCGCTTTCCTTTACGGGGAAGTTGCGGGCCGTCACAGTTGGTATCAGAGCTTTGGTTTACAAAGCTCAGAGAACAAGACACATTAGAACCATACGAAAGAATTCATCAGATATTGGATTAGTAATATCCAATGAGAATGACTCGTTAGAGATAGGATCAGTAGTATCCTAGAACGAGTGTGAAGAGTATATTTTTGAAAATGAAAACAATTTTTGTTTTGAAAATTTAAATCAATTATTCGTATTTGATTATCTATTTGTATTGATGTGGACAATCCAGTATATATAGATTGTGCGTATACGTCTGATCCGCGTGTATTCAAAGTTTTAATATATTGGATAGATATAGAATCACACTCTAGTCGCCCGGAGATGATTCAGATGATGAGGCCTCATCATCAGTGTTTATATTCGAGTGACGAAGGTGTGATATCTATATATTTCCATTTGACTGGTGTGAGAACCAAAACTAATATAGACAGATTTATTGTTGTGAATTGGCATCAAAAACCTGATTTTTGACTATGTATCAAAATTATGAATTTGAAACTCTAATTCACTAATTGATTGATGTTTGTGTTGTTTGTTTATTCGTTTGCTAATTTTTAGCCATTTAGCCTAATTGCATCAAATATTGAATTATATTGAAAATTGGTCGCATTTACTTGCATATACATATACTTACATTGAACAGGTCATAGCAAGGAGGCTAGAGCAGAGAATAAAATTTGTTTGCCCGACAAATAGGTACATGTTTACTACATAATTTACTGTTTGTTTGGGTGATGATGATTTTATGAGCCTATTGGCTAGCCGCTTGGCTTTTTCTTTTTCTTTTTGAGATCTGAAGGACCGGGGAAGCTATTTGAAATTCCCCGATGCTCCCGGTGCAGGGGAGGTTATGGCGAAATTTTTCAAAAATTTAGGGTGTTAGCCAAATTTTTGAAATTTTAGAAATTCTCAGAAACTGAAAAGTTAGAGAATGGAAGCCTGATCGAACGTAGAGTTGAATGATCAAACCACTTTCGACTTTGTTCCTTTTCGGGGACGAAAAGTTTTAAGTGGGGGAGATTGTAACAACCCGGAAAATCTGGGCCAGTTTAAAATTTTTATTTTGGCCATTTTAGCGAATTTTGATTATTTAAAATGAATTATTTTAAATAATATCGACGATAAATTTATTCTGAATAGAATTCGACGTATATATTTATATACGTCGTCGTTAGAATATAAATATTTATATATAATTATAAATAGAATTGAAAATGGCGCGGTAGTTCGAAAATTCGATTTCTAATTTCAAATGAATATACAGAATTCAATATAAGTCAGAATTGAACGAAACAAGAAATATTTGAATCTGTATAACTATATCTTTGTAACGAAGTTAACAAACTGAGATTTCATTTTAGAAATGATAAGATATGTCCAGTTTAAAATTAGAAATAGTCGCTGTGGAATTTATATATATTTTTATATATATAAGGCCCTTAAAAATAGCAATTTTGCAAACGACCTCGGATTTCGACGAAACCAGTTTTGTTAGGTCCGTGATGTCGAATTATTGCTAGATTCCAAATTTCATAATTTTTCGAATCAATATGTGAGCGTGGCAAAGGAAAACGTGTTTTGACCATTTCAGTTGATTTTAATCGACTGGAAATTGGCCATTTTTCCAACGGTCTCAGAATTCGACGAAACTAGTTTTGTTAGGACCGTATCGTCAATACGAAACTAGAAAATATTTTTCTGCAATTTATAGAGTTAGTATGTGACCCCGGTAATTTGAAATGTACGTTTAAAATTCAATATAGTGATTTAAATGTAAATTCAACTGAAACTAATCGAAACGATCAAATCAGCTTGCGATACATATCCCATTGTGTTCGGAATGGGGGTAAAACGCTATGGACGACAGGCGGTGGGCCTCGTTTCGAGGTCATGGGTAAAAGTCAACTTTATGCAATTAATTTAATAAAAAAAAAAAATATTTCCCTCCTTTATTTTCCTGCTGCCCCCCCCCCCGTTCAATCAGATTTCAAACGAAAAAAAAAAAAAAAGCCCTAGCGTCATCGACAGCCGCCCCCCCCCCCCCCCCCGAAGCGCTGCCGCCCATCGCCGCGCCCCCCCCTCCCTCGACGAACTCCCATCGAAGCCCCCCCTCCCTCGACGAGCCCACCGAAGCCCCCCCCCCTCCTCGTTTCAGAAACGCGACGCGCCCCTCGAAGGCTCCACCGCCTCCAGCATCGCCTGAGGCCGACGCTCGACCTCCAGGGTGAGCTCTTGTTCGACCGTTCTGAGATGAAGAACAATTCATGATGGTGATTAGGTAAAGGAAAGTTTTACTTTTTTTTTTATTATATACAATGAAATTAAAATCTGAATTGTTTTATAAATTAAAATCTGAATTGTTTTATAAAGTAAAATCTGAATTGTTTCATAAATAAAATCTGAATAGTTTTATAAATAAAATCCGAAATGTTTTGTAAAAATAAAATAGCAAAGCTGGTTTTAAAAATAATATTGCAAATATTGTTTAAAAAAAAATATATAAAGTTATCATTGTTTTTAAAGTAAAATAGAATTGATTTTTGAAAATAAAATATAACTTGTTTATGGAAGAAACTATACATTGATTCAAAATGTAAACATTCTTGATTTGAAAAATAAAATAGAAGTGAGGTTTGTATGGCGAAAAAGGTTAAAACTTTAAATAGAAAAAGGTTAAAACTTTAAATAGAAAAAGTTAAAACTTTAAATATAAATTTGAAATGATTTTTGAATATAAAAATTAGCATTGTTGAAAATATATCTATATCGCAAGGTTTTGAAAATATATGGGAATGTTTTAAAAATAAAAATAGAATTTTTATATATTGAACTTCGAATTAAAAATATGTTTTTTTATATTGAACTTCGAATTAAAAATATGATTTTTATATATTGAATAGCGAACTAAAAATTCGATTTTTTATATATTGAATAGCGAACTAAAAATTCGATTTTTATATATTGAACTTTGAAATAAAAATTCGATTTTTATATATTGAACTTTGAAATAAAAATTCGATTTTTATATATTGAACTTTGAAATAAAAATTCGATTTTTATATATTGAACTTTGAAATAAAAATTCGATTTTTATATATTGAATAGCGAAGTAAAAATGGGATTTTTACATATGTAGTGAAAGCGGACAACGAAGGTGACAAAAAGGCGAAACGACGAAGACTTCTGCAAAAGAAGAGCCGTGGAGCTAGGATAGCTATATGTGAGAACTTCTCACCTTTCAATTTAAATTTTCTAGTTATATATATACTAGGATGCAGACGGTGCTTAGTAGCACCTGACACCCGTCATCCACAGACCATGGATGGCTTGTTTGTTAAATTGTTTGGTTGTGTAGTTGGTTAAATTATTTGGTTTCAATGTGGTTTGTGGTGTGAATAATCGAATCGATAAATTGGTTAGGATTAGACGTGCGCCGTTATAAGGCGAAGGAGTAAGGCTAGGTTAGACTCTTACTCCAAATTTTGTGGTTTGCATAACAAATTGATTTGATTGATGTGTGAATGGCGTGGGCCTTCACTAGACCGGGGATAAGGCTAGGCCTTGTCCCGTTTCTAGTATCGTGCCGTTATGCCGCCGAAATTTTCTAAAATATGTTAGAAAAATAAAAATATCATTTTATTTAGAGAATGAATTGAATAGAAATTCATATGTTGAAATAAAATGTTTTGTCGTTAAAAATATAATTTTTAACGTGAATATGAATATAGTGAAAGTGAATAAATAAATATTCATTTACAAACCAGACGGTTTGTTTATGTACACTTATTTGAAGGACATTGATTGGGTCGATAAATTTTACACATCGCCCAACTGCACGAATAAAAATATGTGTTTGATTGTTTGAAACCCCACACGGGTGTTAGGATGAAATTTGAAGTTCACTCATCCTGATTGATTAAATATGTCAATCGATTGATTGACAGGCTGTTATAAGCATTAGATATCTATATTTGATGCTTATACGGTGTAGTGCACTTTGGTTGATGGTTGATTATTTATCGTTGCTATTATATACATGTGTTGTATGAAAAATCCATATAATTAACTTTATATGGTAATTGATTGGGCCTCATTCCAGTTTTAAAAATAGAAATATTTGAAATAGAAATATTCAAAATGGAATATTTGAAAATATCAATATATGAAGCCGTGTTGATTAGATTGACGCCATTTTGACGTGAACGATATTTATATCGATTTTATTCATTTTAAGATGAATATTAAAAAGTAATTTTGAAATCGAATATTTCGAAATGAATTGAATTGAAAACGATTTCGAAATGAATTGAATTGAAAACGATTTCGAAATGAATTGAATTGAAAACGATTTCGAAATGAATTGAATTGAAAACGATTTCGAAATGAATTGAATTGAAAACGATTTCGAAATGAATCGAATAGAAAACGAATTCAAATTGAATTGAAAACGAATTGAAATTTGAATTGAATAGAAATGAATTTTGAAACGAATTTAAAACTATTTATATAATTCGTTTTAAATAGAAATCGACGAAGTATATATTATATATATTATATATATAATATAATGGCCTGAATAGAACGCGCCGCGCCGCGGCAGTTCGTGAATTTCGACCATTTATTTCAAACGGACATTGCGGGAGATCCGACCGTCGGATTCTCCTAAAACCGGAACCGTTGGGTTCGTATCGAAAAGAGCTTTCTAATGAATGTTAGAAATTTGAAATCTAACGGTTGGATTTGGAGGTACGTCCAAATCAAATTCGAAAAAGGTCGCTGTAAGTGCAGTTCGATGGCCGTTGATGGAAATCGACTGTACGGGCCTTGATAAAATTATTAAAAATAGTAATAATTTGTGTAAAATCATAAGAAATGATTTGTGAAGAATTGGGATGAAAAACTCCATATTTGAAAAGATAAAAATAGATTTTTATCGAAATGAACTAGTTTTGAACTAGAATTATAATTCTATTTATTTTTAAATAAATAAATTGAATTCGAAAAGGGTTTTAAAAATAACCAAAATTTCCAATGATTGCATTGGAGTGGATTTGAATCGAAATTGTCTTCGGAATATTTCGATGTTGGAATTCAGGATTATACAGATGTTGTTATGGAAATTTGAAAGATATATATTTATATCGTTATTTCCAATACGACATTTGTTAATCGTAGAATTTGATATTGAATATAAGCCGGGATATTTTCTATTCAGAGCCTTGCATTGAATATCGAATGTGATTTGGGTTTGTCGTGAATGGTGTCTTCACTAACACTGTTCTTGAACCCAGTTGAGAAAAGATTAACTCTTTTTATTTAGATTTAATGAAGTGTACCAATTAAAAATGATATTTAATTGGAATTGAATTGGGAATGATTTTTGGGTTTATCGTGAACAGTGTTTTAAATAACACTTGTTCTTTAACCCGATAATTAATGAAGGTGATTTTGGGTTTATTGTGAACTGTGTTTTTAAATGACACGGATTCTTTAACCCAGTCACAGATTAAAACTAAGTGGAGTTTTAATGAATCTTTAATTAGATTGAAATAATCGAAGTGGAGTATCACCAGTTTTGCTCCAGGCGATAGTTAAATCTTTAATTAGATTTGAACGTGAAATGGTAATTGAATTTACCGATAACACCGTGGTGTTAGATATGAAGTACTACCAGTTTTACTTCATGGGATGAATAGGTTGGGATTGGGAAATTAAAACAAATGATTACTTCGGTAAGGTTCGCTAATCCCGACTAGTTTGAATTGATATTCAAAAGTTGATTAAAGAATAAATTCAAGAATTTATCTTTGATAAAATTAATGGGAACCTTTCCCTATGAATGTGAAATTAGAAACTAACTGTCGGTTAGCCAAGCAGAATGGTTTTCTGGATATTGATCTGATGTTGGTTTCGGCCTTCGGGGTTAATATTTGGGAAATTATTCTCTTGATTAATTTACGGTTAGTGACTAATGAATTGGAATGAGGCGTATGTTGTGTTTGTGTAACACTTTTATAACATATACGCGAGTTATTCGGAAAGGCCGGGTTTATCCCATTCTGAATAACTGATACGACGATAAGTCGAAGATGAAGACGATGGTCGAAGACCGGAAGTCTTCACGTCGTTTGGGTGATAACTGATGATCTTGATTGGGCTGTACACCCAAGAAGATGGAAACAGTTGGTGATCGTCCAGACGTACTTGGAGATCGATGGATATGCGGGGTACTAGGTGCCTCCGGTTTCGTTCAGACCCAGAACGGACTTGTAAATGGACTGTGTGTCTGACATCGGATTTCATTCTGTGTGACTGATATCGGTGGCATAGGATGGTTTGCCTGTGTGGCATGCTAAGATGCAAATGATCAAGGCTTCTGTTGAAAAGCAAAGTCTTGTGGTGATGATCAAAGCACGACCTTTGTGGCGTAGCTTTGTGTAACGTTTACCTCGCGTGTTTCACACCAGGTATGAACCAAAAACGGGAGACGGACCTCAGGGAGGGCCTGCGTTTCCTCCTAGCTAGAAGTGGCGTCAGTGGTTTTACACGCCCTGACGAGTTTGACTTATGTGGTTGTTGCTGTTGCGAGGCGCCTCGGTTAGATCGGACGATCCGGGTCCGATGGAGTCATTCGTTGGCTCGCTTACGCCCCAAAGGGCGGCGAAACGCAGTGTCCAGGGTTTAAGTTTAATCCACATCGGTGGACCGGCCCTGACGATCCAAGGGTCGATGCGTTCTGATCCTGAGACTCGGGCTAGGCAGTCTCGAATCGGTTGAGGACTATCTTTTGCCTCGGTTCATAGACGGAAATCCAATTTCCAAATACGTGACATTTGCGGTTTTAATTTGTAAACCTATATATGGCGGCATAGTGGCATGGGACGCTCATGTCGCCTATGATTGATACTTATGATTTGAAGTTGTTTTATACACTATACACTTATAATAGTATCAAATGATTTGTTTTAAACGTATCAAGCATTCTTGGCTATTATAAGGTAAAAACCCTATCCTCCGGCTTGCGATTGCATTGTGTGATGGGAACTGGGTCTTATAACAGCTTCATTTTTCTTTATTAAGCATTGCGCTGTTGTTTTATGCACTGGTATTCTTGGGAGGAAACCCGTTCCGTGTTAAACGGCGTGGTCCCTTGATTTACCTAAGTTTAAAAATAAAGATTAACTGTTTTAGTTCTCACACCAGTCACATGACTGACCTGGAGTTTATTGTTTTAACCTAAACTCTGGGTGCCCCTATTTTGACACGGGCAGCTAGTAGTTTTGGTTTTGCAGATTTATATTCACAGGAACCTGGTTTACAGCTGGAACGATATCCGGAAAGCTTTGTATCCGTATATCTCATTCTAGTTGTGTATTGTATTATTTTCCGCTGCTATGTATTTAAATGTAATTTAAATCTCTGATATTTCTGTGTAATATTCATTTATACTCTGTATATTCTTGTAATCTGATGCATTGTTGTAATATACAATGAAACGTTCTTTTATATGTGTTCTGCTGTGGTTTGTTCTCGAACTATCCGCCGCTTTCCTTTACGGGGAAGTTGCGGGCCGTCACAGTTGGTATCAGAGCTTTGGTTTACAAAGCTCAGAGAACAAGACACATTAGAACCATACGAAAGAATTCATCAGATATTGGATTAGTAATATCCAATGAGAATGACTCGTTAGAGATAGGATCAGTAGTATCCTAGAACGAGTGTGAAGAGTATATTTTTGAAAATGAAAACAATTTTTGTTTTGAAAATTTAAATCAATTATTCGTATTTGATTATCTATTTGTATTGATGTGGACAATCCAGTATATATAGATTGTGCGTATACGTCTGATCCGCGTGTATTCAAAGTTTTAATATATTGGATAGATATAGAATCACACTCTAGTCGCCCGGAGATGATTCAGATGATGAGGCCTCATCATCAGTGTTTATATTCGAGTGACGAAGGTGTGATATCTATATATTTCCATTTGACTGGTGTGAGAACCAAAACTAATATAGACAGATTTATTGTTGTGAATTGGCATCAAAAACCTGATTTTTGACTATGTATCAAAATTATGAATTTGAAACTCTAATTCACTAATTGATTGATGTTTGTGTTGTTTGTTTATTCGTTTGCTAATTTTTAGCCATTTAGCCTAATTGCATCAAATATTGAATTATATTGAAAATTGGTCGCATTTACTTGCATATACATATACTTACATTGAACAGGTCATAGCAAGGAGGCTAGAGCAGAGAATAAAATTTGTTTGCCCGACAAATAGGTACATGTTTACTACATAATTTACTGTTTGTTTGGGTGATGATGATTTTATGAGCCTATTGGCTAGCCGCTTGGCTTTTTCTTTTTCTTTTTGAGATCTGAAGGACCGGGGAAGCTATTTGAAATTCCCCGATGCTCCCGGTGCAGGGGAGGTTATGGCGAAATTTTTCAAAAATTTAGGGTGTTAGCCAAATTTTTGAAATTTTAGAAATTCTCAGAAACTGAAAAGTTAGAGAATGGAAGCCTGATCGAACGTAGAGTTGAATGATCAAACCACTTTCGACTTTGTTCCTTTTCGGGGACGAAAAGTTTTAAGTGGGGGAGATTGTAACAACCCGGAAAATCTGGGCCAGTTTAAAATTTTTATTTTGGCCATTTTAGCGAATTTTGATTATTTAAAATGAATTATTTTAAATAATATCGACGATAAATTTATTCTGAATAGAATTCGACGTATATATTTATATACGTCGTCGTTAGAATATAAATATTTATATATAATTATAAATAGAATTGAAAATGGCGCGGTAGTTCGAAAATTCGATTTCTAATTTCAAATGAATATACAGAATTCAATATAAGTCAGAATTGAACGAAACAAGAAATATTTGAATCTGTATAACTATATCTTTGTAACAAAGTTAACAAACTGAGATTTCATTTTAGAAATGATAAGATATGTCCAGTTTAAAATTAGAAATAGTCGCTGTGGAATTTATATATATTTTTATATATATAAGGCCCTTAAAAATAGCAATTTTGCAAACGACCTCGGATTTCGACGAAACCAGTTTTGTTAGGTCCGTGATGTCGAATTATTGCTAGATTCCAAATTTCATAATTTTTCGAATCAATATGTGAGCGTGGCAAAGGAAAACGTGTTTTGACCATTTCAGTTGATTTTAATCGACTGGAAATTGGCCATTTTTCCAACGGTCTCAGAATTCGACGAAACTAGTTTTGTTAGGACCGTATCGTCAATACGAAACTAGAAAATATTTTTCTGCAATTTATAGAGTTAGTATGTGACCCCGGTAATTTGAAATGTACGTTTAAAATTCAATATAGTGATTTAAATGTAAATTCAACTGAAACTAATCGAAACGATCAAATCAGCTTGCGATACATATCCCATTGTGTTCGGAATGGGGGTAAAACGCTATGGACGACAGGCGGTGGGCCTCGTTTCGAGGTCATGGGTAAAAGTCAACTTTATGCAATTAATTTAATAAAAAAAAAAAATATTTCCCTCCTTTATTTTCCTGCTGCCCCCCCCCCCCCCCGTTCAATCAGATTTCAAACGAAAAAAAAAAAAAAAGCCCTAGCGTCATCGACAGCCGCCCCCCCCCCCCGAAGCGCTGCCGCCCATCGCCGCGCCCCCCCCTCCCTCGACGAACTCCCATCGAAGCCCCCCCTCCCTCGACGAGCCCACCGAAGCCCCCCCCCCCCCCTCCTCGTTTCAGAAACGCGACGCGCCCCTCGAAGGCTCCACCGCCTCCAGCATCGCCTGAGGCCGACGCTCGACCTCCAGGGTGAGCTCTTGTTCGACCGTTCTGAGATGAAGAACAATTCATGATGGTGATTAGGTAAAGGAAAGTTTTACTTTTTTTTTTATTATATACAATGAAATTAAAATCTGAATTGTTTTATAAATTAAAATCTGAATTGTTTTATAAAGTAAAATCTGAATTGTTTCATAAATAAAATCTGAATAGTTTTATAAATAAAATCCGAAATGTTTTGTAAAAATAAAATAGCAAAGCTGGTTTTAAAAATAATATTGCAAATATTGTTTAAAAAAAAATATATAAAGTTATCATTGTTTTTAAAGTAAAATAGAATTGATTTTTGAAAATAAAATATAACTTGTTTATGGAAGAAACTATACATTGATTCAAAATGTAAACATTCTTGATTTGAAAAATAAAATAGAAGTGAGGTTTGTATGGCGAAAAAGGTTAAAACTTTAAATAGAAAAAGGTTAAAACTTTAAATAGAAAAAGTTAAAACTTTAAATATAAATTTGAAATGATTTTTGAATATAAAAATTAGCATTGTTGAAAATATATCTATATCGCAAGGTTTTGAAAATATATGGGAATGTTTTAAAAATAAAAATAGAATTTTTATATATTGAACTTCGAATTAAAAATATGTTTTTTTATATTGAACTTCGAATTAAAAATATGATTTTTATATATTGAATAGCGAACTAAAAATTCGATTTTTTATATATTGAATAGCGAACTAAAAATTCGATTTTTATATATTGAACTTTGAAATAAAAATTCGATTTTTATATATTGAACTTTGAAATAAAAATTCGATTTTTATATATTGAACTTTGAAATAAAAATTCGATTTTTATATATTGAACTTTGAAATAAAAATTCGATTTTTATATATTGAATAGCGAAGTAAAAATGGGATTTTTACATATGTAGTGAAAGCGGACAACGAAGGTGACAAAAAGGCGAAACGACGAAGACTTCTGCAAAAGAAGAGCCGTGGAGCTAGGATAGCTATATGTGAGAACTTCTCACCTTTCAATTTAAATTTTCTAGTTATATATATACTAGGATGCAGACGGTGCTTAGTAGCACCTGACACCCGTCATCCACAGACCATGGATGGCTTGTTTGTTAAATTGTTTGGTTGTGTAGTTGGTTAAATTATTTGGTTTCAATGTGGTTTGTGGTGTGAATAATCGAATCGATAAATTGGTTAGGATTAGACGTGCGCCGTTATAAGGCGAAGGAGTAAGGCTAGGTTAGACTCTTACTCCAAATTTTGTGGTTTGCATAACAAATTGATTTGATTGATGTGTGAATGGCGTGGGCCTTCACTAGACCGGGGATAAGGCTAGGCCTTGTCCCGTTTCTAGTATCGTGCCGTTATGCCGCCGAAATTTTCTAAAATATGTTAGAAAAATAAAAATATCATTTTATTTAGAGAATGAATTGAATAGAAATTCATATGTTGAAATAAAATGTTTTGTCGTTAAAAATATAATTTTTAACGTGAATATGAATATAGTGAAAGTGAATAAATAAATATTCATTTACAAACCAGACGGTTTGTTTATGTACACTTATTTGAAGGACATTGATTGGGTCGATAAATTTTACACATCGCCCAACTGCACGAATAAAAATATGTGTTTGATTGTTTGAAACCCCACACGGGTGTTAGGATGAAATTTGAAGTTCACTCATCCTGATTGATTAAATATGTCAATCGATTGATTGACAGGCTGTTATAAGCATTAGATATCTATATTTGATGCTTATACGGTGTAGTGCACTTTGGTTGATGGTTGATTATTTATCGTTGCTATTATATACATGTGTTGTATGAAAAATCCATATAATTAACTTTATATGGTAATTGATTGGGCCTCATTCCAGTTTTAAAAATAGAAATATTTGAAATAGAAATATTCAAAATGGAATATTTGAAAATATCAATATATGAAGCCGTGTTGATTAGATTGACGCCATTTTGACGTGAACGATATTTATATCGATTTTATTCATTTTAAGATGAATATTAAAAAGTAATTTTGAAATCGAATATTTCGAAATGAATTGAATTGAAAACGATTTCGAAATGAATTGAATTGAAAACGATTTCGAAATGAATTGAATTGAAAACGATTTCGAAATGAATTGAATTGAAAACGATTTCGAAATGAATTGAATTGAAAACGATTTCGAAATGAATTGAATTGAAAACGATTTCGAAATGAATCTAATAGAAAACGAATTCAAATTGAATTGAAAACGAATTGAAATTTGAATTGAATAGAAATGAATTTTGAAACGAATTTAAAACTATTTATATAATTCGTTTTAAATAGAAATCGACGAAGTATATATTATATATATTATATATATATATAATATAATGGCCTGAATAGAACGCGCCGCGCCGCGGCAGTTCGTGAATTTCGACCATTTATTTCAAACGGACATTGCGGGAGATCCGACCGTCGGATTCTCCTAAAACCGGAACCGTTGGGTTCGTATCGAAAAGAGCTTTCTAATGAATGTTAGAAATTTGAAATCTAACGGTTGGATTTGGAGGTACGTCCAAATCAAATTCGAAAAAGGTCGCTGTAAGTGCAGTTCGATGGCCGTTGATGGAAATCGACTGTACGGGCCTTGATAAAATTATTAAAAATAGTAATAATTTGTGTAAAATCATAAGAAATGATTTGTGAAGAATTGGGATGAAAAACTCCATATTTGAAAAGATAAAAATAGATTTTTATCGAAATGAACTAGTTTTGAACTAGAATTATAATTCTATTTATTTTTAAATAAATAAATTGAATTCGAAAAGGGTTTTAAAAATAACCAAAATTTCCAATGATTGCATTGGAGTGGATTTGAATCGAAATTGTCTTCGGAATATTTCGATGTTGGAATTCAGGATTATACAGATGTTGTTATGGAAATTTGAAAGATATATATTTATATCGTTATTTCCAATACGACATTTGTTAATCGTAGAATTTGATATTGAATATAAGCCGGGATATTTTCTATTCAGAGCCTTGCATTGAATATCGAATGTGATTTGGGTTTGTCGTGAATGGTGTCTTCACTAACACTGTTCTTGAACCCAGTTGAGAAAAGATTAACTCTTTTTATTTAGATTTAATGAAGTGTACCAATTAAAAATGATATTTAATTGGAATTGAATTGGGAATGATTTTTGGGTTTATCGTGAACAGTGTTTTAAATAACACTTGTTCTTTAACCCGATAATTAATGAAGGTGATTTTGGGTTTATTGTGAACTGTGTTTTTAAATGACACGGATTCTTTAACCCAGTCACAGATTAAAACTAAGTGGAGTTTTAATGAATCTTTAATTAGATTGAAATAATCGAAGTGGAGTATCACCAGTTTTGCTCCAGGCGATAGTTAAATCTTTAATTAGATTTGAACGTGAAATGGTAATTGAATTTACCGATAACACCGTGGTGTTAGATATGAAGTACTACCAGTTTTACTTCATGGGATGAATAGGTTGGGATTGGGAAATTAAAACAAATGATTACTTCGGTAAGGTTCGCTAATCCCGACTAGTTTGAATTGATATTCAAAAGTTGATTAAAGAATAAATTCAAGAATTTATCTTTGATAAAATTAATGGGAACCTTTCCCTATGAATGTGAAATTAGAAACTAACTGTCGGTTAGCCAAGCAGAATGGTTTTCTGGATATTGATCTGATGTTGGTTTCGGCCTTCGGGGTTAATATTTGGGAAATTATTCTCTTGATTAATTTACGGTTAGTGACTAATGAATTGGAATGAGGCGTATGTTGTGTTTGTGTAACACTTTTATAACATATACGCGAGTTATTCGGAAAGGCCGGGTTTATCCCATTCTGAATAACTGATACGACGATAAGTCGAAGATGAAGACGATGGTCGAAGACCGGAAGTCTTCACGTCGTTTGGGTGATAACTGATGATCTTGATTGGGCTGTACACCCAAGAAGATGGAAACAGTTGGTGATCGTCCAGACGTACTTGGAGATCGATGGATATGCGGGGTACTAGGTGCCTCCGGTTTCGTTCAGACCCAGAACGGACTTGTAAATGGACTGTGTGTCTGACATCGGATTTCATTCTGTGTGACTGATATCGGTGGCATAGGATGGTTTGCCTGTGTGGCATGCTAAGATGCAAATGATCAAGGCTTCTGTTGAAAAGCAAAGTCTTGTGGTGATGATCAAAGCACGACCTTTGTGGCGTAGCTTTGTGTAACGTTTACCTCGCGTGTTTCACACCAGGTATGAACCAAAAACGGGAGACGGACCTCAGGGAGGGCCTGCGTTTCCTCCTAGCTAGAAGTGGCGTCAGTGGTTTTACACGCCCTGACGAGTTTGACTTATGTGGTTGTTGCTGTTGCGAGGCGCCTCGGTTAGATCGGACGATCCGGGTCCGATGGAGTCATTCGTTGGCTCGCTTACGCCCCAAAGGGCGGCGAAACGCAGTGTCCAGGGTTTAAGTTTAATCCACATCGGTGGACCGGCCCTGACGATCCAAGGGTCGATGCGTTCTGATCCTGAGACTCGGGCTAGGCAGTCTCGAATCGGTTGAGGACTATCTTTTGCCTCGGTTCATAGACGGAAATCCAATTTCCAAATACGTGACATTTGCGGTTTTAATTTGTAAACCTATATATGGCGGCATAGTGGCATGGGACGCTCATGTCTCCTATGATTGATACTTATGATTTGAAGTTGTTTTATACACTATACACTTATAATAGTATCAAATGATTTGTTTTAAACGTATCAAGCATTCTTGGCTATTATAAGGTAAAAACCCTATCCTCCGGCTTGCGATTGCATTGTGTGATGGGAACTGGGTCTTATAACAGCTTCATTTTTCTTTATTAAGCATTGCGCTGTTGTTTTATGCACTGGTATTCTTGGGAGGAAACCCGTTCCGTGTTAAACGGCGTGGTCCCTTGATTTACCTAAGTTTAAAAATAAAGATTAACTGTTTTAGTTCTCACACCAGTCACATGACTGACCTGGAGTTTATTGTTTTAACCTAAACTCTGGGTGCCCCTATTTTGACACGGGCAGCTAGTAGTTTTGGTTTTGCAGATTTATATTCACCGGAACCTGGTTTACAGCTGGAACGATATCCGGAAAGCTTTGTATCCGTATATCTCATTCTAGTTGTGTATTGTATTATTTTCCGCTGCTATGTATTTAAATGTAATTTAAATCTCTGATATTTCTGTGTAATATTCATTTATACTCTGTATATTCTTGTAATCTGATGCATTGTTGTAATATACAATGAAACGTTCTTTTATATGTGTTCTGCTGTGGTTTGTTCTCGAACTATCCGCCGCTTTCCTTTACGGGGAAGTTGCGGGTCTTCACACCTGGTTTACAGCTGGAATGATATCCAGAAAGCTTTGTACCCGTATATCCCTTCTAGTTGTGTATTGTATTATTTTCCGCTGCGATGTATTTAAATGTTATTTAAATCTCTGATATTTTTCTGTGTAATATTGATTTATACTCTATATATTCTTGTATTCTGATGGAATTGTTGTAGTATACAATGAAATGTCCTTCCGTCTGCGTTCTGTTGTGGCTTGTTCTCGAACTATCCGCGCTTTCTTCACCGGGGAAGTTACGGGTTTTCACATGAATTATATGGTAAGACGAATTTTTGGTTATATGGATGTGATGAATGTTTCTTTTTAGCAGTGATTAATGTTAAGAAATGATTAAAATTATGCAAGATTATGTTTTGTTATATATTATAGTTTAGGTGATTAAAAAGATATTCAATTTTATATTATGCAACTTGTTTTTTTGTTGAATGATTATTTGGTTATTTGGCCTTGTGAATTTGATGTTGTGTTTTGTTGAATGATCATTTGATTATTTGGTGTTTTTCAACAACAAAAGTTTTAAAAGATAATCGCAATTATCTTTTCATGTAAAGGCAATATTTTAAGTTTGTTGTAACAACCCAGAAAATCAGAACCAATATAAAAAATTTATTTTGGCAATTTTAATGAATTTTGAATATTTAAAATGAATTATTTTTAATAATAATGACGAGAAATTTATTTTGAATAGAATTAGAACTTATATATTTATTTGAATCAACGTTATAATATAAATATTTATTTTAATTATAAAAGGAATTGAAAATGGCGCAGTAGTTTGAAAATTCGATTTCAAATTTAAAATGAAGTACAGGATTCAAAATCAACCGGATTTTAGCAAAACCAAAAATATTAGAATCTATTTGAAAATATCTTTCCAACGAAACTGAAAATTCAAAATTTCATAGCGGGAATAAAAAGTTATGCCCAGTCGAAAATTCGGAATAGTCGCTATGGAAAATATAGCCCTTAAAAGTGGAAATTTTGCAAACAACCTCCGTTTTTGACGAAACCGCTTTTGTTGGATCCAGAATGTCAAATTATTGCAAAGAGGCTAGAGAAGAGAAACAAAATTGTATGCCTGACAAATAGGTACATTTTTACAAATTTATTGGGTTTTGGTGATTTTATGAGCAGATTGGCTAGCCGTTTGGCTTTTTCTTTTTCTTTTTGAGATGAGAGGACCTATGTGGAGGTTTGGGGATTTTCCCGGTGCTCCTCATACAAAGGAGGTTATGGCGAATTTTTTCAAAAATTTAGGGTTTTAGCCAAATTTTTGAAAAACTAGAAATTCATAGAAATTGAAAAGTTGAAAAATGAAAGCTAAACTGAAAGTTGAGTTGTTTGGTTAAATAACTTTCAGCTCCGTTCCTTTTCGAGGACGAAAAGATTTTAAGTGGGGGACATTGTAACAACCTGGAAAATCAGAACCAATTTAAAAAATTTATTTTGGAAATTTTAATGAATTTTGAATATTTGAAATGAATTATTTTAAATAATAACGACAAGAAATTTATTTTGAATAGAATTAGAACGTATATATTTATTTGAATCGACGTTAGAATATAAATATTTATTTTAATTATAAAAGGAATTGAAAATGGCGCGGTAGTTTAAATATTCGATTTCAAATTTCAAATGAATGTACAAGATTCAAAATAAATCGGATTTTAGAGAAACCAAAAATAATAGAATCTATTTGAAAATATCTTTCCAACGAATCTGAAAAATCAAAATTTCATAGCGGAAATAAAAAGTTATACCCAGTCGAAAATTCGGAATAGTCGCTGTGGAAAATATAGCCCTTAAAAATGGAAATTTTTCAAACAACCTCCGTTTTCGACCAAACCACTTTTGTTGGATCCGGAATGTCAAATTATTTATGGATTCCAATTTTCATAATTTTTGGAATCAATATGTGAGCGTGGCAAAAGAAAACGTGTTTTGTCAATTTTAGTCAATTTGGATTGACCAGAAAATGGCCATTTTTCAAACGGTCTCCAAATTCGACTAAATTAGTTCTGTTAGGACCGTATCGTCAAAATATAGCTATATTTATTTTTTTGTAATTTTTGGAGTCAGTATGTGGCCCCGGTAAATTAAAATGTACGTTGAAATCAATTTTGAACGTTATATTAATTTATATTGTAATTTTAATGATAACTGATCGTAACGGTCAAATTTGCTTGCGGAACATATCCCATTGTGTCCGGAATAGAGGTAATTAGCTAGTGGCGACAGTCGTTGGGTTTGATTCTGAGTGTGAAATATCACTTTCTGGAATTAAAAATAATAAAAATATATATATTATATATTGGTCAAAACCCTAGACAATTCGTTTCATGGTCAAAGGCTCTTGAGCTGTCGTTCTTCCACGATCAAGGGGCGGTATTGTTCCAAACTTCAAATTCAATTTTCCCAAAATCGATTCAATTATTTAACGAACTTCCAATGGCAAAATCAAAGAGCATCGAGAGGTCTATCTATCCAACGGCTAAGATGAAGTTTAATAATGCGGATTGCTTGATTTGGTGTCTCAAAGTCTCAGCGTTTTCACACGTTTCTAGGGTAGGTTAGGAGTTCGAATTCGCCATCACTCATGGCAAAGGAAGAGGGGCTTGGGGACTTTGAGATGGAGTGGTTTAATGGGCGTCCAAACGCCTGGGAAACATGCGCATGTCAATGTTTAGGGTGAAGATGGGTTTCGCGTTTTGCTGAATGAAGCAGAAGAAAGGGTCAAGGTCCTAATCGTGATTTGGGGGTGATTAATTAGTGAGAGTAATTAATTATTTAATTTAAGAAATTAATTTATGTAATAATGTTTAAAATATTGTATTTTAATCAAGTGAAATCAGAATGGAGCGAAATTGGATCCATTGGAACCGAAAAATCAAGTTCTACAAAATGGAATCGACTAGATCAGAAAAGGAGTAAATGAGGATTTAAGGCGAATTCAAACCTGAACAGAATTAAAATCCTTCAAATTAGAGAATGGCGGAGTAGAAATCGACCACTGTGAGAACTTCTCTCACTAAAATAATTTCTTGTACAATTATTTATTTTATAACTGCACATATGAACTGCTCCATGTCGTCCACAGACCATGAATGATTTATTTGATTGTGTTAAGATTGTGATTGTGATGTGAAAATTATATATATATATATATATATATGCATTGTAAATAAATATATATGAAACGTGAATATATATATATGAAGTGCGAATGATATATGTATATGAAGTGCGAATGATATATGTATATGGAATGCGAATGGTAAAATATATATATACGATGTGAAATGAAATATATATATATATATACACACGAAGTGAAATGAAATATATATATATAGACGATGTGAAAAGAAATATATATACGATGTGCATTATATATATATATATGAAATATGAAATGTGAAATATATATATATATATGTATATGAAACGTGAAAAATATATATATGAAATGTGAAAATTATTTGAGTGTTAAAAATATAATGTTTAACATATATATACACTATATGAAACTGTCATGTATATGGAATATTCAATTTTGATTTGAAATTGAAAATGAAGTTGAAATCATTTTTAATACGAATTTAAAACGATTTATAAAATACGTTGTAAATGGAAATTGACGAAATATATATAATATATATATTATATATTTAATGGCCTAAGCAGAACGCGTCGTGCCAGGCAGTTCGCAAATTTCGACCATTGACTTCGAACGGACATTACAGGAGATCCGCCCGTCGGATTCTCCTAAAACCAGAACCGTTGGGTTCGTATCGAAGAGAGATTTCAAAGAATGTAAGAGATTTGAAATCTAATGGTTGGATTTGGAATTACGTCCAAATAAAATTTGGAAAAGATCGCTGTAAGTGCAGTTCGGTGGCCGTTATTGGAAACCGACCACATGGGCCTTGATAAAATTGTTAAAAATATCAATAATTTGTCTAAAATCATAATAAATGATTAGGAAAGAATTGGGATGAAAAATTCCACATTTGTAAAGATAAAAATATATTTTTATCTAAATGAACTAGTTATGAACTAGAATTATAATCCAATATTTTTAAATAAATAAATTGGATTTGAAGTGGTTTTAAAAATAACCAGAATTTCCAATATATGAATTGGAATGGATTTGAATCGAAATTATCTTTGGTATATTTCGATATTGGATTCTATTATTATATGGATATTGTGGAGGAATCTGGAAGATATTGATATCGTTATTCCATTACGATATCCGTGGGATTCATAATTTGATGTTGAATATAAGTCGATACTATTTTTATTCAGAGCCTTATATTTAATATCGAATTGGATTATGGTTTTATCGTGAACTGTATTTAAATGACATTGGTTCTTTAACCCAGTTAAAGCAAGGTTAATGTCCAGAAAATTGAATAATCAATAAGAAATGATTTTAGAGATCGAAACCAATTGGAGTTTGAATAAATCTTTAATTAGATTATGAATGTATGATGGTAATTAAATTACCAAAATATAAAATTTGATTAAACCAAATACACTTGATTGCTGATATTGGTTGTGTTTGATTGGTTGTTTGGATTGTGCTCGACCAGTTTATGAGCAAATTATGCTTTTACATTTTGAATTGGGTTGGGTAGAAATACTGGTATGCTAACATCTTGTGAAACAATTCACGATTTGACTATGAGATGTGCAGCGATATTGTTGTGTTCATTTCAAATTTAATTAATGATTTTGAAATGATATTTTTCTTAAGCAAAAAGAAATGTATTCCCGATTTTGGACAGGGAATGTTTTATAAAAATGTTTTATAAAACAAAAAGGATTTCGAGGGATAAAACCCGATGATTTCGAAATGATTTGGAAATGTATTATGGTTTTACATTGTAGTTCATCACATATTCGATTAGTTACTGTTAATAATATATTTGTTTGGTGGCGGGAGAATTTATTCTCTTGCTTAACACCCTTCTTTGAGACGTACGAGCTCAAAGATTATGTGATTAATAGTGACTGATCATATGTCTGAATTGCTGATGTGAAGTACTATATTTTGAAAGTACTTGTGATTATTAAGTTGTAAAATGATTTTCCCTACTTCAGGATGTAAAAATGATTTAGTATGTAGCTAAAGATTCTGGTAACTCAGACGACTACAAATATGGGTGAGATGGGCGGTGTATGCTTCCATGCGTGGGAGGTGCATCATCAGTGTAGCATGCTCCATGCGTGGAAGGTGCACATATATATATATCGAGTTGCTTAGGTGCGTGCCCTTTGCCTTGTCTAGGAGGAGCCCGATATTTTGTTGCATACTTGTTTGTATGCATTTGTTTTGGAATTCATATTTCCAAATGATTTGATTTGAGATCCCGAAGTGAAATCTACTTTGATATAAAAGTTAGATATGTATTTCAAATGATTTGAAATAGAAATCGGGAAACATAGTCCAAAGGAATAATTCCAGTAAATTGGATTGGATTTGGAAAATCTAAGTGTGGTGATTAATCTAAATGGGTAGATTGGGATATTGCATGTTGATTGATGCATAGTAGATCCATATCTCTAATACTGATTGTTGTTCATACACTGGCATTCATCGGAGTAAACCCGTTCTGCGTTATCGGCGTGGTCCTGTGATTTGTCTTATGATTAAATAAGTTAATTTTTAACTATAGAGTTTCTCATAACAGCCCCATGACTGACCTATAGTTTTCTTTTCCCTTGCAAACTCGTGTGCCCCTATTTTCCACACCGGCAGACGAGTAGTTTGTTTTGCAGATACTTATTTTGAGCAGGATTCTAAATTGATGCTTAAAGCTGTGTTCAGTGCATTTATCTTCTTCTGCTGTGTTATTTTATATTTCCGTTTTGCATTGTATTACATTTATTGTAAAATCATCTTCCGCTGTACTATTATATTTCGATATACTCTGATATAATGTACTCTAATGTAACATTATTATGATGTTTACAAAGATCTTCTGTTATTTGTTCTGATGTGTTGTATGCCCAGAGTTAGCGTATGTAGGATTCGAACGGTCTTGGTCGATTTAGCCATCGATTAGGTCCGAGCGAAATCCGTATCGTAACATATAGTATCAGAGCTTTGGTTAACTCAAATCTTTGGGGTGCAACTCGTTAGAACAGAATAAAAGACTCATCATAGGTTGGATTAGTAATATCCTATGAAGGAATATTCATTAGAGATAAGATCAGTAGTATCCTAGAATGAGAATAACTCGTTAAAGATGGGGTTAGTATTGCCCCAGAATGAGTTGAAAGTTATATGTTTATAAATAACGTATTTGTGATTATATATATAATCTGGTTTTAAAAATATGATTTTTGGGTATATAAAAGTTATATATATTTGAAAAGTTATTCAACCAATTGATTGATGTTTTTGTTGCTTGATTATTAGCTCAACAAATTAATAATATTGGAATGATAAATCCAATAAGAGAATGAAAGGTTAATTTTACCCAAAACGAATCAAAATTTTAAACTGAATTGAAATTGGATTGCAAGTGCATGTATATACATGTATATGTTTGAACAGGTCATTGCAAAGAGGCTAGAGAAGAGAAACAAAATTGTATGCCTGACAAATAGGTACATTTTTACAAATTTATTGGGTTTTGGTGATTTTATGAGCAGATTGGCTAGCCGTTTGGCTTTTTCTTTTTCTTTTTGAGATGAGAGGACCTATGTGGAGGTTTGGGGATTTTCCCGGTGCTCCTCATACAAAGGAGGTTATGGCGAATTTTTTCAAAAATTTAGGGTTTTAGCCAAATTTTTGAAAAACTAGAAATTCATAGAAATTGAAAAGTTGAAAAATGAAAGCCAAACTGAAAGTTGAGTTGTTTGGTTAAATAACTTTCAGCTCCGTTCCTTTTCGAGGACGAAAAGATTTTAAGTGGGGGACATTGTAACAACCTGGAAAATCAGAACCAAATTAAAAAATTTATTTTGGAAATTTTAATGAATTTTGAATATTTGAAATGAATTATTTTAAATAATAACGACAAGAAATTTATTTTGAATAGAATTAGAACGTATATATTTATTTGAATCGACGTTAGAATATAAATATTTATTTTAATTATAAAAGGAATTGAAAATGGCACGGTAGTTTAAATATTCGATTTCAAATTTCAAATGAATGTACAAGATTCAAAATAAATCGGATTTTAGAGAAACCAAAAATAATAGAATCTATTTGAAAATATCTTTCCAACGAATCTGAAAAATCAAAATTTCATAGCGGAAATAAAAAG
Organism: Allium sativum; assembly: GCA_030737875.1. Taxonomy (NCBI): domain Eukaryota; kingdom Viridiplantae; phylum Streptophyta; class Magnoliopsida; order Asparagales; family Amaryllidaceae; genus Allium; species Allium sativum. Next base: position 381,901,948 of record CM060926.1, read on the forward strand.
TTATACCCAGTCGAAAATTCGGAATAGTCGCTGTGGAAAATATAGCCCTTAAAAATGGAAATTTTTCAAACAACCTCCGTTTTCGACCAAACCACTTTTGTTGGATCCGGAATGTCAAATTATTTATGGATTCCAATTTTCATAATTTTTGGAATCAATATGTGAGCGTGGCAAAAGAAAACGTGTTTTGTCAGTTTCAGTCAATTTGGATCGACCAGAAAATGGCCATTTTTCAAACGTTATCCAAATTCGACGAAATTTGTTTTGTTAGGACCGTATCGTCAAATATAGCGAGATTTTTTTTTGGAATTTTTGGAGTCAGTATGTGGCCCCGGTAAATTAAAATGTACGTAGAAATCAATTTTGAACGTTATATTAATTTATATTGTAATTTTAACAAAAACTGATCGTAATGGTCAAATTGGCTTGCGGGACATATCCCATTGTGTCCGGAGTGGGGGTAATTAGCTAGGGGCGATAGTCGTTGGGTTTGATTTTGAGTTTGAATGTGAAATATCCATTTTTGGAATTAAAAATAATAAAAATATATATATTATATATTGGTCAAAACCCTTGACAATTCATTTCATGGTCAAAGGCTCTTGAGCCGCCATTCTTCCACGATCAAGGGGCGGTATTGTTCCAAACTTCAAATTCAATTTTCCCAAAATCGTTTCAATGATTTAACGTACTTCCAATGGCAAAATCAAAGAGCATCGAGAGGTCTATCTATCCAACGGCTAAGATGAAGTTTAATAATGTGGATTGCTCGATTTGTTGGCTCAAAGTCTCAGTGCTTTCACGCGTTCCTAGGGTAGGTTAGGAGTTCGAATTCGCCATCACTTATGGCGAAGGAAGAGGGGCTTGGGGACTTCGAGATGGAGTGGTTTGATTGGCGTCAAAACGCCTGGGGAAGCGTGCGCATGTCAATGTTTAGGGTGAAGATGGGTTTCGCGTTTTGCTGAATGAAGCAGAAGAAAGGGGTCAAGGTCCTAATCGTGATTTGGGGGTGATTAATTATTGAGAGTAATTAATTAATTAATTTAAGAAATTAAATTATGTGATAATGTTTAAAATATCGTATTTTAATCAAATGAAATCAGAATGGAGCGAAATTGGCTCCATTGGGACCGAAAAATCAAAATCTACAAAATGGAACCGACTAGATCAGAAAAGGAGCAAATGAGGATTTAAGGCGAATTCAAATCTAAACAGAAATAAAATCCTTCAAATTAGATAATGGAGGAGTAGAAACCGACCACTATGAGAAATTCTCTCACTAAAATAATTTCTTGTACAATTGTTTATTTTATAACTGCATATATGAACTGCTTCCTGTCGTCCATAGACCATGGACGATTTATTTGATTGTGTTGAGATTGTGATTGTGATGTGGAAATTATATATATATGCGTTGTAAATAAAATTATTTATGCGTTGTAAATAAATATATATAAAACGTGAATATATATATATATGAAGTGCGAATGATATATGTATATGGAATGCGAATGGTAATATATATCTACGATGTGAAATGAAATATATATATATATATATATATGATGTGAAATAAAATATATATATATATAGATGATGTGAAATGAAATATATATATACACACGATGTGAATTATATATATATATATGAACTATGAAATGTGAAAAATATATATATGAAATGTGAAAATTATTTGATTGTTAAAAATATAATTTTTAACATAGATGTACACTGTATGAAATTGTCATGTATATGGAATATTCAATTTTGGTTTGAATTTGAAAATGAGGTTGAAATCATTTTTAAAACGATTTATAAAATACGTTTTAAATGGAAATAGATGAAATATAATATATATATATATATATTTATTTAATGGCCTGAATAGAACACGCCGCGGCAGTTCATGAAATTTCGACCATTGACTTCGAACGGACATTAAGGGAGATCCGACCGTCGGATTCTCATAAAACTAGAACCGTTAGGTTCGTATTGAAGAGAGCTTTCGAATGAATGTAAGAGATTTGAAATCTAACGGTTGGATTTGGAATTATTTCCAAATAAAATTTGAAAAGGTCGCTGTAAGTGCAGTTCGGGGGCCGTTATTGGAAACTGGCCATATGGGCCTTGATAAAATTATTAAAAATATCAATAATTTGTCTAAAATCATAATAAATGATTTGAAAAGAACTAGAATGAAAAATTCCATATTTGTAAAGATAAAAATATATTTTTATCGAAATGAACTAGTTATGAATTAGAATTATAATCCAATATTTTTAAATAAATAAATTGGATTTGAAATGGTTTTAAAAATAACCAGAATTTCCAATATATGAATTGGAATGGATTTGAATCGAAATTATCTTCGGAATATTTCGATATTGGATTCTGTGATTATACGGATATTGTAGAGGAATTTGGAAGATATTGATATCGTTATTCCAATACGATATCCGTGGGTTTCAGAATTTAATGTTGAATATAAGTCGATACTATTTTTATTCAGAGCCTTATATTTAATATCGAATTGGATTTTGGGTTTGTCGTGAACTGTGTTTAAATGACATTGGTTCTTTAACCCAGTTAAAGTAAGGTTAATGTCCAGAAAGTTGAACAATCAATAAGAAATGATTTTAGAGATCAAAACCAATTGGAGTTTGAATAAATCTTTAATTAGATTGTGAATGTATATATGGTAATTAAATTACCAAAATATGAAATGTGATTAAACCAAATACACTTGGTTGCTGATATTGGTTGTGTTTGATTAGTTTTTTGGATTTTGCTCGACCAGTTTATGAGCAAGATATGCTTTTACATTTAGCATTGGATTGGGTAGAAATACTGGTATGCTAACATCTTGTGAAATACTTCACGATTTGACTATGAGATGTGTAGTGATGTTGTTGTGTTCATTTCAAATTTAATGAATGATTTTGAAATGATATTTTTCTTAAGTGAAAAGAAATGTATTCCCGATTTTGGACAGGGAATGTTTTATAAAAATATTTTATAAAACAGAAAGGATATCGAGGGCTAAAACCCGATGATTTCGAAATGATTTGGAAATGTATTATGGTTTTACATTGTAGTTCATCATATATTCGATTAGTTGCTATTAATTATATATCTGTTTGGTGGCGGAGAATTTATTCTCTTGCTTAACACCCTTCTTTGAGACGTAAAAGCTCAAGGTTATGTGATTATTAGTGACTGATCATATGTGTGAATTGCTGATGTGAAGTACTATATTTTGAAAGTACTTGGGATTATTATGTTGTGAAATGATTTTCCCTACTTCGGGATGTAAAAATGATTTAGTATGTGGCTAAAATTTTGGTAACCTAGACGACTAAAAGTATGGGTGAGACGGGCAGTGTATGCTTCCATGCGTGGGAGGTGCATCGTCAGTGTAGCATGCTCCATGCGTGGGAGGCGCGCATATATATATATCGAGTTGCTTAGGTGTCTGCCCTTTGCCTTGTCTAGCGGGATCCCGATATTTGGTTGCATACTTGTTTGTATGCATTTGTTTTGGAATTTATGTTTCCAAATGATTTGATTTGAGATCCCGAGGTGAAATCTACTTTGATATAAAAGCTAGATATGTATTTCAAATTATTTAAAATAGAAATCGGGAAATAAAGTCCAAAGGAATAATATCTGTAAATTGAATTGGATTTGGAAAATCTAAGTGTAGTGATTAATCTAAATGGGTAGATTTGGATATTGCATATTGATTATGCATAGTAGATCCATATCTCTATTACTGATTGTTGTTCATACACTGGCATTCATGGAGATAAATCCGTTCCGCGTTAGCGGTGTGGTCCTGTGATTTGTCTTATGATTAAATAAGTTAATTTTTAACTATAGAATTTCTTATACTAGTCCCATGACTGACCTATAGTTAGCTTTTCTCTTGCAAACTTGGGTGCCCCTATTTTCCACATAGGCAGTCGAGTAGTTTGTTTTGCAGATACTTATTTTGAGCAGGATTCTAGATTGAAGCTTAAAGCTATGTCCAGTGCATTTATCGTCTTCCGCTGTGTTATTTTATATTTCCGCTGCGCATTGTATTACATTTATTGTAAAATCATCTTCCGTTGTATTGTTATATTTCGATATACTCTGATATTTTGTACTCTGATGTAACATTATTATGATGTTTATAAAGCTCTTCTGTTATTTGTTCTGATGTGTTGTATGCCCAGAGTTAGCATATGAGGGATTCGAAAGTGTTGTATATAACGGTGTTGTATACACAATTATATGATTTTTGTTTGATGATAACAACCAAATATATATTATTTTAATGTGTTTGTTACTGTACTGTTCTATATTTAAATAACAGACAGGAATATAATATTAATATTTAAATAAAATACTACCGTACACAAAATTAAATATTCGTACAGTATTTTATTTGAATAGAATATTTTATTTCAATTTCAAACAGTACAAAAATTTTTACTCCACTATTTGAACATGTATACATTTCATTTCACTTTTATTTTCTCACACTCAGTCAGTCAGTTTACATACATTTTATACATTCAAAGACTCAAATACAGACACTTTCACTGTTACACACACTGTTCTTGTTTTTTGCCCTCTGTCTTCTTGTCCTCTGTCTTCACAGCATTCAGTCCAGTCTCATCTTCTTAATTGTCACATGAAACAGAAACACGCAGTACACTGCAATAAAAATAATACAGAATATATGAAAATACAAATTTTATTTTTAAAATTTTATTTGCCTCAGTTTTCTGGTGTGTTTCTCATCATTTTTCATGACTTGATCTGATTCATCTGTGTCTAGGCAGACAGTTTGTATATGTACAGGGACAGGAAATTTTCTGATCGGCTGCATATACACACGTGTATAGATATACACGTGTGCACTGCCTCGCTAAATCAGTGTACAACTGAGGAGCAGCCACGTGGACCGTCTCGACTCAGTGCACATGTGAAAACAACTCAAGAAAAGTCAACACAACTCAAATATGGTTCAAACCAAAGCAACATGCAAGTAGTCGAGCCATGTAATATTCAACAAGCCAGCAAATAAAAAAAAAGGTCAAAGTGCACAGAAGAATGGTCAAACAAACATGATCACATTTAGATCAAGTGAACAAGCATGGCAGTATAGAAGTATGGATGAGGCAGCAGCATACTTCAAATGAAGGAGCATATATACACAGTGGAGAATGCAAGTGCAACAATTAAAAACCAAGCCAGCAACATAAATAAAGCTTAGGTGGACAGTGTTAGTCATGGTTCAAGTGATCGAAGGATGGTCACCAACACAGTCAACATAAAGGGAGAGTGGAGCTGATACAAGTAAATCAAATGGTGCATGTTTTATTATATTTTAGCATGTAGTAGCTTAGAGTTCAGTGCATCTCGACATGGTTCAGGGTTTTCAATACAGCAATGCAAGTTCATGGAGGAACCAACATGCACATATAAGCTAGCAAGAAACAAGTGCAAATCAGGTTTAAGTATGCAAAGCACAAGTGCACGGCAACATGTAATAGCAGACTAGGGATGGAGCATGTCAAGTTTAAGATGTTCACAACTAAATGATCAAGGCAGCAATCAAACAGCAAAAGAAAAGTGCAAGAGTTCTTTTCAACAATACATGGGGAACAACATGTGTATGGTACAGTGCAAATGGTCAGCAGATGTGCTCGAGTTTTTTTTTTTTTTACTAGTGATGGCAGTTCATTTCAACATAATACAAGTCACACAAATGGCACAAAGGATGGTGTAGCTACAAGTTTGGTAAAAAGGGAATGGTAGTGCAGCCAATAGTCACAAGACAGGGATTTAAGTGCAGAATCATTTTTACAAATGAACACAGCAAGTCCACATACTAGCAAAACATGCAAAGGTCATGTATGGCAAGACTTCATAATGTAACAGCATTGATCAAGGAAATGTTCCAAACAGTTTATATGGCAACAGTTTTTTTTTTAGTCAATGAAGCTTACATGCAAAAAGAAATTATCATTCAATTCCAGAGACCAGAAAATCATTTTTAGCAAGTTTATTCAAGATTTACTAAAAGCAAGAAATTCATTTCAAGAAAATCTCTAAATTTCCAGTTTTGGCAAGAATATTCTCGACATTCTTTAAAACAAATTCAAACCGAGACAACTAGAGGGACCAGAAGAAATTCATTTACATGACAATAATTCAAGTATGCAAACTGCATTTCCAGTGAATCAATCAAAGGCTGAATATATGGACATCAATACTTTCTTTCCGGATATTGTATCATGTAGGGGACAAAGAGAAAAAGGAAAGCATATTTGGCAAGGATTTGCAAACATATTTTAGGCATAAAATCATTCTTGTTTTGAACCACAAAATCAAGTCACTCAGACATTTTTTTTTGGACGAATATTACTTTCCATAATTGCACAAATTAGTTTCGGGTTTCATTCAATCAAGGCAGCAAAAGAAGAAAATCGTGTAATCATTTTTAAATCAAAAGAGGAATACACAGAAATCAGCCGAGTCATTATCGAGTGAAATCAGAGAAATTAGGGTTCGGTTCTAACCCTATAAATTCAACCAATCATCACAGGAAAACTACCGATCGAAACCACAAACAATTAAATCGAAATCAACAAGCTAGAATTTCAAAGAGCATAAATCACTTCACATCAAATTAACTCACAGTTTCCGATCGGAGAAGGAACCCCAAAATCATTGAAGCAAGGAGCATCAGCAATTGATCGAATTCATCAAAAAGAATTGGAGCTACTGAGAATTTCGAGAGTAATTAATTTCGAAGTCGAAATCAATTTGGGGATCCAAAGAAACCCTAGTGCAAGCCGCCATTTTTAGTTTTCCAGAGAGATCGAGCTAAAAGAAAAAGGGTGCATGTGAAGTGGCCGGCCAAGATTGAAAAGGGGATGACCCTTTATTTATTTATTTATCTTCTAGGGTTTTCCTTTTTAATTGTGTTTTGGTTTTATTTTCTTTGTATTTTGTTTTCTTTTGTAATCGTCATTTGTTTTCTAGTTTGTCAAACTAGAGAAATCAGTCAGGGTGTTGATAGACAGTTGACAGAGTCTGTAAAATCCGTGTTACTGGTTATGGGGTCGTAAACAGGGAAATCTGGTCGAGTGGATATCGGTCAGTCTAAGGGTTTTGAGTGTAGGGTTAGAATAGGAGCAGGGTTTGCGAGTGTACATGGTCTTGTATGCGGGATCTGTTCTATCACCTAGTAGAAACCTTAGAAATGCAGCAGTAGGCAAGGTTTTTGCCGAAGCTGGGTATATCTGTGTGTGATTTATTTTTTGCATTTTTTGTTTCTACTATATTCTGTGTTCTGTTTATTATTATATATCTCATTAGTTTTTTAAATTCAGTTAAAAACTGTGATAAACCCTATTCACCCCCCCCCCCCCCTCTAGGGTTAATCTAGATCCAACAAGTGGTATCAGAGCAGGTATTTTTAACTCTAGAGTCATGGGTAATCCTAGTCATCAGTCTAGTGAGAGTCAGTCCAGTTCATCTCCAACTATTTTCACTGGAACATATTTTTTTAAACTGGAAATCCAAAATGGAATTTTATTTAAAATCTGTTAATATTAATTGTTGGGATGTTGTTATCAATGGATTTGATAGTGTAGATATTACTGTCAATACCCGTGCTATGAAATTATATTTGATTATCTTAGTACTGAACAGTTTAATCTTATCTGCCATTGTTTATCTACACAGGAAATCTGGGATACTCTCAATACGAAGTATGGAAGATCTGACAACAGTAGCTCAAAACCCGAGAAAGTCAACTCAGATTCAGAGTTCTGTTTAACAGGATTTACAAATGAAAATTCATAAGGATCAGATGATGGAGAATCAACAGATGCTGAAATAGAAAAAAATTCATACGAAGATTTAGTTTATATGTTCGTTGATTTGACTAAATCTGTTGATAAACTCAAATCTAAAAACAAATCTTTGAAATCTAAGAATTCTGAGTTGACCAGGAAAATGGATGATTTGGAGTTACAACTAGAACATTTTAAAAATTCTTCAAATTCAGATTGCAAAAATTATTTGAAATTTAAAATCAATCTTGTTCATCTCAATAAAAATATTCAAAAGTTTGAAAAAGAAATTTTGATCTTAAACGAAAACAAGATTGAGTTATCAAGTTTGAATAACTTTTTACAAAAGGAATTTGAAATTTTTAAGACTGATATATATTCCAAATTTGAAATTGCTGAAAAGGAGAATTTGTTGAAATCCGATTTGATTTTGAAAGAACTTGAAAACGAGATTGAAAAATCCAAGAAATTTGAGTTTGAAAAACAAAAACGATTTGAATATAAATTTTTTGAGTCCCAAGTCAGAATTGAATTACTTGAATCTGAAAATTTGGTTTTGAAACAATATGATGCTAAAAGGAAGATCACTAATAACCGCTGTTCAAATTTAATAAAAGAGAACGGTGATCTTAAATTCAAAATTCAACAACTAGAGTCAACTTTGTTTAAATTTTCTGATGGAGAAAAATCTTTAAATATGTTGTTGAAAAAACAAATTTCTATTGGGAATAAACATGGACTTGGCATTGGGAAAAACAATGTTTTTGAAAAATGGAGTTCTAATGATTTTAAAAATCTTTCAAATCGTCTTGAAAATATTTGTTTTGAAAATTTGAATACAAATAATTTCAAAGGGTTTTTAAATCAAAAGAGAAATGAGAAAGTGTTTTATAACAAATCATTTAAACATTCTTGGATCCTAAAAGGAAATAAAATGGGTTTTATTAAACTCAAACAAATTTGGGTTCCTAAGGGTACAAAAGTTAATTCAAATGTTTTGTTGTACAAACAAGTTTGGGTACCAAAAAATATGAATACATCTGTGAGTGGTTTCACTAATTTTGTTAAACCACTCGATCCCCTCAACTGTTACGTACCAAAGGATGGCTAAGGAACTACTGTGCTGAAAAGAAATTTGAAATCAAGCTGGTTTATACTCATGTATCATTTACAGTTCCTTTAGCCAAGATTTGTTGAGTTAGAGATTCTGTTTTACATTGGATTCTGGTATGATCTCTAAACTCAACTTTGTAATTTTTTTTTATTTTCTTTGTTTATTTCTCCTTCCACCCCTTTTGTTCTTTTTTTGTTTCTTTTGTTTTGATTTGTCACTGTCATATCTTTGTAACTTCTTGGACTTCCTTAACTTCAAATTGCAGTACTCATGATCTTCTGGTGATTTGCTTTATTTAAATAGAACTCTGATGTTATAATCTTCTTAGATCTTGAATTTTAACTTTGTAAATATCTACAATTGTTGTGAAGTTTATATTCTGGTTTTTGAAGTCATAACAGTTTTGATGTAGTCTTGTCATATTTTGAATACTGTTGTTTTGAATTCTAAATGTTTGATATTTCACACAAATCTGCTGTTTTGAGTTCTTTCTAATTTATTTTAGAAAAGCTTGAAATAATATACCTATTATAACACTCTGCTATTCATCAGATGTGATAATTTCATTATTTTTCAGATTGGCTTGAATATTTTTTGAAATGCCTTGAAAACAGTGATACGTCTAGAAATTCACCTTATATTCATAATCATTATTGTTGAAATTTATTTGTTTGAGATCATCTGAAATTCTTGATATCCTGAACATCACATGCCTCTAAATTTGAAATTATCAATCTCGTGTGACTGATTCATTATATCTCAAAACTTGACATTGATTCAAGTGATTTCAAATAAATTATTTTTTAATTTTCTGGATCATGAATATCTCTTAAATTTGATGTAAATGATCTGAAATTACTCATGTGCTTGTCAGAAATTGTTTTTGTAACACCCCACATCCGTTAAGGTCACTCACAAAGGGAATGCCTTAACTTCAATGGAGCATTATGGGTACTGGAACAGATATATTACAAGACAGACATATATTAAACAGGGAAGGTCTTCAAATCATTTATTAAATATAATTGTTTACAATAAAATCCCATCACTTTCAAATACCCAATTACATAGCTAAAATATCTGTCTTGCTCAAAAACAAAGAAGCATGAAAATAAATTGTAGTATTCCTTAATAAAGCAAAGAAAACCATAGCCAAGAAAAATCCAAGCAGTACATGAAAGAGCCTTGGAGCTTGGTAAGATCCGAACTAAGCTGTATTCCCACCCTGCGAACCTTGGGGGGGGGGAACGAAAGAAAAAGAGGCAAAACAAACTGGGTCAGACATAAAGACTGAGTAAGTCCTAGTGGCTTTCAGCATAAAAATAGGTAAAGATAACATAGCATGAATAAACTGAAAGTAAACATAAGCATGATGACAAGATAAGCTACAGGCACGATAACTAAGAATAACATCCCATAATTCCTATCAAGAGTAGCATCACAAGGTTCCTACCAAGTATCACATCGCAAGGTTTCTATCAAGTAAAACATCGCAAGATTTCTAAGTTTCATCATTAAAATATTTCGATGATATCCATTTGCCCTGCACCACCCGTACTAGCATCTCACAAGTGTCTTACATGGAATGTTTCGTATTCCTACTAGTGTTCCTGTGTAACAAGGATCCTTACCCCCTACTAGTGTCCCAACTAGTAGCCCGTGTTATATAATAAGGTGATTCCAACCCGTGTGATGTGTTGACTATAAAATGATCCCTTGCCTAATGTCATGAAATGACCCATTACTTGGTCCCACGAAACGATCTCTTAATCGATCGGCTCCCTACAAGTCCTAGCTCGTTCATGTGTCTGTGTCATACGGCCCTATCACGAATGTAGTTACTTGTGCTAGGTCCACCATATGGTGTATCAAGCCTTAGGGTTCCAACCACCGACACGAATCAAGCATGCACAGTGTAAACCTACCGGTGCCCAATGCCTGCTTTTTCAACTCCGGATTACGTGCACGACCATAGTCCGCCTGAACCTACAATGGCGCACCAACTCAGTCGTCGTTCTGGTCACTTACAATCAATCCAGTAATCGTGCCCCACCCTGCCTAGTTTCCAGGGTACCATGATACATCTAGTGGGTTACTGCTGAAAAGGACCGCGCAACTAGGGTTTCCATCCAGTAGGTTAAGTATTGTCATTTAAATTCGAGACTTAACCCCATCAGTCTAGCATGTCAAGTTGGTTAAGTGTTGTCATTCAAGTTCGTGACTTAACCCGCCTACGTGTCATGTCAAATTGGCTAAGTGTTGTCGTTCAAGTTCATGACTTAGCCCTACGTCAAGTTGGTTAAGTATATTCAAGCGGTTCATGACTTAACCCTATCAAATCATCGTGTCAAATTGGTTAAGTATATTCAAGTGGTTCATGACTTAACCCTATCAAATCATCGTGTCAAATTGGTTAAGTACATTCAAGCGGTTCATGACTTAACCCTATCAAATCATCGTGTCAAATTGGTTAAGTATATTCAAGCGGTTCATGACTTAACCTGCCCATTCATGTCATATCGGTTAAGTGTCATTAGTCTAGTCATATTACTTAACCCACCCATTGGTCTGATTAATAGTAATGTTGGTTAAGCCTACATTTATCAGTTTTACATGTTCTTAACTCATACCGGTTAGATCCACATTTACATGTCAAATTTCCATGTCATCCCACCTAACCCTCTGACCATACCCATGTCTTATTATGGTTAGTATTCCTTAATTCATTCATTATGATGAACGAATCATGACCTATCACATTAGACCGTGCACTTTGTGGCCACTGGATTTGCCGGGCGGTTCCGGGCAGATTTACACCACAAACTGAGTCTAACCTCGTGTCATAAATTGTTACGCCTACAATTCGACCTTTGACCTCCCACATTAGACTGACACTTTGTGACTACTGGATTTGCCGGGCGGTTCCGGGCAGATTTACACCACAAACTGAGTCTAACCTCGTGTCAAAAGTTCATTAATGGTCCTATTTCCCCCAAAACCCCAATATCAGTTCATGTGTTTAACATATAGAAATGTTCATGTTCGTGTTCAAGTCAATTATCCAATACACAGTCATTTTCATGTTTCAAATTCCCAACTTTACATATTAATAAACATATGCCCCAAGTTCCAAAATTACATGCCAATATATATATATATATATATATATATATATATATACATATATATATATACACCCAATTCTAGTCAGTTTACATATGCCCAATTCTTGCCTATTACATGTATGTCAGGTTTATGCCATTTTACCCATATCAAGTTCTAGCCAAGATTACATGTATCAAGTTTCATGTCCAAATAAACCCAAATCATGATTCCTGATGTAGTTATCCCAAACTATAATCTTTTTATTACAGTACATGTCAGTTGCCCAAGTTCATAATACATGTTTATGCCAACTGTCAAGTTTACGATTGCTTTCATGTTCAAATTCCCAATTCTACATATGCCTAATTAACATAAGCCCAATCTTTTGATTTAATTTACATAGTCCCAAACTCGTGATTTAATTTACATACAAATTCATGTATGCCCAAACTTGCAATTTCAATTATATTGACAATACCCAAATTTCAAATTTCATGTTATTCCATCAATTCCACCACACACATATATCCAAATAGGTAATATCCCAATATTTCCACGTATACAAATCGCACGTATATTGTAGTTTAGGCCTAGGTCTGAAATTGACCAAGGTTCATCAAAAAAAAATAGGGGAAGGTAGAATTTGTATAACAATAAGTACAGAGAGAAAACTGGCATAAGAACATCGTCTCAGGCATAAAAGATAGATCTTGATAATAATATCAACATGAATCAAGAAAAACTGATTTACAACAAGCTGAATAGATCATAGGCTTGACATGAAAATGGGAATAGAAAAGTCCCAAAACTCAAGATTCAAGAAGCAACAGAAATAGATCTGAATCAATAAACATACTTAAATCCAGTTCCACTTTATTCCATGGCCATATTATAATTAAATGTTTAAATCTAAAAACAACTAGAACCTACAGAGCATGGCTAATGAATTAAGAACTGAATTTGTTGTAAAAATGTCGCGGCGTTGTTAATTTATTGTCTTGAATCATTGTAGAAGCTTTGTTATTTGAATTGATTTGAGTTTGGATGTTTGTACTTTGATTTGGAGACAGCGGCCATGGTTCAAGAGGTACTTTAGAAGCATAATGGTGTAAGAATGATTTGATATGAATTAGGTTAGGTCTAAGGGTGTTTTTATAGGTGTAGCAACTAGTTTAGGCCCTTAGATTAACCCTAGAATCAATCCGGACCATCAAAACACGTCTCAGGCTTCAAAAATGAGTTCGGGGTCAAAACAGGCCAACCAGGTCGACCTGTAAGGGGGGGAGGTCGACACTATGGTCGACCTGGGGGGTAGGTCGACCCCATGGTCGACCTAGGGGGTGTAGGTCGACCCTATGGTCGACCCCCTGGTCCAGTGCTGCCTAAAAACTGCTGAAACTTGTGCAGGCCATAACTTCTTCATCCGGACTCCGATTTTCGAAAACTCGGACTCTTTTCATGTAAAATTTCGAGACGAACGCAATGGCGTAACCCGTTTCCCCTGATTCTGACTTTAAAATTTAATTCTGCCTTGATTTCTTGTTTCAACAGGTTATTAAAATTTGGGTTGTTACAGTTTTTGAAAAATTCCCTGAAAAATTTGGGTCTTGAAATTTATTGGTATTTCATGGTTATTTGATTTTAATATCTGTTTGTTTAAAATCATATGAAATTATTGATTTACTGAATCACACACACATCTTGAATGTGAAACTAATAATTTGGTGTGATCGATTCATTGAATCTAGAGTTTTTCATATTCCTAAAATGATTTCAAATAAACAATATTTCTAATCTTGGATCATGAATGATCTTATGTGACCATCCTCTGACAAGTCTGATGTGATAGTGTTTTCTGTGCTGCTCTGATACTGTTTCAAATAATTTCTAGTTCTTATCTGCAGCTTTGAAAATTGTGCAAATTTGTTAATTCTGTCAGTTTTGGCTTTGTAATTAAAATTTGTTAATAGAGACATCAAGTGGTATCAGAAGCGCTGAATTTTAATGTATATATATTTTTTTCTTATACCTCTTGCTTTGTATAGCTCTTCGTATTCCTCTTGTAATTGATTTTCAATTTTAAACTTATTTATTGATTATTCATTCAGAAATTGAAATCAATACCCAAAATTGAACTGTATTTATAATTCATCAAAAATTATTATTAGATTTTGAAATTGTGATGAATTGTGACTGCAGTATATTTCACAACAAGAGGAGATTTTTTAATATTTTCATGATGATTGAACATTTATTATAATATCTTTGAATTAGGTTTTATTTCACGACCATCTTCATTATCTACCATTATTCTGCCATCCATGATAATTTTATATTAATGTGGAGAGTTAATTTTTAAAAAAAAAAATCCTTCTGAACAAACAGTGGAAATATTTGTGATAGAATTTGGACTATGGTATTATTCAGAATTGGTGATAATTGAAAATTTTCAATAATCCTGGTACAGTTGACATATTTCATAATATAATTAATTTAGAAATTTATTTCACATTCCATTCCTGTACCTACCGCATTTCTATCATCCATATTGGTTTTATATACCGAGGAGTTTTTTCTATTTAAAAGCGAAAATGATAAAATATATAATTAATACATAAGTGTGTCTCTAACCTCATTTAAAAATCCAAGCTCTGGTTATGCAGGGTTATGAGACAACTTATAATTTAAGCTGCGACTGACCTCATTTAAAAATCTAAGCTCTGGTTATGCGTGGTCAGTGTGCTCTTAAATAAAATAAAAAAAAATGTGCTATAAATTGAAATCAATATGAAATTCTCCATGGTGTTTAAAAACCAGCCTATCAATCCATATTCTAATCTGTGAAATGTGTTGGAATCTTATGACGTATTATGATTTGTTGATTGATAGCTATTGGGATTTGAGATTATAAGATTTTTTCACTTAAATTGAATTATTAATTATAGTCCAAATCCATCACTATTTTTGAGCCTCTTTTTATAAAAATTCTTTTCAAAATAATTGAAAATCATTTGTTTTAAAACTCTCTCCATTATATATATAAAATTCATCGTAAATCCGTTATTCTCTACAATATGAAATATGCCACCAGTTCTCAATTTTTTATGATTTTTGTTTGACTGATTGAGATTTATGATTGTTGTTCTTTCTCTTAAGCTGAAATTATATTTATTCATTTTTTCAACTATATTTTAAATTCCGAATCCTTTTGATGATAACATAAGGGGGAGAATGCGTTCAGATTTTTGATTTATGAGTGTTGCGTTCAGATTTTTGATTTATGAGTGAATATTTTATAAATATTTTTGATTTTGAAAATTCATTATTATTCATTTCATTTCACTCATGCACAGTTATAGGGGGAGTCTCTATTGTAGGGGGGCTTTTAAATAGGGGGAGTTATGTTCTTTTTCTGTCAAACACATTTATTGTGTTCAAAATCTTAATATTTGTTTGTCATCATCAAAAGGGGGAGAATGTTGTATATAACGGTGTTGTATACACAATTATATGATTTTTGTTTGATGATAACAACCAAATATATATTATTTTAATGTGTTTGTTACTGTTCTGTTCCATATTTAAATCACAGACAGGAATATAATATTTATATTTAAATAGAATACTACTGTACAGAAATTTAAATATTCACACAGTATTTTATTTAAATAGAAAATTTTATTTCAATTTCAAACAGTACAAAAAAATTTACTCCACTATTTGAACATGTAAACATTTCACTTTTATTTTCTCACACTCAGTCAGTCTACACTTTATACATTCAAAGACTCAAATACAGACACTTTCACTGTTACACACATTGTTCTAGTTTTCTGCCCTCTGTCTTCTTGTCCTCTGTCTTCACAGCATTCAGTCCAGTCTCATCTTCTTACCTGTCACATGAAACAGAAACACACAGTACACTCCAATAGAAATAATACTGAATATATGCAAATACAAATTTTATTTTTAAAATTTTATTTGCCTCAGTTTTCTGGTTTGTTTCTCATCATTTTTCATGACTTGATCTGATTCATCTGAGTCTAGGCAGACAGTTTGTATATGTACAGGGACAGGAAATTTTCTGATTGGCTGCATATACACACATGTATAGATATACATGTGTGCACTGCCTCGCTAATCAGTGTACAACTGAGGAGTAGCCACGTGGACCGTCTCGACTCAGTGCACATGTAAAAACAACTCAATGAAAAGTCAAATATGGTTCAAACCAAAGCAACATGCAAGTGGTCGAGCCATGTAATATTCAACAAGCCAGCAAATATATAAAAAAAAGGGTCAAAGTGCACAGAAGAATGGTTAAACAAACATGATCACATTTAGATCAAGTGAACAAGCATGGCAGTATACAAGTATGGATGAGGCAGCAACATACTTCAAATGAAGGAGCATATATACACAGTGGAGAATGCAAGTGCAAGTGCAACAATTAAAAACCAAGCCAACAACATAAATAAAGCTTAGGTGGACAGTGTTAGTCATGGTTCAAGTGATATAAGGATGGTCACCAACACAGTCAACATAAAGGGAGAGTGGAGCTGATACAAGTAAATCAAATGGTGCATGTTTTAGTATAGTTTAGCATGTAGTAGCTTAGAGTTCAGTGCATCTCGACATGGTGCAGGGTTTTCAATACAGCAATGCAAGTTCATGGAGGAACCAACATGCACATATAAGCTAGTAAGAAACAAGTGCAAATCAGGTTTAAGTATGCAAAGCACAAGTGCACGGCAACATGTAATAGCAGACTAGGGATGGAGCATGTCAAGTTTAAGATGTTCACAACTAAATGATCAAGGCAGCAATCAAACAGCAAAAGAAAAGTGCAAGAGTTCTTTTCAGCAATACATGGGGAACAGCATGTGTATGGTACAGTGCAAATGGTCAGCAGATGTGCTCGAGTTTTTTTTTTTACTAGTGATGGCAGTTCATTTCAACATAATACAAGTCACACAAATGGCACAAAGGATGGTGTAGCTACAAGTTTGGTAAAAAGGGAATGGTAGTGCAGCCAATAGTCACAAGACAGGGATTTAAGTGCAGAATCATTTTTACAAATGAACACAGCAAGTCCACATACTAGCAAAACATGCAAAGGTCATATATGGCAAGACTTCATAATGTAACAGCATTGATCAAGGAAATGTTCCAAACAGTTTATATGGCAACAATATTTTTTTTTGGTCAATGAAGCTAGCAAGCAAAAAGAACTTATCATTCAATTCCAGAAACCAAAAAAATCATTTTCAGCAAGTTTATTCAAGATTTACTAAAAGCAAGAAATTCATTTCAAGAAAATCTCTAAATTTCCAGTTTTGGCAAGAATATTCTCGGCATTCTTTAAAACAAATTCAAACCGAGACAACTAGAGGGACCAGAAGAAATTCATTTACATGACAATAATTCAAGTATGCAAACTGCATTTCCAGTGAATCAATCAAAGGTTGAATATATGGACATCAATACTTTCTTTCCTGATATTGTATCATGTAGGGGACAAAGAGAAAAAGGAAAGCATATTTGGCAAGGATTTGCAAACATATTTTAGGCATAAAATCATTCTTGTTTTGAACCACAAAATCAAGTCACTCAGACATTTTTTTTTTGGACGAATATTAGTTTCCAGAAATGCACAAATTAGTTTCGGGTTTCATTCAATCAAGGCAGCAAAAGAAGAAAATCGCGTAATCATTTTAAATCAAATGAGGAATACACAGAAATCAGCCGAGTCATTATCGAGTGAAATCAGAGAAATTAGGGTTCGATTCTAACCCTATAAATTCAACCAATCATCACAGGCAAACTATCGATCGAAACCACAAACAATTAAATCGAAATCAACAAGCTAGAATTTCAAAGAGCATAAATCACTTCACATCAAATTAACTCACAGTTTCCGATCGGAGAAGGAACCCCAAAATCATTGAAGCAAGGTGTGATGACCCGTAACTTCCTCGGTAAGGAAAGCCCGGATTACCTTGAGAACAACACACAAAAGTACGCAGACAGAAGAACATTTCGTTGCTATTACAACAATTCCATCAGATACAAGAATATACAGAGTATAAATGAATACTATACATTCGATAAATATCAGAGATTATAATAAATAACATAGCAGCGGAAAATAATACAAAGCACAACTGAAGGTGATATACGGACACAAAGCTTTCCGGATATCATTCCAGCTGTAAACCAGGATCCTGTGAATATAAATCTGCAAAACCAAAACTACTAGCTGCCCGTGTAGAAAATAGGGGCACCCAGAGTTTAGGTTAAAACAATAAACTCCAGGTCAGTCATGTGACTGGTGTGAGAAATAAAACAGTTATTTAAACTTTACTTTAAAAGAGAGTAAATCAAGGGACCACGCCGCATAACATGGAACGGGTTTCCTCCCAAGAATACCAGTGAATATAAATAAACAGTGCAATGCTCTTTCTAAAAATGAAGCTATTATAAGACCCAAGTCCCATCACACAATGCAACGCAAGCCGGAGGATAGGGTTTTCCCTTATAATAGCCAAACATGCTTGGTACGTTTTAAAAACAAATCATTTGATACTATAATAAGTGTATAGTGTCAAAACAATTTCAATCATAAATATCAATCCTAGGCGGCATGGGTACCATATATCATGTCGCCATACTAGGCTCTACAAATAAAACCGAAATATCTCGTATTGGAAATTGGATTTCCGTCATGAGTCGAGGAAAGGGGCAAGCTCCTCTCCGCTTCGAGACACACTAGCAAATGCCTTAGGGCAACGCACTCTGGGCAACCCTTGGATCTTCAGGGCCAGTCCACACTTACGTTAGTGGATTAGTATTCCTGAACACGCGTTTCCCGGTCCTTGCAGGCCTAAAAATCGAGGCGCCTCGTCCAACAACCACATAGGTGAAAAGTATATAAATGTCAGGGCTGGTAGGTCACTGACACCACCATAGCTAGAAAGAAACGTCGTGCTCTCCCCGCAGTCACTATCCCGTTTTTGACTCATACCGAGGTGTGAGGCTCACGAATTCACGTTATACACAAAGCTATGCCACGTAGGCTGTGCTTTGATCATCAACCACAAGACTTTGCTTTTTAACAGGAGCCTTGATCAATTGCCACTTAGGCGTGCCACACAGGCAATTTATGCCATGCGACTGATGTCCATCGATATACAACCTTTGAGCTCGTACGTCTCAGAGAAGGGCGTTAAGCAAGAGAATAAATTCTCCGCCGCCAAACAGATGTATATTTAATAGAGATCAATCAGCACAGAATAAAATCCAATGTCAGACACACGGTCCATTTACAAGTTCGTTCTGGGTCTGAACGAAACCGGAGGCACTTTCCTCGCATATCCATCGATCTCCAAGTACGTCTGGACGATCACCAACTGATTCCCTCATCTTGGGTGTACAGCCCAACCAAGATCATCAGTAATCACCCAAACGATGTGAAGACTTCCGGTCTTCGACCACCGTCTTCATCTTTGACTTATCGTCGAATCGGTTATTCAGAATGGGTATAAACCCGGCCTTTCCGAACAACCCGCGTATATAGTAAACAAATGCTACACAAACACAACATACGCCTCATTCCAATTCATCAGCCACTAACCGTAAATCAGCAAGAGAATAATTTCCCAAATATTAACCCCGAAGGCCGAAACCAACATCAGATCAATACCCAGGAAACCATTCTTCTTAACTAACCTACAGTTGGTTTCTAAATTTCACATTCTTAGGGAAAGGTTCCCATTAATTTTATCAAAGATAAATTCTTTAAATTTATTCTTTAATCTTCCTTTGGATGTCATTTCGAACCAAATTATGGTTTTCCAAACTAGTCGAGATTAGCGAACCACACCGAAGTAATTATTTATTTTATTTCCCAATCCCAACCTATTCATCCCATGAAGCAAAACTGGTAATACTCCATATCTAACACCACGGTGTTATCGGTAAAATTAATTACCATTTCACGTTCAAATCTAATTAAAGATTTAACTATCGCTTTGGAGCTAAACTGGTGATACTCCATTCTCGCTCAATTTCCAAATTTGATAATTTAAATTATCAATTCACATTTCAATCTAATTACAGATTCATTAAAACTCCCTTTTACTGGGTTAAAGAACTAATGTCATTTTAAACACAGTTCACGATATACCCAAATCACATTCTATTTAGTATCGGGTTAAAGAACAAGTGTTATTTATAACACCCTTCACGATAAACCCACAAATCAATTCTATTTAAAACCCATTTCATATTCAATTTATTTATATAAAAATAAATGGGTTTTAATTTTAGTTCAAAACTAGTTCATTTCGATAAAAATCTATTTTTATCTTTTCAAACATGGAGTTTTTCATCCCAATTTTTCCAAATAAATTCTTATGATTTTACACAAATTATTACTATTTTTAATAATTTTATCAAGGCCCGTACAGTCGATTTCCATCAACGGCCATCGAACTACACTTACAGCGACCTTTTCCAAATTTGATTTGGACGTATCTCCAAATCCAACCGTTAAATTTCAAATTTGTAATATTCATTAGAAAGCTCTTTTCGAAACGAACCCAACGGTTCTGGTTTTAGGAGAATCCGACGGTCGGATCTCCCGTAATATCCGTTCGAAGTCAATGGTCGAAATTCGCGAACTGCCGTGGCGCGGGGCGTTCTATTCAGGCCATTATATTATATATATAATATATATAATATATATTTCATCGATTTCTATTTAAAACGAATTTTATAAATAGTTTTAAATTCGTTTCAAAAACAATTTCAACTTCCATTTCAAATTCAAATCAAAATTAAATTCTTCCTTATAAATTCGTTTTAAATTCATTTCAATTTAATTCAAATTTCGATTCAATTTGAATTCATTTCAAATTGATTTTTATTCTATTTCAATTCGTTTTCAATTCAGTTCGAATTCGTTTTATATTCAATTCAATTCGAATTCGTTTTATATTCAATTCAATTCGAATTCGTTATATATTCAATTCAATTCGAATTCGTTATATATTCAATTCAATTTGAATTTCTTTTATATTCAATTCAATTATAAAAACGAATATAATCGATATAAATATCGTTCGCATCAAAATAGCGCATCTCTAATCAACACGGCTTTATATATTTCAATAATTCTGTTATTCTATTCAACAAATGAATATTTATCCTATTCAATACATGAATCTATATTTTTGTCAACACATGACTAAACTCAACGAATGAGTACTGTCCACGTGTGACTATTTTTGTTATTTAATATATTTTATAAAAATTATGGTATCTATCGTTTGATTTCAAATCAGACTCCAACCGTAAATTAGTAAGAGAACGATTCCCTAAATATTTACCCCGAAGGCCGAAACCAACATCAGATCAATATCCAGGAGACCGCTCATCTCATCTATTTTCCAGTTAATTTCTAATTTTATATATGATAAAGATGTAAATTTTATTGTCAAAATATTTCGTTCAACACATGACTAATCTCAACGGATGAGTACTGTCAACACGTGAACCTTTATTTTATAATATTCTTTATTTTCTAAATTGGAATGAGGCCCAATCAATCACCATATAGCATTAACTATATGGATTCCATACAACACATGTATATAATAGCAACGATAAATAATCAACCATCATCCAAAGTGCACTACACTGTATAAGCATCAAATATAGATATCTAACGCTTATAACAGTCTGCCAATCAATCGATCGACATACAACTAATTACTGGGATTGGTGTATGCCGTATTTTATCCCAATACTCGTGTGGGGTTTCAAACAATCAAACACAGATTTTATTTGTGCAGTTGGGCGATGTGTAAAATTTATCATCCCAATCAATGTCCTTCAAATAGGTGTACATAAACAAACCGTCCAGTTTGTAAATGAATATTTATTTATTCACATTCCCGTTAAAAATTATATTTTTAACGATAAAATATTTTTAACTATATAAATATTTTATTTCATTTCCCATCACACAATCAATTCAATCAAATTGATCAACCAAACAAATAAATCAATCACCAAACAATTAACTAAACAAACAAGCCGTCCATGGTCTGTGGACGACGGGTGTCGGGTGCTACTAAACACCGTCTGCATCCTAGTATATATTTTTAACTAGAAAAGGAGATTTAAAGTGAGAAGTTCTCACAGAGGGTTCCACTCCGCCGTGCTTTGCTGTTGAACTGCTGAATCGTCTGGATCTGCTTGAAATTCCAATTCAATCCTTTTCACGCTATTCATAATAAAAATTATATTTTTATTATTTTAACTGCTTCATATATATTTTTACCTCGCCTCTTTCTATATAAAAATTATATTTTTATATTACTACTTTATATATAAAGATTGAATTTTTATTTCATCGCAATAAAAATCTCATTTTTCTTCACTATATATATAATAAAAATCAGATTTTTATTTCGCTAGTTATATAAAGATAATATTTTTATATTCTCTATTATATAAAAATCATATTTTTAATACTCTACCTAAGTAAAAATCATATTTTTATTATGCCACTAGAAAAAAAATTATATTTTTAACTCTTTTATATTATAAAAATTATATTTTTAATCTTTCTATATTATAAAAATTTTGCCTTTCTCTATATAAAAATAATCAAACCTTTCACTTATATAAAAATCAAACTTTTCACTCTATAAAAATATGACCTTTCAAATATAAAAATATTAACTTTCTTATAATAAAAATCTATATTTTCTTATAATGAAAATCTATATTTTCTAACTATAAAAATATAAACTTTCTTACTTAAAAATCCGACCTTTATCATGTTAAAAATCTGATCTTTGCAATTCTAAAACTGAGAATAAATTATTTCAGTTAAAAATCGTATTATTTATCACATTACATAAATAAAATAAAGTGAATAAAAAAATAAAAACTTACTGTAAATTGCGCTCGAACGGGAGGGGGCTGAGCTCGCGGATTCCTTGTGGTGAGGGGGTGCGGTTTGGGCTGAATTGGGTTCGGCTTTGCGGGTTTTCAAGGGGCGGCAGTGGTCTCGGGGTGGAGTGGAAGCGGCGATTCGGGTTCAGGCGCGTGGAGGGGGTTGGGGGGTCTTGGCGGTGGCGCGCTCAAGGTAGGGGGGTTGCGATGCCTGGCGTCGGTAGCCAGAGGTGGGCGTCGCGAGGGAGGAGAAGGGAAGGAGGAGGAGGTGAACGCGAGGGAGGAGAAGGGAAGAAGGAGGAGGAGGTGGGTGGAGGATGAACGGCGGCGGAAGGTGGGGGGGAGGGAGGCGCGATTTGGTTTTTTTTTGGTTTTTTTTTTCTTTTAATTTTATCTGAACGAAATAAGGAGAGAAGGGGGTGAGGGTTTAAAAAGGAAAAAATATATATTATTTTATTTTTTAAATTAATTCTAAAAAGCAACTTCTATTTTCGACCTCGAAACGAGACCCACCGCCTGTCGTCCATAGCTAATTACCCCCATTCCGAACACAATGGGATATGTATCGTAAGCTGATTCGATCGTTTCGACCAGTTTCCATCAAAATCAACATATAATTCTATATATTGAATTTGAACACGCATTACAATTTACTGGGGTCACATACTAACTCGAAAAATTCCAGAAAAATATTTTCTAGCTTCGTATCGACGATATGGTCCTAACAAAACTAGTTTCATTGAATTCTGAGACCGTTGGAAAAATGGTCATTTTCCAGTCGATTAAAATCAACTGAAACTGGTCAAACGCGTTTTACCTTGCCACGCTCACATATTGATTCGAAAAATTATGAAATTTGGAATCTAGCAATAACTTGACATCACGGATCCAACAAAAGTGGTTTCATCGAAATCCGAGGTCGTTTGCAAAATTCCCATTTTTAAGGGTCTGAATTCCACAGCGACTATTCAGGATTTTCAACTGGACATATCTTTCGATTCCCGCTATGAAATTTTGATTTTTCAGATTCGTTGGAAAGATATTCTCAATTAGATTCAAATATTTTTGGTTTTGCCAAAATCCGGCTTATTTTGAATCCTATACATTCATTTGAATTTTGAAATCGAATTATCGAACTACCGCGCCATTTTCAATTCCTTTTATAATTATAAATAATTATTTATATTCTAACGACGATCTATATGAATATATACATTCTAATTCTATTCAAAATAAATTTCTCGTCGATATTATTTAAAATAATTCATTTTAGATTTTCAAAATTCGCTAAAATTGCCAAAATAAAAAATTTTAAATTGGCTCGCATTTCCGGGTTGTTACAATCTCCCCCACTTAAAACTTTTCGTCCCCGAAAAGGAACGAAGCCGAAAGTTATTTAACTAATCAACTCAACTTCCATATTTTCATTACGGCTTAAGTTCTTCAAATTTTCAGTTTCTAAGAACTTTTCATATTTTTCAAAATTTTGGCTAACACCCTAAATTTTCGAAAAATTTCGCCATAACCTCCACTGCACCGGAAGCACCGGGAAAATCCCGAAATTGCCATACAGGCCCTCTGATCTCAAAAAGATAAAGAAAAAGGCAAGCGGCTAGCCAATCGGCTCATAAAATCATCATCACCCAAACAAAACAGTAAATTATGATAAACATGTACCTATTTGTCGGGCAAACAAATTTTATTCTCTGCTCTAGCCTCCTTGCTATGACATGTTCAATGTAAGTACATGTATATGCAAGAAAATGCGACCAATTTTCAATGCAATTCAATATGTGATTTAATTAGGCTAAATGGTTCAAAATTATCAAACAAATAGACAAACAACACAACCATCAATCAATTAGTGGATTAACGTTTCAAATCCATAAATTTTGATATATAGTTAAAAATCATGTTTTTGACGCCAAATCACAACAATGTATTCTAGCTATATTTTGGTTCTCACACCAGTCTAATGGAGATATATAGAAATCACACCTTCGTCACTCGAATATAAATACTAATAACGCTGCAGCCTTATCAGAATCATCCCCGGGCAACTAGAGTGTGATTCTATATCTATCCAGTATATTAAAACTTCGAATATACGTTCATGACGCGTATATGCAAAATCTTTATATATTGGATTGTCCAAATTCAATATAAATAAATATTCAAATACGTATAAAACGATTTAAATTTTCAAAATAAAATTGTTTTCATTTGAAAAATATAATCTTCATACTCGTTCTAGGATACTACTGATCCTATCTCTAACGAGTCATTCTAATTGTATATTACTAATCCAATATCTGATGAATTCTTTCATTCGGTTGTAATGTGTCTTGTTCTTGTGCTCTATAAACCAAAGCTCTGATACCAACTGTGATGACCCGTAACTTCCCCGGTAAGGAAAGCCCGGATTACCATGAGAACAACACACAAAAGTACGCAGACAGAAGAACATTTCATTGCTATTACAACAATTCCATCAGATACAAGAATATACAGAGTATAAATGAATACTATACATTCGATAAATATCAGAGATTACAATAAATTACATAGCAGCGGAAAATAATACAAAGCACAACTGAAGGTGATATACGGATACAGAGCTTTCCGGATATCATTCCAGCTGTAAACCAGGATCCTGTGAATATAAATCTACAAAACCAAAACTACTAGCTGCCCGTGTAGAAAATAGGGGCACCCAGAGTTTAGGTTAAAACAATAAACTCCAGGTCAGTCATGTGACTGGTGTGAGAACTAAAACAATTATTTAAACTTTACTTTAAAAGAGAGTAATTCAAGGGACCACGCCGTATAACACGGAACGGGTTTCCTCCCAAGAATACCAGTGCATATAAATAAACAGCGCAGTGCTCTTTCTAAAAATGAAGCTATTATAAGACCCAGGTCCCATCACACAATGCAACGCAAGCCGGAGGATAGGGTTTTCCCTTATAATAGCCAAACATGCTTGGTACGTTTTAAAAACAAATCATTTGATACTATAATAAGTATATAGTGTCAAAACAATTTCAATCATAAATATCAATCCTAGGCGGCATGGGTACCATATATCATGTCGCCATACTAGGCTCTACAAATAAAACCGAAATATCTCGTATTGGAAATTGGATTTCCATCATGAGTCGAGGAAAGGGGCAAGCTCCTCTCCGCTTCGAGACACTCTAGCAAATGCCTTAGGGCAACGCACTCTGGGCAACCCTTGGATCTTCAGGGCCGGTCCACACTTACGTTAGTGGATTAGTATTCCTGAACACGCGTTTCCCGGTCCTTGCAGGCCTAAAAATCGAGGCGCCTCGTCCAACAACCACATAGGTGAAAAGTATATAAATGTCAGGGCTGGTAGGTCACTGACACCACCATAGCTAGAAAGAAACGTCGTGCTCTCCCCGCAGTCACTATCCCGTTTTTGACTCATACCGAGGTGTGAGGCTCGCGAATTCACGTTATACACAAAGCTATGCCACGTAGGCCGTGCTTTGATCATCAATCACAAGACTTTGCTTTTTAACAGGAGCCTTGATCAATTGCCACTTAGGCGTGCCACACAGGCAATTTATGCCATGCGACTGATGTCCATCGATATACAACCTCTGAGCTCGTACGTCTCAGAGAAGGGCGCTAAGCAAGAGAATAAATTCTTCGCCGCCAAACAGATGTATATTTAATAGAGATCAATCAGCACAGAATAAAATCCAATGTCAGACACATGGTCCATTTACAAGTTCGTTCTGGGTCTGAACGAAACCGGAGGCTCTTTCCTCGCATATCCATCGATCTCCAAGTACGTCTGGACGATCACCAACTGATTCCCTCATCTTGGGTGTACAGCCCAATCAAGATCATCAGTAATCACCCAAACGATGTGAAGACTTCTGGTCTTCGACCACCGTCTTCATCTTTGACTTATCGTCGAATCGGTTATTCAAAATGGGTATAAACCCGGCCTTTTCGAACAACCCGCGTATATAGTAAACAAATGCTACACAAACACAACATACGCCTCATTCCAATTCATCAGCCACTAACCGTAAATCAGCAAGAGAATAATTTCCCAAATATTAACCCCGAAGGCCGAAACCAACATCAGATCAATACCCAGGAAACCATTCTTCTTAACTAACCTACAGCTGGTTTCTAAATTTCACATTCTTAGGGAAAGGTTCCCATTAATTTTATCAAAGATAAATTCTTTAAATTTATTCTTTAATCTTCCTTTGGATGTCATTTCCAACCAAATTATGGTTTTCCAAACTAGTCGAGATTAGCGAACCACATCGAAGTAATTATTTATTTTATTTCCCAATCCCAACCTATTCATCCCATGAAGCAAAACTGGTAATACTCCATATCTAACACCACGGTGTTATCGGTAAAATTAATTACCATTTCACATTCAAATCTAATTAAAGATTTAACTATCGCTTTGGAGCTAAACTGGTGATACTCCATTCTCGCTCACTTTCCAAATTTGATAATTTAAATTATCAATTCACATTTCAATCTAATTACAGATTCATTAAAATTCCCTTTTACTGGGTTAAAGAACTAATGTCATTTTAAACACAGTTCACGATAAACCCAAATCACATTCTATTTAGTATCGGGTTAAAGAACAAATGTTATTTAAAACACCCTTCACGATAAACCCACATGTAGTAACCCGCATTTTTAGCTGTTGAATAATTTATTTATTTAATTATTAAATATCGATTTATCGATATCGAGAACGTGAATTAAATAATATTGAATATTTAATTAATAATTATAATATAATAAAATATATTATAATGTCGAAATAATCAAAAATATTGGGAAATCACAATATTCTGTGAACGGGGTTATCCCTAAGATGTAATTCAGCTTAGAGTTGAATTATATTGACGAATATATTCAATCGACGACAGTTTGAACATATAATTTTATTATAATTAAAATCGAGCTTGAAATGGCGCTGCAGTTCGCTATTTGGCGATTTGAACTTCAACTGAATGTACAGGATTCGTTTTAAGCCGGATTTCTGTGAAACAAGAAGCGTGTGGAGCTAGTGGAGTATATCTTTCTAGTGGAAGAGAAAAATCAGGATTTCGTCGTGTAGATTTTGATTCACGTCCAAATCAAAAATTGAAATAATCGCTATAGAATCGTTTATCGATCATATCGGTTTATTCGATATAACTAGAGATCGGGTTTGAATTTAGACAGGGTTCTTTTGGGAAGTAGTGATAATTTAATTTTTAGAATTTTATGGAAATTTTTAATTAATTAAATAAGCAACTTTTTATTTGGAGTATTTGGCACCATGTATCGACATTCCGGAGTTTCACAATATGAGTCCATCTACCGGTATTATTACATTTTTGGGACCATAGCACGTCACTCATTTAAATGGTATCTTTGTTTCTGTCCATAGCAGTCCCTACGTGAACATGATATTTCATAAGTACGGTACACTATGTTTTTAACTTGAAACAAACTAAACTGAATGGTTAACTGGTCAAACGAACTCAGAATTCAACGAAACAAGTTTCATACGAAACCTTTGGAAGAGGTCTAGTGAAACGTCAAGGCCTCATATTTTTAGGATTTTTTCTGTAATTTTAAGGAATTAATGCTCGGTGTTTTTTATTGATATTTTCTAAGGGATTTTCGCAAACGGTGTCGGAATTCGACGAAACCTGTCCCATTGGATCCAGAATATTTTTCTATGCTAGAATTAGTATTTTTCATCTCGACCAGAGTTCATTTGTAGGATATTTTGGCCATATTTCTCGATGAAGTTGGGAAGAATAAAATAATATAAAAATAAATATCTAAACCGTGTTGCCTATAAATACACCCTTAAAACTTCTAAAACCTAATTCTCCACAGCAAGAAAATTTGCGCCGCCACTATCTCATCTCAAGCAAAGGACTTTCTTCCTTAACAATAATAATAATATAGGCGCAAGTTCTTGGTAGCTTGTAAAGCTACTGAAGTCTGCAGGGTGCTGGTCGTTGAACTCAGTGATCGAACTGCGTGAACAAGAGGTAAGGGGTGAGGTCTGAAGTTGTACGTGGACTGGGAAGCACACAACACAGGTTCAGACGGAAGAAATAGTGGCCAACGAAGCTTACAAGTTTTCAAAGTGGTGTAATGAAAGTGAGGAGGAAGCAGTACCACGTGTGATTTCAGTGAGGGGTTCCAAGTTTCAAAATACGAGGACATGCAGGTGCGGTTCAAGGCTGAGAACGGGGTTCCGTTCATGGGTGCGAGCTCACCTTTGTTGAGTGGAGGTTGATAACGATGCGAAGTGGAGTGTCGTGGTGGTTGCAGTTCTCGAATCCGTGAAGTAACTAGGGGTGTTACGGTTTGTGGGAGTGCGGTATTGGGTATTTTGAGGAGCAGGGATCGAAAGCTTTACTGATGGAGGAGGAAGGATTTACGTGGTGGGCTGGGTGTCCATGAAGGAAAGTGGGTCGAATATGTTTGGTAAAGCCCAATGGAGTTTTAATTAAGTTTTTATTTAAACTTAAATATATATTAACTTGTCGATACAATAGCTCTCTCGTACGATATCAGATTTACGAACCGTAAGTTGCGTTGGGATCGTACGGACGAGCACTTCACAATGGAACTGGTTCGAAGTGGATTGGGGCTCGTTTGAATTTACGGCGAATTAAACTGTCTGATTCAGATCAAATAACAGTTTATCGTTCTTTAACGATGAACTGCCAATGTGAGTAAATCTCACCAACTCTAAACAGTTTATAATTTCATGTTGTATTGTTAGAACTGTTAAAATTGTCTGTTTGACTGTGTATTGATTGTTTGATTGAACTGCTAGTCAGTTAATTAAATTTCTATATTGATTCTGTTTAACAGAATATATCATATGGAACTGAAAGTGATGTTATCTATATTGTTTAACATCTGTGATGCAGGGAAACAGGTTGGAGGAATCCGGCTGGATTCCTCAACAGTCATTTTATTGTTTTTCATATATTGTTATATGATGTGATATAAAATCTGTGGGCGATTATATGTGCTTGGACGATATTGAACATCGTGATTTGATATGATTGAATACCATAACATACCGAAATGTTGATAAAGAGATTTTCAAAGTGATATTTGAAAATGAAATATTTATAAATTTAAATATTTATAAATAAGGAATATTTATAAATTGGGATATTCATAAATAGGAGATATTTTAAAAAGGAAAATAAATTCAAACCATTTCTTTTTGAATGGAAAGGCCTGTGTAGCGGGTTTGGGGATTTTCCCGATGCTCCCGATACAAAGGAGGTTATGGCGATTTTTCCCGGGAATTTAAGGAGTTAGAATATTTCAAGAATAAATTTGAAAAGGAAATATTTGTAAACCATTTACAAAAAGAATTGGAAAGGAAACATTATAAAAAGGGAAATCATTTTAAAAGGGTAGAACCGTTATTTAAAAGTAAATCTTTTCCAATGAATAAAACGTTGTTAAAAAGGAAATCTTTATAAAGTGAATAAAGTAAATTGAATATGGTATTCGAAGAAGAAATCGAATATGGTATTCGAAGTTAGTTAATCGAATATGGTATTCGAAGTTAGTTAATCGAATATGGTATTCAAAGTTAGTTAATCGAATATGGTATTCGAAGTTAGTTAATCGAATATGTTATTCGAAAGGGGTTAGTCGAGTCGAGTTAGTCAAATAGAGTTAATCAGTTAGAATTAATCGATTTGAGTTAACCAGTTAGAGTTAATCAATTAGAATTAATCGGTTAGAGTAATCAGTTAGAGTTAACCAATTAGAGTAATCAGTTAGAGTTAAACCAATAGAGTTAATCAGTTAGAGTTAATCCAAATAATATGCCATTTAGCACGACTGCTAGCGTAATTCACAGGGCTGCAAATAGCCTAAGGCGGTCGGATGTTTCCTGAGGGAATCAGGCGTAACCATTGTGATCTCTGCGATCTAGAGTCAAGCGAATGGAGTTAAATAGAGTTGTCGAATAGTAGTTGTTCGAATGGAGTTAAATAGAGTTGTCGAATAGTAGTTGTTCGAATGGAGTTAAATAGAGTTAGTCGAATATAGTTTATTCGAATAGAGTTGAATAGAGTTAATCGAATAGTAGTTATTCGAATAGAGTTAAATGAAGTTAAATCGAATATTAGTTATTCGATAGGAGTAAATCAAGTTGAGTTAAATAAACCAAGTTAGTCGAGCCTAGTTAATTGAATCGAATTGGTCGAACCAAGTAAGTTAAGTTAGTCGAGTTAAGTTCGTCGAGTTAAATATCGATGTTAGTTTCATCGAAAGGAGTTATCGATGTTAGTTTCATCGAAAGGAGTTATTGATGTTAGTTTCATCGAAAGGAGTTATCGATGTTAGTTTCATCGAAAGAAGTTATCGATGTTAGTTTCATTGAAGGGAGTTATCGATTATAGTTTAATCGAAGTGAGATTTTCAAACATGAGATATTTGAAAAGGAAGAGTTATCGAATATTAGTTATTCGAAGAGAGATTATCGAATATCGTTTATTCGAGAAGAAGTTAATCGAATATAGGTTATTCGAAGAAGAGTTAATCAAATAGAGATTTCTCGAAGAGAGTTAATCGGCAAATTCGATTATATCGAATTCGGGAAAGTACTTATACTTTCCAGTGTCTAAAATAGAGATTTATTTATTTATAAATAAATAAGTGTTAGGTTAATTATTCACTAATAAGAATAGAAGTTATAATTAAAGTTAGATAATTCGAAAGTAGGGATTATAACGTTATCGTTATGACCAATGTTTTAAATATAGAAGTGGACTAGTAAAATTGGATCCGAGAAAGGCGTAAAGAAGTTGTTAAAGATTAAAAGATAAACTTTGACCATTTCGAAGTTATAACGTTGTTCAATTAAGGTCTGAGAGGTAATTATACCCCAACTTGAGTGACTTCCTTCTTGACTAAGAAATGGTAAGGTTTGATCGTAAAGGAGTTTTGGAAATGTTTTCCAAACGAGAATCAGAAATGTTTTCTGATAAAAGAAAATAAGAATTTAGAATATAGCGAATCAGGAGATAAGTAAATAAATGAACTAAAGAGGTAAATGTTAAATGATGTTTGTTCGATATAATTTCCATCTGGAAATAATATCGTTGTTTGCACACTTGTTTTTCTTTGATGGTTAAATCACAGACTATCGAAGTTTTGACCATTTTAACGTTGTTAATATGGAGAGACCGGTTGGATTATTATCCATAGAACCACTCTGTATTGGCATAACTGTCGCGAATCATATATGCCAAAGATAATTGAAGACGGAGTAAAATGCAAGGGCTATACTGTTTACAGAATAGTGCCTTCGGTTTGTCCAGTCCCAGGACAACTTGTATGGACGAAGGTCTGACAGAGTATATCTAATGGATCGCGTAAGTTGATCTGTTCAAACGTATTCACGTTTGGTGGCGGAGGAATTCGTTTCTCTTAGCTGTATACCCGTGTTATTTTTGGATAAGTCAATTTGTGATTTGGCGGGTATGACGATGTGACGTTCTAAGTGAATGAGGATGACTTGTATGAATGAATGTCTAATAGAGTATTTCCAGAAGGGTCACGTACATTGATTTCTTCAACCGTACCAAGAGTGGAAGCGGAGAAGGAAACTTCTTTTAGCTGACACGTAATGTATTGTTGTAGACGTCAATTAGTGACTTTCGATGGATCTGACAATGTGGCATTCGAAGTAAATCTATTGTGATGATAAAGCGTAGCTTCTAGCCTCACATCCGGTAAATGAAAGAAATCGGGCAGGCAGCATGGCTAAGTCGGTCGCACCGAAGTAGGGTGTATAATCACCTATCTAGTGAATATTCATTTGTTTCTTAAATCTATCAATGTTGTCCCATATATATACGGGAACGGTTGCTGATCCCAGCCGTTGGTGATGTACATTCGATACACTCAAGCGAAATGAGTGGTCGGTCATGTGTGGCTGAGTTACAAGATGTTCTTGTGGAACTCCAGTGTATTGTTCCTAGAGTACACTGATCGGAAGGTGGTTCCATACCTTGTCATAGTTGGAAATCCAATCATCCAATACGTGCTTGCGATTTTGATTGTATACTATATATGTAGTAACGTGAGATGCAAGCGTTTCTGCTAGATTGATATTTATTTGTATTTAGACATTATTATAATATCAGAATGATATTGCTTTGAAAAGTTATTTGGACTCTCATATGGGAAAAACCCGTTCCGTATTCACGGCGTGGTCTTATGAGATATCGTATACCTGTTTAAATGATTTGAGTTTATTCACACCAGTCCCATGACTGACCCGGAGTTTATTTTGTTGTTTTCCCTAAACTCTTGGGTGCCTAAATTTGTATGGGCAGTCAAGTAGTCGGGATTTTACAGATACACTTGGAGAGCTTGGAGCAGGAGGCTTCAGGATTCTATAGCTATTATTATTTCCGCTGTTGTCGTAAGTGTTGTACTCTGATAAGTGTTATTGTATACATATACTGATGTTATTTCAAAGATATGTTATGTTATATTTTATTCGTTCCGCTGTGAGATTCGTGTTTACTCTGATGATGATGTTCTTCTCCTTCTTCTATTCTATAAATTCTATCTTATCTATCCTCACCCTCTAATTTCTTTCATTAACAACCGGGATTTTTCGATGTTTTGGTTATCGACGTCGAGCTTACGTCGATAACCAAAGTCGCTCAAAAATCCGGGTTACTACAGTTGGTATCAGAGCTTAGGTTAAGAATTACTTGGCTCTGTGGCGTGACTCGGTAGAGATAGGGTTAGTAATACCCTAGATTGAGTTGAGTGTATATATACGAGTGCGTATTTGTATTTGATATAAAAATGGTTTTATATTGTGGAGATTCATTGGCTGAGTTGTTTATGAGTTCTGGTCGATCAGTTTGATCCACTGTATCGGTAAGAGTAAATAAACACTTGAATACGATGGACCGACACAGTATGGATATGTGATATATTATCATATATTAGATATATTGGTTGTAATTATAATCGAATGAGATTATAAAGTGAAATGGTTATATATAACTAATCAGAATCATATAAGTAAAGTATATGAAATAAGATGAATTAAATATGAATTTAAATCAGATTTGGAATTAAAATAAGGAAATTTTAAGTTCTTGGGAGATTTTGAAAATGTTTTTCAAACTGAAAGTGATATAGTATTGAATTGACCTTGGTAACTGGAAAATAGATTCTGATGATGAATCTAGACATCATCAGTGTTCATTTTCGAGTTGTAAGTGACGGATTACTACCAAAGATTTTGATTCGAATTGTTTTGAGAAAAACAAGTGGTTTAGAAATTCAAATGTTTTGAATTGGTATTACGATTTCAAATTGATTTGAAATAGACCCAGGAATTTAAGTTCTGGAATTAAAAATTTAACTAATGAAGTTAAATAAAATGAGATGGTAAAAATAAATTGAAATATTAACTTGAACTGAGTCAAATAGAATTGAATTGGATTAGAGAATAATCTGTTATGGAATTGGGTTGATGAGTTAAGAATTTGATATTTGATATTCGGGTTCGAATGAAATTCGATTTGGTTTTGAGGATATGAACTGATTGGAATTGGATGGAAATAACACCGGTATATGCTGAGTTGATAGCATATGGAAGTGATAGAGCTGATATTCCCGACAAAAAGGTACCAGTTTATATTATATATGGATATGAGATTTATGAGCCGAATTGGCAAGCCGCTTGGCTGTTTGATTTTCTTTTGGGTTAAAGAAGGCCCAGAGAGGCGAGTTGGAGTTTGAGATATTGACCAGCACAAAGGAAGTGCTGGCAAAAATTTTCGAAAAGTTAAGGTGTTAGAAAATTTTCAGAATTTTTGAAAATTTAGTTAGTCGAAATAAATTAATATTTTAGTCGATATTAATTGGTTCAGTTGAAACCGGAGACAAGAGGTAAACAGATAAATTTTTACCCAGAAGATAGGGTCATCCCCTAGCTTAGCAATTTCGAGGACGAAATTTTATTAAGGGGGGAAGATTGTAGTAACCCGCATTTTTAGCTGTTGAATAATTTATTTATTTAATTATTAAATATCGATTTATCGATATCGAGAACGTGAATTAAATAATATTGAATATTTAATTAATAATTATAATATAATAAAATATATTATAATGTCGAAATAATCAAAAATATTGGGAAATCACAATATTCTGTGAACGGGGTTATCCCTAAGATGTAATTCAGCTTAGAGTTGAATTATATTGACGAATATATTCAATCGACGACAGTTTGAACATATAATTTTATTATAATTAAAATCGAGCTTGAAATGGCGCTGCAGTTCGCTATTTGGAGATTTGAACTTAAACTAAATGTACAGGATTCGTTTTAAGCCGGATTTCTGTGAAACAAGTAACGTGTGGAGCTGGTGGAGTATATCTTTCTAGTGGAAGAGAAAAATCAGGATTTCGTCGTGTAGATTTTGATTCACGTCCAAATCAAAATTTGAAATAATCGTTATAGAATCGTTTATCGATCATATCGGTTTATTCGATATAACTAGAGATCGGGTTTGAATTTAGACAGGGTTCTTTTGGGAAGTAGTGATAATTTAATTTTTAGAATTTTATGGAAATTTTTAATTAATTAAATAAGCAACTTTTTATTTGGAGTATTTGGCACCATGTATCGACATTCCGGGGTTTCACAATATGAGTCCATCTACCGGTATTATTACATTTTTGGGACCATAGCACGTCACTCATTTAAATGGTATCTTTGTTTCTGTCCATAGCAGTCCCTACGTGAACATGATATTTCATAAGTACGGTACACTATGTTTTTAACTTGAAACAAACTAAACTGAATGGTTAACTGGTCAAACGAACTCAGAATTCAACGAAACAAGTTTCATACGAAACCTTTGGAAGAGGTCTAGTGAAACGTCAAGGCCTCATATTTTTAGTATTTTTTTCTGTAATTTTAAGGAATTAATGCTCGGTGTTTTTCATTGATATTTTCTAAGGGATTTTCGCAAACGGTGTCGGAATTCGACGAAACCTGTCCCATTAGATCCAGAATATTTTTCTATGCTAGAATTAGTATTTTTCATCTCGACCAGAGTTCGTTTGTAGGATCTTTTGGCCATATTTCTCGATGAAGTTGGGAAGAATAAAATAATATAAAAATAAATATCTAAACCGTGTTGCCTATAAATACACCCTTAAAACTTCTAAAACCTAATTCTCCACAACAAGAAAATTTGCGCCGCCACTATCTCATCTCAAGCAAAGGACTTTCTTCATTAACAATAATAATAATAATAATATAGGCGCAAGTTCTTGGTAGCTTGTAAAGCTACTGAAGTCTGCAGGGTGCTGGTCGTTGAACTCAGTGATCGAACTGCGTGAACAGGAGGTAAGGGGTGAGGTCTGAAGTTGTACGTGGACTGGGAAGCACACAACACAGGTTCAGACGAAAGAAATAGTGGCCAACGAAGCTTACAAGTTTTCAAAGTGGTGTAATGAAAGTGAGGAGGAAGCAGTACCACGTGTGATTTCAGTGAGGGGTTCCAAGTTTCAAAATACGAGGACATGCAGGTGCGGTTCAAGGCTGAGAACGGGGTTCCGTTCATGGGTGCGAGCTCACCTTTGTTGAGTGGAGGTTGATGACGATGCGAAGTGGAGTGTCGTGGTGGTTGCAGTTCTCGAATCCGTGAAGTAACGAGGGGTGTAACGGTTTGTGGGAGTGCGGTATTGGGTATTTTGAGGAGCAGGGATCGAAAGCTTTACTGATGGAGGAGGAAGGATTTACGTGGCGGGCTGGGTGTCCATGAAGGAAAGTGGGTCGAATATGTTTGGTAAAGCCCAATGGAGTTTTAATTAAGTTTTTATTTAAACTTAAATATATATTAACTTGTCGATACAATAACTCATTCGTACGATATCAGATTTACGAACCGTAAGTTGCGTTGGGATCGTACGGACGAGCACTTCTCAATGGAACTGGTTTGAAGTGAATTGGGGCTCGTTTGAATTTACGGCGAATTAAACTGTCTGATTCAGATCAAATAACAGTTTATCGTTCTTTAACGATGAACTGCCAATGTGAGTAAATCTCACCAACTCTAAACAGTTTATAATTTCATGTTGTATTGTTAGAACTATTAAAATTGTCTGTTTGACTGTGTATTGATTGTTTGATTGAACTGCTAGTCAGTTAATTAAATTTCTATATTGATTCTGTTTAACAGAATATATCATATGGAACTGAAAGTGATGTTATCTATATTGTTTAACATCTGTGATGCAGGGAAACAGGTTGGAGGAATCCGACTGGATTCCTCAACAGTCAGTTTATTGTTTTTCATATATTGTTATATGATGTGATATAAAATATGTGGGCGATTATATGTGCTTGGACGATATTGAACATCGTGATTTGATATGATTGAATACCATAACATACCGAAATGTTGATAAGGAGATTTTCAAAGTGATATTTGAAAATGAAATATTTATAAATTTAAATATTTATAAATAAGGAATATTTATAAATTGGGATATTCATAAATAGGAGATATTTTAAAAAGGAAAATAAATTCAAACCATTTCTTTTTGAATGAAAAGGCCTGTGTGGCGGGTTTGGGGATTTTCCCGATGCTCCCGATACAAAGGAGGTTATGGCGAATTTTCTCGGGAATTTAAGGAGTTAGAATATTTCAAGAATAAATTTGAAAAGGAAATATTTGTAAACCATTTACAAATAGAATTGGAAAGGAAACATTATAAAAAGGGAAATCATTTTAAAAGGGTAGAACCGTTATTTAAAAGTAAATCTTTTCCAATGAATAAAACGTTGTTAAAAAGGAAATCTTTATAAAGTGAATAAAGTAAATCGAATATGGTATTCGAAGAAGAAATCGAATATGGTATTCGAAGTTAGTTAATCGAATATGGTATTCGAAGTTAGTTAATCGAATATGTTATTCGAAAGGGGTTAGTCGAGTCGAGTTAGTCAAATAGAGTTAATCTGTTAGAATTAATCGATTTGAGTTAACCAGTTAGAGTTAATCAGTTAGAATTAATCGGCTAGAGTAATCAGTTAGAGTTAACCAATTAGAGTAATCAGTTGGAGTTAAACCAATAGAGTTAATCAGTTAGAGTTAATCCAAATAATATGCCATTTAGCACGACTGCTAGCGTAATTCGCAGGGCTGCAAATAGCCTAAGGCAGTCGGATGTTTCCTGAGGGAATCAGGCGTAACCATTGTGATCGCTGCGATCTAGAGTCAAGCGAATGGAGTTAAATAGAGTTTTCGAATAGTAGTTGTTCGAATGGAGTTAAATAGAGTTGTCGAATAGTAGTTGTTCGAATGGAGTTAAATAGAGTTGTCGAATAGTAGTTGTTCGAATGGAGTTAAATAGAGTTAGTCGAATATAGTTTATTCGAATAGAGTTGAATAGAGTTAATCGAATAGTAGTTATTCGAATAGAGTTAAATGGAGTTAAATCGAATATTAGTTATTCGATAGGAGTAAATCAAGTTGAGTTAAATAAACCAAGTTAGTCAAGCCTAGTTAATTGAATCGAATTGGTCGAACCAAGTAAGTTAAGTTAGTCGAGTTAAGTTCGTCGAGTTAAATATCGATGTTAGTTTCATCGAAAGGAGTTATCGATGTTAGTTTCATCGAAAGGAGTTATCGATGTTAGTTTCATCGAAAGGAGTTATCGATGTTAGTTTCATCGAAAGAAGTTATCGATGTTAGTTTCATCGAAGGGAGTTATCGATTATAGTTTAATCGAAGTGAGATTTTCAAATATGAGATATTTGAAAAGGAAGAGTTATCGAATATTTGTTATTCGAAGAGAGATTATTGAATATCGTTTATTCGAGAAGAAGTTAATCGAATATAGGTTATTCGAAGAAGAGTTAATCAAATAGAGATTTCTCGAAGAGAGTTAATCGGCAAATTCGATTATATCGAATTCGGGAAAGTACTTATACTTTCCAGTGTCTAAAATAGAGATTTATTTATTTATAAATAAATAAGTGTTAGGTTAATTATTCACTAATAAGAATAGAAGTTATAATTAAAGTTAGATAATTCGAAAGTAGGGATTATAACGTTATCGTTATGACCAATGTTTTAAATATAGAAGTGGACTAGTAAAATTGGATCCGAGAAAGGCGTAAAGAA
Source organism: Allium sativum (assembly GCA_030737875.1). Taxonomy (NCBI): domain Eukaryota; kingdom Viridiplantae; phylum Streptophyta; class Magnoliopsida; order Asparagales; family Amaryllidaceae; genus Allium; species Allium sativum. The sequence continues at coordinate 381,941,214 of CM060926.1, forward strand.
GTTGTTAAAGATTAAAAGATAAACTTTGACCATTTCGAAGTTATAACGTTGTTCAGTTAAGGTTTGAGAGGTAATTATACCCCAACTTGAGTGACTTCCTTCTTGACTAAGAAATGGTAAGGTTTGATCGTAAAGGAGTTTTGGAAATGTTTTCCAAACGAGAATCAGAAATGTTTTCTGATAAAAGAAAATAAGAATTTAGAATATAGGGAAACAGGAGATAAGTAAATAAATGAACTAAAGAGGTTAATGTTAAATGATGTTTGTTCGATATAATTTCCATCTGGAAATAATATCGTTGTTTGCACACTTGTTTTTCTTTGATGGTTAAATCACAGACTATCGAAGTTTTGACCATTTTAACGTTGTTAATATGGAGAGACCGGTTGGATTATTATCCATAGAACCACTCTGTATTGGCATAAGCGTCGCGAATCATAAATGCCAAAGATAATTGAAGACGGAGTAAAATGCAAGGGCTATACTGTTTACAGAATAGTGCCTTCGGTTTGTCCAGTCCCAGGACAACTTGTATGGACGAAGGTCTGACAGACTGTGACGGCAAGGAATTTCGCTCGGTCCGAACCAGTCGCTAAACGGATCCAGGCCGTTCGAATCGCCTTATCGTTTGAGAACACGACAAATCAGAATGCATACAGAAGAACATTTCATTGTATATAAACAACAATGCATCAGATTACAAGAATATACAGAGTATAAATGAATATTACACAGAAATATCAGAGATATAAATTACATTTAAATACATAGCAGCGGAAAATAATACAATACACAACTAGAAGAGATATACGGATACAAAGCTTTCCGGATATCGTTCCAGCTGTAAACCAGGATCCTGTGAATCTAAATCTGCAAAACCGAAACTACTAGCTGCCCGTGTCAAAATAAGGGCACCCAGAGTTTAGGTTAAAACAATAAACTCCAGGTCAGTCATGGGACTGGTGTGAGAACTAAAACAGTTATTAATCTTTATTTTAAATCATTAGGTAAATCAAGGGACCACGCCGTATAACACGGAACGGGTTTCCTCCCAAGAATACCAGTGCATTAAAACAAACAGCGCAATGCTAAATAAAGAAAAATGAAGCTGTTATAAGACCCAGGTCCTATCACACAATGCAACGCAAGCCGGGGGATAGGGTTTTCCCTTATAACAGCCAAAGAATGCTTGATACGTTTAAAACAAATCATTTGATACTATTATAAGTGCATAGTGTATAAAACAACTTCAAATCATAAGTATCAATCATAGGCGGCATGGGTACCATATATCATGTTGCCATACTAGTTTTACAATTAATACCGCAAATGTCACGTATTTGGAAATTGGATTTCCGTCTATGAACCGAGGCAAAAGATAGTCCTCAACCGATTCGAGACGCTCTAGCCCGTGTCTCAGGATCAGAGCTCGAGTGACCCTTGGAGCGACAGGGCCGGTCCACCGATGTGGATTAAAATGCCTGAACACTGCGTTTCCCCACCCTTTGGGGTGTCAATGAGCCAACAAATGACTCCATCGGTTCGAGAACGACCGATCAATCCGAGGCGCCTCGCAACAGCAACAACCACATAAGTCAAACTCGTCAGGGCGTGTAAAACCACTGACGCCACTTTTTAGCTAGAAGGAAACGCAAGTCCTCCCTGAGGTCCGTCTCCCGTTTTTGGTTCATACCTGGTGTGAAACACGCGAGGTAAACGTTACACAAAGCTACGCCACAAAGGTCGTGCTTTGATCATCTCCACAAGACTTTGCTTTTCAACAGAAGCCTTAATCATTTGCATCTTAGCATGCCACACAGGCAAACCATCCTATGCAACCGATATCAGTCACACAGAATGAAATCCGATGTCAGACACACAGTCCATTTACAAGTCCGTCCTGGGTCTGAACGAAACCGGAGGCACCTAGTACCCCGCATATCCATCGATCTCCAAGTACGTCTGGACGATCACTAACTGTTTCCATCTTCTTGGGTGTACAGCCCAATCAAGATCATCAGTAATTACCCAAACGACGTGAAGACCTCCGGTCTTCGACCATCGTCTTCATCTTCGACTTATCGTCGTATCAGTTATCCAGAATGGGATAAACCCGGTCTTTCCGAATAACTCGCGTATATTTTAAATAAGTGTTACACAAACACAACATACGCCTCATTCCAATTCATTAGTCACTAACCGTAAATTAATCAAGAGAATAATTTCCCAAATATTAACCCCGAAGGCCGAAACCAACATCAGATCAATATCCAGAAAACCATTCTGCTTGGCTAACCGACAGTTAGTTTCTAAATTTCACATTCATAGGGAAAGATTCCCATTAATTTTATCAAAGATAAATTCCTTGAATTTATTCTTTAATCCATTTTTGAATATCAATTCAAACTAGTCGGGATTAGCGAACCTTACCGAAGTAATCATTTGTTTTAATTTCCCAATCCCAACCTATTCATCCCATGAAGTAAAACTGGTAATACTTCATATCTAACACCACGGTGTTATCGGTAAATTCAATTACCATTTCACGCTCAAATCTAATTAAAGATTTAACTATCGCCTGGAGCAAAACTGGTGATACTCCACTTTCGATCATTTCAATCTAATTAAAGATTCATTAAAACTCCACTTAGTTTTAATCTTCGACTGGGTTAAAGAATCAGTGTCATTTAAAACACGGTTCACGATAAACCCAAAATCACATTCCTTTAATTATCGGGTTAAAGAACGAGTGTTATTTAAAACACTGTTCACGATAAACCCAAAAATCAATATCAATTCAATTCCAATTAAATATTATTTAATTGGTACACTTCATTAAATCTAAATAAAAAGATTTAATCTTTTCTCAACTGGGTTCAAGAACAGTGTTAGTGAAGACACCATTCACGACAAACCCAAATCACATTCGATATTCAATACAAGGCTCTGAATAGAAAATATATCGGCTTATATTCAATATCGAATTCTACGACTAACAAATGTCGTATTGGAAATAACGATATAAATATATATCTTTCAAATTTCCATAACAACACCTGTAATATCACGAATTCCAACATCGAAATATTCCAAAGACAATTTCGATTCAAATCCACTCCAATGCAATCATTGGAAATTTTGGTTATTTTCAAAACCATTTCAAATTCAATTTATTTATTTAAAAATAAATAGAATTATAATTCTAGTTCAAGACTAGTTCATTTCGATAAAAATCTATTTTTATCTTTTCAAATATGGAGTTTTTCATCCTAAACTTTCACAAATCATTTCTTATGATTTTACACAAATTATTACTATTTTTAATAATTTTATCAAGGCCCGTACAGTCGATTTCCATTAACGGCCATCGAACTGCACTTACAGCGACCTTTTTCGAATTTGATTTGGACGTATCTCCAAATCCAACCGTTAGATTTCAAATTTCTAACATTCATTAGAAAGCTCTTTTCGATACGAACCCAACGGTTCCGGTTTTAGGAGAATCCGACGGTCGGATCTCCCGCAATTTCCGTTTGAAATAAATGGTCGAAATTCACGAACTGCCGCGGCGCGGCGCGTTCTATTCAGGCCATTATATTATATATATAATATATATAATATATACTTCGTCGATTTCTATTTAAAACGAATTATATAAATAGTTTTAAATTCGTTTCAAAAGCAATTTCAACTTCCTTTTCAATTCAAATCAAAATTGAATTCTTCTTTATAAATTCGTTTCAAAATTCATTTCTATTCAATTCAAATTTCAATTCAATTTGAATTCATTTCAATTCGTTTTCAATTCAATTCATTTCGAAATCGTTTTCAATTCAATTCATTTCGAAATCGTTTTCAATTCAATTCATTCGTTTTCAATTCAATTTGAATTCGTTTTCAATTCATTTCATTTCGAAATCGTTTTCAATTCAATTCATTTCGAAATCGTTTTCAATTCAATTCATTTCGAAATCGTTTTCAATTCAATTCATTTCATTTCGAAATCGTTTTCAATTCAATTCATTTCGAAATCGTTTTCAATTCAATTCATTTCGAAATCGTTTTCAATTCAATTCAATTCGAAATCGTTTTCAATTCAATTCATTTCGAAATCGTTTTCAATTCAATTCATTTCGAAATCGTTTTCAATTCAATTCAAAATATTCGATTTCGAAATCACTTTTCAATATTCATTTTTAAGATGAATAAAATCGATATAAATATCGTTCTCGTCAAAATGGCGTCAATCTAATCAACACGGCTTCATAAATTTCTATTTTCAAATATTCTATTTCAAATATTTCTTTTTCAAAATAGTTATTATTATCAAAATATTTCGTTCAACACATGACCAATCTCAATGAATGAGTACTGTCAACACATGAACTTTTATTTTATATCAATAAAGATGTAAATTTTATTACTAAAATATTTCGTTCAACACATGACCAATCTCAATGAATGAGTACTGTCAACACATGAACTTTTATTTTATATCGATAAAGATGTAAATTTTATTACTAAAATATTTCGTTCAACACATGACCAATCTCAATGAATGAGTACTGTCAACACATGAACTTTTATTTTATAATATTCTTTATTTTTCAAATTGGAATGAGGCCCAATCAATTACCATATAAAGTTAATTATATGAATTTTCATACAACACATGTATATAATTACATTGAAAAATAATCAACCATCAACCAAAGTGCACTACACTGTATAAGCATCAAATATAGATATTCAACGCTTATAACAGCATGTCAATTAATCGATCGACACATTTAATCAATCAGGATGAGTGAACTTCAAATTTCATCCCAACACCCGTGTGGGGTTTCAAACAATCAAACACATATTTTATTTGTGCTGTTGGGCGATGTGTAAAATTTATCGACCCAATCAATGTCCTTCAAATAGGTGTACATAAACAAACCGTCTGGTTTGTAAATGAATATTTATTTATTCACATTCGCGTTAAAAATTATATTTTTAACGATAAAACATTTTATTTCAACCTATGAATTTCTATTCAATTCATTTATTCAATAAAATGATATTTTTATTTTTCTAACTTATTTTAGAAAATTTCGGCGGCATAACGGCACGATACTAGAAACGGGACGAGGCCTAGCCTTATCCCCGGTCTAGTGAAGGCCCACGCCATTCACACATCAATCAAATCAATTTCATTATGCAAACCACAAAATTTGGAGTAAGAGTCTAACCTAGCCTTACTCCTTCGCCTTATAACGGCGCACGTCTAATCCTAACCAATTTATCGATTCGATTTTTCACACCACAAACCACATTCAAACCAATATCGCAATCAATCACCAAACAGTCAAACAAACAAGTCCATGGTCTGTGGACGATTTGTGTCGGGTGCTACTAAGCACCGTCTGCATCCTAGTATATATATATATAACTAGAAAAATTAAATTGAAAGGTGAGAAGTTCTCACATATAGCTATCCTAGCTCCATGGCTCTTCTAATGCAGGAAATCTTCGCCAACTCGCCTTTTTATCACCATCGTTGCCCGTATACACTGTATATAAAAAAATCACATTTTTATATCCTTTATTATATAAAAATCATATTTTTATCGCTAACTTCATATTGTGAAAATAGAATTTTCATCGCTATTTCATATTTGTAAAAATAGAATTTTCACTTCGTTATTCAATATATAAAATCGAATTTTTACTTCGCTATTCAATATATAAAAATCGAATTTTTATTTCGAAGTTCAATATATAAAAATCGAATTTTTACTTCGCTATTCAATATATAAAAATCGAATTTTTATTTCGAAGTTCAATATATAAAAATCATATTTTTATTTCGAAGTTCAATATATAAAAATCGAATTTTTACTTCGCTATTCAATATATAAAAATCATATTTTTATGATTAAAAATCAAAGCTTTAAGAGAAAAAGAAAAATCTAATCTTTTTAACCAATAAAAATCAAACCTTTTTATTAATAAAAACTTAACTTTAAAATGATAAAAATCTATAATTTCTATTTATAAAAATCAGTTTTGTATACTTAAAAAAAATCAGTTTTATATACTTAAAAAAATCAGTTTAAATCCTTTTATAAAATCAGTTTTAAATCATCTTATAATCAGAATTTAAAAACATAAAAATCGGTTTTTAATATTTAACAAAATCAGTTTTAAAAACCTTTTCAAAATCAGTTTCAAAATCCTATATAAAAAAAAATCAATATTTTCAGATTAAAAACAGTAATAAAATAAAATAATAATAAAAAAAGTAAAGTAAAATGACTTACCTATAACCTGCGAAGGAGGGGGGGTATTGGCGTTCGCAGTTCGTCAGGGAGGTGGCTGGAGTTGCTCAGGCCGGCGGCAGGCCAAGGGGGAGGTGGAGGTGGGCTTCGGTCCTCGTCAGGTGGTTCGACGAATGGGGGGGCGGCTGCAGTCGATTCGGGGGGGGGGGGCTTTAGGGTTTCCGACGGTTCTGTAGGAGGTGGGTGGAGGAGCGGAAGAGAAGAGAGGGGGTTGAGGTGGTGGCGCGGCCGTCAGAGTGAGGGGGGGAAGCGGCGCGATTCCGATTTCGATCCTCTCTCTTTTTTTTTTTTATTTAACTGAATCGGGGAAAGAAGAAATAAGAAGGGGGGGGGGCTTTTTATAAATTTTTTTATTATTTAATTTATTAATCTTTTAATTTTTTTAATCCATGAAGGTTGACTTTTTCATACGACCTCTAAACGAGGCCCACCGCCTGTCGTCCATAGCGTTTTACCCCCATTCCGAACACAATGGGATATGTATCGCAAGCTGATTCGATCGTTTCGATCAGTTTCCGTTAAATTTACATTTAAATCACTATATTGAATTTAAACGCGCATTTCGAATTACCGGGGTCGCATACGAACTCTATAAATTGCAGAAAAATATTTTCTAGCTTCGTATTGACGATACGGTCCTAACAAAACTAGTTTCGTCGAATTCTGAGACCGTTGGAAAAATGGCCATTTTCCAGTCGATTAAAATCAACTGAAACTGGTCAAACGCGTTTTCCTTTGCCACGCTCACATATTGATTCGAAAAATTATGAAATTTGGAATCTAGCAATAATTCGACATCCCGGACCCAACAAAACTGGTTTCGTCGAAATCCGAGGTCATTTGCAAAATGTCCATTTTTAAGGGCCTGAATTCCATAGCGACTATTCAGAATTTTCAACTGGACTTATCCTTTGATTCCCGCTACGAACTTTTGATTTTTCGGATTCGTTGGAAAGATATTCACTATTAGATTCCATTATTTTTGGTTTCACTAAAATCCGGATTGTTTTGCACCCGGTACATTCAATTGAAGTTTGAAATCGAATTATCGAACTACCGCGCCATTTTCAATTCTATTTATAATTATATATAAATATTTATATTCTAACGACGACGCGTATAAATATATACGTTCGAATTATATTCAAAATAAATTTTCGTCGATATTATTTAAAATAATTCATTTTAAATAATCAAAATTCGCTAAAATAGCCAAAATAAAAATTTTAAACTGGCCCAGAATTTCCGGGTTGTTACAATCTCCCCCACTTAAAACTTTTCGTCCCCGAAAAGGAACAAAGTCGAAAGTGGTTTGATTATTCAGCTCTACGCTCGATCTGGCTTCCATTCTCCAACTTTTCAGTTTCTGAGAATTTTCTAAAATTTCAAAAATTTGGCTAACACCCAAAATTTTCGAAAAATTTCGCCATAACCTCCCCTGCACTGGGAGCATCGGGGAATTTCAAATAGCTTCCCCGGTCCTTCAGATCTCAAAAAGAAAAAGAAAAAGCCAAGCGGCTAGCCAATAGGCTCACAAAATCATCATCACCCAAACAAAACAGGAAATTATGTAGTAAACATGTACCTATTTGTCGGGCAAACAAATTTTATTCTCTTCCTCTAGCCTCCTTGCTATGACCTGTTCAATGATATATATGTATATGCAAGCAAACGCAACCAAATTTCAATACAGCTCAATACTCGGTTCAGTTAGGCTAAATGGCTAAAAATTAGCAAACAAATAAACAAACAACACAAACATCAATCAATTAGTGAATTTAACGTTTCAAATTCATACTTTTGATATATAGTCAAAAATCAGATTTTTGATGCCAAATCACAACAATTAGCCCTATCTAATTTTGGTTCTCACACCAGTCGATAGGAAATATATAGATGTTACACGTTCGTCACTCGAATATAAACTCTGATGATGATATATCAATCATCAGAATCACCCCCGGGCGACTAGAGTGTGATTCTATATCTATCCAGTATATTAAAACTTCGAATAGACGCTAGCTAGGCGCGTACGCGAAATCTTTATATATTGGACTGTCCTAATCAATATAAATAAATAATCAAATACGTATAATTGATTTAAATTTTCAAAACAAATTTTGTTTTCATTTGAAAAATATACTCTTCACACTCGTTCTAGGATACTACTGATCCCATCTCTAACGAGTCATCCCCATTGGATATTACTAATCCAATATCTGATGAATTCTTTCGTATGGTTCTAATGTGCCTTGTTCTCTGAGCTTTGTAAACCAAAGCTCTGATACCAACTGTGACGGCAAGGAATTTCGCTCGGTCCGAACCAGTCGCTAAACGGATCCAGGCCGTTCGAATCGCCTTATCGTTTGAGAACACGACAAATCAGAATGCATACAGAAGAACATTTCATTGTATATAAACAACAATGCATCAGATTACAAGAATATACAGAGTATAAATGAATATTACACAGAAATATCAGAGATATAAATTACATTTAAATACATAGCAGCGGAAAATAATACAATACACAACTAGAAGAGATATACGGATACAAAGCTTTCCGGATATCGTTCCAGCTGTAAACCAGGATCCTGTGAATCTAAATCTGCAAAACCGAAACTACTAGCTGCCCGTGTCAAAATAAGGGCACCCAGAGTTTAGGTTAAAACAATAAACTCCAGGTCAGTCATGGGACTGGTGTGAGAACTAAAACAGTTATTAATCTTTATTTTAAATCATTAGGTAAATCAAGGGACCACGCCGTATAACACGGAACGGGTTTCCTCCCAAGAATACCAGTGCATTAAAACAAACAGCGCAATGCTAAATAAAGAAAAATGAAGCTGTTATAAGACCCAGGTCCTATCACACAATGCAACGCAAGCCGGGGGATAGGGTTTTCCCTTATAACAGCCAAAGAATGCTTGATACGTTTAAAACAAATCATTTGATACTATTATAAGTGCATAGTGTATAAAACAACTTCAAATCATAAGTATCAATCATAGGCGGCATGGGTACCATATATCATGTCGCCATACTAGTTTTACAATTAAAACCGCAAATGTCACGTATTTGGAAATTGGATTTCCGTCTATGAACCGAGGCAAAAGATAGTCCTCAACCGATTCGAGACGCTCTAGCCCGTGTCTCAGGATCAGAGCTCGAGTGACCCTTGGAGCGACAGGGCCGGTCCACCGATGTGGATTAAAATGCCTGAACACTGCGTTTCCCCACCCTTTGGGGTGTCAATGAGCCAACAAATGACTCCATCGGTTCGAGAACGACCGATCAATCCGAGGCGCCTCGCAACAGCAACAACCACATAAGTCAAACTCGTCAGGGCGTGTAAAACCACTGACGCCACTTTTTAGCTAGAAGGAAACGCAAGTCCTCCCTGAGGTCCGTCTCCCGTTTTTGGTTCATACCTGGTGTGAAACACGCGAGGTAAACGTTACACAAAGCTACGCCACAAAGGTCGTGCTTTGATCATCTCCACAAGACTTTGCTTTTCAACAGAAGCCTTGATCATTTGCATCTTAGCATGCCACACAGGCAAACCATCCTATGCAACCGATATCAGTCACACAGAATGAAATCCGATGTCAGACACACAGTCCATTTACAAGTCCGTCCTGGGTCTGAACGAAACCGGAGGCACCTAGTACCCCGCATATCCATCGATCTCCAAGTACGTCTGGACGATCACTAACTGTTTCCATCTTCTTGGGTGTACAGCCCAATCAAGATCATCAGTAATTACCCAAACGACGTGAAGACCTCCGGTCTTCGACCATCGTCTTCATCTTCGACTTATCGTCGTATCAGTTATCCAGAATGGGATAAACCCGGTCTTTCCGAATAACTCGCGTATATTTTAAATAAGTGATACACAAACACAACATACGCCTCATTCCAATTCATTAGTCACTAACCGTAAATTAATCAAGAGAATAATTTCCCAAATATTAACCCCGAAGGCCGAAACCAACATCAGATCAATATCCAGAAAACCATTCTGCTTGGCTAACCGACAGTTAGTTTCTAAATTTCACATTCATAGGGAAAGATTCCCATTAATTTTATCAAAGATAAATTCCTTGAATTTATTCTTTAATCCATTTTTGAATATCAATTCAAACTAGTCGGGATTAGCGAACCTTACCGAAGTAATCATTTGTTTTAGTTTCCCAATCCCAACCTATTCATCCCATGAAGTAAAACTGGTAATACTTCATATCTAACACCACGGTGTTATCGGTAAATTCAATTACCATTTCACGTTCAAATCTAATTAAAGATTTAACTATCGCCTGGAGCAAAACTGGTGATACTCCACTTTCGATCATTTCAATCTAATTAAAGATTCATTAAAACTCCACTTAGTTTTAATCTTCGACTGGGTTAAAGAATCAGTGTCATTTAAAACACGGTTCACGATAAACCCAAAATCACATTCCTTTAATTATCGGGTTAAAGAACGAGTGTTATTTAAAACACTGTTCACGATAAACCCAAAAATCAATATCAATTCAATTCCAATTAAATATTATTTAATTGGTACACTTCATTAAATCTAAATAAAAAGATTTAATCTTTTCTCAACTGGGTTCAAGAACTGTGTTAGTGAAGACACCATTCACGACAAACCCAAATCACATTCGATATTCAATACAAGGCTCTGAATAGAAAATATATCGGCTTATATTCAATATCGAATTCTACGACTAACAAATGTCGTATTGGAAATAACGATATAAATATATATCTTTCAAATTTCCATAACAACACCTGTAATATCACGAATTCCAACATCGAAATATTCCGAAGACAATTTCGATTCAAATCCACTCCAATGCAATCATTGGAAATTTTGGTTATTTTCAAAACCATTTCAAATTCAATTTATTTATTTAAAAATAAATAGAATTATAATTCTAGTTCAAGACTAGTTCATTTCGATAAATCTATTTTTATCTTTTCAAATATGGAGTTTTTCATCCCAAACTTTCACAAATCATTTCTTATGATTTTACACAAATTATTACTATTTTTAATAATTTTATCAAGGCCCGTACAGTCGATTTCCATTAACGGCCATCGAACTGCACTTACAGCGACCTTTTTCGAATTTGATTTGGACGTATCTCCAAATCCAACCGTTAGATTTCAAATTTCTAACATTCATTAGAAAGCTCTTTTCGATACGAACCCAACGGTTCCGGTTTTAGGAGAATCCGACGGTCGGATCTCCCGCAATGTCCGTTTGAAATAAATGGTCGAAATTCACGAACTGCCGCGGCGCGGCGCGTTCTATTCAGGCCATTATATTATATATATAATATATATAATATATACTTCGTCGATTTCTATTTAAAACGAATTATATAAATAGTTTTAAATTCGTTTCAAAAGCAATTTCAACTTCCTTTTCAATTCAAATCAAAATTGAATTCTTCTTTATAAATTCGTTTCAAAATTCATTTCTATTCAATTCAAATTTCAATTCAATTTGAATTCATTTCAATTCGTTTTCAATTCAATTCATTTCGAAATCGTTTTCAATTCAATTCATTTCGAAATCGTTTTCAATTCAATTCATTCGATTTCAATTCAATTTGAATTCGTTTTCAATTCATTTCATTTCGAAATCGTTTTCAATTCAATTCATTTCGAAATCGTTTTCAATTCAATTCATTTCGAAATCGTTTTCAATTCAATTCATTTCATTTCGAAATCGTTTTCAATTCAATTCATTTCGAAATCGTTTTCAATTCAATTCATTTCGAAATCGTTTTCAATTCAATTCATTTCGAAATCGTTTTCAATTCAATTCATTTCGAAATCGTTTTCAATTCAATTCAAAATATTCGATTTCGAAATCACTTTTCAATATTCATTTTTAAGATGAATAAAATCGATATAAATATCGTTCTCGTCAAAATGGCGTCAATCTAATCAACACGGCTTCATAAATTTCTATTTTCAAATATTCTATTTCAAATATTTCTTTTTCAAAATAGTTGTTATTATCAAAATATTTCGTTCAACACATGACCAATCTCAATGAATGAGTACTGTCAACACATGAACTTTTATTTTATATCGATAAAGATGTAAATTTTATTACTAAAATATTTCGTTCAACACATGACCAATCTCAATGAATGAGTACTGTCAACACATGAACTTTTATTTTATATCGATAAAGATGTAAATTTTATTACTAAAATATTTTGTTCAACACATGACCAATCTCAATGAATGAGTACTGTCAACACATGAACTTTTATTTTATAATATTCTTTATTTTTCAAATTGGAATGAGGCCCAATCAATTACCATATAAAGTTAATTATATGGATTTTCATACAACACATGTATATAATTACATTGAAAAATAATCAACCATCAACCAAAGTGCACTACACTGTATAAGCATCAAATATAGATATTCAACGCTTATAACAGCCTGTCAATCAATCGATCGACACATTTAATCAATCAGGATGAGTGAACTTCAAATTTCATCCCAACACCCGTGTGGGGTTTCAAACAATCAAACACATATTTTATTTGTGCTGTTGGGCGATGTGTAAAATTTATCGACCCAATCAATGTCCTTCAAATAGGTGTACATAAACAAACCGTCTGGTTTGTAAATGAATATTTATTTATTCACATTCGCGTTAAAAATTATATTTTTAACGATAAAACATTTTATTTCAACCTATGAATTTCTATTCAATTCATTTATTCAATAAAATGATATTTTTATTTTTCTAACTTATTTTAGAAAATTTCGGCGGCATAACGACACGATACTAGAAACGGGACGAGGCCTAGCCTTATCCCCGGTCTAGTGAAGGCCCACGCCATTCACACATCAATCAAATCAATTTCATTATGCAAACCACAAAATTTGGAGTAAGAGTCTAACCTAGCCTTACTCCTTCGCCTTATAACGGCGCACGTCTAATCCTAACCAATTTATCGATTCGATTTTTCACACCACAAACCACATTCAAACCAATATCGCAATCAATCACCAAACAGTCAAACAAACAAGTCCATGGTCTGTGGACGATTTGTGTCGGGTGCTACTAAGCACCGTCTGCATCCTAGTATATATATATAACTAGAAAAATTAAATTGAAAGGTGAGAAGTTCTCACATATAGCTATCCTAGCTCCATGGCTCTTCTAATGCAGGAAATCTTCGCCAACTCGCCTTTTTATCACCATCGTTGCCCGTATACACTGTATATAAAAAATCACATTTTTATATCCTTTATTATATAAAAATCATATTTTTATCGCTAACTTCATATTGTGAAAATAGAATTTTCATCGCTATTTCATATTTGTAAAAATAGAATTTTCACTTCGTTATTCAATATATAAAATCGAATTTTTACTTCGCTATTCAATATATAAAAATCGAATTTTTATTTCGAAGTTCAATATATAAAAATCGAATTTTTACTTCGCTATTCAATATATAAAAATCGAATTTTTATTTCGAAGTTCAATATATAAAAATCATATTTTTATTTCGAAGTTCAATATATAAAAATCGAATTTTTACTTCGCTATTCAATATATAAAAATCATATTTTTATGATTAAAAATCAAAGCTTTAAGAGAAAAAGAAAAATCTAATCTTTTTAACCAATAAAAATCAAACCTTTTTATTAATAAAAACTTAACTTTAAAATGATAAAAATCTATAATTTCTATTTATAAAAATCAGTTTTGTATACTTAAAAAAAATCAGTTTTATATACTTAAAAAAATCAGTTTAAATCCTTTTATAAAATCAGTTTTAAATCATCTTATAATCAGAATTTAAAAACATAAAATCGGTTTTTAATATTTAACAAAATCAGTTTTAAAAACCTTTTCAAAATCAGTTTCAAAATCCTATATAAAAAAAAATCAATATTTTCAGATTAAAAACAGTAATAAAATAAAATAATAAAAAAAAGTAAAGTAAAATGACTTACCTATAACCTGCGAAGGAGGGGGGGTATTGGCGTTCGCAGTTCGTCAGGGAGGTGGCTGGAGTTGCTCAGGCCGGCGGCAGGCCAAGGGGGAGGTGGAGGTGGGCTTCGGTCCTCGTCAGGTGGTTCGACGAATGGGGGGGCGGCTGCAGTCGATTCGGGGGGGGGGGGGCTTTAGGGTTTCCGACGGTTCTGTAGGAGGTGGGTGGAGGAGCGGAAGAGAAGAGAGGGGGTTGAGGTGGTGGCGCGGCCGTCAGAGTGAGGGGGGGGGAAGCGGCGCGATTCCGATTTCGATCCTCTCTCTTTTTTTTTATTTAACTGAATCGGGGAAAGAAGAAATAAGAAGGGGGGCTTTTTATAAATTTTTTTATTATTTAATTTATTAATCTTTTAATTTTTTTAATCCATGAAGGTTGACTTTTTCATACGACCTCTAAACGAGGCCCACCGCCTGTCGTCCATAGCGTTTTACCCCCATTCCGAACACAATGGGATATGTATCGCAAGCTGATTCGATCGTTTCGATCAGTTTCCGTTAAATTTACATTTAAATCACTATATTGAATTTAAACGCGCATTTCGAATTACCGGGGTCGCATACGAACTCTATAAATTGCAGAAAAATATTTTCTAGCTTCGTATTGACGATACGGTCCTAACAAAACTAGTTTCGTCGAATTCTGAGACCGTTGGAAAAATGGCCATTTTCCAGTCGATTAAAATCAACTGAAACTGGTCAAACGCGTTTTCCTTTGCCACGCTCACATATTGATTCGAAAAATTATGAAATTTGGAATCTAACAATAATTCGACATCCCGGACCCAACAAAACTGGTTTCGTCGAAATCCGAGGTCATTTGCAAAATGTCCATTTTTAAGGGCCTGAATTCCATAGCGACTATTCAGAATTTTCAACTGGACTTATCCTTTGATTCCCGCTACGAACTTTTGATTTTTCGGATTCGTTGGAAAGATATTCACTATTAGATTCCATTATTTTTGGTTTCACTAAAATCCGGATTGTTTTGCACCCGGTACATTCAATTGAAGTTTGAAATCGAATTATCGAACTACCGCGCCATTTTCAATTCTATTTATAATTATATATAAATATTTATATTCTAACGACGACGCGTATAAATATATACGTTCGAATTATATTCAAAATAAATTTTCGTCGATATTATTTAAAATAATTCATTTTAAATAATCAAAATTCGCTAAAATAGCCAAAATAAAAATTTTAAACTGGCCCAGAATTTCCGGGTTGTTACACAGAGTATATCTAATGGATCGCGTAAGTTGATCTGTTCAAACGTATTCACGTTTGGTGGCGGAGGAATTCGTTTCTCTTAGCTGTATACCCGTGTTATTTTTGGATAAGTCAATTTGTGATTTGGCAGGTATGACGATGTGACGTTCTAAGTGAATGAGGATGACTTGTATGAATGAATGTCTAACAGAGTATTTCCGGAAGGGTCACGTACATTGATTTCTTCAACCGTACCAAGAGTGGAAGCGGAGAAGGAAACTTCTTTTAGCTGACACGTAATGTATTGTTGTAGACGTCAATTAGTGACTTTCGATGGATCTGACAATGTGGCATTCGAAGTAAATCTATTGTGATGATAAAGCGTAGCTTCTAGCCTCACATCCGGTAAATGACAGAAATCGGGCAGGCAGCATGGCAAAGTCGGTCGCACCGAAGTAGGGTGTATAATCACCTATCTAGTGAATATTCATTTGTTTCTTAAATCTATCAATGCTGTCCCATATATATACGGGAACGGTTGCTGATCCCAGCCGTTGGTGATGTACATTCGATACACTCAAGCGAAATGAGTGGTCGGTCATGTGTGGCTGAGTTACAAGTTGTTCTTGTGGAACTCCAGTGTATTGTTCCTAGAGTACACTGATCGGAAGGTGGTTCCATACCTTGTCATAGTTGGAAATCCAATCATCCAATACGTGCTTGCGATTTTGATTGTATACTATATATGTAGTAACGTGAGATGCAAGCGTTTCTGCTAGATTGATATTTATTTGTATTTAGACATTATTATAATATCAGAATGATATTGCTTTGAAAAGTTATTTGGACTCTCATAAGGGAAAAACCCGTTCCGTATTCACGGCGTGGTCTTATGAGATATCATATACCTGTTTAAATGATTTGAGTTTATTCACACCAGTCCCATGACTGACCCGGAGTTTATTTTGTTGTTTTCCCTAAACTCTTGGGTGCCTAAATTTGTATGGGCAGTCAAGTAGTCGGGATTTTACAGATACACTTGGAGAGCTTGGAGCAGGAGGCTTCAGGATTCTATAGCTATTATTATTTCCGCTGTTGTCGTAAGTGTTGTACTCTGATAAGTGTTATTGTATACATATATTGATGTTATTTCAAAGATATGTTATGTTATATTTTATTCGTTCCGCTGTGAGATTCGTGTTTACTCTGATGATGATGTTCTTCTCCTTCTTCTATTCTATCAGTTCTATCTTATCTATCCTCACCCTCTAGTTTCTTTCATTAACAACCGGGATTTTTCGATGTTTTGGTTATCGACGTCGAGCTTACGTCGATAACCAAAGTCGCTCAAAAATCCGGGTTACTACACCACAAATCAATTCTATTTAAAACCCATTTCAAATCCAATTTATTTATTTAAAAATAAATGGGTTTTAATTTCAGTTCAAAACTAGTTCATTTCGATATAAATCTATTTTTATCTTTTAAAACATGGAGTTTTTCATCCCAATTTTTCCCAAATCAATTCTTATGATTTTACACAAATTATTACTATTTTTAATAATTTTATCAAGGCCCGTACAGTCGATTTCCATCAACGGCCATCGAACTGCACTTACAGCGACCTTTTCCAAATTTGATTTGGACGTATCTCCAAATCCAACCGTTAGATTTCAAATTTCTAATATTCGTTAGAAAGCTCTTTTCGATACGAACCCAACGGTTCCAGTTTTAGGAGGATCCGACGGTCGGATCTCCCGTAATATCCGTTCGAAGTCAATGGTCGAAATTCGCGAACTGCCGCGGCGCGGCGCGTTCTATTCAGGCCATTATATTATATATATAATATATATTTCGTCGATTTCTATTTAAAACGAATTTTATAAATAGTTTTAAATTCGTTTCAAAAACAATTTCAACTTCCATTTCAAATTCAAATCAAAATTAAATTCTTCCTTATGAATTCGTTTTCAATTCATTTCAATTTAATTCAAATTTCGATTCAATTTGAATCCATTTCAAATCGATTTTTATTCTATTTCAATTCGTTTTCAATTTAGTTCGAATTCGTTTTATATTCAATTCGAATTCGTTTTATATTCAATTCAATTCGAATTCGTTATATATTCAATTCAATTCGAATTTGATATATATTCAATTCGAATTTCTTTTATATTCAATTCAATTATAAAAACGAATATAATCGATATAAATATCGTTCGCGTCAAAATAGCGCATCTCTAATCAACACGGCTTTATATATTTCAATAATTCCGTTATTCTATTCAACAAATGAATATTTATCCTATTCAATACATGAATCTATATTTTTGTCAACACATGACAAAACTCAACGAATGAGTACTGTCCACGTGTGACTATTTTTGTTATTTAATATATTTTATAAAAATTATGGTATCTATCGTTTGATTTCAAATCAGACTCCAACCTTAAATTAGTAAGAGAACGATTCCCTAAATATTAACCCCGAAGGCCGAAATCAACATCAGATCAATATCCAGGAGACCCCTCATCTCATCTATTTTCCAGTTAATTTCTAATTTTATATATGATAAAGATGTAAATTTTATTGTTAAAATATTTCGTTCAACACATGACTAATCTCAACGGATGAGCACTGTCAACACGTGAACCTTTATTTTATAATATTCTTTATTTTCTAAATTGGAATGAGGCCCAATCAATCACCATATAGCGTTAATTATATGGATTACATACAATACATGTATATAATAGCAACGATAAATAAGCAACCATCATCCAAAGTGCACTACACTGTATAAGCATCAAATATAGATATTTAACGCTTATAACTGCATGTCAATCAATCGATCGACATACAACTAATTACTGGGATTGGTGTATGCCGTATTTTATCCCAATACCCGTGTGGGGTTTCAAACAATCAAACACAGATTTTATTTGTGCAGTTGGGCGATGTGTAAAATTTATCGTCCCAATCAATGTCCTTCAAATAGGTGTACATAAACAAACCGTCCGGTTTGTAAATGAATATTTATTTATTCACATTCCCGTTAAAAATTATATTTTTAACGACAAAATATTTTTTATATAAATATTTTATTTCATTTCCCATCACACAATCAATTCAATCAAATTGATCAACCAAACAAATAAATCAATCACCAAACAATTAACTAAACAAACAAGCCGTCCATGGTCTGTGGACGACGGGTGTCGGGTGCTACTAAACACCGTCTGCATCCTAGTATATATTTTTAACTAGAAAAGGAGATTTAAAGTGAGAAGTTCTCACAGAGGGTTCCACTCCGCCATGCTTTGCTGTTGAACTGCTGAATCGTCTAGATCTGCTTGAAATTCCAATTCAATCCTTTTCACGTTGTTCATAATAAAAATTATATTTTTATTATTTTAACTGCTTCATATATATTTTTACCTCGCCTCTTTCTATATAAAAATTATATTTTTATATTACTACTTTATATATAAAGATTGAATTTTTATTTCATCGCTATAAAAATCTCATTTTTACTTCACTATATATATAATAAAAATCAGATTTTTATTTCGCTAGTTATATAAAGATAATATTTTTATATTCTCTATTATATAAAAATCATATTTTTAATACTCTACCTAAGTAAAAATAATATTTTTATTATGCCACTAGAAAAAAAAAATATTTTTAACTCTTCTATATTACAAAAATTATATTTTTAACATTTCTATATTATAAAAATTTCTCCTTTCTCTATATAAAAATAATCAAACCTTTCACTTATATAAAAATCAAACTTTTCACTCTATAAAAATATGACCTTTCAAATATAAAAATATTAACTTTCTTAAAACAAAAATATATATTTTCTTATAATGAAAATCTATATTTTCTAACTATAAAAATATAAACTTTCTAACTTAAAAATCCGACCTTTATCATGTTAAAAATCTGATCTTTGTAATTCTAAAACTGAGAATAAATTATTTCAGTTAAAAATCGTATTTTTAATCACATTACATAAATAAAATAAAGTAAATAAAACAAAATAAAAACTTACTGTAAATTGCGCTCGAATGGGAGGGGGCTGAGCTCGCGGATTCCTTTTGGTGAGGGGGGGTGCGGTTTGGGCTGAATTGGGTTCGGCTTTGCGGGTTTTCAAGGGGCGACAGTGGTCTCGGGGTGGAGTGGAGGCGGCAAATCGGGTTCAGGCGCGTGGAGGGGGCTGGGGGGTCTTGGCGGTGGTGCGCTCGAGGTAGGGGGGCTGCGGTGCCTGGCGTTGGTAGCCAGAGGTGGGCGTCGCGAGGGAGGAGAAGGGAAGAAGGAGGAGGTGAACGCGAGGGAGGAGAAGGGAAGAAGGAGGAGGAGGTGGGTGGAGGATGAACGGCGGCGGGATGTGGGGGAGAGGGAGGCGCGATTTGGTTTTTTTGGGTTTTTTTTTCTTTTAATTTTATCTGAACGAAATAAGGAGAGAAGGGGGGTGAGGGTTTAAAAAGGAAAATATATATATTATTTTATTTATTAAATTAATTCTAAAAAGCAACTTCTATTTTCGACCTCGAAACGAGACCCACCACCTGTCGTCCCTAGCTAATTACCCCCATTCCGAACACAATGGGATATGCATCGTAAGCTGATTCAATCGTTTCGACCAGTTTCCGTCAAAATCAACATATAACTCTATATATTGAATTTGAACGTACATTTCAATTTACTGGGGTCACATACTAACTCGAAAAAATTCCTGAAAAATATTTTCTAGCTTCGTATCGACGATACGGTCCTAACAAAACTAGTTTCATCGAATTCTGAGACCGTTGGAAAAATGGCCATTTTCCAGTCGATTAAAATCAACTGAAACTGTCAAACGCGTTTTCCCTTGCCACACTCACATATTGATTCGAAAATTTATGAAATTTGGAATCTAGCAATAACTTGACATCATGGATCCAACAAAAGTGGTTTCGTCGAAATCCGAGGTCGTTTGCAAAATTCCCATTTTTAAGGGCCTGAATTCCATAGCGACTATTCAGGATTTTCAACTAGACATATCTTTTGATTCCCGCTATGAAATTTTGATTTTTCGGATTCGTTGGAAAGATATTCTCAATTAGATTCAAATATTTTTGGTTTCGCCAAAATCCGGCTTATTTTGAATCCTGTACATTCATTTGAATTTTGAAATCGAATTATCGAACTGTCGCGCCATTTTCAATTCCTTTTATAATTATAAATAATTATTTATATTCTAACGACGATCTATATGAATATATACGTTCTAATTCTATTCAAAATAAATTTATCGTCGATATTATTTAAAATAATTCATTTCAAATATTCAAAATTCGCTAAAATTACCAAAATAAAAATTTAAAATTGGCTCGCATTTCCGGGTTGTTACACAAGGAGCATCAGCAATTGATCGAATTCATCAACAAGAATTGGAGCTACTGAGAAGTTCCAGAGTAATTCATTTTGAATTCAAAATCGATTTGGGGATCCAAAGAAACCCTAGTGCAAGCCGCCATTTTTAGTTTTCCAGAGAGATCGAGCTAAAAGAAAAAGGGTGCACAAATTTGTGAAGTGGCCGGCCAAGATTGAAAAGGGATGACCCTTTATTTATTTGTCTCCTAGGATTTTCCTTTTTAATTGTGTTTTGGTTTTATTTTCTTTGTATTTTGTTTTCTTTTGTAATCTTCATTTGTTTTCTAGTTTGTCAAACTAGGGAAATCAGTCAGGGTGTTGACTGATAGTTGACAAAGTCTGTAAAATCTGTGTTACTGGTTACGGGGTCGTAAACAGGGAAATATAATCGAGTGGATATCGGTCAGTCTAAGGGTTTTAAGTGTAGGGTTAGAATAGGAGCAGGGTTTGCGAGTGTACATGGTCTTGTATGCAGGATCTGTTCTATCACCTAGTAGAAACCTTAGAAATGCATCAGTAGGCAAGGTTTTTGCCGAAGCTGGGTATATCTGTGTGTGATTTATTTTCTGCATTTCTGTTTCTACTATATTCAGTGATCTGTTTATTATTATATATCTCGTTAGTTTTTTAAATTCAGTTAAAAACTGTGATAAACCCTATTCACCCCCTCTAGGGTTAATCTAGATCCAACAGAAAGGTCTTGGTCGATTTAGCCATTGATTTGGTCCGAGCGAATCCGTATCGTTACATTTGTTGTATGTACTGACTTTCATAGGTTGTTGAATGTTGATATCAAAAGATAACATTTTCATATTTTTAAATTGATGTTTTGGATTTTATATTGACCCATGTTTGAGTGAAATCATGTATCATGACTAGAAATCTGTCGACTCGAACTATATGTGTTTCTGAAAGTGAACAAGTGACTGGTGACTGATTTTAGTTGCGATTTTACAAAATGAAAAATTGTTTTTTCTTTTTTTTTGCATTTTCAAATACAACAAAATATAAAGTCCCAATATTACAGTTTTATTTAATTTTTTCTTTGAGTTAAATGTAACAACCCGGATTTTCAGAACCAATTTAAAATTTCTATTTTAGCAATTTTAATGCAATTTGAATATTTAAAATGATTTATTTTTAATAATAACAACTAAAAATTTATTTAAATTGAAGTTAGAACACGTAAATTTATTTTAATTATAAAACGAGCCTGAAATGGCGCAGTAGTTTGAAAATTCAATTTCCAATTTCAAATGAATGTATAGAATTCAAAATAAAACGGATTTCGGTCAAACCAGAAATATTTAAATCTGTTTAATTATATCTTTCTAACAAATATGAAAATCTAGATTTCATAATATAAATTGAAAATTATGTCCAGTTTAAAATTTAAAATAGTTGTTATGGAATTTGTATATTTTTTAAAATAATATATTGAGACGACCCGATTTCCCGTTCTCACGGAAACAAGGTTATCTTTGGAATATAACATAGAAACATATAATAGCAGAACAGAATTAAATAAATACACCAGAATGAACAACAAAATATACTGGATAAAAGTAATCATCAGAGTTACACAGTATACAGGATCTTACTTAGTACAAATACAGTTCAGCTATACATAAATGTCTACAGCGGAAATAAACAAAAGATGTACAATAGGAGCTGAACAGCATAAAAGAGAATAAATGATAGAATCCATCTTCAGCTCCAGCTATCCAGAAAGAACCAGCTAAACCTGAATACAAGGCTGCCCGTACAGAAAAAGGGGCACCCGAGTTTGAGAGTGAACAAACTACGAGTCAGTCATGGGACTGGTATGAGAAATCTACTCAACACACACACACACATATATATATATATATATATATATATATATATAATTTGGCTAATCACAGGACCACGTCACTTTCGTGGAACGGGTTTACTCCATTGGATTGCCAGTGCTTTCAAACAAATATTTCCTTTAAACATCGCTATGCTTTTTATAAAAATGAAGTCGTTATAAGACTCAGTTCCTATCACACAATGCAACGCAAACCGGAGGATAGAGTTTTACCTTATAACGGCCAAGATATGCTTGATACGAATAAAACAAAGGCATTTGATATTATTGCTAGTGTTTATATGTTTTGAAAACAATTTCAAATCATAACTATCAATCATAGACGACATGAGCGTCCCATGCCACTATGTCGCCAAATGTATATATACAATCGAAACCGCACAGTCACGTATTTGGAAATTGGATTTCCGTCATGAACCAAGGCAAAAGATAGTCCTTACCGAATTCGAGACAATCTAGCCCATGTCTCAGGAACAGCCGCAACTGCCCCTTGGAGCGACAGGGCCGGTCCACCGATGTGGATTATTATGCCTGAACACTACGTCTCCCCGCCCTTTGGGGCGTAAACGAGCCAACGAATGACTCCATCGGACCCGGATCGTCCGATCAAACCGAGGCGCCTCGCAACAGCAACAACCACATAGGTGAAAAGTATATAAATGTCAGGGCTGGTAGGTCACTGACACCACCCTAGCTAGAAAGAAACGCAGGCCCTCCCTGAGGTCCTTCTCCCGTTTTAGGTTCATACCGGGGTGTGAGGCTCGCGAATTCACGTTCACACAAAGCTACGCCACACAGGCGGTGCTTTGATCATCAACACAAGACTTTGCTTTTCAACAGAAGCCCTGATCACTGCATCTTAGCATGCCACACAGGCAATTCACGCCATGCGATTGATGTCCATCGATATACAACCTCTGAGCTCGTACGTCTCAGAGAAGGGCGTTAAGCAAAAGAATAAATTCTCCGCCGCCAAACAGATGTATATTTAACAGAGATCAATCAACACAGAATAAAATCCAATGTCGGACACACAGTCCATTTACGAGTCCGTTCTGGGTCTGAACGAAACCGGAGGCACTAAATACCTCGCAAACCCTTCGATCAACACGTACGTCTGAACGATCACCACTCATTATCCATATTTCGGGATGCCTCCCAATCAGGACCTCGGTTACCATCCAAACGAGGTGAAGATCTCCGGTCTTCGACCACCGTCTTCATCTTCGACTTTCAATCGTCGGTCAATTATTTGAAATGAGAATTAACTCGGCCTTCTCAAATAATTCACGTATATTTAGAATTTCAAATCAATTTATTTCAATGGTTAAATTATTCGACAACACCAATATTGTTCTTTAATGTAATTTTCACACCAAACACATTCAACCATCAAAAGCCACACAAATCAAGCAAATTTCAGTTTATTTCCATTCCATATCGCCTATGATATTTTATAACTATTTATCGCTATTTTTATTTATTTTAAAATAGCTAATATATTCAAAATGACGTTTCGGGCTATAACGTGGCCGTGGCGCTGTTTTTCTTCAGATTTGATTTACACATATCTGAAAATCTAACCGTTGGATCTTCGCAAAATTTACATCATTAGAAAGGTCTTCTCAAAACGAATCCAACGGTTCCAGTTTCGGGAAAATCCGACGGTCGGATCTCTCGGTACAATCGTTTGAAGTTTCGATTTCAAAATACGAACTGCAGCGTCGTTATTCGATTAAATATATAATTATATTTATATATATATAAATATAATCGCTTCTGGCGCTGTTTTTCTTCAGATTTGAATTAAACATTCCAGACAATCCAACCGTTGGATTTTTACAAGGTTGGTGCCGTTGGAAAGATTATTCCAAGGCGAACCCGACGGTTGAGATTTCGGGAAAATCCAATGGTCGGATTCCCCGCACTAGTCGTTTGAAATCACGGTTTCGAAATACGAACTGCACGGCTTCGTTTCGTTTTAATTTTATTTATATTTATATAGTTATATAAATATAGTTCATTCAACAATTCCAATATCGTTTTAACTTCAAATATTTTTCTAACGCCTTAAATTTTGGAACTATTTCGCCATAACCTCCCCTGCACCGGGAGCATCGGGAAATCGCAAATAGCGTCCCGGTCCTTCTAATCTCAAAAAGAAAAAGAAAAAGCCAAGCGGCTAGCCAACAGGCTCAAAATCATCACCCAAACAAATCAGTAAATGTGTACCTATTTGTCGGGCACAAAATTTTATTCCTCTTCTCTAGCCCCTTTGCTATAACCTGTTCAATGAATATGCATATACATATATATACAGTTCTTATCATTTATCCTTTTCTATTCAACTTCATATTTGATTTCTGTTTGGTTTAAAGACACCATTTATTCTAATGTTACATACATAGGTGTAAATCATTTCATTAGCTAATTAATGAATATTTCAACTCGTATATGTTTATTTTGAACAGGTGGCTATTTTTGACACTTCACATTTCAACGATTTATGCATACAATAAAAATGTGATTTTTATTGTAAAACGATTCATTTCAAAACACTATTTTTTCTATATAGTTCATATAGTCGATAAAAGGTGATTTTTATTATCAAATAATTTATTTCAAAATATGAATACCATTCAACACATGAATTTCTAAACAACGAATGAATATCAATTCAACACATGAATGTTTTCTATAGTTTTTATATATAGATAAAAAATGTGATTTTTATTATCGAACAATTTATTTCAAAATATGAATACCATTCAACACATGAATTTCTAAACAACGAATGAATATCAATCAACACATGAATGTTTTCTATTGTTTCTATATATAGATAAAAATGTGATTTTTATTATCGAACAATTTATTTCAAAATATGAATACCATTCAACACATGAATTTCTAAACAACGAATGAATATCAATTCAACACATGAATGTTTTCTATACAATGAATAAATATAGTTTAAGCATATGAAAATAATTCAAACACACAAATATTATTCAAAATTTCGGCAGCATAACGGCAGGGTAGTTACACCGGCACCGTCCCTAGTACGGCTCCTCGCTCTACCTTAAAACCTCGCGGTTTTTGACAATGGGGATCATGCATCTAGTTCGCACGCAGGCGGCATGTATATATTTATTTCATTTCCACAAACTAATCCTATGTGGTTTCAACCAAATATTTCTCAACCACAAATGGGTATTTTTCAACCACTATCAACCAATATCAATCACAAACAATCCCCAAACAATCAATCGCTATCAATCAATTTTCACAACAATTTCAACCAATAAATATCGTCCATGGTTTGTGGACGAGGGGCGTATATATAGATATATATATATATATATATATATATATATATATATATATTTTTATATATAGCAATTCACTTTTATTTTCACACATATATATAAATTTTAAATCAGAAATCTCACCAATAGCTGTCCAATTCCACGACTCTTCCTTTAGAGAAATCTTCGCCTTTTTGTCGCTTTCACCCGTATTCTCTACATATGTAAAAATCGAATTTTTACTATGTTATTCAATATATAAAAATCGAGTTTTGACGTCGCTATTCAATATATAAAAATATGATTTTTACTTCGACTTTCAATATATAAAAATCTGATTTTTACTTCGGCTTTCAATATATAAAAATCTGATTTTTCTTTCGACTTTCTAATCTCCTTTTAGTTTATAAATCATTTTAAAATCAGTTTTTAAATCATCTTAAAAATCAGTTTTTATACTTTTATAAAATTCAGTTTTTATTCTTTTTAAAAATCAAATCAGTTTTATACTTTTAAAAATCAATTCGGTTTTTAAACCTTTTAAAAATCAAATCAGTTTTTAAACCTTAAAAAAAATCAATTCAGTTTTATACTTTTATTTTTATAAAATAAAAATAAAATAAAAATATAAAAAGAAATACTTACAGATAGGGGGGTTTCTGCAGTTCGTCGGCGGCAAGGCGGAGTTAGGGTTCGAGGTGGCGGCTCGGGTTTCGAACGGTGGTGGCAGGAGGAGTTACTTCGAGGGGGGGTGGCGCGACGTCTTCGCGAGGGGCTCGAGGGCTTCAAGGTGGGGGGCGCGGCGACTTCGAGGTGGGCGGCGGCTTCGGGGTCGGCGTCGAGGTCTGGAGGGAGGACGGCGGCTTCTAGGTTTAGGTTTTTTTTTTTTTTTCTTTCTGACTAATGAATCGGGGGGCCAAGCAGAAGAAAAAGGGGGGGAAAGAAAATTAAAATAATATATATTTTTTTTATTAATTAATTATTTAATTTTGGTAAAAAGGTTGACTTTTACATACGACCTCGAAACGAGGCCCACCGCCTGTCGCCCATAGTGTTTTACCCCCATTCTGAACACAATGGGATATGTATCACAAGCTGATTTGATCGTTACAATCAGTTTCCTTTTGAATTTTCATTTAAATCATTATATTGAATTTTAAACGCACATTTCAAATTACCGGGGTCACATACTAACTAGAAAAATTCCAGAAAAATATTTTCTAGCTTCGTATTGACGATACGGTCCTAACAAAACTAGTTTCGTCGAATTCTGAGACCGTTTGAAAAATGACCAATTTCCAGTCGATTAAAATCAACTGAAATCGGTCAAACGCGTTTTCCTTTGCCACGCTCACATATTGATTCGAAAAATTATGAAATTTGGAATCTAACAATAACTTGACACTGCGGATCTAACAAAAGTGGTTTCATCCAAATCCGAGGTCGTTTGCAAAATGTCCATTTTTAAGGGCCTGAATTCCATAGCGACTATTCAGAATTTTCAACTGGACATATCTTTTGATTCCCGCTATCAAATTTCGATTGGTCGAATTCGTTAGAAAGATATTCACTAACAGATTTAAATATTTTTGGTTTCACTAAAATCCGGATTGTTTTGCACCCGGTATATTCCATTGAAGTTTGAAATCGAATTATCGAACTACCGCGCCACTTTCAATTCTATATATAATTATAATTAATTATATTGGTTTTCAAATGTCGATTCAAACTCAGTTTTCATCGCCATTATTTAAAATATTTATTTTAAATATTTAAAATCCATTATTTTAGCCAATTAAAAAAAAAAAAAAATTGGTTCAGATTTTCTGGGTCGTTACAATCTCCCCCACTTAAAACTTTTCGTCCCCGAAAAGGAATAAAGTCGAAAGTGGTTCGATAAATCTACAATCACACAACACAACAACCAATTTGTTTTTAACATTCAGAGTATAGAATAAATAGTGCCCATCCATGAAAAGGAAATAACAACAGAATAGAGAATTGAATGGTAGTGCAAAGTAGGGTAAATGTACCTTGCACCGGAGTCAATCAGAGATATCTACTCGGCATCTAGGATAAGCTTTCTGAATGCTCTCCTCTGTTTCCCAAGTACAATCTCGCGGATCTCCACTCCATTGCACTTTGACTAAGTGAACCTTCTTGTTCCTCGGCTCTTTGGTTTCTTTGCCGATAATCTTTAGCGGCTCTCGCCTCACAGCTAATTCTGGAGTAATTTCAATATCCTGCTGAGATGCTTCTTCCACGATCAAGTCTGGATCATGAACGTGCTTTCGAAGCTGAGATATATGAAATACATCATGCACACCAGGCAACCAGTCAGGCAGTTCGACCCTATAAGCGAGAGTCCCAATCCGTTCCAGAATAGGAAACGGACCAATAAATTTAGGCGCTAACTTTCCAGTTTTACCGAACCGGATTACTCCTCTCATCGGCGATACTTTCAAATACACATAGTCGCCAACTTCAAAGGATATATCCCTTCTTCTTCTATCAGCATAGCTCTTTTGTCGGCTTTGAGCGGCGAGTAATCGCTTCTTAATAAAATCGACTTTGTCGGCAGCTTCTCGAATCATATCCGGACCCAACACAAGTCTATTTCCAGGCTTGACCCAACAAGCAGGAGATCGGCACGGTCTACCATATAATGCTTCGAATGGCGACATTGTCAGGCTTGCCTGGTAGCTGTTGTTATAAGAGAATTCAGCCAAATGCAGATGGTCTTCCCATGATCCACCGAAATCTATAATACAAGCCCGCAATAGATCTTCTAAAATGCGATTAACCCTCTCAGTCTGACCGTCTGTCTGAGGATGATAAGCGGTGCTCATGTTTAACTTCGTTCCCAGTTCGACTTGAAATGCCTCCCAGAATTTACTAGTGAATATCGTATCTCTATCACTTACTATGCTGAGCGGCACTCCATGTAGTCTAATTATTTCCCTGAAGTATATCTGCGCCAGACTCTGAGCAGTTCTGTTTGATCTGACAGGTATAAAATGGGCGGTCTTCGTGAAGCGATCTACGATCACCCAAATACTGTCATTTCCTTTTCTGGTTCTGGGCAAACCATCAATGAAATCCATAGAAATATGTTCCCACTTCCAGCCAGGAACTTCCAGCGGTTGTAATAATCCAGCCAATTTCTGTTGGTCACTTTTAACTAGCTGGCAAGTAGGGCATCGACTCACATATATCGAGATGTCTCTTTTTAACGACTTCCACCAGAATGTGCGTTTGATATCGTTATACATTTTATTCACACCCGGATGGATACTGAGCTTAGATTTGTGACATTCATCAAGCACCTCTCTTCTGAGTTCAGGAATTTCTGGAATGCAAATTCGTCCTTCTAAACTCAGAATTCCTTCGCTGTCTAGCTGGAAATCCGAAGCATTGCCTTCACGAATTCGCTGACTTATTCCTTTGATAAATTGGTCGTCTTCTTGGAGAGCCGATATCTTATCAATCAACGAAGTCGCAATGATGAAACTGGCGATCATTTCATTCTTCTTTACTCATACTAGGATATTACTGATCCTATCTGTATAGAGTTACCCGTCCTAGAACACTACTGGTTCTATTTCTGACGAGTTCGTTCAAATGTTATATTCCAGAACTAAGCTTAACCAAAGCTCTGATACCACGTTGAGACGACCCGATTTCCCGTTCTCACGGAAACAAGGTTATCTTTGGAATATAACACAGAAACATATAATAGCAGAACAGAATTAAATAAATACACCAGAATGAACAACAAAATATACTGGATAAAAGTAATCATCAGAGTTACACAGTATACAGGATCTTACTTAGTACAAATACAGTTCAGCTATACATAAATGTCTACAGCGGAAATAAACAAAAGATGTACAATAGGAGCTGAACAGCATAAAAGAAAATAAATGATAGAATCCATCTTCAGCTCCAGCTATCCAGAAAGAACCAGCTAAACCTGAATACAAGGCTGCCCGTGCAGAAAAAGGGGCACCCGAGTTTGAGAGTGAACAAACTACGAGTCAGTCATGGGACTGGTATGAGAAATCTACTCAACACATATATATATAATTTGGCTAATCACAGGACCACGCCACTTTCGTGGAACGGGTTTACTCCATTGGATTGCCAGTGCTTTCAAACAAATATTTCCTTTAAACATCGCTATGCTTTTTATAAAAATGAAGCCGTTATAAGACTCAGTTCCCATCACACAATGCAACGCAAACCGGAGGATAGAGTTTTACCTTATAACGGCCAAGATATGCTTGATACGAATAAAACAAAGGCATTTGATATTATTGCTAGTGTTTATATGTTTTGAAAACAATTTCAAATCATAACTATCAATCATAGACGACATGAGCGTCCCATGCCACTATGTCGCCAAATGTATATATACAATCGAAACCGCACAGTCACGTATTTGGAAATTGGATTTCCGTCATGAACCAAGGCAAAAGATAGTCCTTACCGAATTCGAGACAATCTAGCCCATGTCTCAGGAACAACCGCAACTGCCCCTTGGAGCGACAGGGCCGGTCCACCGATGTGGATTATTAATATGCCTGAACACTACGTCTCCCCGCCCTTTGGGGCGTAAACGAGCCAACGAATGACTCCATCGGACCCGGATCGTCCGATCAAACCGAGGCGCCTCGCAACAGCAACAACCACATAGGTGAAAAGTATATAAATGTCAGGGCTGGTAGGTCACTGACACCACCCTAGCTAGAAAGAAACGCAGGCCCTCCCTGAGGTCCTTCTCCCATTTTAGGTTCATACCGGGGTGTGAGGCTCGCGAATTCACGTTCACACAAAGCTACGCCACACAGGCGGTGCTTTGATCATCAACACAAGACTTTGCTTTTCAACAGAAGCCCTGATCACTGCATCTTAGCATGCCACACAGGCAATTCACGCCATGCGATTGATGTCCATCGATATACAACCTCTGAGCTCGTACGTCTCAGAGAAGGGCGTTAAGCAAAAGAATAAATTCTCCGCCGCCAAACAGATGTATATTTAACAGAGATCAATCAACACAGAATAAAATCCAATGTCGGACACACAGTCCATTTACGAGTCCGTTCTGGGTCTGAACGAAACCGGAGGCACTAAATACCTCGCAAACCCTTCGATCAACACGTACGTCTGAACGATCACCACTCATTATCCATATTTCGGGATGCCTCCCAATCAGGACCTCGGTTACCATCCAAACGAGGTGAAGATCTCCGGTCTTCGACCACCGTCTTCATCTTCGACTTTCAATCGTCGGTCAATTATTTGAAATGAGAATTAACTCGGCCTTCTCAAATAATTCACGTATATTTAGAATTACAAATCAATTTATTTCAATGGTTAAATTATTCGACAACACCAATATTGTTCTTTAATGTAATTTTCACACCAAACACATTCAACCATCAAAAGCCACACAAATCAAGCAAATTTCAGTTTATTTCCATTCCATATCGCCTATGATATTTTATAACTATTTATCGCTATTTTTATTTATTTTAAAATAGCTAATATATTCAAAACGACGTTTCGGGCCATAACGTGGCCGTGGCGCTGTTTTTCTTCAGATTTGATTTACACATATCTGAAAATCTAACCGTTGGATCTTCGCAAAATTTACATCATTAGAAAGGTCCTCTCAAAACGAATCCAACGGTTCCAGTTTCGGGAAAATCCGACGGTCGGATCTCTCGGTACAATCGTTTGAAGTTTCGATTTCAAAATACGAACTGCAGCGTCGTTATTCGATTAAATATATAATTATATTTATATATATATAAATATAATCGCTTCTGGCGCTGTTTTTCTTCAGATTTGAATTAAACATTCCAGACAATCCAACCGTTGGATTTTTACAAGGTTGGTGCCATTGGAAAGATTATTCCAAGGCGAACCCGACGGTTGAGATTTCGGGAAAATCCAATGGTCGGATTCCCCGCACTAGTCGTTTGAAATCACGGTTTCGAAATACGAACTGCACGGCTTCGTTTCGTTTTAATTTTATTTATATTTATATAGTTATATAAATATAGTTCATTCAACAATTCCAATATCGTTTTAACTTCAAATATTTTTCTAACGCCTTAAATTTTGGAACTATTTCGCCATAACCTCCCCTGCACCGGGAGCATCGGGAAATCGCAAATAGCGTCCCGGTCCTTCTAATCTCAAAAAGAAAAAGCCAAGCGGCTAGCCAACAGGCTCAAAATCATCACCCAAACAAATCAGTAAATGTGTACCTATTTGTCGGGCACAAAATTTTATTCCTCTTCTCTAGCCCCTTTGCTATAACCTGTTCAATGAATATGCATATACATATATATACAGTTCTTATCATTTATCCTTTTCTATTCAACTTCATATTTAATTTCTGTTTGGTTTAAAGACACCATTTATTCTAATGTTACATACATAGGTGCAAATCATTTCATTAGCTAATTAATGAATATTTCAACTCGTATATGTTTATTTTGAACAGGTGGCTATTTTTAACACTTCACATTTCAACGATTTATGCATACAATAAAAATGTGATTTTTATTGTAAAACAATTCATTTCAAAACACTATTTTTTCTATATAGTTCATATAGTCGATAAAAGGTGATTTTTATTATCAAACAATTTATTTCAAAATATGAATACCATTCAACACATGAATTTCTAAACAACGAATGAATATCAATTCAACACATGAATGTTTTCTATAGTTTTTATATATAGATAAAAAATGTGATTTTTATTATCGAACAATTTATTTCAAAATATGAATACCATTCAACACATGAATTTCTAAACAACGAATGAATATCAATCAACACATGAATGTTTTCTATTGTTTCTATATATAGATAAAAATGTGATTTTTATTATCGAACAATTTATTTCAAAATATGAATACCATTCAACACATGAATTTCTAAACAACGAATGAATATCAATTCAACACATGAATGTTTTCTATACAATGAATAAATATAGTTTAAGCATATGAAAATAATTCAAACACACAAATATTATTCAAAATTTCGGCAGCATAACGGCAGGGTAGTTACACCGGCACCGTCCCTAGTACGGCTCCTCGCTCTACCTTAAAACCTCGCGGTTTTTGACAATGGGGATCATGCATCTAGTTCGCACGCAGGCGGCATATATTTATTTCATTTCCACAAACTAATCCTATGTGGTTTCAACCAAATATTTCTCAACCACAAATGGGTATTTTTCAACCACTATCAACCAATATCAATCACAAACAATCCCCAAACAATCAATCGCTATCAATCAATTTTCACAACAATTTCAACCAATAAATATCGTCCATGGTTTGTGGACGAGGGGCGTATATATAGATATATATATATATATTTTTATATATAGCAATTCACTTTTATTTTCACACATATATATAAATTTTAAATCAGAAATCTCACCAATAGCTATCCAATTCCACGACTCTTCCTTTAGAGAAATCTTCGCCTTTTTGTCGCTTTCACCCGTATTCTCTACATATGTAAAAATCGAATTTTTACTATGTTATTCAATATATAAAAATCGAGTTTTGACGTCGCTATTCAATATATAAAAATATGATTTTTACTTCGACTTTCAATATATAAAAATCTGATTTTTACTTCGGCTTTCAATATATAAAAATCTGATTTTTCTTTCGACTTTCTAATCTCCTTTTAGTTTATAAATCATTTTAAAATCAGTTTTTAAATCATCTTAAAAATCAGTTTTTATACTTTTATAAAATTCAGTTTTTATTCTTTTTAAAAATCAAATCAGTTTTATACTTTTAAAAATCAATTCGGTTTTTAAACCTTTTAAAAATCAAATCAGTTTTTAAACCTTAAAAAAAATCAATTCAGTTTTATACTTTTATTTTTATAAAATAAAAATAAAATAAAAATATAAAAAGAAATACTTACAGATAGGGGGGGTTTCTGCAGTTCGTCGGCGGCAAGGCGGAGTTGGGCTTCGAGGTGGCGGCTCGGGTTTCGAACGGTGGTGGCAGGAGGAGTTGCTTCGAGGGGGGGTGGCGCGACGTCTTCGCGAGGGGCTCGAGGGCTTCAGGGGGGGGGGCGCGGCGACTTCGAGGTGGGCGGCGGCTTCGGGGTCGGCGTCGAGGTCTGGAGGGAGGACGACGGCTTCTAGGTTTAGGTTTTTTTTTTCTTTCTGACTAATGAATCGGGGGGCCAAGCAGAAGAAAAAGGGAGGGAAAGAAAATTAAAATAATATATATTTTTTTTATTAATTAATTATTTAATTTTGGTAAAAAGGTTGACTTTTACATACGACCTCGAAATGAGGCCCACCGCCTGTCGCCCATAGCGTTTTACCCCCATTCTAAACACAATGGGATATGTATCACAAGCTGATTTGATCGTTACAATCAGTTTCCTTTTGAATTTTCATTTAAATCATTATATTGAATTTTAAACGCACATTTCAAATTACCGGGGTCACATACTAACTAGAAAAATTCCAGAAAAATATTTTCTAGCTTCGTATTGACGATACGGTCCTAACAAAACTAGTTTCGTCGAATTCTGAGACCGTTTGAAAAATGACCAATTTCCAGTCGATTAAAATCAACTGAAATCGGTCAAACGCGTTTTCCTTTGCCACGCTCACATATTGATTCAAAAAATTATGAAATTTGGAATCTAACAATAACTTGACACTGCGGATCTAACAAAAGTGGTTTCATCCAAATCCGAGGTCGTTTGCAAAATGTCCATTTTTAAGGGCCTGAATTCCATAGCGACTATTCAGAATTTTCAACTGGACATATCTTTTGATTCCCGCTATCAAATTTCGATTGGTCGAATTCGTTAGAAAGATATTCACTAACAGATTTAAATATTTTTGGTTTCACTAAAATCCGGATTGTTTTGCACCCGGTATATTCCATTGAAGTTTGAAATCGAATTATCGAACTACCGCGCCACTTTCAATTCTATATATAATTATAATTAATTATATTGGTTTTCAAATGTCGATTCAAACTCAGTTTTCATCGCCATTATTTAAAATATTTATTTTAAATATTTAAAATCCATTATTTTAGCCAATTAAAAAAAATTAAATTGGTTCAGATTTTCTGGGTCGTTACATAAATAGCCATTTTGCAAACGACCTCCGTTTCCGACGAAACCACTTTTCTTGGATCGGGATTGTCAAATTAATGTTAAATTCCAATTTTCATAATTTTTGAATTAATATTTGAGCGTGGCGAAAGAAAACGTGTTTTGACAGTTTAGTTTGAATTTAATAGACTGAAAAATGGCCATTTTTCAAACGGTCTCCAAATTCGATGAAATTAGTTTTGTTAGGACCGTATCATCAAAACATAGCTTGATTTATTTATTTAGAATTTTTGGAGTCAGTATGTGGTCCTAGTAAATTAAAATGTACGCTTAAATTCAATATATATTGATTTATATTTTAATTTAAAGAAAAACTGATCGAAATAGTCGAATTGGCTTACGAAACATATCCCATTGTGTCCGGAATGGGGTATTTAGCTAGGGGCAATAGTCGTTGGTTTGATTTGGAGTTCGTGAGGTTAAACGAGTATTTTTGGAAATTAAAATATTTCTTATAAAAACTGAACAATAGAAAATTTCCAACCCTAATTCATTTTATTTTATTTTTCTCTCTCTCCGATAGCTACTTTGAACGAAAGGCGGAAACGAGCTCGGATCTTCCTCCTTTGATTCTGCTTGATCCACACTATGAATTCACGAGCTCCTGAAGGGAATTTTGTAGTGCTCTCCTCTAGCTTCAAATCCATATGACCTTCGTCGTTTATCGTTGAGTGTGGAGAGTGAATCGAGCCCAGGAAGTTGCTCCGTTCATCGCGCCGTTGTGCCTCCTAGCCGCCGTCGAACAGGACCCCACCACCCTCGAACGGCAAGCCACTCCTTCCTCTACAACATGGCACCACCTAATCAACACCTCGCGCAACAGATTTTAAGAAAAACCGAAACCTAGATTTGAATCAAACTGGAAGGTAACGACTGTGTTTATTTTAAAGGTTTTATAACATATAAAAGCGTTGCAAAGTTGGAATATCGAATAAATATCATATCTTTTCCATACGAGGTCCAAATTGCATGAAACTGGATCCATTGCGATTGTGGGGACGAGAGCTTCACAACAAGACTAACTGGGCCAAATTTGGACCACGCTAGATTTTCGGGAAAATTCAAATCCAAATTGTTCGGAAATTTAGAAATAAAACAGGTGGAGTGGAAACCGACTATGAGAACTCCTTGTCACTCTAATTATTTTACAGTTAAATATATACTAGGATGAAGACGGTGCTTAATAGCACCCGACACTATCTATTGTACAAACCATGGTTGTTTGTTTGGACTGTATTGTGTTGTGATTGTGTTGTGAAATGGAAAATAAAATATTCATGTGTTGAATAAAATATTTGAACAATAAAAATATCATTCTTATTGAATGTATAAACAATATAAAATATTCATGTGTTGAAATAAATATTCATTTGCAAATCAGACGTTTTGTTTATGTGGACCTATTTAACTGATATTGATTGGGACGATAATATTTTACACATCGCCCAACTGCACAAATAATAAACAGTATTTATTGGTTGAAAACCCCATACAGGTATTGAGATGATATTTGACATACATTGATCTCAATGATTAGTGGTATGTCAATCGATGGGTTGACAGACCGTATAAGCATTATTTATTTATTTTAATGCTTATACAGTTGTAAAATGCACTCTGTATGTTGTATGAATTTTTAATGATTGTTTGTCATTATCGTTGTATACATGCGATGTATGAAATCCATATAACTGAAATTATATGGTAATTGATTGAGTCTGATTCCAATTCAGAATTAACGAATATTTTTAAATGATATCCAGTGTATAATCAAAATCAGATATTTTGAAAATATATTATCATTTTAATACTAAAATGATAAGAAAATTTCAATTTTGATTTGAAAATTGAAATGAAATTAAAATCGTTTT
Organism: Allium sativum; assembly: GCA_030737875.1. Lineage (NCBI taxonomy): Eukaryota > Viridiplantae > Streptophyta > Magnoliopsida > Asparagales > Amaryllidaceae > Allium > Allium sativum. The sequence goes on from CM060926.1 coordinate 381,978,442, forward strand.
AAAATGAATTTAAGACGAATTTATTAAGAAATATTCAATTTTGATTTGAAAATTGAAATGAAACTGAAATTGTTTTAAATCGAATTTAAAACGAATTTAATAAGAAATATTCAATTTTGATTTGAAAATTGAAATCGTTTTAAAATGAATTTATTAAGAAGTATTCAATTTTGATTTGATAATTGAAAAGAAGGGGGAATCGTTTTAAAATGAATTTATAAACAATTTACAAAATACATTTTAAATGGAAATCGACGAAATATATATTATACATATATTAATGGCTTGAATCGAACGCGCCACGCTGCGACCGTTCGTGAATTTCGACCGTTGACTTCGAATTGACATTACGGGAGATCCGACCACCGGATTCTCCTAAAACCAGAACCATTGGGTTCGTATCGAAAAGTTCTATCCAATGAATACAAGAGATTTGAAATCTAATGGTTGGATTTAGAATTATGTCCAAATCAATTTTGGAAAAGGTCGTTGTAAGTGCAGTTCAGTGGCCGCTATTGGAAACCGATTGTATGGGCCTTGATAAAAATATTAATAATTTGTGTAAAATCATAATAAATGATTTGGATGAAAAATTCCACTGTTTTAAAGATAAAAGTATATTTTTATCGAAATGAACTAGTTAGTAACTAGAATAGAAAATCCAACGATTTTTAAACAAATAAATTGGATTTGAAAAAGGGTTTTAAAATAACCGGAATTTTCCAATGAATATTTTGGAATGGAAATTATCTTCGGAATATTCTGATATTGGATTCTGTGACTACACGGATATTGTAAAGTAATTTTGAAGATATGTATATATATATATCGTTATTCCCAATACGATATTTGTTGGTTTTGTGAACTGTGTTTTAACGACATTAGTTCCTTTACCCGATTAACAATGAAATGTGATTTGGAATATATAAATCTTTCTATTAAGATTTAATGGGATTTTCCAAAGAAAAGTTTTCCGATTTAATAAAATAAATTGGAATGGAATGGAATTCGATTTGGTAATAATCGAAGTGAACTTCTGTGGAGGAAGGCTTTACTATATATGGAATTTAAAAGGCTTTGCCGTTATTCCATTTGTATTATTGGTTGAATATGGAAGTTTATATCGATTATATATATTGATTTGTTTTCCGTGAAGATTCTATATTTAATGGAATGTGATTTTGGGTTTATCGTGAACTGTGTTTTAAATGACATTGGTTCTTTAACCCAGTTAAAGACAGGATTTATATCCTAAATTTGAATAATCATTAAGTAATGATTTTTGGAAGATTAAAACAATTGGAGTTTAATGAATCTTTAATTAGATTGGAATGAGGATGAGATAATTAAATTTATCGAATCCAAGAATTGATCGAAAATGGAGGTCCACCAGTTTTACTCCAGGCGATAGTTAAATCTTTAATTAGATTTGAACGTGAAATGGTAATTAATTTTACCAATAACACCATGGTGTTAGATATGAAGCACTACCAGTTTTTCTTCATGGGATGAATAGGTTGGGATTGGGAAATAAAATAAATGATTACTTTGGTGTGGTTCCCTAATCCCGACTAGTTTGGAAAACCTTAATTTGGTTTAAATTGTGAAAAGAATATTTGAATAAAAGAATATTATGGATTGGCATGAGGCGTATGTTGTGTTTTTTATAGCACTTGTTTATATGATATGCGAGTTATTCGGAAAGACCGGGTTTATCCCATTCTGAATAATTGCTACGACGATAAGTCGACGATGAAGATGGTGGTTGAAGACCGGAGATATTCACATCGTTTGGATGATTACTGATGTCTTGATTGGGAGGCATCCCAAGACAAGGTAATAAGTGGTGATCGTCCAGATGTACTTGGAGATCGACCGGATTGCGAGGACCTCCCTGTCGTATTGGACATATGTGACGAGGAATAACGTGCCTTCAGTTTCATTCAGACCCAGAATGGACTTTCAAATGGATAATATGTCTGACATTGTATTCCTTTATACTGTATTCATTGATCTCTGCTAAATATATATTAGTTTGGTGGCGGAGAATTTATTCTCTTGCTTAACACCCTTCTTTGAGACGTATGAACTTAGAGGTTATATATTAGCAGAAATCAGTGGTAAGGTATGGATTGACAGTGTGGCATGCTGAGTGGCATGTGATAGGCTTTTGTTGAAAAGCAGAGCCTTGTGGTTGATGATCAAAGTACGGATTTAAATAGCATAGCTTTGTGTAGCGTTAATTCGCGAGCTTCACACCCCGGTATGAACCAGAAACGGGATGAAGGACGGCATGGAGGACATGTGTTTCCTTCTAGCTAGGAGTGGTGTCATGGTATGGAGCCCAGACATTTTACTCATGTGGATGTTGCATATTATTTGATGGATAGTGAGGTACCTCGGATATATCGGTCTCCACGGAGCCGATGAATGATATGGTTGACATACTGACCATTACACCCCATAGGGTGGGGAAACGTATTGTTCAGGGATTATTAATCCACTTAGTGTGGACCGGCCCTGCATTTTCCTAGGTGCAGTTGAGGCTGTATCCTGGGGCATGGTAGCCTAGGTTGTCTCGAATTCGGTATGGACGATCCCTTGCCTTGGTTTATAGATGGAATCCAACTTCCAATACGACATTTGCGGTTTTAATTGTAGAACTAGTATGGCGACATGATATATGGTACCCATGCCATCTATGATTGATACATTTATATTTGAAGTTGTTTTTAACACTATGAACTTATAATAGTATCAAATGATTTATTTTAAACGTACCAAGCATTCTTTGGCTATTATAAGGTAAAACTCTATCCTCCGGCTTGCGTTGCATTATGTGATGGGACCTGAGTCTTTTAATAGCTTCATTTTCTTTAATTAGCATTGCACTGTTTGTTTTATGCACTGGTATTCTTGGGGTTAAACCCGTTCCGTGTTATACAGCGTAGTCCCATGATTTACCTAACTTTTAAATTAAAGTTTTAAATAACTTTTTTAGTTCTCACACCAGTCACATGACTGACCTGGAGTTTATTGTTTTAACCTAAACTCTGGGTGCCCCTATTTTCCACACGAGCAGCTAGTAGTTTTGCTTTTGCAGATTTATTTCAGATGATCCTGATTTATAGCTGAAACTATATTCGGAAAGCTCTGTATCCATGTATTTCTTTCAGTTGTGTTATGTACTATTTTCCGCTGCTATGTAATGTAGTTTAATTTCTGATATTTTTTTGTTATAAATTATTATTTGTGCTTTGTTATATTCTTATACTCTGATCGAATTGTTGTAATAGCAATGAAATGTTATATTGTTCATGTTCTGATTTATTGTGTTCTCAACTCAATCTGGGCTTTCCCGTAAGGGTGAGTTTGGGTCATTTTCATTAAAGTTGACCTTCTTATGATGTAAAGTTTGGTAAATAAACACAATAATGAAATAGCAAACCCAAGAGTATACAACAATGAGAAGATTTGAAATAAACACAATAATGCAAAATTGATATATCAACTATAACAACACACAATAATCTAGCAACAAATATCTAATCAACGTGATATTGTATGACATATTTGACCCCAAAATAAAATTTGAGAAGATTTGAAAACTATATACAGATTCCTAAATCAGACAACATATAGAACCCTCCAATTAGCAATACTAAAATTATCTACATTACATGTATTATTATCCAAAATTGTTTTGCAAATCTTTCAACTTGAGGCATTGAACTTTTCTGTCATCCAGTAGTACGGTTCATCTTGCAGTATACCAGATGCAAAATTAACTCTTAATTTGTCCATATCTTCTTGAGAAATGCTTGCTATCTGTAATAACCCGGAAAATCTGGGCCAGTTTAAAATTTTTATTTTGGCAATTTTAGCGAATTTGGATATTTAAAATGAATTATTTTAAATAATATCGACGAGAAATTTATTTTTAATATAATTAGAACGTATATATTATATACGTCGTCGTTAGAATATATAATAATTATATATAATTATAAAAGGAATTGAAAATGGCGCGGTAGTTCGAAAATTCGATTTCTAATTTCAAATGAATATACAGAATTCAATATAAGTCAGAATTGAACGAAACAAGAAATATTTGAATCTGTATAACTATATCTTTGTAACGAAGTTAACAAACTGAGATTTCATCTTAGAAATGATAAGATACGTCCAGTTTAAAATTAGAAATAGTCGCTGTGGAATTTATATATATTTTTATATATATAAGGCCCTTAAAAATAGCAATTTTGCAAACGACCTCTGATTTCGACGAAACCAGTTTTGTTGGGTCCGTGATGTAAAGTTATTGCTAGGTTCCAAATTTCATAATTTTCTGAATCAATATGTGAACGTGGCAAAGGAAAACACGTTTGACCTGTTTCAGTTGATTTTAATCGACTGGAAATTGGCCATTTTTCAAACGATCTCGGAATTTGACGAAACTAGTTTTATTAGGACCGTATCGTCAATACGAAGCTAGAAAATATTTTTCTAGAATTTTTCTAGTTAGTATGTGACCCCGGTAATTTGAAATGTACGTTTTAAAATTCAATAAAGTGATTTAAATGTAAATTTAACGGAAACTGATTCAAACGATCAAATCAGCTAGCGATACATATCCCATTGTGTTCGGAATGGGAGTAATATGCTATGGACGACAGTCGGTGGGTTCGATTTCGAGTTCGAAATAAAAAATTACTTTTGGAATTAAATATAATATTAAAATATATTTAATTATTTTAGTCAACTCCCTTTTTCTCTTAGCCCCCCCCCCCCCCCTTGTTCTCCTTCCCGTCAGATTTAAAGAAATAAAAAAAACATGGAAGATCGAACTCGACGCCAGACGATCGCCAGCGCCTCCGCCGCCGGTCTGGCCTCCGATTCCTCCTCCCTCAGGCTTTCGACGACGCCAGTTCTCCCCCCCCCCCTTTTTCATCCTCGCGACGGCGACTGAAGCCCTAACCCCCCCCCCCCCATCTCGAGCCCCAGGCGACGCTCAACCTCAGCAACCCCAAATCGACCACCACCTGACGGTCTGATCCCCTCCCTTCCACCTCGGCGCCCCTGTAAGTTGTTATTTTCGTTTCTCTTCATTTATAATGTTGAAAATTGGATTTTTTAATTTATATAACATAGGAAATTAGTTTTTAAATGATAGAAAAAAATTATTATATTTATATATATAGTTTGAAAATAAAATTATAATCCTTGTCTACATAGTTAGAGAATAAAAATATGATCTTTGAAAGAAAATAAAAATATGATTTTTATTAGAGTAAGAGATATGACTTTTTTTTTAAGAGAAAAGAATATATTTTTATATAAAGAAAGTTTATATTTTTATATAAAGAAAGTTCATATTTTATAATTAGCGTTGTGATAAAAATGAGATTTTTATTACTTGAATAGCGATGATAAAAAAGATGAAGTAGCGATAAAAATTCAATTTTTATTTGGCTGGAAATACGATTTTGATGTTAGTAAAATAGAAAAATATACTTTGTTTTGAAAATAGAAAAATATACTTTGTTTTGAAAATAGAAAAATATACTTTGTTTTGAAAATAGAAAAATATACTTTGTTTTGAAAATAGAAAAATATACTTTGTTTTGAAAATAGAAAAATATACTTTGTTTTGAAAATAGTAAAAATATGATTTTTATATATTGAACTTCGAATTAAAAATGTGATTTTTATATATTGAACTTCGAATTAAAAATGTGATTTTTATATATTGAACTTCGAATTAAAAATTCGATTTCTATACATGTAGTGGCTACGGGCGACGAAGGTGACGAAGATGCGATAGCGATGAAGATTTCTATCAATGAAGTGCCGTGGAGCTAGGATAGCTATATGTGAGAATTTCTCACCTTTCAATTTCTTTTCTAATTATATATATACTAGGATGCAGACGGTGCTTAGTAGCACCCGACACAATCGTCCACAGACCATGGACTTGTTTGTTTGGTTGCATAGATTAGTTATATGATTTGATTTGAATTTGGTTGTTTGGTGATGTTGATTGATGTGTGTAACAACCTGAAAATCTGGGCCAGTTTAAAATTTTTATTTTGGCAATTTTAGCGAATTTTGATTATTTAAAATGAATTATTTTAAATAATATCGACGAAAATTTATTTTGAATATAATTCGAACGTATATATTATATGCGTCGTCGTTAGAATATAAATAATTATATATAATTATAAAAGGAATTGAAAATGGCGCGGTAGTTCGAAAATTCGATTTCTAATTTCAAATGATTATGCAGAATTCAATATAAGTCAGAATTGAACGAAACAAGAAATATTTGAATCTGTATAACTATATCTTTGTAACGAAGTTAACAAACTGAGATTTCATCTTAGAAATGATAAGATATGTCCAGTTTAAAATTAGAAATAGTCGCTGTGGAATTTATATATATTTTTATATATATATAAGGCCCTTAAAAATAGACATTTTGCAAACGACCTCGGATTTCGACGAAACCAGTTTTGTTAGGTCCGTGTTGTTAAGTTATTGCTAGATTCCAAATTTCATAATTTTTCGAATCAATATGTGAGCGTGGCAAAGGAAAACGCGTTTGACCAGTTTCAGTTGATTTTAATCGACTGGAAATTGGCCATTTTTCGAACGGTCTCAGAATTCGACGAAACTAGTTTTGTTAGGACCGTATCGTCAATACGAAGCTAGAAAATATTTTTCTGCAATTTATAGAGTTAGTATGTGATCCCGGTAATTTGAAATGTACGTTTAAAATTCAATATAGTGATTTAAATGTAAATTCAAAAAGAAACCGATTGTAACAATCGAATCAGCGTGCGATACATATCCCATTGTGTTCGGAATGGGGGTGAAACGCTATGGGCGACAGGCGGTGGGCCTCGTTTCGAGGTCATATGTAAAAGTCAACCTTTTAGCCAAATATAATAATTAAATAAAAAAAAATATACTTCTCTCCCCTTAAAATCGTTCTGGCCCCCTTCCTTTCATTCTCGATCATCACTGAAATAAAAAAAAAAAAGAAGAGGGAAAAGGAACGACGGGGAGGACCATCGATCATCGACGCCTCCTGGCGCCAGAGCGCCGCCCACCGCCGCGGAGGAAGAAGCCTCTCCGATCTGCTCCCCCTCCGCCTTCTCTTCTCCCTCCCTTTTCCGTAGTGGAAATCGCGACCTCCCTCTTCAAATCATTAAACCGACCACCGCCCTAACCAAACACCGCAGCCGCCGACCACCCAAGTCGCGCCACCCCCCCCCTGCCGGACCCGCCACCGCATCTGCGCTCTTCCTCAGCCCAGATTCCGACAGCAGAGACCCCCCCCCCCTTTCAAAATACTGTAAGTATTTCAATGTATTTTATTTTTATTTTAATTTCGATTTTAGGTTTAAAACTAATTTTTAAGTTAAGTTAAAACTGAATTTTTAAGTTAAAACTGATTTTTAAGTTAAGTTAAAAACTGATTTTTATGTTAGTAAAATGATTAGAATTTTTATAGTAAAAAGATTAAAAACAGTTGATTTTTAAGATAGTTAAAAACTGAATTCTTAAATCATAAAAACAGAAAATAGTTTAAAACCAGAATTTTTTTTTAAATAGTTTAAAACCAGAATTTTATATATAGTTTAAAACCAGAATTTTATTTTGTTTAAAACCAGAATTTTATTTTGTTTAAAACCAGAAGAGATTTTTAAAATATTAAAGAACAGACTTTTAAAAATGTTAAAGACGAGATTTTTAAAAATGATTAAAAATTGATTTTTACATTGTTGAAAAGAAAAGAAACTGAAATTGTCATTGATTCAAAAATACAAGCAATCTTGATTTGAAAATAAAAAGACATCGCTTTTGAAAATATAATGGAGAATATAAAAATTCGATTTTTATATATTGAATAGCGAACTAAAAATATGATTTTTATATATTGAACTTCGATAGAAAAATAGAATTTTTGGTATATTGAACTTCGAAATAAAATGTGATTTTTATATATTGAATAACATAGTAAAAATTCGATTTTTATATATATTGAATAGCGAAGTAAAAATGTGATTTTTACGTATGTAGTGAAAGCAGCAACGAAGGTGACAAAAAGGCGAAACGACGAAGACTTCTGCAAAGGAGTGCCGTGGAGCTAGGATAGCTAATATGTGAGAATTTCTCACCTTTCCAATTTATTTTCTAGTTATATATACATACTAGGATGCAGACGGTGCTTATTAGAAGCACCCGACACCCGTCCACATACCATGGACTTGTTTGTTTGGTTGTGTAGTTGGTTAGATTATTTGATTTGGATTTGATTGATTGGTTGAATTGGAAATTGATTAAAATTGATATGTGAATGGCGTGGGCCTTCACTAGACCGGGGATAAGGCTAGGCCTTGTCCCGTTTCTAGTATCGTGCCGTTATGCCGCCGAAATTTTCTAAAATGTGTTAGAAAATAAAAATATCATTTTATTGTGTAAATGAATTGAATAGAAATTCATAGGTTGAAATAAAATGTTTTGTCGTTAAAAATATAATTTTTAACGTGAATGTGAGTAGATAAATATTCATTTACAAACCAGACGGTTTGTTTATGTACACTTATTGGAATGACATTGATTGGGACGATAAATTTTACACATCGCCCAACTGCACAACTAAAATCAGTGTTTGATTGTTTGAAACCCCACACGGGTGTTGGGATGAAATTTGAAGTTCACTCATCCTGATTGATTAAATATGTCGATCGATTGATTGACAGGCTGTTATAAGCGTTAGATATCTATATTTGATGCTTATACAGTGTAGTGCACTTTGGTTGATGGTTGATTATTTTTCAATGCTATGATACATGTGTTGTATGAAAATCCATATAATTAATTTTATATGGTAATTGATTGGGCCTCATTCCAGTTTTGAAAAAGAAATATTTGAAATAGAAATATTTGAAATAGAATATTTGAAAATAGAAATTTATGAAGCCGTGTTGATTAGATTGACGCCATTTTGACGTGAACGATATTTATATCGATTTTAAGCGATTTCAAAATGAATTGAATTGAAAACGATTTCGAAATGAATTGAACTGAAAACGATTTCGAAATGAATTGAATTGAAAACGATTTCGAAATGAATTGAATTGAAAACGATTTCGAAATGAATTGAATTGAAAACGATTTCGAAATGAATTGAATTGAAAACGATTTCGAAATGAATTGAATTGAAAACGAGTTCAAATTGAATTGAAAACGATTTCGAAATGAATTGAATTGAAAACGATTTCGAAATGAATTGAATTGAAAACGATTTCGAAATGAATTGAAATTGAATTGAAAATGAATTCAAATTGAATTGAAATTTGAATTGAATAGAAATGAAATTTAAAACGAATTTATAAAGAAGAATTCAATTTTGATTTGAATTGAAAAGAAAGTTGAAATAGCTTTTGAAACGATTTTAAAACTATTTATATAATTCGTTTTAAATAGAAATCGACGAAGTATATATTATATATATTATATATATTATATAATGGCCTGAATAGAACGCGCCGCGCCGCGGCAGTTCGTGAATTTCGACCATTTATTTCAAACGGACATTACGGGAGATCCGACCGTCGGATTCTCCTAAAACCGGAACCGTTGGGTTCGTATCGAAAAGAGCTTTCTAATGAATGTTAGAAATTTGAAATCTAACGGTTGGATTTGGAGATACGTCCAAATCAAATTCGAAAAAGGTCGCTGTAAGTGCAGTTCGATGGCCGTTGATGGAAATCGACTGTACGGGCCTTGATAAAATTATTAAAAATAGTAATAATTTGTGTAAAATCATAAGAGATGATTTGTGAAAGTTTGGGATGAAAAACTCCATATTTGAAAAGATAAAAATAGATTTTTATCGAAATGAAGTAGTCTTGAACTAGAATTATAATTCTATTTATTTTTAAATAAATAAATTGATTTTGAAATGGTTTTGAAAATAACCAAAATTTCCAATGATTGCATTGGAGTGGATTTGAATCGAAATTGTCTTCGGAATATTTCGATGTTGGAATTCGTGATATTACAGGTGTTGTTATGGAAATTTGAAAGATATATATTTGTATCGTTATTTCCAATACGACATTTGTTAGTCGTAGAATTCGATATTGAACATAAGCCGATATATTTTCTATTCAGAGCCTTGTATTGAATATCGAATGTGATTTGGGTTTGTCGTGAATGGTGTCTTCACTAACACTGTTCTTGAACCCAGTTGAGAAAAGATTAAATCTTTTTATTTAGATTTAATGAAGTGTACCAATTAAATGATATTTAATTGGAATTGAATTGGTATTGATTTTTGGGTTTATCGTGAACAGTGTTTTAAATAACACTTGTTCTTTAACCCGATAATTAATGGAATGTGATTTGGGTTTGTCGTGAATGGTGTCTTCACTAACACTGTTCTTGAATCCAGTTGAGAAAAGATTAAATCTTTTTATTTAGATTTAATGAAGTGTACCAATTAAATGATATTTAATTGGGATTGAATTGGTATTGATTTTTGGGTTTATCGTGAACAGTGTTTTAAATAACACTTGTTCTTTAACCCGATAATTAATGGAATGTGATTTTGGGTTTATCGTGAATCGTGTTTTAAATGACACTGATTCTTTAACCCAGATAATGATTAAAACTAAGTGGAGTTTTAATGAATCTTTAATTAGATTGAAAAGATCGAGAATGGAGTATCACCAGTTTTGCTCCAGGCGATAGTTAAATCTTTAATTAGATTTGAACGTGAAATTTAGAAACTAACTGTCGGTTAGCCAAGCAGAATGGTTTTCTGGATATTGATCTGATGTTGGTTTCGGCCTTCGGGGTTAATATTTGGGAAATTATTCTCTTGATTAATTTACGGTTAGTGACTAATGAATTGGAATGAGGCGTATGTTGTGTTTGTGTAACACTTTTATAATATATACGCGAGTTATTCGGAAAGGCCGGGTTTATCCCATTCTGAATAACTGATACGACGATAAGTCGAAGATGAAGACGATGGTCGAAGACCGGAGGTCTTCACGTCGTTTGGGTCATTACTGATGATCTTGATTGGGCTGTACACCCAAGAAGATGGAAACAGTTAGTGATCGTCCAGACGTACTTGGAGATCGATGGATATGCGGGGTACTAGGTGCCTCCGGTTTCGTTCAGACCCAGGACGGACTTGTAAATGGACTGTGTGTCTGACATCGGATTTCATTCTGTGTGACTGATATCGGTTGCATAGGATGGTTTGCCTGTGTGGCATGCTAAGATGCAAATGATCAAGGCTTCTGTTGAAAAGCAAAGTCTTGTGGTGATGATCAAAGCACGGCCTTTGTGGCGTAGCTTTGTGTAACGTTTACCTCGCGTGTTTCACACCAGGTATGAACCAAAAACGGGAGACGGACATCAGGGAGGGCCTGCGTTTCCTCCTAGCTAGAAGTGGCGTCAGTGGTTTTACACGCCCTGACGAGTTTGACTTATGTGGTTGTTGCTGTTGCGAGGCGCCTCGGTTAGATCGGACGATCCGGGTCCGATGGAGTCATTCGTTGGCTCGCTTACGCCCCAAAGGGCGGCGAAACGTAGTGCTCAGGCATTTTTAACCCACTCCGTGTGGACCGGCCCTGACGATCCAAGGGTCGATGCGTTCTGATCCTGAGACTCGGGCTAGGCAGTCTCGAATCGGTTGAGGACTATCTTTTGCCTCGGTTCATAGACGGAAATCCAATTTCCAAATACGTGACATTTGCGGTTTTAATTGTAATCCTATATATGGCGACATAGTGGGATGGGGCGCTTATGCCGCCTATGATTGATACTTATGATTTGAAGTTGTTTTATACACTATGCACTTATAATAGTATCAAATGATCTGTTTTAAACGTATCAAGCATTCTTTGGCTGTTATAAGGGAAAACCCTATCCACCGGCTTGCGTTTGCATTGTGTGATAGGACCTGGGTCTTATAACAGCTTCATTTTTCTTTATTTAGCATTGCGCTGTTTGTTTTATGCACTGGTATTCTTGGGAGGAAACCCGTTCCGTGTTATACGGCGTGGTCCCTTGATTTACCTAGCTTTAAAAATAAAGATTAACTGTTTTAGTTCTCACACCAGTCACATGACTGACCTGGAGTTTATTGTTTTAACCTAAACTCTGGGTGCCCTTATTTTGACACGGGCAGCTAGTAGTTTTGGTTTTGCAGATTTATATTCACAGGATCCTGGTTCACAGCTGGAACGATATCCGGAAAGCTTTGTATCCGTATATCTCCTTCTAGTTGTGTATTGTATTATTTTCCGCTGCTATGTATTTAAATGTAATTTAAATCTCTGATATTTCTGTGTAATATTCATTTATACTCTGTATATTCTTGTAATCTGATGCAGTGTTGTAATAACAATGAAACGTTCTTCTGTATGTGTTCTGTTGTGGCTTGTTCTCGAACTATCCGTCGCTTTCCTTTACGGGGAAGTTGCGGGTCTTTACAGTTGGTATCAGAGCTTTGGTTTACAAAGCTCAGAGAACAAGGCACATTAGAACCATACGAAAGAATTCATCAGATAATTGGATTAGTAATATCCAATGGGATGACTCGTTAGAGATAGGATCAGTAGTATCCTAGAACGAGTGTGAAGAGTATATTTTTGAAAATGAAAACAAATCTTGTTTTGAAATATAAATCAATTATTCGTATTTGAAAATCTATTTATATTGAGTTGGACAATCCAGTATATATAGGTTTTGCGTATACGTCCGATCCGCGTGTATTCAAAGTTTTAATATATTGGGTAGATATAGAATCACATTCTAGTTGCCCGGGGATGATTCTGATAATGCTGCAGCGTTACCAGTATTTATTTTCGAGTGACGAAGGTGTGATATCTATATATTTCCATTAGACTGGTGTGAGAACCAAAACTTATATAGTTAGAACACCTTGTTGTGAATTGGCATCAAAAACAAGATTTTCAGTATATATATCAAAATTATGAATTTGAAACGTTAAATTCACTAATTGATTGATGATTGTGTTGTTTGTTTAATTGTTTGATAATCTTGAACCATTATGCCTAACTGCATCACATTTTGAACTGTACCAAAAAATCGGTCGCATTTGCTTGCATATACATATACTTACATTGAACAGGTCATAGCAAGGAGGCTAGAGCCAGAGAATAAAATTTGTTTGCCCGACAAATAGGTACATGTTTATTACATAATTTACTGTTTTGTTTGGGTGATGATGATTTTGTGAGCCTATTGGCTAGCCGCTTGGCTTTTTCTTTTTCTTTTTGAGATCTGAAGGACCGGGGAAGCTATTTGAAATTCCCCGATGCTCCCATTGCAGGGGAGGTTATGGCGAAATTTTTCAAAAATTTAGGGTGTTAGCCAAATTTTTGAAAATTTGAAAATTCTCAGAAACTAAAGAGTTGGAGAATGGAAGCCTGATCGATCGTGGAGCTGAATAATCAAACCACTTTCGACTTTGTTCCTTTTCGGGGACGAAAAGTTTTAAGTGGGGGAGATTGTAACAACCCGAAAATCTGGGCCAGTTTAAAATTTTTATTTTGGCAATTTTAGCGAATTTTGATTATTTAAAATGAATTATTTTAAATAATATCGACGAAAATTTATTTTGAATATAATTCGAACGTATATATTATACGCGTCGTCGTTAGAATATAAATAATTATATATAATTATAAAAGGAATTGAAAATGGCGCGGTAGTTCGAAAATTCGATTTCTAATTTCAAATGATTATGCAGAATTCAATATAAGTCAGAATTGAACGAAACAAGAAATATTTGAATCTGTATAACTATATCTTTGTAACGAAGTTAACAAACTGAGATTTCATCTTAGAAATGATAAGATATGTCCAGTTTAAAATTAGAAATAGTCGCTGTGGAATTTATATATATTTTTATATATATAAGGCCCTTAAAAATAGACATTTTGCAAACGACCTCGGATTTCGACGAAACCAGTTTTGTTAGGTCCGTGTTGTTAAGTTATTGCTAGATTCCAAATTTCATAATTTTTCGAATCAATATGTGAGCGTGGCAAAGGAAAACGCGTTTGACCAGTTTCAGTTGATTTTAATCGACTGGAAATTGGCCATTTTTCTAACGGTCTCAGAATTCGACGAAACTAGTTTTGTTAGGACCGTATCGTCAATACGAAGCTAGAAAATATTTTTCTGCAATTTATAGAGTTAGTATGTGATCCCGGTAATTTGAAATGTACGTTTAAAATTCAATATAGTGATTTAAATGTAAATTCAAAAAGAAACCGATTGTAACAATCGAATCAGCGTGCGATACATATCCCATTGTGTTCGGAATGGGGGTGAAACGCTATGGGCGACAGGCGGTGGGCCTCGTTTCGAGGTCATATGTAAAAGTCAACCTTTTAGCCAAATATAATAATTAAATAAAAAAAAAATATACTTCTCTCCCCTTAAAATCGTTCTGGCCCCCTTCCTTTCATTCTCGATCATCACTGAAATAAAAAAAAAAAGAAGAGGGAAAAGGAACGACGGGGAGGACCATCGATCATCGACGCCTCCTGGCGCCAGAGCGCCGCCCACCGCCGCGGAGGAAGAAGCCTCTCCGATCTGCTCCCCCTCCGCCTTCTCTTCTCCCTCCCTTTTCCGTAGTGGAAATCGCGACCTCCCTCTTCAAATCATTAAACCGACCACCGCCCTAACCAAACACCGCAGCCGCCGACCACCCAAGTCGCGCCACCCCCCCCCCCCTGCCGGACCCGCCACCGCATCTGCGCTCTTCCTCAGCCCAGATTCCGACAGCAGAGACCCCCCCCCTTTCAAAATACTGTAAGTATTTCAATGTATTTTATTTTTATTTTAATTTCGATTTTAGGTTTAAAACTAATTTTTAAGTTAAGTTAAAACTGAATTTTTAAGTTAAAACTGATTTTTAAGTTAAGTTAAAAACTGATTTTTATGTTAGTAAAATGATTAGAATTTTTATAGTAAAAAGATTAAAAACAGTTGATTTTTAAGATAGTTAAAAACTGAATTCTTAAATCATAAAAACAGAAAATAGTTTAAAACCAGAATTTTTTTTTAAATAGTTTAAAACCAGAATTTTATATATAGTTTAAAACCAGAATTTTATTTTGTTTAAAACCAGAATTTTATTTTGTTTAAAACCAGAAGAGATTTTTAAAATATTAAAGAACAGACTTTTAAAAATGTTAAAGACGAGATTTTTAAAAATGATTAAAAATTGATTTTTACATTGTTGAAAAGAAAAGAAACTGAAATTGTCATTGATTCAAAAATACAAGCAATCTTGATTTGAAAATAAAAAGACATCGCATTTGAAAATATAATGGAGAATATAAAAATTCGATTTTTATATATTGAATAGCGAACTAAAAATATGATTTTTATATATTGAACTTCGATAGAAAAATAGAATTTTTGGTATATTGAACTTCGAAATAAAATGTGATTTTTATATATTGAATAACATAGTAAAAATTCGATTTTTATATATATTGAATAGCGAAGTAAAAATGTGATTTTTACGTATGTAGTGAAAGCAGCAACGAAGGTGACAAAAAGGCGAAACAACGAAGACTTCTGCAAAGGAGTGCCGTGGAGCTAGGATAGCTAATATGTGAGAATTTCTCACCTTTCAAATTTATTTTCTAGTTATATATACATACTAGGATGCAGACGGTGCTTATTAGAAGCACCCGACACCCGTCCACATACCATGGACTTGTTTGTTTGGTTGTGTAGTTGGTTAGATTATTTGATTTGGATTTGATTGATTGGTTGAATTGGAAATTGATTAAAATTGATATGTGAATGGCGTGGGCCTTCACTAGACCGGGGATAAGGCTAGGCCTTGTCCCGTTTCTAGTATCGTGCCGTTATGCCGCCGAAATTTTCTAAAATGTGTTAGAAAATAAAAATATCATTTTATTGTGTAAATGAATTGAATAGAAATTCATAGGTTGAAATAAAATGTTTTGTCGTTAAAAATATAATTTTTAACGTGAATGTGAGTAGATAAATATTCATTTACAAACCAGACGGTTTGTTTATGTACACTTATTGGAATGACATTGATTGGGACGATAAATTTTACACATCGCCCAACTGCACAACTAAAATCAGTGTTTGATTGTTTGAAACCCCACACGGGTGTTGGGATGAAATTTGAAGTTCACTCATCCTGATTGATTAAATATGTCGATCGATTGATTGACAGGCTGTTATAAGCGTTAGATATCTATATTTGATGCTTATACAGTGTAGTGCACTTTGGTTGATGGTTGATTATTTTTCAATGCTATGATACATGTGTTGTATGAAAATCCATATAATTAATTTTATATGGTAATTGATTGGGCCTCATTCCAGTTTTGAAAAAGAAATATTTGAAATAGAAATATTTGAAATAGAATATTTGAAAATAGAAATTTATGAAGCCGTGTTGATTAGATTGACGCCATTTTGACGTGAACGATATTTATATCGATTTTAAGCGATTTCGAAATGAATTGAATTGAAAACGATTTCGAAATGAATTGAACTGAAAACGATTTCGAAATGAATTGAATTGAAAACGATTTCGAAATGAATTGAATTGAAAACGATTTCGAAATGAATTGAATTGAAAACGATTTCGAAATGAATTGAATTGAAAACGATTTCGAAATGAATTGAATTGAAAACGAGTTCAAATTGAATTGAAAACGATTTCGAAATGAATTGAATTGAAAACGATTTCGAAATGAATTGAATTGAAAACGATTTCGAAATGAATTGAAATTGAATTGAAAATGAATTCAAATTGAATTGAAATTTGAATTGAATAGAAATGAAATTTAAAACGAATTTATAAAGAAGAATTCAATTTTGATTTGAATTGAAAAGAAAGTTGAAATAGCTTTTGAAACGATTTTAAAACTATTTATATAATTCGTTTTAAATAGAAATCGACGAAGTATATATTATATATATTATATATATAATATAATGGCCTGAATAGAACGCGCCGCGCCGCGGCAGTTCGTGAATTTCGACCATTTATTTCAAACGGACATTACGGGAGATCCGACCGTCGGATTCTCCTAAAACCGGAACCGTTGGGTTCGTATCGAAAAGAGCTTTCTAATGAATGTTAGAAATTTGAAATCTAACGGTTGGATTTGGAGATACGTCCAAATCAAATTCGAAAAAGGTCGCTGTAAGTGCAGTTCGATGGCCGTTGATGGAAATCGACTGTACGGGCCTTGATAAAATTATTAAAAATAGTAATAATTTGTGTAAAATCATAAGAGATGATTTGTGAAAGTTTGGGATGAAAAACTCCATATTTGAAAAGATAAAAATAGATTTTTATCGAAATGAACTAGTTTTGAACTAGAATTATAATTCTATTTATTTTTAAATAAATAAATTGATTTTGAAATGGTTTTGAAAATAACCAAAATTTCCAATGATTGCATTGGAGTGGATTTGAATCGAAATTGTCTTCGGAATATTTCGATGTTGGAATTCGTGATATTACAGGTGTTGTTATGGAAATTTGAAAGATATATATTTGTATCGTTATTTCCAATACGACATTTGTTAGTCGTAGAATTCGATATTGAACATAAGCCGATATATTTTCTATTCAGAGCCTTGTATTGAATATCGAATGTGATTTGGGTTTGTCGTGAATGGTGTCTTCACTAACACTGTTCTTGAACCCAGTTGAGAAAAGATTAAATCTTTTTATTTAGATTTAATGAAGTGTACCAATTAAATGATATTTAATTGGAATTGAATTGGTATTGATTTTTGGGTTTATCGTGAACAGTGTTTTAAATAACACTTGTTCTTTAACCCGATAATTAATGGAATGTGATTTGGGTTTGTCGTGAATGGTGTCTTCACTAACACTGTTCTTGAATCCAGTTGAGAAAAGATTAAATCTTTTTATTTAGATTTAATGAAGTGTACCAATTAAATGATATTTAATTGGGATTGAATTGGTATTGATTTTTGGGTTTATCGTGAACAGTGTTTTAAATAACACTTGTTCTTTAACCCGATAATTAATGGAATGTGATTTTGGGTTTATCGTGAATCGTGTTTTAAATGACACTGATTCTTTAACCCAGATAATGATTAAAACTAAGTGGAGTTTTAATGAATCTTTAATTAGATTGAAAAGATCGAGAATGGAGTATCACCAGTTTTGCTCCAGGCGATAGTTAAATCTTTAATTAGATTTGAACGTGAAATTTAGAAACTAACTGTCGGTTAGCCAAGCAGAATGGTTTTCTGGATATTGATCTGATGTTGGTTTCGGCCTTCGGGGTTAATATTTGGGAAATTATTCTCTTGATTAATTTACGGTTAGTGACTAATGAATTGGAATGAGGCGTATGTTGTGTTTGTGTAACACTTTTATAATATATACGCGAGTTATTCGGAAAGGCCGGGTTTATCCCATTCTGAATAACTGATACGACGATAAGTCGAAGATGAAGACGATGGTCGAAGACCGGAGGTCTTCACGTCGTTTGGGTCATTACTGATGATCTTGATTGGGCTGTACACCCAAGAAGATGGAAACAGTTAGTGATCGTCCAGACGTACTTGGAGATCGATGGATATGCGGGGTACTAGGTGCCTCCGGTTTCGTTCAGACCCAGGACGGACTTGTAAATGGACTGTGTGTCTGACATCGGATTTCATTCTGTGTGACTGATATCGGTTGCATAGGATGGTTTGCCTGTGTGGCATGCTAAGATGCAAATGATCAAGGCTTCTGTTGAAAAGCAAAGTCTTGTGGTGATGATCAAAGCACGGCCTTTGTGGCGTAGCTTTGTGTAACGTTTACCTCGCGTGTTTCACACCAGGTATGAACCAAAAACGGGAGACGGACATCAGGGAGGGCCTGCGTTTCCTCCTAGCTAGAAGTGGCGTCAGTGGTTTTACACGCCCTGACGAGTTTGACTTATGTGGTTGTTGCTGTTGCGAGGCGCCTCGGTTAGATCGGACGATCCGGGTCCGATGGAGTCATTCGTTGGCTCGCTTACGCCCCAAAGGGCGGCGAAACGTAGTGCTCAGGCATTTTTAATCCACTCCGTGTGGACCGGCCCTGACGATCCAAGGGTCGATGCATTCTGATCCTGAGACTCGGGCTAGGCAGTCTCGAATCGGTTGAGGACTATCTTTTGACTCGGTTCATAGACGGAAATCCAATTTCCAAATACGTGACATTTGCGGTTTTAATTGTAATCCTATATATGGCGACATAGTGGGATGGGGCGCTTATGCCGCCTATGATTGATACTTATGATTTGAAGTTGTTTTATACACTATGCACTTATAATAGTATCAAATGATCTGTTTTAAACGTATCAAGCATTCTTTGGCTGTTATAAGGGAAAACCCTATCCCCCGGCTTGCGTTTGCATTGTGTGATAGGACCTGGGTCTTATAACAGCTTCATTTTTCTTTATTTAGCATTGCGCTGTTTGTTTTATGCACTGGTATTCTTGGGAGGAAACCCGTTCCGTGTTATACGGCGTGGTCCCTTGATTTACCTAGCTTTAAAAATAAAGATTAACTGTTTTAGTTCTCACACCAGTCACATGACTGACCTGGAGTTTATTGTTTTAACCTAAACTCTGGGTGCCCTTATTTTGACACGGGCAGCTAGTAGTTTTGGTTTTGCAGATTTATATTCACAGGATCCTGGTTCACAGCTGGAACGATATCCGGAAAGCTTTGTATCCGTATATCTCCTTCTAGTTGTGTATTGTATTATTTTCCGCTGCTATGTATTTAAATGTAATTTAAATCTCTGATATTTCTGTGTAATATTCATTTATACTCTGTATATTCTTGTAATCTGATGCAGTGTTGTAATAACAATGAAACGTTCTTTTATATGCGTTCTGTTGTGGCTTGTTCTCGAACTATCCGACGCTTTCCTTTACGGGGAAGTTACGGGTTTTCACAATGTGTGAATGGCGTGGGCCTTCACTAGACCGGGGATAAGGCTAGGCCTCGTCCCGTTTCTTGTATCGTGCCGTTATGCCGCCGAAATTTTCTAAAATAAGTTAGAAAAATATAAATATCATTTTTATTGTGTAAATGAACTGAATAGAAATTCATGTGTTGAAATAAAATATTTTATCGTTAAAAATATAATTTTAACGTGAATGTGAATAAATAAATATTCATTTACAAACCAGACAGTTTGTTTATGTACACCTATTTGAAGGACATTGATTGGGTCGATAAACTTTACACATCGCCCAACTGCACAAACAAAATATGTGTTTGATTGTTTGAAACCCCACACGGGTGTTAGGATGAAATTTGAAGTTCACTCATCCTGATTGATATAATATGTCGATCGGTTGATTGACAGGCTGTTATAAGCGTTAGATATCTATATTTGATGCTTATACAGTGCACTGCACTTTGGTTGATGGTTGAATATTTATCGTTGCTATTATATACATTTGTTGTATGGAATCCATATAATTAACTTTATATGGTTATTGATTGGGCCTCATTCCAATTTGAAAAATAAAGAATATTATAAAATAAAGGTTCATGTGTTGACAGTACTCATTCATTGAGATTGGTCATGTGTTGAACGAAATATTTTAATAATAGAAATATTTCAAATAAAATATTTGAAATTAGAAATATATGAAGCCGTATTGATTAGATTGACGCTATTTTAACGTGAACGATATTTATATCGATTTTAAAACGATTTCGAAATGAATTGAATTGAAAACGATTTCGAAATGAATTGAATTGAAAACGAATTCGAAATGAATTGAATTGAAAACGATTTCGAAATGAAGTGAATTGAAAACGATTTCGAAATGAAGTGAATTGAAAACGATTTCGAAATGAATTGAATTGAAAACGATTTCGAAATGAATTGAATTGAAAACGATTTCGAAATAAATTGAATTGAAAACGATTTCGAAATGAATTGAATTGAAAACGAATTCAAATTGAATTGAAAGTGAATGGAAATGAATTCAAATTGAATTGAAATTTGAATTGAATAGAAATGAATTTTAAAACGAATTTATAAAGAAGAATTCAATTTTGATTTGAATTGAAAAGGAAGTTGAAATTGCTTTTGAAACGAATTTGAAAACTAATTTGAAAACTAATTATATAATTCGTTTTAAATAGCAATCGACGAAATATATATTATATATATTATATATATAATATAATGGCCTGAATAGAACGCGCCGCGCCGCGGCAGTTCGCGAATTTCGACCATTTATTTCAAACGGACATTACGGGAGATCCGACCGTCGGATTCTCCTAAAACCGGAACCGTTGGGTTCGTATCGATAAGAGCTTTCTAATGAATGTTAGAAATTTGAAATCTAACGGTTGGATTTGGAATTATGTCCAAATCAAAATTGAAAAAGGTCGCTGTAAGTGCAGTTCGATGACCATTGGTGGAAATCGACTGTACGGGCCTTGATAAAATTATTAAAAATAGTAATAATTTGTGTAAAATCATAAGAAATGATTTGTGAAGATTTGGGATGAAAAACTCCATGATTGAAAAGATAAGAATAGATTTTTATCGAAATGAACTAGTTTTGAACTAGAAATATAATTCTATTTATTTTTAAATAAATAAATTGAATTTGAAAAGGGTTTTAAAAAATAACCAGAATTTCCAATGATTGCATTGGAGTGGAATTGAATCGAAATTGTCTTCGGAATATTTCGATGTTGGAATTCGTGATTATACAGGTGTTGTTATGGAAATTTGAAAGATATATATTTATATCGTTATTTCAAATACGGCATTTGTTAGTCGTAGAATTCGATATTGAATATAAGCCGATATATTTTCTATTCAGAGCCTTGTATTGAATATCGAACGTGATTTGGGTTTGTCGTGAATGGTGTCTTCACTAACACTGTTCTTGAACCCAGTTGAGAAATGATTAAATCTTTTTATTTAGATTTAATGAAGTGTTCCAATTAAATAATATTTAATTGGAATTGAATTGATATTGATTTTTGGGTTTATCGTGAACAGTGTTTTAAATAACACTCGTTCTTTAACCCGATAATTAATGAATGTGACTTTGGGTTTATCGTGAACCGTGTTTTAAATGACACGGATTCTTTAACCCAGTTAAAGATTAAAACTAAGTGGAGTTTTAATGAATCTTTAAATAGATTGAAAAGATCGAGAATGGAGTATCACCAGTTTTACTCCAAGCGATAGTTAAATCTTTAATTAGATTCGAACGTGAAATGGTAATTGAGTTACCGATAACACTGTGGTGTTAGATATGAAGTACTACCAGTTTTACTTCATGGGATGAATAGGTTGGGATTGGGAAATAAAATAAATGATTACTTCGGTGTGGTTCGCTAATCCCGACTAGTTTGAATTGATATTCAAAGGAGATTAAAGAATAAATTCAAAGAATTTATCTTGGATAAAATTAATGGGAACTTTTCCCAAAGTATAGGAATATTTGAATAAAAGAATATTCTGGATTGGAATGAGGCGTATGTTGTGTTTGTGTAACACTTTTATAATATATACGCGAGTTATTCAGAAAGACCGGGTTTATCCCATTCTGAATAACTGATTCGACGTGGTGTCGAAGATGAAGACGATGGTCGAAGACCGGAAGTCTTCACGTCGTTTGGGTGATTACTGATGATCTTGATTGGGCTGTACACCCAAGAAGATGGAAACAGTTTGTGATCGTCCAGACGTACTTGGAGATCGATGGATATGTGAGGTACTAGGTGCCTCCGGTTTCGTTCAGACCCAGAACGGACTTGTAAATGGACTGTGTGTCTGACATTGGATTTTAGTCTGTGTGATTGATCTCTATTAAATATATATCTGTTTGGCGGCAGAGAATTTATTCTCTTGCTTAACGCCCTTCTCTGAGACGTACGAGCTCAGGGGTTATGTATTGATGGATATCAAGCGCATGGAGTGAATTGCCTGTGTGGCATGCCTAAGTGGCAATTGATCGAGGCTTCTGTTGAAAAGCAAAGTCTTGTAGTGATGATCAAAGCACGGCCTTTGTGGCGTGGCTTTGTGTAACGGTTACTTCGCGAGTTTCACACCCGGTATGAACCAAAAACGGGAGACGGACCTCAGGGAGGGCATGCGTTTCTTTCTAGCTAGAAGTGGCGTCAGTGGTTTTACACGCCCTGACGAGTTTGACTTATGTGGTTGTTGCTGTTGCGAGGCGCCTCGGTTTGATCGGACGATCCGGGTCCGATGGAGTCATTTGTTGGCTCATTTACGCCCCATAGGGCGGAGAGACGTAGTGTTCAGGCATAATAATCCACATCGGTGGACCGGCCCTGACGATCCAAGGCCTACCTGAGTCTGGGACCTGAGACATGGGCTAGATTGTCTCGAATCGGTAGAGGACTATCTTTTGCCTCGGTTCATAGACGGAAATCCAATTTCCAAATACGTGACATTTGCGGTTTTATTTGTAGAGCCTAGTATGGCGACATAGTGGGATGGGGCACTTATGCCGCCTATGATTGATACTTATGATTTGAAGTTGTTTTATACACTATGCACTTGATATAGTATCAAATGATTTGTTTTAAACGTATCAAGCATTCTTGGCTATTATAAGGTAAAAACCCTATCCTCCGGCTTGCGATTGCATTGTGTGATGGGAACTGGGTCTTATAATAGCTTCATTTTTCTTTATTTAGCATTGCGCTGTTTGTTTTATGCACTGGTATTCTTGGGAGGAAACCCGTTCCGTGTTATACGGCGTGGTCCCTTGATTTACCTAACTTTAAAATAAAGAATAACTGTTTTAGTTCTCACACCAGTCACATACTGACCTGGAGTTTATTGTTTTAACCTAAACTCTGGGTGCCCCTATTTTGACACGGGCAGCTAGTAGTTTTGGTTTTGCAGATTTATATTCACAGGATCCTGGTTTACAGCTGGAACGATATCCGGAAAGCTTTGTATCCGTATATCTCATTCTAGTTGTGTATTGTATTATTTTCCGCTGCTATGTATTTAAATGTAATTTAAACCTCTGATATTTCTGTGTAATATTCATCTATACTCTGTATATTCTTGTAATCTGATGCATTGTTGTAATATACAGTGAAATGTTCTTCTGTATGCGTTCTGTTGTGGTTTGTTCTCGAACTATCCGACGCTTTCCTTTACGGGGAAGTTACGGGTCGTTTCACTATCATAGGTATTCCATGCGTAAAATTTCTCAAGTTCACGATGATATATGTGTTGTAAGCAGAAGAAAAAATTAAACTTTTGTCAACTATTCATATTCTTAGAAAACCCATGGTAGAATTGTCAACTGTCCAAACTGGAATGACATGTAATACTGGTTTTCAATGAAGTACAACAGCATACAACTATTAGGCAATCCAACAAAATTCATAACTTATATATGCTCTCTTATACACTGAAGACAAATAAAGAATAAGGTTAAATTGTCAAGCATCAATTATCGGCTCAGTTGCATAAAAAGATAAACCTATTTATCTTTTTTGTCCACTTGTTTCTTGTTTTTTATTTTGAAAAAATATAGCATACATATACTGATAAACATATTAAAACATATAATCATAATAACAATATTTTTAACTAAAAAAGTAATCTTTCTATGTTTTTGTATAGAAATACATTAGTTATTTAAAAGATAAAGTTGCTTATCTTTTTTGTCATTAGCTTTCATATTACAAAAACATTAACAAGGATAAATATATTAAAACATGTCTTCCTAAATAGTTCGGTCATATTTACATCTATTTTTATAAACATGAATTGCTGATCTAAAAATATAATCACATTTATTTTTTTGTCTTTGTTTTTTATTAGAAAAAATGTTAATCATTTGCTAAAATAAACGTGTTAAATCATTTAATGCATGGAAATTATTGAATAAATTTTAATAAAAATCTAATATGCAAATCTTCTAATAAAAAACATTATTGTTTACAAAGATAGATATATTTATCTTTTTGCCAACTTGTCTTATATCTTTTAAAGTGATGATTTCCAATGAAATAAAAGGAACTCACCATCTTATAAGTATACTTGTAAGATTATAAATATTACAAATATTACTTAAAAAGTTAATAGTGTTTATCTTATTAAAATAGTATGAACATTAAAATGATATGATCATCTAAACTTCTTAGTTTCAGCATACGATAAATTCTCTTAGTCATGATAATATGAAAACATATGATAAAGATATAATATGTATATTATCTTGTGTGAAAACATATAAATTGTTTAAAAAGATAAATGTGTATATCTTTTTAAAATAATATAAATATTAAAATCATATAATCTTTTTTTTCAACATACAATAAATTATGTTATTCGTGATAATATGAAAACATATGATAATGATATAGTGTATATATCATAATGCATGAAAACGTATAACTTCTCGAAAAGATAGATACAACTACCTTTTTTAAATCTGAAATAAATAAGATATTCTAGTAAATATTTAAAAATTGTAAACTAAAGAACTGCAATTTTTTAATCAAAGTTCAGTTTTATCATTAACATTGCATATTTGCAACTAACAATTAACACATAACATATATATATTCAACTATTTTTTTTAAATCTGAAGTTCTGTTTTGAAAAAATAGATGCAACTATCTTTTTTAAATCTAAAAGAAATAAGATATTGTACTAAACATTTAAAAATTGTTTTCCTTTTTTAAAAAATTGTTTCATATATAATCATCGTGTAAAACAAGATTCTCGTACATATTTATTTCATAAATGAATAGAACTATTAATAGTGCTGGTATGATTTGAAACTATGCAAAGAATAAATGGTATTATCTTTATTGAATAATGGGTTAAAAATGAATCTTTCATGTAGTATTTTTTGCTAATTTATTGTTAATTATGGTTCGATATATAGTTGATAATGTTTTTCACATTGTGTCTTTCATGTAGTATTTTTTTTGCTAATTTATTTCATGTAGTATTTCAACATACGATAAATTATGTTACTCATGATAATATGAAATCATATGATAAAGATAATAGTATGTACATCATAATGCATGGAAACATATAACTTCTTGAAAATATAAATACAACTATCTTTTTAAAATCTGAAATAAAATAAGATATTCTACTAAACATTTAAAAATTGTTAGTTAAAAAATTGCAATTTTGTAATCAAAAGTTCAGTTTTATCATTAACATTGCATATATGCAACTAACAATTAACACATAACATATATATTCAACTATCTTCTGAAGTTCAGTTTTCAAAAGATAGATGCAACTATCCTTTTTAAATCTAAAATAAAATAAGATATTGTACTAAACATTCAAAATTTGTTTTCCTTCCAGAATTTTCAAAAAATTGTTTCGTATATAATCATCAGGTAAAACAAGATTCTTATACATATTTATTTCAGAAATAAATAGAGCTAGTAATATTGCTACTATGCAAAAGATAAATGGATTATCTTTATTGAATAATGGGTTAAAAATGTTTCTTTCATGTAGTATTTTTTTGCTAATTTATTGTTAATTAAGGTGCAATATATAGTTAATAACGTTTTTAAAATTTTATTTATACCTTGCTCTTAGTTTTTTAAAAACAAAGGTATAAATATTTAATTGATGGAAAATTGTTATGATTGAAATGTATTATAATAAAGATATATGTATTATAATTATGATAAGGTAAGTTTTATTTCTATCCACACTATTA
Source organism: Allium sativum (assembly GCA_030737875.1). Classification (NCBI taxonomy): domain Eukaryota; kingdom Viridiplantae; phylum Streptophyta; class Magnoliopsida; order Asparagales; family Amaryllidaceae; genus Allium; species Allium sativum. Next base: position 382,005,261 of record CM060926.1, read on the forward strand.
TTCAGTTTATTCACTCTATTTTTTAGCCTAATTTAACATTTACAATATACGTAAAATTATTCAGCTCATCCATCATTCTTTTTTCGTGATATTCCTTTTCTTCTTATATTCTATTTAACTATATCTGTTGTATCCTGCAAACATCAGCAAATTCATTTAGTAAAGGATTTTCAAGCTCTGCTTTATAACCATGCATCTAGTTTCCTAATTATACGAAAGTGCTTCCTTCAACATGATATAAGTGTCTTTCCCAATGATGTCTCAAATGTTTAGCATGAACTTTTGATATTTTACAAACTTTCTACAAAATTAAAGAGTTGATCGTGGAATCTGTTATACTCTTTTTCGAATTATTCAATTTCACCATCAAAATCTATATTTTATTTCTCATTTTTGGCTGTTTCTGTAATACTTATAGATAAATGGAATGTCGTAATAAAATAGAATAATTGTTCGTTTGATTGTGGACTTAAAGATGTCGGGTAGGAGGTGAGAACTTTTGATAGGTTAAAGACATTTCAAATTTTAACACATGGAGAAGGAAGCTAAAATTTAAAAAAATCGAAGCTGCAATGACAAGAAGTCAGTAGTGATAGTAAGAAGATAACAACATAAATAAAGTCTTATAGTAGATTGAGTTACCAGCTTGGTTAATTTGTTGAGAGGTACACTGCATATTAGTTTTAATTACTTATCAGATAATTGATACAAGACAATGTCGATAGAAGAAGTCATGTTCAATTTTTGTCTGTTGGTTGATAGTTCTTAACTAACTATAAATGTATGGTTGACAAATATATATGAACGAAATGATAATTATAAAAAAAATTAGTTAATCCACCGTGGATTAACTAACAGAAAAGTTAGTGTATCAACTTAATTGTGGATTAACTAACAAATCATGTGGATTAGGATAAAATTTACCTTATGATAAGCATCTATCAATAATCTGAAATGTAATACACACATACTCATTCAAAAGGTTATAACATATACCAAGTGAGACTCCAATATGTATTTTTAGCAACAAGCGTACAACATTGCAAATATATTGTTGATGTTAAAGTTAAAAACATATATGCTTTTATCTTTTATAACTATAGTTAAAATTAGCATAATGTAAACAATAAAAAACAACTTAGATAAATGCACTTTTCTTGTTAAAGATAGTTGCAGTTTTCTTCTTAAATGGTTGAATATAATAACATTAAATTATCAGCACATTCAAAAAACATAAATGCTTTTATCATAATAAATCCAAATCATAAGAAAAACAAAAAATATGTTTAACTTGTATCAGTAATTATCAAATATTACTAAGGTTCAATACATAATTAAATCATTAAATCAAAAGATAAACACATTTATCTTTTTAAGCTGTCAAACAAATTAACATGTACCACTGAATATATACATATGAACAGTTTCATCATCACTATAAATTGATTCATATCACGTGTTATTAACCCACTGAATATATACATATAATTAACAAAACAACAAATATGTTTTACATCTATTAGTAATTTCAAATATTACTTAATTTTAATACGTAATTAAATAATTCAAATCAAAAGATAAACACCTTTATCTTTTAAGTTGTCAAACAAAATAAATTCTACCACTGAATGTATATGTATGAACAGTTTTATATAGAAAATAAAATCAATTAGTGAATGACTACTTACTTCTGCTAACAAAAACAATCGATATATAGCAAACAAAAAAAATCGAGGAACAACAAACAACAAAGATAAACAAGTACTTACTTGTTCAACAACTACTAAATAGAAATCGCGTCTTGCAAATAGTGAATAGAAATTGCGTCTTAGTTTCTTCAGCTAAATAAAGGTGAGTTGATTGACATCAGTAATCGATATATAACAAACAGCAAAAATAAAGAATTACTTACTTGTTCAGCTGAGAAAAGTGATGTGATTTGATTTTTTCAGCCAATCGAAAAATCAGTTGAGGCAATTTTGTTTTGAAAGTAACTTAGCAGTAGATTTGATTTTTATTTTGGTGAGAAAGATGAATTAGCAGCAGATTTGATATTTTTTCGAAAGTTTATTAGCACAATATTTGATTTTAGGAGTACAAAGATGAAGAAGAAAGCGGATTTGAAATTGATTTCGGATCTTTTTAGCGTTGAGAATGCATATGAAACGAGAAATAAAAGGAAAAAATAGTCGTATAAAATTTTGTCTTGGAAAATAATTATTTTAAGGCCATGTCTTAGAAACTAATTAGCACATAAAAGGAAGCCCTTATGGTAAAATTCCTCTTTTAATAATTTAAGATGTTGATTCGTCGTCAGGCAAATTGACTATGTCTGAAGTTATAAAAATCATTTTTATAATAAAGTAAGATTTTGAATCATATTTCTATGTAAGTTATATAAGTTACATAAAAAACTTTCTAATGGCTCTCTAATTGTGACTACTTCTGCGTGAATTACGTCGTTTTTTTAATTTCTCTTAATTTCTTCTCGTTCTCAATTTGTTTTCCCAATATTATTATTCAGATCTCCTGGGATTTGGCTGCGAGGATTTCGTTTGTGCTCAACTCCCTGAATTTGGGCATTTAGGGTTTAACGAAGATGTCTGGAGAAGGCGATTTTGTGGATTTAGGGAATTTTTCTTAGGCCAAGTCCCGATTGTTTCTGTATTATGGTTGCGCTCTCGGCGCTTTGCCTTGGGAAGTTACAGTATAGGAGGTCGACGACTCTTCGGTTGAGATTCGGGTGTCGATGTTGGAAGCCTTTCAGGATCTTTCTCATCATTGATTTATGGTGACTGCTAGTTCTTTCATGGAAATAACTCATGCCGCTTCTCAGGGATCCTTGGTTTTCGGAATTTGCTCCTCTCTCGTAGGGGGTGCGGTCCTCCTATGCTCTCAATATCGGGGTTATGTGCTGTGTCCTTTCTTCAGTTGGGCAAAGGGGATTTCATCACCCCGTTTGTGCTGAAACTGTTGTTTGTTAGTCCTGGTGGGAACGCGGCGGTGGCTCCTGTGATGGGGTTCTTGGTTGGCTCGGTTTGCTATGGATTCTCTATGTTGGACGGTTTAGGCACCTCTTCCACTGGTTTGGATGTTGCCATAAGGTAAGTGACACCTCTAACCCCCACATCCACCTAGTTGGTTGCCTCTTGGCTTTGTTAGCAAGTTGCTTCCGCACCAGAATGGTCAGGGTGAATGACCTAGGGCTCGTTCTCATTGTCAACGCCATTCTAGGAATTCGAAGATGGAAACCAAGGAAGTTCCACCCTCTCCCCCTTCTTCCGATTCTCAGTGGCGTGCTTGTTTTGGGTCATCAGTTGCTGCAAGTGCTTCTTCCCCGTCTCCTTTCATATTAAGCAACAGCTTTGCAGCTATTGGTTTTCTAAACGCCTTGGAAAAAAGGACTTTTCTCTATAGTAGATCGGAGTATGTGTAATCTTAGGCTGGTTAAGCTCCTCTTCCATGTAGGCTTTATGGCATTGAGTATCGTCGCTGGCGACAGTCTCGCTTGTTGGATTCAGTTGATAGTTGTGCGTTGCCTACTTGGCCCATGATTCGTTTGCAGTCATAGGTTAAGGCTCTTTATGTCGCGGTGAAGAATGGCCAAGAAGGGTTTTATGGGAGGTGTTATTAAGATCTAGGAGGGTTTCTTCTTTCCATCCACTACCATGGCAGGTTTGCTTTTCACTTACTGCTTTTGTTAATATTTTTGGGTGTGTTTCTTTTGTTTGCACTTTAATTGGTTGTGTTGTACCCATTGTATTCATTTCTGGGCATCCTGAACCATGTGCTTTGACACTGGCTTCAGCGAAGCCCGTGTTCACATTGTTTCGATAGTGTGCCTCCGTTATGTGATCTTCTTACATGTTGTGTTTTCATGTGTAGGGTGGTGGTTTACGTCTGTGGTTTTTCGTTTGGTTTATGGCACTTTGAGCTGTTTGGTTTTTGGCATTCCTCTTTTCTGATCGGATGTGTTTTGGTTTACTATCGACCGTTTTGGTTAGGTTTGTTGCCTTACACATCGTTCCCGATTGAGTGGTTTGGACAAAGCGACTTATATATGTCAAATGATACTCCTCTTTGGTCTTGTGATAGTCGTGGGCTCTTTTGGTCACTGATACAATTAGCCTCTACCTAGGTGGGGTGGTCGCCCGGTCATGACCGTACAGTTGTTCCTCTTTAGGATCACTATACGACCATTCAGGATGATTGACAACCCATGTGGAACTCCCTATCGTTCGACCAAAAGGGTTTTATGCTTTCCCTTGTGCCATTCTGTCTACCTTCCCCCATTGCCCTGGATAGTCTTAGGTCATTACCGTTTGTGCAGGGTTGTCAATCCAATGACAACTCGGCATTGGTAATGTCCATACAGGAACGGGTGTTGTGCGTTCTGCATGACCCTACATATCATCTATGTCCCTTTATCTATAATGCTTCACATCCTTTTCCACCTTTTGAGGTGTGCTTCCCCATCCAGGCTCTGTCGGTCCCCCCTCTTAGTAAGGAGGAGATTGTGATCATTAATGATCGTCTCTCTCGCCTTACTAAAAATTCATGCCCCTCCAGATCAGGGGCATCGACTTCCTCTACGCCTAGCCTATTCCTTAGAGAGACTATTGTGCCCTCCATCGGTTGGGAGCAGCGGGTTTTCTCTTCTTCCATTCAGTCTTGCCCTTCTCATCGGAGGACACGATCGGCCCCTGGCACCTCTTGCAACATTCTCACATTCTCTATAGCAGTGTTCGAGCAGATTGTTAGATCTACTCGGTTTACCCTTTATATTTTCTGAGTGGCCCTCCCTATTTTTTTGTTACTATTTTATGTGTTTGTCTTTGCTTGTTCCAGTTTTTCCTTCGGTCTTTCTTTAGTATGGCAAACTTTTTGTTTTGGAACCTTCATGGCATTAGTAATGATACTTCCTTGGCGAGGCTTAAACTCATCGTCAAGAACCACTCGGTCTTCCTAGTGGCACTTTTGGAGACTTTTATGGGTCCAGGGTCACTCATCAAGTTTGTGCTTTCTCTGGGATTCATAGGCACCCTTTTCAATATTTCCAACAAAAAAATTGTCGTGGTTGTCAATCCCATTTTAGATTCCGTCCAACTTCTTTCTGTAGCATGCTCGCTTCCATCTTTCTCTTCTTCCTTTCTTTTATCGGGTGTGTATGCTAAGAGTAATCGAGTAGAGAGGAAAAGCCTTTGGGCCGATATCCTCTCTCTCGTTGACATGGGTTTTATGCATTGTTCGTAGGAGGCAACTTCAATATCGTCTCTTGCCAAGCTGAGAAATAGGGCGGATCCTCGATTAACCAAGAGGCGGTTGGGGATTTCAACTCATTCATAGTCAACCCTGGTCTTCCTGAGGTCTCTTTTGTCAGCTCTGTATTTACTAGGTGTAATAACGAAGATGACCCTAGTCAGATACTCTCTCGTCCTGACAAAGTTTTTGACTCTGAGGGATGGTTTTCCCTTCGACTCTCGTTCTCTGTCTCGTACCTGCACTGTGCCATGGCGGATCATGCTCCGATGATCCTTAGTTGTTCCACCTTTGCATAATCCGATCATCCTATTTTTAGTTTCAGGTTATGTAGAGGTCCCACAATTCGTTCCACCGTCTTATCGAAGATTCTTGGGCCTCTCCTACGTTTGGTGATCCTTTTGTATGTTCTCTCGCAAGCTAAAGCGCCTTAAAGCTTGTCTCAAGCTTTGGAATGTGCATATCTTGAAGAATATCTTTGATTGCATTAGGGTGGCAGAAGAATCCCTCTCTTAGAGGAGTCTACCTTCGATGAGGTTCCTTCTCTTTCTAACAAGGAAGCTTGAACCCTTGCCCAAATCGAATTTCGTCCGAGCTTCACATCTAAAAGGAATTCCTACATCAAAAAGGCAAGAATTAAGTGGGTAGTGTAAGGAGATATGAACACCCAATTCTTCCCTTCGTTCTTCCGCAAGAAGAACAATCTCTTGTTGGTCCACCAGATTCTTCGTCCTGATCTCTCGATGGCTTCCAACCCTGTGGAGGTCAAAGAGACTATTCTGAACCATTTCCAATCCTTTCTGGGATTCCTATCGACTTCCATCTCTAATCCTTCGCTCTTGGCTTATATTCTTATAATCATACTTTCGGAGGAGGGTAGCAAGCTTTCCAACACTCCTTCTTTAGATTAAATACGCTCTTGCGTGTTTTCACTTAGTAAGTGTAGCACGAGTGGACCTGATAGACTCAATGGAATTTTCTACCGCAGTGTATGGTCCATCATTCAAGTGGATATTTATCTAGCTATTAATTTTTTTTCTCGGGTGGAGCGCTACCACAAGGCTGAACCTCCATAAATTTAATTCTCATCCCTAAGTGTGAAAACCCATGTGAGTGCTCGAACTTTCGGCCTAATTAGCTAGTGCAATTCTCTAACAAGGTCTTCTCTAAGGTGCATTGAAACGACCCAAAATCCCCCTTACGGGAAATCACGGATTGAGTTGAGAACAAGCCACATCGGAACGCAAACAGAAGAACATTTCATTGTTAATTACAACAATTCCATCAGAATACGAGAATATACAGAGTACGAATAAATATTACACAGAAAATATCAGAGATTTAAATTACATTTAAATACATTGCAGCGGAAAATAATACAAAACACAACTAGAAATAATACATGGATACTGAGCTTTCCGAGTATCGTTCCTGCTGTAAACCAGGATCCTGCGAATATAAGTCTGCAAAACAAAAACTTCTAGCTGCCTATGTCGAAAATAGGGGCACCCAGAGTTTAGGTTAAAACAATAAACTCCAGGTCAGTCATGTGACTGGTGTGAGAACTAAAACAGTTATTAATCTTTGTTCTGAAGTTAGGTAAATCAAGGGACCACGCCGTATAACACAGAACGGGTTTCCTCCCAAAAATACCAGTGCATAAAACAATAGCGCAATGCTAAATAAAGAAATAATGAAGCTATTATAAGACCCAGGTCCCATCACACAATGCAACGCAAGCCGGAGGATAGGGTTTTTACCTTATAATAGCCAAAGAATGCTTGAGACGTTTAAAACAGATTATTTTGGTAGTACTATAGGTGTATAGTGTCAAAAACAATTTCAATCATAAGTGTCAATCATGGACGGCATAAGCGCCCCATAACACTATGTCGCCATATATAGGTATACAATCAAAACCGCAAAGTCACGTATCGGAAGTTGGATTTCCATCTATGAACCGAGGCAAAAGATAGTCCTCACCGAATTCGAGACTCTCTAGACCGAGCCTCAGGACAAGTACTCAGTCAAGCCCTTGGAGCGACAGGGTCGGTCCACCGATATGGATTAAAATGCCTGAACACTACGTTTCCCCACTCTTTGGGGTGTAAATGAGCCAACGAATGACTCCATCGGCTCCACATAGTCACTGATATATCTGAGGCGCCTTGCAACAGCAACAACCACATAAGTCAAACTCGCCAGGGCGTGTAAAACCACTGACGCCACTTCTAACTAGAAAAAAATGCATGTCCTCCCTGAGGTCCTTCTCCCGTTTCTGGTTCACAACCGGGGTGTGAGGCTCGCGAATCAACGTTACACAAAGCTATACCACACAGGCCATGCTTTGATCATCAACCACAAGACTCTGCTTTTCAACAGAAGCCTTGATCATATTGCCACTTAGGCATGCCACACAGGCAATTCACTCCATGCGTTTGATACCCATCAATATATAACCTCTGAGCTCGTACGTTCTCAGAGAAGGGCGTTAAGCAAGAGAATAAATTCTCCGCCTCCAAACAGATATATATTTAATAGAAATCAACCACACAGAATAAAATCCAATGTCAGACACACAGTCCATTTGCAAGTCCGTTCTGGGTCTAAACGAAACCGGAGGCACCTTGTACCTCGCATATCCATCGATCTCCAAGTACGTCTGGATGACCACTAATTGATTCCCTCCTCTTGGGTGTACGGCCCAATCAAGATCATCAGTAATCACCCAAACGACGTGAAGACCTCCGGTCTTCAACCACCGTCTTCCTCTACGACACCACGTCGAATCAGTTATTCAGAATGGGATAAACCCAGTCTTTCTGAATAACTCGCGTATATTATAAACAAATGTTACACAAACACAACATACGCCTCATTCCAATTCATCAGTCACTAACCGTAAATTAGTAAGGGAACAATTCCCCAAATATTAACCCCGAAGGCCGAAACCAACATCAGATCAATACCCAGGAAACCATTCATTTTAACTAATCTTCAGTTAGTTGCTAAATTTCATATTCTTAGGGATAGGATCCTGTTAATTTTATCAAAGATAAATTCCTTAAATTTATTCTTTAATCTTTTTTGAATATCAATTCAACTAGTCGGGATTAGCGAACCACACCGAAGTAATCATTTATTTTATTTCTCAATCCCAACCTATTCATCCCATGAAGTAAAACTGGTCATACTTCATATCTAACACCACGGTTTTATCGGTAAATTCAATTACCATTTCACGTTCCAATTTAATTAAAAATTTAACTATCGCCTGGAGCAAAACTGGCGATACTCCATTCTCGATCTTTTCAATCTAATTAAAGATTCATTAAAACTCCACTTAGTTTTAATCTTTAACTGGGTTAAAGAATCAATGTCATTTAAAACACGGTTCACGATAAACCCAAAATCGCATTCCATTCTATTAGCCTTTAACCGTAAAATAGCAAGTGGGCAATTCCCTAAGTATTAATCCCGAAGACCGAAACAAACATCATATCAATACTCAAGAAACCATTCAACTTAACTAATCTCCAGTTAGTTTCTGATTTTCTTAAATCCGTTGGGTCTAAGAAAATTATTATTGAAGATACCGTTCACGACAACCCAAAATCACATTCAAATTCAATTCCAATTAAATATCATTTAATTGGTACACTTCATTAAATCTAAATAAAAAGATTTAATCTTTTTCTCAACTGGGTTTAAGAACAGTGTTAATGAAGACGCCACTCACGACAAACCCAAATCACATTTGATATTAAATACAAGGCTCTGAATAGAAAATATATCGGCTTATATTCAATATCAAATTCTACGACCAACGAATATCGTATTGGAAATAACGATATCAATATATCTTTCAAATTTCCATAACGCTATCTGTATAATCACGAAATCCAACATCGAAATATTCCAAAGACAATTTCGATTCAAATCCATTCCAATTCAATTATTGGAAATTTTGGATACTTTTAAAAACCCTTTTCAAATTCAATTTATTTATTTCAAAAATAAATTTATTTTAATTCTAGTTCAAAACTAGTTCATTTTGATAAAAAAACTATTTTTATCTTTTCAAATGTGGAGATTTTCATCCCAATTCATCACAAATCATTTCTTATGATTTTACACAAATTATTACTATTTTTAATAATTTTATCAAGGCCCGTACAGTCGATTCCATCAACGGCCATCGAACTGCACTTACATCGACCTTTTCCAAATTTGATTTGGACATAATTCCAAATCCAACTATTAGATTTCTAATTTCTAATTTCTAATATTTGTTAGAAAGCTCTTTTAGGAGAATCCAACGGTCGGATCTCCCGTAATATCCATTCGAAGTCAATGGTCAAAATAGGCGAACTGCCGCGGTGCGTTCTATTCAGGCCATTATATATTATATATATATATATATCATCGATTTCCTTTTAAAATGTATTTTATAAATCGTTTTAAATTCGTTTTCAAAATGATTTCAACTTCATATTCAATTTCGAATCAAAATTGAATATTCCACATCATCGATATACAAATGATAATATTTTCAAAACGTTATATTTTGAAATCACTTTCTTTTCTATATTCATTATAAAAATGAATAATATCGATATAAATATCGTTCACGTCAAAATGGCGTCAATCTAATCAACACGGCTTTTATTCGACACATGAATGTTTATTATATTCAACACACGAATATTTATTTTCTATTCAACACATGAATTTATTTTCTATTCAACACATGAATTTATTTTCTATTCAACACATGAATTTATTTTCTATTCAACACATGAATTTATTTTCTAAATTGGAATGAGGCCCAATCAATTACCATATAATGTTAATTATATGGATTTTCTACAACATATGTATATAATAGCAACGATAAATCATCAACCATCATCCAGAGTGCACCACACAACTGCATAAGCATTAAATATAAATAATTAACACTTACACAGTCTGTCAACCCATCGATTGACATACAACTAAACAATCGGGATTAGTGTACGTCAAATATCATCCCAATACCCGTGTGGGGTTTCAAATCAACAAACACAGATTTTTATTTGTGCAGTTGGGCGATGTGTAAAATTTATCGTCCCAATCAATATCAGTCAAATCGGTGTACATAAACAAATCGTTCGATTTGTAAATGAATATTTATTTTATATTCACGTTAAAAATCATATTTTTAACTATAAAATATTTTCCACTATAAAATATTTTATTTCATTCCACATCACACAATTAAATTTCACAACACAACAACCAAACAAATAAGTCATCCATGGTCTATGGACGACGAGTGTCGGGTGCTACTAAGCACCGTCTGCATCCTAGTATATATTTCAACTAGAAATTAAAATAAAAGTGAGAAGTTCTCACCGATTACCTAAACCAAACACCACGATTCTTCATATGTAAAATCTTCGTCGTGCTCGCCTTTCGTCACTTTCATCGTCCATAGCCACTATATATATAGAAATCACATTTTTATATTGTTGCTATGTATATAAAAATCACATTTTTATAATCGCTCTATATGGATGTAACGACCCTGAAAATCTGAACCAATTTAAAATTTTTAAATTGGCTAAAATACTGGATTTTAAATATTTAAAATAAATATTTTAAATAATGGCAATAAAAAGTGAGTTTGAATCGACGTTTGAAAACGAATATAATTAATTATAATTATAAACAAGGCCTGAAAAGGCGCTGCAGTTTCAAAAATTGAATCCAAACTTTGTCGGACTGTACTGGGTGCAAAACAAAACGGATTTGAGTGAAACCAAAAATATTTAAATCTGTTAGTGAATACCTTTCTACCGAATCTGAAAAATCGAATTTTCATAGCGGAAAGCAAAAGTTATGGCCAAATGAATTTTCAGAAAGGTCGCTATGGAATTTATATAGCCCGTGAAATTGACCATTTTGCATACGACCTCAGAATTCGACGAAACCACTTTTGTTGGATCCGGGATGTGAAGTTATTGCTAGGTTTCAAATTTCATAATTTTTGTAGCTAGTATGTGGGCGTGGCAAAGGAAAACGTGTTTTGGTCAGTTATAGTTAAATTGGATCGACCAGAAATGGGCCTTTTTGCAAACGGTCTCAGAATTCGACGAAACTAATTTTGTTGGGACCGTATCGTCAAAACATAGCCAGATTTATTTTTCTGGAATTTTTCGAATTAGTTTGTGGCCCTGGCAAATTGAAATGTACGTTCAAATTGAATATTGAATGTTATATATTTTAAATTGAATGAAAACTGACTGAAACAGTCGAATGGGCCTACATATCCCATTGCGTTCGGAATGGGGGTAAAACGCTGGGGGCGGCAGTCGTTGGGTTTGGATTGGGGTTCGTGGGCGAAAGGGGTATTTTGGAGATTTTAAAAAATTATAAAATAAAATAAAAAATATCATTGGTCAGATACATTTCTCTCTCCCCGATAATTAAAATCGCGAACGACGGAAATTGCTCCAAGCTTCCCCCTCATTTTCCGATTAATCCACGCACCATTGGACCTCGACCCAGTTGAGGATTTTGTAGCCCTCGTCGAGCTCTTCAAATCCATACCTGGAGCATCCCCTATCGGTGCGCCATCGTCGAGTTTCGAACCCAGGAAGTGGCCCACTTTCGAGCGCCGTCGTGACTGGTGGGGACCACCGAGCTGGACGAGACAACCAGGCGTGGGGAGCTGCTTCCAAGTCCTTTCGAGTGGCGAAGGCCGATCGACGTATCGTTGCGCGGTTTCGAGGAAAGTGGAAACCTAGATTTGAACGAAATAGAAAGGTAACGACTTGAAATTATATAAACTATATTATAGCAGTTTAAAGCGCTACGGTTTTTGATTTCACTGTAAAAATCATGTCTTCTCGTTTACGAAATTCAGTGAAACAAGAGACAGTGGACTCGTGTGGACGTCTTCTACATTCTAGAAGAGACCGCATATTTTTCTGAGCCTTCTGTTATTTTTGGTGGAGTGGAACCCAATGTGAGATTTCTAATTTATAAACGATATGGAAAACGACGATGTATAAATTATATAGTCGATGTATGAGTTATATAAGCGTTGTACACCTCTTGTATAAGCGTTGTATAAGTTGTACGTTTGATGTATAAGTTATATATGCGTTGTAAAAATTATATATGTGTTGAAATAGAAGTGAATTGCTATATATAAATATATATATATATATAAATATATATATATATATATAAATATATATATATATACACACGCCCCTCGTCCACAAACCATGGACGATATTTATTGGTTGTGATTGGTGTGAAAATTGATTGATAGCGAATGGTTGATTGGAATTGTTTGTGGTTGATATTGATTGATTGTGGTTGAAAAATACCCGTTTGTGGTTGAGAAATATTTGGTTGAAACCACATAGGATTAGTTTATGGAAATGAAATAAATATATACATGTCGCCTGCGTGCGAACTAGATGCATGATCCCCATTGTCAAAAACCGCGAGGTTTTAAGGTAGAGCGAGGAGCCGTACTAGGGACGGTCCCGGTTTTAACTACCCTGCCATTATGCTGCCGAAATTTTGAATAATATTCATGTGTTTGAATTATTTTCATTTATTGAAACTATATTTATTCGTTGAATAGAAAACCTTCATGTGTTGAGTCGATATTCATTCGTTGGATAGAGATTCATGTGTTGAATGGTATTCGTGTTTTAAATATAAAAATCACATTTTATCTATATATATAAACTATAGAAAACCTTCATGTGTTGAATCGATATTCATTCGTTGAATTGAAATTCATGTGTTGAATGGTATTCGTGTTTTAAATATAAAAATCACATTTTTATCTATATATATAAACTATAGAAAACCTTCATGTGTTGAATCGATATTCATTCGTTGAATTGAAATTCATGTGTTGAATGGTATTCGTGTTTTAAATATAAAAATCACATTTTTATCTATATATATAAACTATAGAAAACCTTCATGTGTTTAATCGATATTCATTTGTTGAATTGAAATTCATGTGTTGAATGGTATTCACATTTTGAAATAAATTGTTTTATAATAAAAACCACCTTTTTTATCATCTATATGAACTATGTAAAATGACCTTGTTTTAAAAGAAATGTTATATAATAAAAATCCTATTTTTATTACCTATATAAACTATATAAAATAATAGTGTTTTGAAAAGAAATGTTTTACAATAAAAATCACATTTTTATTATATACATGAATTGCAAAATATAGTGAAGTGTTGAAATAGAAGACAGTTAGATAAAAATATTATTTTTATCAAATGTATGAAAAGATATAGCTTTGAAATCGAAGAATCGATATATATATATAGAAATAGAGTTAAAATATATCGAATAACGACGCTGCAGTTCGTGTTTTGAAACCGTGATTTCAAACGATTTTACCGGGAGATCCGACCATCGGATTTTCCTGAAATTGCAACCGTTGGGTTCGCTTTGGAAAAATCTTTCCAACGGCACCAACTTTGTAAAAATCCAACGGTTGGATTGTTTGGAATGTTTAATTCAAATCTGAAGAAAAACAGCGCCAGAAACGATTATATTTATATATATATATAAATATAATTATAATTAATCGAATAACGACGCTGCAGTTCGTATTTTGAAATCGAAACTTCAAACGATTGTACCGGGAGATCCGACCGTCGGATTTTCCCGAAACTGGAGCCGTTGGATTCGTTTTGAAAAGATCTTTCTAATGATGTAAATTTTGAGAAGATCCGACGGTTAGATTTTCAGATATGTGTAAATCAAATCCGAAGAAAAACAGCGCCACGGCCGTTTTATGGCCCGAAGCGTCGTTTTGAATAAAATGGCTATTTTAAAATAAATAAAAATGGCGATAAATCGTTATAAAATATTATAAACGATATGGATGAGATTTAGAAATTAACTGAAGGTTGGCTAAGTCGAATGGTTTCTTGGGTGTTGATTTGATGTTGGTTTCGGCCTTCGGGGTTAATATTTGGGAAATCGTTCTCTTACTGATTGACGGTTAGTGACTAATGAATTGAAATGATGCATGTATATGTTAGTGTTGCATTTGTTTATTATATACGCGAGTTGCTCAGAAAGACCGGGTTTATCCCATTCTGAATAACTGAATCGCCGATAAGAAATCGAAGATGAAGACGGTGGTCGAAGACCGGAGATCTTCACCTCGTTTGGATGGTAACCGAGGTCCTGATTGGGAGGCATCCCGAAATATGGATAATAAGTGGTGATCGTCCAGACGTATGTGGTGATCAATGGGTTTGCGAGGTATTTAGTGCCTCCGGTTTCGTTCAGACCCAGAACGGACTTGTAAATGGACTGTGTGTCTGACATTGGATTTTATTCTATGTTGATTGATCTCTATTAAATATACATCTGTTTGGCGGCGGGGAATTTATTCTTTTGCTTAACGCCCTTCTCTGAAACACATGAGCTCAGAGGTTGTGTATCGATGGACATCAGTCGCATGGCATGAATTGCTAGTGTGGCATGCCTAAGTGGCAAATGATCAGGGCTTCTGTTGAAAAGCAAAGTCTTGTGGTGATGATCAAAGCCCCGCCTATGTGGCATAGCTTTGTGTATAACGTAAATTCGCGAGCCTCACACCCCGGTATGAACCAGAAACGGGAGAGGACATTAGGAGATCCTGCATTTCTTTCTAGCTAGAAGTGGCGTCAGTGGTTTTACACGCCCTGACGAGTTTGACTTATGTGGTTGTTGCTGTTGCTAGGCGCCTCGGTTTGATCAGACGATCCGGGTCCGATGGAGTCATTCGTTGGCTCGTTTGCGCCCCAAAGGGCGGGGAGACGTAGTGTTCAGGCATAATAATCCACATCAGTGGACCGGCCCTGACGATCCAAGGGGCAGTTGTGGCTGTTCCTGAGACACGGGCTAGAGCTTCTCGAATTCGGTAAGGACTATCTTTTGCCTTGGTTCAGGACGGAAATCCAATTTTCAAATATGACATTGTGTGGTTTTGATTGTATATATATATATATATATGGCGACATGATATATGGTACCCATGCCGCCTATGATTGATAGTTATGATTCAAATTGTTTTTGAAACATATAAACACTAGTAATAATATCAAATGCTTTAGTTTTATTCGTATCAATCATATTTTGGCCATTATAAGGTAAAACTCTATCCTCCGGTTTGCGTTGCATTGTGTGATGGGAACTTAGTCTTATAATGGCTTCAATTTTATAAAAAGCATTGCGTTGTTTAAAAGAAAGATTTGTTTTTAAAGCACTGGCAATCCGATGGAGTAAACCCGTTCCACGAAAGTGGCGTGGTCCTGTGATTAGCCATATATTAAATGTGTTGAGTAGATTTCTCATACCAGTCCCATGACTGACTCGTAGTTTGTTTCACTTTCAAACTCGGGTGCCCCTTTTTCTACACGGGCAGCCTTGTATTCAGGTTTAGCTGGTTCTTCTGGATAGCTGGAGCTGAAGATGGATTCTATTATTTATCTCTTTTTATGTTGTTCAGCTCCTATTGTACATATTTTGTTTATTTCCGCTGTAGACATTTATGTATAGCTGAACTGTATTTGTACTAAGTATGATCCTGTATAATGTGTAACTCTGATGATTACGTTTATCCAGTATATTCTATTGTTCATTATCTGGTGTATTTACTTAATTCTGTTCTGCTATTATCTGTTTTTGTGTTATATTCCACGGATTGCACTTGCCACCGCCAGTACGGGGTTTGGGGTCGTCACAATGGATAAAAATCACATTTTTATACCGCCACTATATAGATAAAAATTCTATTTTTACACCGCTACTATATAGATAAAAATTCTATTTTTACACCGCTACTATATAGATAAAAAAATCTATTTTTACATCGCTACTATATAGATAAAAATTCTATTTTCATAATGGTGTTCATATAATAAAGATTATATTTTTATATTGCTTCTTCATAATAAAGATTGAATTTTTATTATCTATATAATATAAAAATCGTGTTTTTATATTCTCTATCTTATAAGAAAAAACAAACCTTTTTCTATTGTTCAAAATCTAGTCTTTCACTTCATAAAAATCAATTTTTTATCAATTTACAAAATCTTATCTTTTAAACAAAATAAAGATCGCGCCATTCATCAATTAAAAATCCTAACTTTGATATATATAAAATCGGAATTTTATACTGTAAAAATCAGATTTTTAATGCTTTAAAAAAACAAAAATAAAAGCTTACATCCATTCGAAGGAGGAGGGGGCTTGTGCGGCCGTCCTGGTGGTGGCGGCGGGCTCTAGAAGGGGTACGGTGGCTGCTTCAAATCGGTTTGGGGGGGGTCTTCTGCGAGTTCGAGAGAGAAGGGGCAAGGAGGTGGCGGCGGAAGGGGAGGGGAGCGGCGATGGATGCGTGCAGTGGTGGTCGGCTGAACAAGGCGGGCGACGTCCGTTGTTTTCCCTTTTTTTCTATTTCTAATTTTCGATCTGAACGAATAGAGGGGGGGAGAGAAGGTAAAGGGTGTAAAAGGGGGGGTTATATAATATTTTTATTTAATTAATTATTAAATTTTAAAAAGCAACTTTTTACTTCGAGCTCGAAATCGAACCCACCACTGTCGTCCATAGCTAATTACCCCCATTTCGAACACAATAGGATATGTATCGCAGGCTGATTCGACTTTTTCGATCAGTTTTCGTCAAGGTCAAAATATAAATCTATATATTGAATTTGAATGCACATTTCAATTTACCGGGGCCACATATGAACTCTAAAAATTCCCGAAAAATATTTTGTAGCTTCGTACTGACGATACGTTCCTAACAAAACTAATTTCGTCGAATTCTGAGACCGTTTGCAAAATGGTCATTTTCTAGTCGATTAAAATCAACTGAAACTAGTCAAACGCGTTTTCCTTTGCCACGCTCACATATTGATTCAGAAAATTACGAATTTTGAAATCTAGCAATAACTTGACATCACGGATCCAACAAAAGTGGTTTCATCGAAAAACGAGGTCATTTGCAAAATTTCCATTTTTAAGGGCCAGAATTCCATAGCGACTATTCTGAATTTTCAACTGGGCATATCTTTTTATCCCCGCTATGAAATTTCAATTTTTCAGATTCGTTGGAAAGATATTCTCTGTTAGTTTCAAATATTTTTGGTTTCGTCAAAATCCGTTTTATTTTGCACCTGGTACATTCATTGAACTTTGAAATCAAATTTTCAAACTAACGCGCCATTTTCTATTCCTTTTATAAATAAAAATAAATATTTATATTCTAACGATGATTCAAATAAATATATACGTTCTAATTCTATTCAAAATAAATTTCTCGTCGTTATTATTTAAAATAATTCATTTTATATGTTCAAAATTCGCTAAAATTGCCAAAATAAAAATTTTAAATTGGCTCGGATTTCTGGGTTATTACAATCTCCCCAACTTAAAACTTTTTGTCCTCGAAAAGGAACGAAGCCGAAAGTTGTTTCACAAACCAACTCAACTTTCATTATTTTCTTTACGGCTTAAGTTCTTCAACTTTTCAGTTTCTAAGAACTTTTCAAATTTTTTTAAAAATTTGGCTAACACCCTAAATTTTCGAAAATTTCACCATAACCTCCCCTGCACCGGGGACTTCGGGATATTTCATATAGCCTCCCATGGCCTTTTTCAATCCAAAAGAAAAAGAAAAAGCCAAGCGGCTAGCCAATCGGCTAGCCAATCGGCTCATAAAATCATCCAAACCCAAAGAAATACAATAAACATGTACCTATTTGTCGGGCAAACAATTTTATTCTTCTGCTCTAGCCTCCTTGCTATGATCTGTTCAATGTAAGTACATGTATATGCATGCAAAGGCGACAAATTTTCAATACAATTCACTATTTGGTTCAATTTGGCTAAAGGTTCAACATTTAATTAATCAAACAATAATCAAACAACACAACCGACAATCAATTAGTTGATTAACTTTTCAAATTCTTAACTTTGATACATAGTCGAAAAATCAAATTTTTGATGCCAAATCACAACTATAAGCCCTATCTAGTTTCGGTTCTCACACCATTCAATTGGAAATATATAAATATCACACTTTTGGCACTCGAATATAAATACTGATGATGCGGCGGCATCATCAAAATTATCCCCGGGCAACTAGAGTGTGACTCTATATCTATCCAGTATATTAAAACTTCGAATACACGTTTGCAAGGCGTAAATGCAAAATCTTTATATACTGGATTATCCAAATTCAATATAAAATAAATAATTTAATATGAATAATTGATTTAAATTTTCAAAACAAAAATTGTTTTCATTTTCAAAATGTACTCTTTGCACTCGTTCTAGGATACTACTGATCCCATCTCTAACGAGTCATTCTCATTGGATATTACTAATCCAATCACTGATGAATTCTTTTATTTGGTTCTAACGTGTCTTGTTCTCTGAGCTTTGTAAAGCTCGCTCTGATACCAGCTGAAACGACCCGAAATCCCCCTTACGGGAAATCACGGATTGAGTTGAGAACAAGCCACATTGGAACGCAAATAGAAGAACATTTCATTGTTAATTACAACAATTCCATCAGAATACGAGAATATACAGAGTACGAATAAATATTACACAGAAAATATCAGAGATTTAAATTACATTTAAATATGTTACAACGGAAAATAATACAAAACACAACTAGAAGTAATACACGGATACTGAGCTTTTCGAGTATCGTTCCAGCTATAAACCAAGATCCTGCGAATATAAATCTGCAAAATCAAAACTACTACCTGCCCGTGTCGAAAATAGGGGCACCCAGAGTTTAGGTTAAAACAATAAACTCTAGGTCAGTCATGTGACTGGTGTGAGAACTAAAACAATTATTATTCTTTATTCTGAAGTTAGATAAACAAGGGACCATGCCGTATAACATGGGACGGGTTTCCTCCCAAGAATACCAGTGCATAAAACAACAGCGCAATGCTAAATAAAGAAATAATGAAGCTATTATAAGACCCAGGTCCCATCACACAATGCAACGCAAGCCGGAGGATAGGGTTTTTACCTTATAATAGCCAAAGAATGCTTGATACGTTCAAAACAAATTATTTTGATAGTACTATAGGTGTATAGTATCAAAAACAATTTCAATCATAAGTATCAATCATAGACGGCATAAGCGCCCCATACCACTATGTCGCCATATATAGGTATACAATCAAAACCGCAAAGTCACATCGGAAGTTGGATTTCCATCTGTGAACCAAGGCAAAAGATAGTCCTCACCGAATTCGAGACTCTCTAGCCCGAGCCTCAGGACAAGTACTCAGTCAAGCCCTTGGAGCGACATGGTCGGTCCACCGATGTGGATTAAAATGCTTGAACACTACGTTTCCCCACCCTTTGGGGTGTAAATGAGCCAACGAATGACTCCATCGGCTCTACATAGTCACTGATATATCTGAGGCGCCTCGCAACAGCAATAACTACATGAGTCAAACTTGTCAGGGCGTGTGACCACTGACGCCACTTCTAACTAGAAAGAAACGCATGTCCTCCCTGAGGTCCTTCTCCCGTTTCTGGTTCACAACCGGGGTGTGAGGCTCGCGAATCAACATTACACAAAGCTATGCCACACAGGTCGTGCTATGATCATCAACCACAAGACTCTGCTTTTCATTAAAAGCCTTGATCATATTGCCACTTAGGCATGCCACACAGGCAATTCACTCCATGCGATTCAATTTTGGATACTTTTAAAAACCCTTTTCAAATTCAATTTATTTATTTCAAAAATAAATTGATTTTAATTCTAGTTCAAAACTAGTTCATTTCGATAAAAATCTATTTTTATCTTTTCAAATATGGAGATTTTCATCCTAATTCTTCACAAATCATTTCTTATGATTTTACACAAATTATTACTATTTTTAATAATTTTATCAAGGCCCGTACAGTCGATTTCCATCAACGGCCATCGAACTGCACTTACAGCGACCTTTTCCAAATTTAATTTGGACATAATTCCAAATCCAACCGTTAGATTTCTAAATTCAAATATTTTTAGAAAGCTCTTTTCGATACGAACCCAACGGTTCCGGTTTTAGGAGAATCCAACGGTCGGATCTCCCGTAATATCCATTCGAAGTCAATAGTCGAAATTCGCAAACTGCCGCGGCGCGGCGCGTTCTATTCAGGCCATTATATTTATATATAATATATATTATATATTTCGTCGATTTCCTTTTAAAATGTATTTCATAAATCGTTTTAAATTCGTTTTCAAAACGATTTCAACTTCATATTCAATTTCGAATCAAAATTGAATATTCCACATCATCGATATACAAATGATAATATTTTCAAAACGTTATATTTTGAAATCACTTTCTTTTCTATATTCATTATAAAAATGAATAATATCGATATAAATATCTTCACGTCAAAATGGCATCAATCTAATCAATACGGCTTTTATTCAACACATGAATGTTTATTTTATTCAACACATGAATATTTATTTTCTATTCAACACATGTATTTATTTTCTATTCAACACATGAATTTATTTTCTATTCAACACATGAATTTATTTTCTAAATTGAAATGAGGCCCAATCAATTACCATATAATGTTAATTATATGGATTTTCTACAACACATGTATATAATAGCAACGATAAATCATCAACCATCATCCAGAGTGCACCACACAACTGCATAAGCATTAAATATAAATAATTAACACTTACACAGTCTGTCAACCCATCGATTGACATACAACTAAACAATCGGGATTAGTGTACGTCAAATATCATCCCAATACCCGTGTGGGGTTTCAAATCAACAAACACAGATTTTTATTTGTGCAGTTGGGCGATGTGTAAAATTTATCGTCCCAATCAATATCAGTCAAATCGGTGTACATAAACAAATCATTCGATTTGTAAATGAATATTTATTTTATATTCACGTTAAAAATCATATTTTTAACTATAAAATATTTTCCACTATAAAATATTTTATTTCATTCCACATCACACAATTAAATTTCACAACACAGCAACCAAACAAACAAGTCATTCATGGTCTGTGGACGATGGGTGTCAGGTGCTAATAAGCACCGTCTGCATCATAGTATATATTTCAACTAGAAATTAAAATAAAAGTGAGAAGTTTTCACCGATTAGCTAAACCAAACGCCACGATTCTTCATATGTAAAATCTTCGTCGTGCTCGCCTTTCGTCACTTTCATCTTCCATAGCCACTACATATATAGAAATCACATTTTTATATTGTTGCTATGTATATTAAAATCACATTTTTATAATTGCTCTATATGGATAAAAGTCACATTTTTATACCGCCACTATATAGATAAAAATTCTATTTTTATACACTGCTATATAGATAAAAATTCTATTTTTACATCGCTACTATATAGATAAAAAATTTATTTTTACATTGCTACTATATAGATAAAAATTCTATTTTCATAACAGTGTTCATATAATAAAGATTATATTTTTATATTGCTTCTACACAATAAAGATCGAATTTTTATTATCTATATAATATAAAAATCGTGTTTTTATATTCTCTATCTTATAAAAAAACAAATCTTTTACTATTGTTCAAAATCTAGTCTTTCACTTCATAAAAATCAAATTTTTATCAATTTACAAAATCTTATCTTTTAAACAAATAAAGATCTCGCCATTCATCAATTAAAAATCCTAACTTTGATATAAATAAAATCAGAATTTTATACTGTAAAAATCAAATTTTTAATGCTTTAAAAAAACAAAAATAAAAGCTTACATCCATTCGAAGGAGGAGGGGGCTTGTGCGGCCGTCCTGGTGGTGGCGGCAGGCTCTGGAGGGGGTGCGGTGGGTGCTTCAAATCAGTGGGGGGCGGGGTCTTCTGCGAGTTCGAGAGAGAAGGGGCAAGGAGGTGGCGGCGGAGGGGGGGAGCGGCGGTGGATGCGTGCGGCGGTGGTCGGTTGAACGAGGCGGGCAGCGTCCATTGTTTTCCCTTTTTTTATTTCTAATTTTCGATCTGAACGAATAGAGAGGGGGGAAGAGAAGGTAAAGGGTGTAAAAGGGGGGTTATATAATATTTTTATTTAATTAATTATTTAATTTTAAAAAGCAACTTTTTACTTCGAGCTCGAAATCGAACCCATCGACTGTTGTCCATAGCTAATTACCCACATTTCGAACACAATGGGATATGTATCGCAGGCTGATTCGACTGTTTCGATCAGTTTTCGTCAAGACCAAAATATAAATATATATATTGAATTTGAACGCACATTTCAATTTACCGGGACCACATATAAACTCTAAAAATTCCCGAAAAATATTTTCTAGCTTCGTATCGACGATACAGTCCTAACAAAACTAATTTAGTCGAATTCTGAGACCATTTGCAAAATGGCCATTTTCCAGTCGATTAAAATCAACTGAAACTGGTCAAACGCGTTTTCCTTTGCCACGCTCACATATCGATTCAGAAAATTATGAATTTTGAAATATAGCAATAACTTGACATCACAGATCCAACAAAAGTGGTTTCATCGAAAACCGAGGTCGTTTGCAAAATTTCCATTTTTTAGGGCCAGAATTTCATAGCAACTATTCTGAATTTTCAACTGGGCATATCTTTTTATCCCCGCTATGAAATTTCAATTTTTCAGATTCTTTGGAAAGATATTCTCTGTTAGATTCAAATATTTTTGGTTTCGTCAAAATCCGGTTTATTTTGCACCTGGTACATTCATTTGAACTTTGAAATTGAATTTTCAAACTACCGCGCCATTTTCTATTCCTTTTATAAATAAAAATAAATATTTATATTCTAACGATGATTCAAATAAATATATATGTTCTAATTCTATTCAAAATAATTTTCTCGTCGTTATTATTTAAAATAATTCATTTTAAATGTTCAAAATTCCCTAAAATTGCCAAAATAAAAATTTTAATTTGGCTCGGATTTCCGGGTTATTACATGCTTACTTGACTATCTCCTTACTTGGATAGTGTTATCTCCTCATCCCAAGATGGCTTTGTCAATGGTCATCTAATCACGGATAATGTTCTTTTAGCCCAGGAACTGATTTCCCAGATAGATCGCAAGGTCAGAGGATCCAATGTTATCATCAAGCTTGACATGGCTAAGTCGTACGATCGTATGTATTGGTGTTTTGTCATCAAAGTCCTTCATTCTTTTGGGTTTCCTAAGACACACGTTGACCTTGTGTGGAGACTCGTTTCGAACTGTTGATCCTCTGTTCTTATCAATGGTCATCCAATGGGTACTTCAGGTTGGGCAGGGGTTTGCGTTAGGGAGGCTTCATATCCCCAATTTGTTTGTCATCGCCATGGAGGCTTTTATTCGAAGCTTGTACTCTCTTACAGCTGCGGGCCAAATACATCGATTTAGCTTACCTAGTGGTTGTCCCCTTATCTCATCGCCTTCATTTGCATACGACATTATCATCTTCTCAAACGGAGACCGACAATCGCTTAACCATTTTTTGGACTTCGTGCATCAATACAAGAGGTGCTCGGGTCAACTCATGAACTCAGTTAGAAGTTGTTTCGTCTTAGCTCAGGACCATTCTACGGAAAGGATATCTTGGTTTGAAACCTTTTCCGGCTTCAAATTAGGTTCTCTTCCTATGCCTTACCCAGGTATAGTTATGTACATAGGTAGGAAACTGAATGCAGTTTTTGATCCCATAACTGGAAAAGTTAGGGGAAAGAGTCTTCGTCGGAATGCAATGCTCCTTTCTCAAGCTGGAACACTGGTCCACATTAAATTAGGGCTTGACTTAGTAGAGTCGCATGTGTTCGCTGCCATGACTTTGATCTCATCCTTCTTCTGCACCTACCAGTCCTTGGCATCTTCCTTTTTCTAGGGGAGGGGGTGAAGAAGGACAGTGTTAATCGTCACTAGTGGACTTCTTGGGACATCGTTTGTCGTCCCAAGAGTGAAGGTGTCTGGTCTTCATAATATGTTGGATCCTTGTGCGGCTTACGCTTGTAAGTTGTGAGTTCGGTTCTACTGGAACAGCTCCCTTTGGGCATTGTTTCTCCATGCCAATTAGCATAGGCTTTTGCCGGTGAATTTCAATGGGACCCCGTCTTACACTAGTGAAACGTGGAAACATATGCAAGTTGTGAAGTCCTTTTCTGATTCCCATGGAGGGGAAATTGGGTGGGAAGGTGGTCCTTTTTCAAGTTCGGGAAGCTTGGAACTCGGCTTGAATTCCAGGTCATACGAAACCTTTGTCTTCTTACATTTGGGAATCTTGTATCCCTCTTACGGTTTCGCTGTTTATGTGGAAAATTATTCACAATGGTTTTCGATTAGATGACAACCTTAGAAGGATCGACATTCCTATAGTTTCTCATTGTCGATGTTGCAAAGAAGAAGATGAGGAATCTGCTATTCATTTATTCTTCCTTAGCTCTTGTTCCAATACAGTCTGGAATTACTTTGGGAATCTGGTTGGTCGCCGAGTCAATGCCTCTACTCTTCTCGATCTATTTCTCTCTTGGGATGGTCAAGCCAGGAAATCCCTTTCCTCTATTTTGTTGTGTCTGGTACCGTGCCTTATATGTTAGCACTTATGGTGCTCGCGGAATAAGGCTTTATTCAATAAGACGCCTATGGATCCTCCCACCATTATCATAAGGGTCAAGAGTGACGTTTTGTCTTTCGCAGAAGGCCTTTCAAGGGAGTTCCTGCTCGTGGGTTTTGGCCCGTATATTCGATATTCCATCTTTTTCTTCCCCTCCACATGCGAGTATTGGTTGATTGTGTGGGTTTTGTGTGGCATTTGTGTGTGTGTGTGATGGTTTTCAGTGTGCTCTGGGCATTACTGGACACTTTCTCCCCCATTATCACACACTTGTTAATAAGTACAGGTGTAGGTTAGCAAATTTTGGTGGGATCCATGTTGTAGGTCCTTTGATGCTGGAACTCATGGAGAGGCTACATAGATGGAGATAGAGCCTTGGGAGGACTTTGGAATCTATAGCAGCTACTTCTCCTAGGTACAAATCATTCTGTGGTTAGAGATGGAACCCGGGAGCTGTTACTGACTTATAAATTGAGTTTGGAGGGTCCTTTGGACTCCTTTGGGAATCTTGCCAATCGATTATAGCCTTGGAGCAGCTTTTCTTCTATGGTTTTGTATTGCTGTTGTTACTGTTTTTTTCGGATTGTATTTTCTATGCCACAATTAAAGTACTCGCTCATGAACTACTTAACTGTTTTGTGAGCCGTTGGAGAATGGATTTATTCTCCTTTTTTCTCTATATTCTATATTATCTTAAAAAAAGTTATATAAATTATAAGTTTTGTAAATAAATCAATATTTATAGTTGGATTTGGAAAAGAGATTAAAAAATGATTTGTGTAGGGCAATTCCTGTTTTACAAGTAAATTTTATAATTGGATTTTTCAAGCGTTAAAACTTGATTGAGTTTTATAAATAAGTTATATGAGGTGAGAAACCAAGTTTTATAAACGAATAAGTTTTATAAAGTGGTTTCAATTATCTGAATAAGTTTTATAAATTGATTTATAAACTTAAGAAACGACTTACAAATGGAGCTAGAATTTAAATTTAGAAATGAATGAAGTTTAAAAATTTAAACGAGAACCTATAATTGATTGAATTTGATTTGTACGTTAAGTACTAAATGATTTGATTTAAAGTCAAGAAGTTAAAATACAAAATGAAGTTTATTAAAGAGGATACAAATTTAAGTTTACAATAAGATTTATAAAGGATTTCATAAGAGGATTTTTTAATAAATCCAAGTTTAAACAAGTTTTAAAATAAGGAATTTAAAACAGTCAGATGGTTTTTAATAGGGGTTTACTTAAAACACGAATTAAGTAAAATGATTTTATTTAAAAGAGATTTTCAAACGCAAGAAAGGGTTTTTAAACCCTTATGTGAATCGAACAATAAATGGAACTTTTTGTGATATTTATTGAATATCGGTTTTGAGCTAACAAACATCTATTTATCTGGAAGATGAGAATGTTGTCGAGTCAAGGTCTAAGAGGTAAATAAGATACCCTAACTCAAGCAACTTGGTTTGTCATCCGAGGGATGGTACTAGTTTGAAATGAAATGTGATGTTGGAAATTAAATTTATTATTTCCTTAAAGGATATTAAATTTTAATTTGCAAAGTCTAGAAGTTAGATTAAATTATTGGGTTTTGTAGTAAACAATGTATTACATGACAATGTTCTGGCCTATTTACGAGTTGTGACTATACTTATACCATTTGGTTAAGTATATAGCATTATTTTCTAAATAACGAAAATAATATGATTTTGTGAATACACTTATTCCAAAAATTAAGCGTATGGCTATGATTTTTCGAAGTAATAAAAATAAGAGATATGTGAATATACTTATCCCTTTGAGATAAGTATATGAAATAAATTTTTAAGAATAGATAAAATGTTTTAATGAATGGTTTAATTAATAAGGTTGGTGATGCTGGTGTACTTAACTATATTATTATGATTTGATAGTTAAAGCACGGACTATCAATAAATTCACTTATAATTTACAACATGTTGATTCGACGAATCGGGATTGGAACTGGATCCAAAACTACTTCGAAATTGCTTTGCATTTGAAACTGAGATTTGCTGGTATACTCATGTGGATATGATTTGAGGGAGTATACCTTGGATTGGAAATGACTGTTTGTTGATGTCTCTAGTTAGCTACAAGAATTATACTTATGGCAGTAGTCCATGTTTTGGGGTCAGCATAATGCGACAATTTCTTATTACTAATCATAGGAAATATTCCTAATAGGATGTGGTAAAAGAATACCTTCGGCTGTCCTATTCCTGGACAACTTGTATGGATGAATGTTTGACATTGAAATTCTTAGATTACATACATTGATTTTTACAAATATACATTTTTTATGGAGAAGGAGGCAACTTATCTTAGCATAACACTCGTCTCTAAGTCGTATGAGCGAAGACGTTTTATTTTGTTGAAGTCATTTAGTGATCGGTGGAATGGCAATATGGCTTCCCAAGATGAGTATATGCCACGTACGAAAGGTAAAAATGTAACCTCTAGCCTTATCAACCTGGTAATGGCTAAAACAAAGAATTTGCTTGAGAGTTATGTGGCTCACACCCCTTAGGAGCTACCATTCCTCAATCTAAAGTGGATATATAATTGTTGGTATGCACGTGAGTAGTGGGACAGGGTTGGTGCACATTGTTTTTGTACTTGGTACCCAAGGAATGAAGTAATTCGACACGTTATTTTAAAGGGATAACCAGCTCTAAATCGCGTGGAGTCCTTCTGTGGTTCTCCAGTACATTTGACTAAAGGTGTACTGATCGAAAGGTAGTCCCTTACCTTGCCATTATATGGAACCCAACTCCAATATCTGCCACGTTTTTGTATGTAAAGTCCCATTAAGGGTGCAAAATTTAATTATGGGTAACCATTTTGCGTATACTCATTAATTTATTTTAAGATGATTTAATAGACATTATAATAATATCATATGATTTGATATAAAATTGTTTAGGTTATTGTAAGAGAAAAACATGTGCCATGTTTATGTATGGTCGTGTCTTATAAGAGTTCCATTCTTTTAATGGATTCCTAAAATTGATGCAAGGTGAGTTTTTCTCACTGTAAGTATTACAGACTTATCTGGATGTCATTTTTCTTGGGTCAGGTTTAGTATATTTTCCAGATTTTTTGGGAGTTATTGGAAAAGAGTTGAGTCGAGATGTATTATCCTATTTTCGTATTATTCTATTTTTGTTGTGTGTATTCTATTTATCAGTCATAATACAGATAGGTTGTTATGACTATGTAAACCGATCCATTTGTGTACTTTGATGATTTATTCATTTATATATACAGTTTTTCTCTTATGTAAAGAGTATTGATATATTATATTTTATTCTTCCTATTGTAAGATTCTGATCTACTCTGATTTAGATGTATTTGTGTTCTTCTTCTTCTTCTATCATAACAATTCTTTCTTTTTTCCCACCCTTTAACTTCTTTCTTCTAACTTCTGGGATTTCCATACTTGAATATAGGCATGTGAATACAGAGGATGTATTAGTGTCAAAATTTCAGCATTGATTTTTCCCGATTTGTTACAAACAAGCCGCGGAAATTCAAGCATGACGATCGTGTATAGCAATTGTGTAAGTGTCGTATCTATTTTATTAAAGAAACTATAAGACCAGCAAAGGAAAATAATAGCGAAAATAACCTAATATCAAAGGAATTTTACAGTATAAAATAAAAAAAGGGACATCAAAATTTGAATTCAAATTTATGTTGAGAAGGTCAACATTCTATAGAAATTATCAGAGCCAAAACCACAATTCCAAGGGTTAAACGTACTCGTAATTTGGAAAAAATTTGTTCCGTTGGATCTGGAATTATGTTTTGTGCTAGAGTAAAAAATTTCGTTTAAAACAGAATTGCCGTTTGATCATACGATTAGAAGACGTAGAGTAGAACTAACGCACTTTGCATCTGTCGATTGGAAAGTGATTCCAATAAGCTGGAATGAGGTGTCGATCAACGGGAGATCTCAAGTGTTTTTTTACAACTCTCCTCATGCTGACACACAGCGATCCACGTGATGGGCTTGGGAAATTTGCATAAAACCCCCATTTTCCTCTTTCTTTCTTTTCTTTCCTTCACATTTTCCTTTAGAAACTTCACTCTCTTCCTCCTCCTTCCATGGCTACCGCCTCCTCTACCCTGTGAGCACTACCACTGACTGCCCCACTCCTCTGACCCTGCGCCAAACGCCGCAGCACCCTCCTTCGATGTCGTAGGCCCCAATCCCCACCAAAAACCTAAATCACCGATTTTGCCACTTTAAGAACGAAAACCCCTCAAAAATCAAGCCTTTGCACCCCTAACCACCTCCTTCTTCCACATCTGGGCCTCATCTTGCCACCTCGGTCCAGTCAGCCTCCACCATGGGTCCCACACCCTGTGCCGCACCCCTTAAACCGTTTTAACCCCTTCATTTAGTTTTAAAATCCAAGATTCGCATGTGCGTGTGGATCCGCGGGTTGTTTGAACCCCGTAGTCATCGGATCTAGTCCTGTTAGCTGCCGACAAGTGTTGTAGGAGTCGTTCGTGTGTTAGCGTCAAGTGTGCAAATCTGATATCCTTCCAAAAAAGTTTGGTGGAGTGGAATTCTGTAGTGAGAAACAGAAACTCATGTAGATAGGTATTACAATAAATTAACTGTTAATTGTTAATTTGGTATGATTAATTACATTTAACATTGATCATATATATTTAATATAATGTTAAATGTTGAGTATTGTGACAAAAATGCGGTTTTTATGTCATATATGTGGAATCCCTGGAGTATATGACACCTGAATTTTAAATAGTGTCAATTGGAATTGATTGGACCTTAAATGGTCTTAGATTGAGAAATTTATTGATTATTGTTTATTGGTTGTTATAAAAAACCCATATGGGACAATATGCTTACGCGGCCCCATGTGTGTGTACAAGATATATGGAGTATGATGTAAATCCCACACGGGTATTGGGGTGATAATTTTACACAACTCCATAGTGTGTAGATAAGTCACTTTATGTGTGATTGGATGAAAAACCCACATGAGTATTGGGATAAAGATAAATACTGATCTTAATCTCAAGTGTGTAGTCTGTCAATCTCTTGATTAGCAGGATTGTATAAGCATTATTTAAGGCTTATATGGTATATGGCATTTTATGTGTGAATTTAAAACCATTTTGATGGTTGTTTGAGCGTAATAAAAAACATTGGTTGAAAACGAATAACAAAAGTAGTTATTGGTTTGTTAGGGATTATGATTAAGGATCTTAATGCAAAACAAACACTAGAGGGGGGGTGAATAGTGTTTATAAGGAATTTACGAAAATCTTAAACTTAAATGATCTACTATATGAATCACACACACCTAAGATGATCACAAACACATAATCAAACACAAACACAGAAACAGATAAATATAAAATGTAGAAAAGGAAAGAACACAACGGATTTTATATTGGTTCGGATTACTCCTACGTCCAGTCCCAAGCAACGCTGGATTGCGCTGAGTTTTAATATTTCAACATCTGAGTATAACCCCTTGATTTCATGGCTATAAGGTTAACACCACTCCAAACACCCTTGATTTCACGGCTACAAGGTTAACACTGCTCCCTTAACTTGATTTCAGGGCTACAAGGAACACACTCTTTCCCAAACAATTCCCAAATGATTACAACAGCCCAAGAAACCTTCAATATCACTTCCAAATTGATAGTAGTAGATGTAGAAATCAAGAAAATGATGTATTTTTATGGTGGTATGAAAAGGGGTGAAAAGAAGAATGATGAAAAATTCGAAATTAACCCCTATTTATAATGTCTCAACGGTTGCAACGTTTTAGAAACATTACAAATAGTGAAAAGGCACTTCCTTAAAAAATGAAAAAAGACAGTTGTATGTTGACATAGGCATTTATGTATGACGACATATGCCTTATATTATGATTTTCTAAAACCTATTTTTCTAGTGTTTAAACATATATATTGTTCCGGAAATTCTTGAATCAAAACTTAGTAACATAAATAAATATTCTAAAGTGTAAAATCATGTGAAATCATAATAATATAATATATAAACATATTTATAAAGTTATAAGGCTTAAAATTATAAAACTATATAACTATATATAAAATTATATATATTAAAACTTTAAACTTAGATGTTTGAAATCATAAGTAAGATAAAATAATTTGAAAATAATTTGAAGTCAGAATTTGAATTTGGAAAATAGAATTTGAACCTGGAGTGTTATTTAGAGTCTTACATATAAACTGGATTCTATTACTATAACTTTATTTAACTCTTGAATTCTTGTTATCTTGATAACTTGATTACTCAAGAGTCTTGAATCTCTTCTGAATTCTGAATCTCTTGAAACTCTAAAACTGTACAGTCTTCAATATTTAAGTCCTGTATACAAACCCTGCATATATATGTATATATATTATAGATAGAAATGTTACTATATATTTTATAATCAATTAATATTGATAACTGAAATAAGTTTGTTGTCATCAAAACTCCATTCTCCAACATTCTCTCCTTTTTTGATGATGACAACCTTGATTTATAACATATTCATACCTGTTGATACTTTTTGATCTGGTTCTTCTAATACTCCCCCTTTCACCATGAATCATATATACTCCACCTTAAATTAAGCCTAACTAATTCTTATTTTATAATTTTTTCCCCCTTTTGTCATCAATGAAAAGTAATTCTAAATGTACTCCCCCTAAATTCAAAACCTATATCTATCTATATATTCTAAGATTATAATAGTTGATTCTATTCTAATGTACTTAATATACTTGACACCCCTTAAAACCATGCCTATATATTTATCTTACTTGAGATTAATCTTCTAAACTTAATTATATTTCCCTAAAACTATGTTATAATACTTATTCTATAAATCTATATTTATACTATAAGAAAGCATACACATTGAATTAATCATATAATTCAAACAATGTTTTAGAAGTCAAATAATATACAAATTAAAATTTCTATGAACACAAGGATTGTACCTATCGTATTTATGAATAAATGATAAAACATAAACGTTTATTTTTTCTTAATTATTG
Organism: Allium sativum; assembly: GCA_030737875.1. Lineage (NCBI taxonomy): Eukaryota > Viridiplantae > Streptophyta > Magnoliopsida > Asparagales > Amaryllidaceae > Allium > Allium sativum. The sequence continues at coordinate 382,037,285 of CM060926.1, forward strand.
GGGACTTATGAATTGGGCAATGCTGATAATAGAGACAGAATTCTTCGCTTTGCTCAACTACATTCCCTCTCTATCGAAACATGCTTCTCCAATGGTAAATGACCTGGTCGTCTTCCTCCATGCATTTAGTTTGTGCCTCTTCTTCTTCCTCTTCAACCATTATTCATCTTCCTCTTATTCCTCTTCTTCCTCTTCCACTATTAGATTATCATCTTCGATGATAATCGGGTTTGTATAATTATCCATAACAAACTTCTGTAGATTTCGCATGATTTTTCCTTGTTTTACATGCTCTTGGTTCATCTTTTTTGTAAAACTTGGATTTCGGTGAGCATTTGTAAAACATTCTCCATTTTACTTTCTAATTTCGTCATACGAGCGAGAGTAGAGTGTTGAAACGGACCTTCGGATGGTCCGGCGGTCGATTCAGGGTTGATTTTATTATTATAATTAGAGGAGGCCATTAATTAATTTTGTTTTGAGTATTTCCAGAAATGAAATGAGAGGACGAAGAAGAAAATTCGAAATAGAAAGTTTAAATAGTTGTTGTAACTAACTTTTGATGGGAATTAATTTTTGAAATCTGGCAGTTATATGTTGACATGACAAAAAATGTATGTCGACATATGTGTATTTAAATTTTTATTTTTCTGATTTTTGTTATACTTTATTATAATATATTTAATTACTCTAATTCACTTAATGAACAAATACCTAATTCTCTTCTAAATTTAGTGAATGTTTCTACGTTTAATGGTTTTGTTAATATATCTACTATTTGTTTTACTGTTTCTATAAATTCGAGTAAAATTTTCTCTTTACTTACTCTTAGAAAACGATGTCGTATATCAATATGCTTAGTTCTTTAATGATGAGTTGGATTTTTAGATATATTTATAGCGCTTGTATTATCACTGTATATTGGTGATTTATTTATATTTAATCCAAAATCTTTTAACATTTGTTGCATACAAATTACTTATGAACAAGCCAAAGCAGTAGATGATATATATATATATATATATATATATATATATATATATATATTCTGCTTCAGTTGTTGACAAAGATACTGTATTTTGCATTTTACTAAACCACGAAACAAGTGAATGTCCTAAGAAATGAGATGTTCCACTCGTGCTTTTACGATCGGATTTACATCCCGCATAATCATCATCACAATAAGAAATTAAATTAAACGAATCATCCCTAGGATAAAATAATCCAAAATCTACTGTATGTTTTACATATCTTAGAATATGTTTTACGGCTTTTAGATGAGTTTCCTTAGGTTGTGATTGATATGTTGCGCAGAGACGTACACTATGCATTAAATCTGGTCTACTCGCGGTTATATATAATAATGATCCTATCATACCTCTGTATAATTTTTGATCAACGTCTTTTGACGTATCATCTTTACTTAAGGCTACATTAGTTGCCATAGGAGTTGGTCTCCCATGAGTTGTCATTAAATTATATTTATTAATTAAGTCTCTTGTGTATTTTTCTTGATTGGTAAATATTCCATTCTTTAATTGACGAATTTGTAAGCCTAAGAAGAATGTTATTTCTCCTATATGGCTCATCTCAAAATCTTGGGTCATAATATCCAAAAATTCTTTGTTCATTTTATTATTTGTTAATCAGAATATTATATCATCAACATATGTTTGTTATAATTGTATATCGTTATTATTTCTTTTAATAAAAAGTGTATTATCTATTTTACCAATTTCGAAGTTAGATTGTAATAGATAATTTCTTAATCTATTATACCAAGCTCTAGGAGCCTGTTTTAATCTATATAACGCTTTCTTTAATATATATACGTAGTCTGAAAATTTTTTGTCATAAAAGAGAGGCGGTTGTTCTACATATACGTCTTCTTTAACATATCCATTTAGAAAAGCACTTTTAACATCCATTTGATACAATATAAAATTATTATGATTAGCAAAGGCTAATAATATTCTAGTTGCTTCTATTCTTGCTACAGGATCAAATGATTCATCATAATCTACTTCTCGAGTATAACCTTGTGCTACTAATCGTGCCTTATTTCTTACGACCTCACCATGTTTATTCATTTTATTTTTATAAACCCATGTAGTTCCAATTATAGTTTTATCCTTTGGTCTTGGAACAAGTTCCCATGCATCATTCCTGGTAAACTGATTCAATTCTTCTTGCATAGCAAGGATCCATGAATCATCGGATGATGCTTCCTTTGGATTCTTAGGCTCAATAGTTGAAATAAACGTTGAATTACTCATGTTATTTAATTGGTTTCGAGTCCTAACAACAGATTCAATATCTCCTAAGATATTTTCTATAGGGTGATCTCTTAGTTATCTAATTCTTTTATTTGGTTGATGAATTTCATTATTTACTTCATCAATCTCATTTTCGCATTCGTCTTCATTATTTTGTGTTGTATTCTTATAATTTTCATCAAAATATACATTTAAGGTTTCTTCTATAGTATTGGTTCTTAAATAAAAAACTCCATAGGCTTTACTTCTCTCTGAGTATCCAATAAATATTCCTTTATTTGATTTAGAGTCAAATTTGTCTAAATTATCTTTAGTATTAAGAATAAAACATTTACTTCCAAATATTTTAAAATATGATACTTTTGGTTTCCTATTATACAAAAGTTCATATGGTGTTTTATGAGTTAAGGGTCTTATTAGTATTCTATTTAATATATAACAAGTTGTTGCAACTGCCTCAGCCCAAAAATTTCTTGGTAAGTTGCTATCAGATAACATAGTTCTCGCACACTCTTGAATTGATCTATTTTTACGTTCAACTACTCCGTTTTGTTGAGCGGTTCTTGGAAAAGAAAAATTATGGGTTATCCCCTTTTTGTTACAAAAATTTTCAAAATTTTCATTTTTGAATTCTCCACCATGATCACTACGTATTGTTTTGATTTTTAAAGATAATAAATTCTAAATTCTTTTAGCAAAGGTTTTAAATCAAAAGCAATACTTTTATTTTTAAGAAATAAAGTCCAGGTAAATCTTGAAAAATCGTTGATAATTATGTAAACGTATCTACTGTGATTTATTGATCGAGTTTGGGATAGATCGAATAGATCCATGTGAATTAACTCTAATGGTTTCGAGGTTGTAATTTCCTCATTTGATTTAAATGAACTCCTTTCCAATTTTCCGAACTGACAAGCGTCGCATAAATCATTTACTTTAAATTTCATTTTGGGTAATCCCCTAATTGAATCTAAGATCCGTTGTATACCCCCCTTCATTTTGCTTTAGAATCCAAGATGCACATGTATGTGCAGATCCGCGAGTTGTTTGAACCGCGTAGTCACCCGATCTAGTCCCGTTAGCTGCCAACAAGTGTTGTAGAAGTCGTTCATGTGTTAGCGTCAAGTGTGAGAATGTGTTTTCCTTCCAAAAAAAGTTTGATAGAGTGGAATACTGTAGTGAGAAACCGAAACTCACGTAGATAGGTATTACTATAAATTAACTATTACTTGTTAATTTTGTATGTTTAATTATGTTTAACATTGATCATATATGTTTAGTATAATGTCAAATGTTGAGAATTGTGCCAAAAATGTGATTTTTTATATCATATATGTAGAATCCTTGAGTATATGACATCTGTATTTTAAATAGTGTCAATTGGAATTGATTGGACCTTAAATGGTCTTAGATTGAGAAATTTACTGATTATTGTTTAATGGTTGTGATAAAAAAAACCCATACGGGTCTCGGTATGGTAATATGCTTACGCGTCTCCTATGCGTCTAGATAAGATACATGGGTTATGATGTAAACCCCACATGGGTATTGGGATGATAATTTTACACATCTCCCAAGTGTGTAGATAAGTCACTTTATGTGTGATTGGATGAAAAACCCACACAAGTATTGGGATAAAGATGAACATTGATCTTAATCCCAAGTGTGTAATCTGTCAATCTGTTGATTAACAGGACTATATAAGCGTTATTTAAGGCTTATATGTTATATGGCACTTTGAGTTTGAATTTAAAACCATTTTGATGATTGTTTGAGTGTAATAAAATACACTAGTTGAAAATGAATAACAAAAGTAGTTATTGGTACGTTGGTGTAACGACTCGCATTCTACACATCATAAGATCATAGAATAATTATTTAATCGTCATAAAGGGTCGTATGGTCATGTAACTTTGGGAAACGACTATTGGGGTCATTTTCCATGTTCATGATTTTTGCCGATTTTTAAATGACCGTTTTGCCCCTAGCTGATATTGTTTTGGCCATAACTTTTGATTGTAAAGGAGTTTTCACCTGAAACCACTTCCATTAGATCCGGATGATTGTTTACCTTTCCGTAGAGTGGTCACATTTGCCAAACGAACTCACCCTTTGGGAGATATGGCTGAAACAAGTTTCTGATGATGAAAAACTGCTTAACCGGGCCTAATTTGGGTGATTAGTGAGTGGGCCCATAACCCATTTCGGGATTAGGGTTATGGCGAGGCTGATAGGGTTAGGAAATCCAATTCCTATCATTTTCCGGCCGCCACTTTTTGTTTCTTCAAGTTTAGCCATGGCCTATACTTTCTAAAACACCCCAAATCACCTTCTAATCACTAATTAAGCCAAATCTACATCAAATCAAAGCGGATTAGCACAAGAATCGAGGTAGAGCTGTTGTGTTGCATTGATATTCGTGCCTAAATAGAGATATTTTCAGATTTGATATTTTATTTGTGGCTAAGGTGAGTGATTTGCAAAGTTTCTCACTAATTATGGTTAATTAAGGGTAATTAGTGTTGATTAGCGAATTTATACATTAATAAATTCTGGAAAAATATTTATAAAATTCGAAATGATGTTTTAGTCCTCTGTTTAAAGTTGGGGTTAATTGGTTAAGTTTTGCTAATCATATCATTAGATTTGCCTAAATATGTTTAAGGGAAAATATGGGGTTTTGGCTATGTTTGATCCGTTTTAACTTATCATATTGTTGTTTTGATGTTTGTGAATGATTATACATGTTGCAATGACTGTATGGTATGCTTTGCGATTGTCTAGAAGTGTTAGATTGGTCGAAAACGCCATCGAATGGCATAAAACAGTCGCTGGAAAGAAGTGCAGGAAATCAGTTGAACCGGATCGGATCGCCCCTCTTTACCCGACCCGGCCCGATGGTTGAGCACGACCCGAACTGTGGCCCATCTCCCCTTGAACCATGAAGTTGTTGGACTGATGCCAGGACCACGAACTGATGAGGGATCACGATCCGACTCTGCTTGGTGACCATGAGTTGAAGCATAACTGAACAGAGCTAAGGGGCTACCCCCGACCTGAAGAACACGACCCGACCCGGAGGGATTGCCACGAACTGCTGATGCACGACGACCCAAACCAGGTGGAGTACCGCGACCCGATCCAAAGGGGGATCACGACCCGACCAGAACAGAGTTGATGGCCACAGACTGAACAAAGAGGAAAGGACCGATCCGAAGTGATGTGAAGAACCGAACCGATCCGGTGAAGACCAAAAACCCGAGATGCAAAGGTAGTCCAAATAGGGAGTTTGTACTCAGGATCCAGTTAGGAACCAACGAGTTAACTTCATGATTGGGCTTTACTGCGGGACGTGTGCTAAGGGGTTGTCGATGTCTATGACTTTGGATCACTATGTACGGGAGGTACGTGGACGGATTCAGGGCCACAATGGCCTAGGTACGACTAGTGGGCTATAGACCAATGAAGTGGGGTCATTTGAAAGGGTTTGGTCATGATCCCATTGGATAAGCTTGGTGGTAGCAGTAGTTGTACAAGTCGAACTCCGTCATTACCTCGATGGGTCTAGTGATCAAAGTGGTGGATATCGTATGCTTTACTCACGGAGTGAGAGATATGAGGATGGTTGCTATGTTTGATTTGTTTGCCATCACTACCTTGTGTTAGTGGAACCTCAGAGTATTGTACAGTATGTAGTGCTAACTCTTTGGCTGCAGGTCCAGGTTCAGGTATGGTTTAGTATACCTGTTATTGTTCTGTCTTGCTGCTTATCGCTCATACCAGACTTTTTCTCCGACCCAGAGTTTTATGCCTCTTCTTATTACTCTGGGTGCTCTCATGAGCAGACTAGAGACAGCTTAGGTAGTATGCACGAGTAGCTGTACCGGAGACGAGCAGGAGGCTTCCACGTATGATATATAGATATTCTCCCTATGTCACTGCTGATCACTACTTTGGGCATTAGTAGTGTACCCTTCCTTTCTTTTACTTTAGAGACAGTTTTAAAGTTGTAATAATGATGATGTGGAACATAAGTTGTATTTGGATTTTCCGCTACTATGATGCTTAGTTTTCATCTTATGCACTGTCTCGCCTGTTTTATGTCAAGTATGTTGTTATTATATTTTATCCCATGCGCTGTGAGACATTCTACAGGTTTTCGATTAGTTCATTCTCTTCTTTCCTTTCTTTGGCGACCGTTCCGTGCTAGTCGGGCATGTGTACAGCACACTTTCGGAGGAAATGTCGGCTGGTGCGGGGCGGGCTGTCACACTTGGTATCAGAGCTCTAGGTTGCATAGTTAACCTAGGGAAAGACACCAGGGAGAGGTAGTACACATATACGAGAGCGTGTATTTGTGATTATTCTGGTTTTTAAAATCTATATATATACTATTAGTATATCTAAGGATGAAGTCGCACTGCACTTGCACCACTATGGAGATGGTTAATCGTTTTCTCTATGCAGATTGAATGATGAGCCGATACGCAAGGGGTACCGGTAGGGGAGCCTAATGGGAATGCTGCTGAGATGAGGACAATGTTTACTAACCTCATAAGAGAGATGCTTAGGGATGTGCAGAGGGCAGCTCCCAATGCTGGTAATGGAGATGGTCCAATAGTGCGGGCGCCTAGGGACGATTTCGCTAAGCTGAATAAGGATTATACTAGTCTTGGTGGGAAGCCGTTCCACGGAACGGAGTCGGCTATGGATGTTCAGGATTGGTTGGATAGCTGCGAGCGTATCTTCGAACACTTGAGTATCGAGGCTGCGATGAAGAGAAGGCTAGCATCCCGTCAGCTGTAAGGTCGGGCAATGAATTGGTCGAATGCTATAATGGCAGCTACTCCCGAGGATCAGATTACTTGGGATCAGTTTAAGGCTCGCTTTAGCGATAAGTTCATTCCAGCTGCTCAGAAGTCAGTGTTGTTTAAGAGATTCTTAGAACTCAAGCAGAATGGCAGAGCTGTCTCAGAGTATATTGTCGAATTCGACACTTTGTCGAAATATGGGTTATCCCTAATAGATACTGCCGAGAAGAGGAACGAGAAGTTCATAACTGGTTTGGATGGATACTTGGGGGAAAGGCTTATTAACCACATCGATGAGACGTTTGAGTCGAATGTGAGGAAAGCTTTAAGATCGGAAATTCTTTACCCTAAGTCGAAGAATGAGGTCGCATCTGCAGAGGAGCCAAAACCGCAAGCAAGCAGTGGAGGCAAGAGTGGTTCTCAGAATAAGAGGAAGCAGAACCAGAATAAGGATGGCCAGAAGAAGAAGAAAGAGGTTGAGTGCTTCAGCTGTGGCAAGAAGGGCCATTATGCTAGTAATTGTCGAGCAAAGTCAGCAGACAGGAAGTGCTTCAACTGTGGCCAAGTGGGACATCACAAGGACAAGTGTCCACAACCCCCTAAAGAAAAACAGATGGTGAAAGTATATGCCCTTAATGTTGTTCCTTCTTCGTCGAATGCCCCAACTGCGGCGGAGAAAGGAAAGAATGTTGTTATTCAAGGTATGCTTTCTGTTTATGATGTTCCAGTTAGAGTGTTGTTTGATACCGGAGCTTCCAGTTCCTTCATATCTAGTGACCTGGTAGATAGGTTGGGATTGGAGCCCGAGATTGTCGATAGACCTTTAGTAGTGACGAACCCGATTGGTGGTTCGACTAACCTTAGCATGATTTGTCGTAATGTGGTCTTATCGAGTCATGGATGCATGTTTGTTTATGATTGCTTTGTTTTTGGCTTTACTGGGTTTGGCATTATTTTGGGAGTCGATTGGCTCCAAAGATACGGGGTGGTGGTAGACTGTGAGGACTTTTTGGTGACAGCTAGAGCGAATGATGGAAGGAGGGTAGTATTTGGTGGTCTACCTAGTGATGGGGTAATGGCTAGTTTTCTAAATTCCCTCGACATCCCGTATGATGAGTTGTTAGGTTTTCCCATGGTTGGCCAGTATCCGGACGTCTTCGAGGAAGTGACCGGGCTCCCACCACACCGAGAGATTGAGTTCCGTATCGATTTGGTGAAAGATCCCAGACCTATAGTGATGCCACTTCGTCGTATGGCGCCAAGGGAGCAGCGAGAGCTCGGGGTGCAAGTAAGCGATCTTTTGAAGAAAGGCTTTATCAGAAGAAGTGTTTCTGAGTGGGGAGCACCAGTTGTGTTTGCTCCCAAGGCTGATGGTTCCCTTCGATTGTGTGTGGACTACCGCGAATTGAATAAGGTGATGAGGAAGAATAAGTATCCTCTACCGCGGATAGATGATTTATTTGATCAGTTAAGTGGCCCGAGAGTATTTTCCCAGTTGGATCTCGCGACAAGTTTTCATCAGCTTAGAGTGGAAGCTGAAAGTATAGCTAAAACGGCCTTTCGGACGCCGTCCGGATTTTATGAGTGGTTGGTCATGCCATTTGGGTTAACCAATGCACCAGCATATTTTGTGGATCTAATGAATAGGGTATTCAGAGATCAGTTGAATAAGTTCATTCTTGTGTTCATGGACGATATACTTGTTTATTCAAAGACAGAGGAAGAACACAAGGAACATTTGAGGATAGTGATGGAGGTGTTGAGAAAACACCAATTGAAAGCAAAGTTTTCTAAGTGTCACTTCTTGAGGAGGGAAGTGAGATTCTTGGGCCATGTTGTTTCAGAGAATGGTATTGCCGTGGACCCTGCGAAGGTGGCTACGGTACAAGATTGGTCTACGCCCTAGAATGCAACGGACGTAAGAAGTTTCTTGGGATTGGCTGGATATTATCATAAGTTTATCCAAGACTTCTCCAAGATAGCAGCACCGTTGGCTCAATTGACCAAGAAGAATCAAGCTTTCATCTGGGACGAAAAGTGCGAGAATGCATTCAAGAGTCTAAAGGAAAAGTTGACATGTGCACCAGTGTTAGTCATTCCTAAGGGGGATGAAGAGATGACGGTATATACGGATGCATGTAGTACCGGACTAGGTGCTGTGTTGATGCAGGGAGGTAGGGTTGTAGCTTATGCAAGTCGGCAACTGAAACCACATGAGAAAAGATACCCTACCCATGACTTGGAATTAGCAGCGATCGCGTTCACATTGAAGATGTGGAGACATTATCTCTTGGGAGAAAGATTTGAGATGTTTACTGATCATAAATCGTTAAAGTATCTCTTCTCTCAGAAGGATCTAAATCTCCGACAGCAAAGATGGTTAGAATTCTTAGCTTCCTATGATTTCGATATCGCATACACACTAGGAAAGGGCAATGCGGTAGCAGATACATTGAGTAGAAGACATGCCAGTTTAGGGGCTATGTTTCTAGAATGGAAGCAACTGGAGTACATCGTTAGGTATGATTTCAGACCAAAGTGCGAGTTGGATCCCGAAATGTTAGCAAGTTTGATGGTCAGACCCACTTTGATTGAGTGGATTGGTTCCAGCCAGAGGGACGATCCTAACCTATTGGAAATCATCTCAAAGTTAGAGATGAAAATCGACGAAGAGATGAGCAAGTATGGGCTTGATCGAAATGGATGGCTTAGAAAGAATGGAAGACTTGTTGTACCCAATGTCAATGGATTGAGAGATGAAGTGCTTAGGGAATGTCATCACTCAAAACTGATTATACATCCCGGTGGTAACAAGATGTATCGAGACATGAAGCAGACATACTACTGGGAATGGATGAAAAGAGGCGTTGGGAAGTTTATATCCAAATGCATGAATTGCCAGCTAGTTAAAGTTGAGCAAAAGAAGCCTAGTGCTTTGTTGCAACCATTAGAGATTCCAGAATGGAAATGGGAACAATTCTCAATGGATTTCATTGATGGGTTACCAAGGACTAGATCAGGCCATGATAGCATTTGGGTGATTGGGGACTGATTGACTAAGAGCGCAAGGTTTATACCCGTCAAGTCGAGTAGAACGACAGCTAAGTTAGCTGAACTGTATATGAAGTGGGTAGTGAGATTTCATGGGATACCCAAGGGCATTGTGAGTGACCGGGATTCGTTGTTCACTAGTGGATTTTGGAAGAGCTTACAAGAGGCGTTAGGATCAGAATTACATCTCAGTACCGCGTATCATCCTCAAACCGATGGACAGACAGAGAGGGTGAATCGAGTATTAGAAGATCTCTTGAGAGCTTGCATATTAGACTTTGGTGGATCATGGGATGAACATTTACATCTAGTAGAGTTTGCATATAATAATAGTTATCAATCCAGTATTGGTATGGCTCCATCTGAAGCTTTGTATGGAAGACCGTGCAACTCACCGTCATGTTGGTTAGAAACTAGTGAGAAGTTCGAGCTTGGACCAGATGTGATAAGAGAAACTTTAACTAAGATTAAGGTTATTCAACAGCGAATGAAGGCTGCCCAAGATAGGAAGAAGAGTTATGCTGGTAAGAGGAGAAGAGAATTAAAGTTCCCCATTGGCGACTTGGTGTTTGTCAAGATTTCTCCGTTGAAGAGTGTGATACGATTTGGCAGGAGAGGCAAGTTAGCACCAAGATTTGTTGGTCCATTCTCAGTTCTTGAGCAAATTGGGAATTTGGCATATAAAGTTGAATTACCAGAGAAGATGGCAGGAGTTCATAATGTATTTCATGTTTCCCAGTTAAGGAAATTCGTGCACGACCCAGATGTGACTATTTCACCTAATCAGTTGGGTGATATCGAAGTTGAGCCCGAAACGGTTGGGAATTGCAGGCCTATGCGTATTGTTGGGAACGATACGAAGCAACTTCGAAGGAAGGCGGTGAAATTAGTCAAAGTTCAGTGGGGCGAGAATGAGAATGACTGTACTTAGGAGACAGAGGAAAGGATTAGGAAGACGTATCCAGAACTCTTTACCGGGTAAGATTTCGGTTTCGATTTAGTCTTTCCGCATGCTAGGATAGGTTTGTTTTGTTTGTTTTATATGTTTGATTGTTGTATATGACTGGTAGGCATGCGTGATCCTTTGTATGATTTGGGTTAAGGAATTTCGGGGACGAAATTTCTTAAGGGGGGAGAGTGTAATGACCCGCATTCTATGCATCATAGGATCGTAGAATAATTATTTCATCATCATAAAGGGTCGTATGGTCATGTAACTTTGGGAAATGACTATTGGGGTCATTTCCGATTTTAGTCGATTTTTAAATGACCATTTTGCCCCTAGCTGATCTTGTTTTGGCCATAACTTTTGATTGGAAAGGAATTTTCACCTGAAACCACTTCCATTAGATCCGGATGATGGTTTACCTTTCTGTAGAATGGTCACATTAGCTAAACGGACTCACCATTTGGGAGATATGGCTGAAACAAGTTTCAGATGGTGAAAACCTGCTTAACCGGGCCTAATTTTGGGTGATTAGTGAGTGGGCCCATAACCCATTTCGGGATTAGGGTTATGGCGAGGCTGATAGGGTTAGGAAATTCAGTTCCTATCATTTTCCGGCCGCCACTTTTTGTTTCTTCAAGTTTAGCCATGGCCTCCACTTTCTAAAACACCCCAAATCACCTTCTAATCACTAATTAAGCCAAATCTACATCAAATCAAAACGGATTAGCACAAGAATCGAGGTAGAGCTGCTTTGTTGCATTGGTATTCGTGCCTAAATAGAGACATTTTCAGATTTGGTATTTCATTTGTGTCTAAGGTGAGTGATTTGCAAAGTTTCTCACTAATTATGGTTAATTAAGGGTAATTAGTGTTGATTAGCGAATTTATACATTAATAAATTCTAGAAAAATATTTATAAAATTTGAAATGATGTTTTAGACCTCTGTTTATAGTTTGGGTTAATTTGGTTAAGTTTTGCTAATTATATCATTAGATATGCCTAAATATGTTTAAGGGAAAATATGGGGTTTTGACTATGTTTGATCCGTTTTAACTTATCATATTGTTGTTTTGATGTTTGTGAATGATTATACATGTTGCTATGAATGTATGGTACGCTTTGCGATTGTCTAGAAGTGTTAGATTGGTCGAAAACGCCGTCGAATGGCGTAAAACAGTCACTGGAAAGAAGTTCAGGAAATCGGCTAAACCGGATCGGATCGCCCCTCTTTACCCGACCAGACCCGATGGTTGAGCACGACCCGAACTATGGCCCATCTCCCCTTGAACCATGAAGTTGTTGGACGGATGCCAGGACCACGAACTGATAAGGGATCACGATCCGACTCTGCTTGGTGACCATGAGTTGAAGCACAACTGAACAGAGCTATGGAGCTACCCCGACCTGAAGAACACGACCCGACCCGGAGGGATTGCCACGATCTGCTGATGCACGACGACCCGAACCAAGTGGAGTACCGCGACCCAATCCAAAGGGGGAAGCACGACCCGACCCGAACAGAGTTGATGGCCTCAGACTGAACAAAGAGGGAAGGACCGATCCGAAGTGATGTGAAGAACCGAACAGATCCGGTGAAGACCAAAAACTCGAGATGCAAAGGTAGTCCAAATAGGGAGTTTGTACTCAGGATCCAGTTGGGAACCAACGAGTTAACTTCATGATTGGGCTTTGCTGCGGGACGTGTGCTAAGGGGTTGTCGATGTTTGTGACTTTGGATCACTACGTATGGGAGGTACCTGGACGGATTCAGGGCCACAGTGGCCTAGGTATGACTAGTGGGCTATAGACCAATGAAGTGGGGTCATTTGAAAGGGTTTGGTCATGATCCCATGGGATAAGCTTGGTGGTAGTAGTAGTTGTACAAGTCGAACTCCGTCATTACCTCGATGGGTCTAGTGATCAAAGTGGTGATATCATATGCTTTACTCACGGAGTGAGAGATGTGAGGATGGTTGCTATGTTTGATTTGTTTGCCATCACTATGACATGCACACCCCCACCCCCGTATTCTTTACACCTTGTGTTAGTGGCACCTCAGAGTATTGTACAGTATGTAATGCCAACTCTTTGGTTGTAGGTCCAGGTTCTGGTATGGTTTAGTATACCTGTTATTGTTCTGTCTTGCTGCTTATCGCTCATACTAGACTTTTTGTCTAGCCCAGAGTTTTATGTCTCTTCTTATTACTCTGGGTGCTCTCATGAGCAGACTAGAGACAGGTTAGGTGGTATGCACGAGTAGATGTACCGGAGACGAGCATGATGCTTCCACGTATGATATATAGATATTCTCCCTGTGTCGCTGCTGGTCACTACCTTGGGCATTAGTAGTGTACCCTTTCTTTCTTTTGCTTTAGAGACAGTTTTAAAGTTGTAATGATGATGTGGAACACAAGCTGTATTTGGATTTTCTGCTGCTATGATGTTTAGTTTTCAGCTTATGCACTGTCTCGCCTGTTTTATGTCAAGCATGTTGTTATTATATTTTATCCCATGCGCTGTGAGACATTCTACAGGTTTTCGATTAGTTCATTCTCTTCTTTCCTTTCTTTAGCGACCGTTCTGTGCTAATCGGGCATGTGTACAGCGCAATTTCGGGGGAAATGCCGGCTGGTGCGGCGGGGGCTGTCACAGTTGGTTTGTTAGGGATTGCAGATTAAGGATCTTAAGGCAAAACAAACACTAGAGGGGGGTGAATAGCTTTTATAAGGACTTTATGAAAATCTTAAACCTAAATGATCTACTACATGAATCACACACATCATAGATGATCACAAACGCAGAATAAAATACAAACATAGAAACAAATAAATATAATATGCTGAAAAGGAAAGAACACAACGAATTTTATGTTGGTTCGGATTACTCCTACGTCCAGTCCCACGCAACACCGGATTGCGCTGAGTTTTATTATTATCAATATCTAAGTACAACCCCTTGATTTCATGGCTACAAGGTTAACACCACTCCCTTAACTTGATTTTAGAGCTAGAAGGACTCCCAAACAATTCCCAAATGAATATAACATCCCAAGAAACCTTCAGTAGCACTTCCAAACTGATAGTAGTAGATAGAGATTGAGAAAAGATGAAGTTTTATATAATTTGAGTGGAAATTGGCAAAGTATAAGTGTAGAAATCAAGAAAATGATGTATTTTAATGGTGGTATGAAAAGGGGTGAAGATGGAGAAGAAGAATGAAAAAAAATATACTAACATTTCTATTAAAAGACACTTACTTTGAAAATCGAAAAAATGATAGTTGTATGTCGACATACGTCTTATGTTTTGATTTTTTTTAAACTATTTTTCTAGTGTTTAAACATATGTACTATTCTGGAAATTCTTGAATCAAAACTTAGTAATATAAATAAATATTCTAAAGTGCAAAATCATATGAAATCATAATAATATAATATATAAACATATTTAAAAAGTTATAAGGCTTAAAATTATAAAACTATATAACTATATTTAAACTTATGTATATTAAAACTTTAAACTTATATGTTTGAAATCATAAGTAAGATAAAATAATTTGAAATCAGAATTTGAGTTTTGAAAATAGAATTTGAACTTGGAGTGCTACTCAGAGTCTTACATATAAACTAGACTCTATTACTATATTTTTCTTAAACTCTTGAAATCTTGGTATCTTGATAACTTGATTACTCGTGAGTCTTGAATCTCTTCTAGATCCTGAATCTCTTGAAACTCTAAAACTATGCAGTGTTCAGTATTTAAGTCCTATATACAAACCCTACATATATATGTATATATATTCTAGATGGAAACGTTAGTATATATTTTGTAATCAATTAATAATGATAACCGAAATAATGTTGTTGTCATCAAAACTCCATTCTCTAACATGGTTAAGTTCCATAAAGAAAATGGAATTTTAATGAATATTTTATTAATATAATAATAGCTGGAAAAATAAAAGTTTGATTTTGACATTTGATTTTAGATGGACGCAAAGATATTAAAATATCGATGAATATTCATAACAGTAGAAAATGGTTTTGATTTGATTTTCAAATACTTGTGGCACATCGAAGTTTTATCTTCGAAATAAATAGTAACTTTTAAAAGTGCATTTCAGATATGTTATTTAGAAGATGTTTTAAAAACAAGTTTCTTTTCGAAAATTTCTTGTTTATTTTAATTACGAGTATCAGGAAAATTTGGATTGAAAATATTGAAGTTTGAAAAATAATATTATTTTAATCATTATAATATTATTATGATGTTGTAGTATTGAAATAAAAGATTTTTGAGTATTGAAACAAAAATATAAGTTTAGAAAATTATTATATATTTTTATATAATAAATTAAATGTTTTTCAAGTGATTCGACATATTTCATATATATATATATATATACATATATATATATATATACATATATATATATACATATATATATGCATATATATACGTCGAATAAAAATTAAAATGGAACGTGTCGCATAGCGGTAGTTCTCGTTTTTGATATGTAACTTTGAATGGATATACCGGGAGATGCGACCGTCGGATTTTCCCGAAACTGAAACAATTGAGTTCATTTTGAAAAGAACTTTCAAATAATAAGAAGAGATTTAAAATCTAATGATTAGATTTTGAGAAATGTTCAATTCAAATTTGAATGAAAACAACGCCATGACCTATACTGACCTCTAATTGGAAATTACGAGTATGGACTATTTTTATTTCTATAAAAATAGTGTAAAATCATTATAAAATATTATACATGATTTATAATGGATTTAAACCAATTTCACATGGTTTATAATGATAATAGTGGTTAAGTATAATTTGGTGGTTTTGTGTAAAAGCTAGTATAACTGATTTTCGTAAATGTTGGGAATAAGAATTTTAATTGGTGAATCAATAATCCAAATAACGATTTGATCTGATTTTTTTTGGGTGCGAATTATTGGAAAAGACTGGGTTTAACCCATTTCGAATAATTAAACGACGATTAAAAGTCGAAGATATTGAAGACGGCGTAATACCTGTAATCTTCTCATCGAATGGATTGTTGTTAATGCCCTGGATTTGGGTAGCTCCCTTGAAGGAATTACAGTGATAGTGGTCCAGACATACTTGTTGATTGTCCGGATGTGCGAGGGCCTTTCTCCTGTATTGGACATATAGGACGATGAATAAGGTGCCTTCGGTTTCGTTCAGACCCAGAACGGGCTTGCAAATGGATTGTGTGTCTGGCATTGTATTTCATTCTATATTAATTGATTTCTACTAAACATATATCTGTTTGGTGGCGGAGAATTTATTCTCTTAGCTTAACACCCTTCTCTGAGACGTATGATGTTGACCAACTTTTTGACAAAAGTTGTCAAGGCTCGATGGATCAGAGCCCAATGTCCAAAAGGCTCGCCATATAGTATTGACCGATCACAATAGACGGCTCTCTATTCCAAAAAGTCCAAACAAGGCTCGGCTCGATCCAGAGTCCTTCCAATAGCGGCACATCTCTTCCCTGCATGACGCTCACCCAGCCAACCGAGTCAAACTCTCCTTAAAATTCGGATCTACCGAATTTAATTGGGAAAGTATCCTGATGAATCATCTAATTTCTAGCGAAGTCTGATTCTCAAGGCAATTAAATGGTCAAACGCATCTAGCTAAAATGCTTCTTTTGATACACCATAGTTCAAGTACCACGCAAGCCATACTTCCCGAGAGAACTATTACTCAGTAGCAGACTGCGTCCCACCGCCACAACTATTTAGTGGGGTCGAGCTCCACGTGTCTAAGCTTCACAAAAGAGGCAAGCCACGTGGCACACAACTCATCCCACTCCTCCAACTATAAATATCCCATTAACAAAATTAGAAAGGCAAGTTGAGTTCTCCATTTCCAACATACGCCCGGTATACTAGAAAACTTCCAACCGTGCACTTCATATATTACAAAGATATGGTAATCTCTACTTCTCTTCTACTGAGAAAGAATCACTTGTACTTTGTAATCCTAAAAAATCAATAAATATAAAGTGGACGTAGGCACTGTAACACCCCACATCCGTTAAGGTCACTCACAAAGGGAATGCCTTAACTTCAGTGGAGCATTATGGGTACTGGAACAGAAATATTACAAGACAGACATATATAAAACAACGGAAAGTAAAGTGGAAGTACTTCAAATCATTTATAAAATATAATTGTTTACAATAAAAGCCCATCAACTTCCAATACCCAATTACATAGCTAAAATATATGTCTTGCTCAAAAACAAAGAAGCATAAAAATAAATTGTGATATTCCCTAATAAAGCAAAGCAAGCCATAGCCAAGGGAAATCCAAGCAGTACATGAAAGAACCTTGGAGCTTGGTAAGATCCGAACTAAGCTGTATTCCCACCCTGCAAACCTGGGGGGGAACGAAAGAAAAAGAGGTGAAACAAACTGGGTCAGTCATAAAGACTGAGTAAGTCCTAGTGGCTTTCAGCATAAAAACAGGTAAAGATAACATGGCATGAATAAACTGAAAGTAAACTAAGCATGACGACAAGATAAGCTACAGGCACGATAACTAAGAATAACATCATAGGATTTCTGTCACGTATAACATTGCAAGGTTCTCATTCAAGATGAACTAAGTATAGTTTTGCAAGATTTCTATCAAGCATCGAAAGATTTCTCTGCTTCACCATTAAAATGATATCTATTTGCTCTGCACCACCTAACTAGTGTCCCAACTAGTAATCTATATAAAATGATAAAATCATAACGTGATCCCGATCCCCGAAATTAAGGTTGCTTTCACGTGTACATCTATTATTTATTACCTAGATCTAATCTAGGGTCTTCTATCGAGCGCTTCCTAGATTCAACCAGGATTTATGCCACCTAGGTCCAACCTAGGGATTATGCTACCTATTGAACACTTCTCGGATTTAGTTTATGCCACCTAGGTCCAACCTAGGGATTATGCTACCTATGTGTGTCATACGGCCTCCAATGATTGTAGATACCTATGCTGGTCCCACCATGGGGTGTATCAAGACCCATGGTGGCGGCCCGACGCGATTCTAGAATACATAGGCTATACTATTGGTGCCCCCAGTGCTTTGTTTGTCTGCTCCGAAGTGTGTGCACGCCCGCACTCCGTTAGAACCCACACTGTTGCACCCACCGCTGTCGCTTTGACCGCTTACAATCATCCCAGTAATCGTGCCCCACCCTGCCTAGTTTCAGGGTACCATGATACCTAATTGGGTTACTGCTGAAATGGGTCCCCGTTACTAGGGTTTGCTACTGGTTAAGTTTGTGGGCCTATATATACAGATATTACCCACCTTCCCGTGATGTACTTAACCCATCGATTCAAGCATGCTTATTAATGGTTAAGTTTGTGGGCCTATATTTACTAATATTACCCACCAACCCGATATGTACTT
The DNA here is from genome assembly GCA_030737875.1 of Allium sativum. Taxonomy (NCBI): domain Eukaryota; kingdom Viridiplantae; phylum Streptophyta; class Magnoliopsida; order Asparagales; family Amaryllidaceae; genus Allium; species Allium sativum. Next base: position 382,055,815 of record CM060926.1, read on the forward strand.
AACCCTCTCCGTCCATCACGTTAAGTTGGTTAAGTGTTTTCTCTTGTTTTACTTAACCCTACCACACATCATGTTATATCGGTTAAGTGTTGTTCATTGTGTTACTTAACCCTACCGCAAGCCTTGTTACACTGGCTAAGTGTTCTCCCTTATGTTAACTTATCCCTATCGCATGTCATGTCATATTGGTTAAGTGTACATTGACTTAGCCCACCTACTTATCATGTTGTGACGGTTAAGTGTTACCCTCTGTTGTTACTTAACCTTACCACGCATCACGTTATATTGGTTAAGTGCATGTTAACTTAACCCCATCCACCAGTCATATAATAATGGTTAAGTGTTACCCTCGTGTGTTTACTTAACCCTACCACGCATCAGGTTATATCGATTGGGTGTTATCAACCTATTCAAGTTAGCTCAACCCATCCGCTAGTCATGTTATAACGGTTAAGTGTCATTAGCCTAGCCACGTTACTTAACCCACCCATTCATATCATATTGGTTGAGCCTACATTTATAAGTTTTACAAGTTCTTAACTCATACCGGTTAGGTCCACATTTACATGTCAAATTTCCATGCCATCCCACCTAACCCTCTAACCATACCCACGTCTTATTATGGTTAGTATTCCTTAATTCATTCATTATGACGAACGAATCATGACCTCTCACATTAGACCGTGCATTTGTTGGTCACTGGATTTGCCGGGCGGTTCCGGGCAGATTTACACCACAATCTGGGTCTAACCTCGTGTCATAAACCGTTACGCCTACAATTTGGCCTTCGACCTCTCACATTAGACTGACACTTTGTGGCTACTGGATTTGCCGGGCGGTTCTGGGCAGATTTACACCACAAACTGAGTCTAAACTCATGTCAAAGGTTAATTAATGGTCGTATTCCACCCAAAACCCCAATATCAGTTCATGTGTTTAACATATAGAAATGTTCATGATTCACGTTTTTGCCCTAAAACGTATTCCCAAATTATTGTCATAATTCTCTATAAGATTATGCCAAGTTATAGCCTTTTATTTACAATACATGCCAATTACCCAAAACCCAACTTAGGCGCGTTCATATTAAACTTCTACTAAGCCATAAATTATCATATATGTTTCAACTCCAAATTTTACAAAATTAACATATGCCCAAGTTCTAGATTACATGTAAATTTTACATATGCCCAATTCGTACCAAATTTACATATGTTCAATTTATGTCGTTTTACATGTATGCCAATTTTATGCCATTTTACCATGTCAAGTTCTAGCCAAAATTACATGTATCAAGTTTCATACCCAATAAACCCAAATCATGATTCATGATGTAGTTATCCCAAACTATAATTTTTTTTATTACAGTACATGTCAGTTGCCCAAGTTCATAATACATGTTTATGCCAACTATCAAGTTTACGATTGCTTTCATGTTCAAATTCCCAATTCTACATATGCCTAATTAACATAAGCCCAATCTTTTGATTTAATTTACATAGTCCTAAACTCGTGATTTAATTTACATGCCAATTCATGTATGCCCAAACTTGCAATTTCAATTATATTGACAATATCCAAATTTCAAATTTCATGTTATGAAATCTATTCCACCACACACATATATCCAAATAGGTAATATCCCAATATTTCCCCGTATACAAATCGCACGTATATCGTAGTTTAGGCCTAAGTCCGAAATTGACCAAGGTTCATCAAAAGAAAAATAAATAGGGGAAGGTAGAATTTGTATAACAATAAGTACAGAGAGAAAACTGGCATAAGAACATCGTCTCAGGCATAAAAGATAGATCTTGATAATAATATCAACATGAATCAAGAAAAACTGATTTACAACAAACTGAATAGATCATAGGCTTGACATGAAAATGAGAATAGAAAAGTCCCAAAACTCAAGATTCAAGAAGCAATAGATCTGAATCAATAAACATACTTAAATCCAATTCCACTTTATTCCATGGCCATATTATAATTAAATGTTTAAATCTAAAAACAACTAGAACTTATAGAGAACGGGTAATGAATTAAGAACTGAATTTGTTGTGAAAATGTCGCGGCGTTGTTAATTTATTGTCTTGAATCATTGTAGAAGCCTTGTTCTTTGAATTGATTTGAGTTTGAATGCTTGTACTTTGATTTGGAGACAACGGCCATGATTCAAGAGGTATTTTAGCAGCATAATGGTGTAAGAATGATTTGATATGAATTAGGTTAGGTCTAAGGGTGTTTTTATAGGTGTAGCAACTAGTTTAGGCCCTTAGATTAACCCTAGAATCAATCCAGACCGTCAAAACACGTCTCAGGCTTCAAAAATGAGTTCTGGTTCAAAACAGGCCGACCAGGTCGACCTGTAAGGGGGGGAGGTCGACTACATGGTCGAACTAGGGGGTAGATCGACCCTAGGGTCGACCATGTGGTCGACCTGGTCCCCAGGTCGACCCCCAGGTCGACCTGCCTGGTCATGTGCTGCCTAAAATCTGCTGAATCTTCTGCAGGCCATAACTTCTTCATCCGGACTCCGATTTTCGAAAACTCAGACTCTATTTCATGTAAAATTTCAAGACGAACCCAATGGCGCAACCCGTTTCCCATGATTATCCTTTTAAAATTTAATTATACCCTGATTTCTAGTTTCAACATGCTATTAAAATTCGGGTTGTTACAGGCACCGATTTTTCCGGACCACTATAAAAATCTCATGTGTGTTCCTTATTTTTATTTACTTTCTCGTACTCTGTGATTGTTATTCATGTGCTCTACGCACGATTAGGGATTGACCGTCACTAGTGACCAACTTTTGACGTCAACACTTTGGCGCTCCAAGTAGGGGGACGCACCAAACATACCATACGACCTTCGATCGCTTTCGGCCATTTCTAAATCGTACGACGGCAAACAAGCAGAAGAAGGATTCTTCGTCTTCCCATCCTTTGCATGTCGATGTAGCAGGAACAACAGCAACGGAGGCAAGCCATGAGGCTTCCTCCTACGAAGACATGTCCCTATACCTCACCTGGGCGACATGGACAAAATCTTGTCTAAGTTCAGAAATCAGATGACATCTCAGAGTGAGCTTCTCAAACGTCAGTAGGAAGCGACGAATGCCCTCCTCGCTTAGATAGACAAGGGACCCAACATTCCGATATCATTTCCTACCCCGAGCAAGACTGGGGGGACACATTTGCTTCCTACTGGCTCATTTTCACTTCTCGATCAGCCAATGCTAGGATCATCGTTGTCGGTAATACATAGATTTATGATAGCCGCAGATTCTCAGGTCGGCATTGGCCAAATTCCGGATCAGCCAACCATTTTGCCTTCATTTTAGGGCTCGACTCAACCCCCTGGACGGATTGTTCCAGATCCATCACAACCGGTGGGTTGACTAGAAACAAGAACATTTCTACATCTGGTTCGGCCAGCATCTTACCACAAACCCGTCTTATGATGCCTCTCCTTCAACGAAGAGCTGGTGACAGCAACCTTCCGTGACAACAAGACCACTCTACCATACTGCTCCTCAGCATGACAGGAGGAAAAGCTACTGTAAACCCTTCTAACGTCGCCCCGAGTAGGGGCAACACCGATCCCCACGTGGGCATCACTCGCCTGAGCCCATTACTCCTAATAGGAACATGTATGGTTAAGTCCAATAATAACCAGGTGACTTTAGCTGCGACTGAACCAGGTCCCAAGACCAGGATACATCCTCACTCTCACCTTCACTCATATCTCGGAGGTCGACCCCAACCAGTCGTTCCCCTTCCCGGCATGCTTTCTGCGGATTTTAATCTTAGGACTCTCGCCAATGTCCCTAGTGCAGAATTGGATTTGTGGCAATGACTCCTCAGGGATGGAAGCTAGCTTGCAAGTATCATTAGACGCTTAACTCGAGGAATGAATTCTCAACAAGATGTAGATGACATCCATCGCAGTTCATTCACAAGGGAAATCAGAAACTCCCGAAACCCTCCAGACTTCAAACTTCTGGTCATTGAGCCCTACAACGGTCGGACCGAACCGACCATTTATCTCATGCGATACATGTGCCACATGGAAGTACTCTCTGCAACTACCAATGTCATGGGCAAGTGCTTCCCCCTCTTCCTTACCGACATACGGGCATGTGGTTCCAGCAGCTAACAACTGAGTCAATCAACAACAGGAATATGTTGGACACCCGCTTCATCGTGCATTTCAGAGTTCACATCACCCGACCAAAGAGCGTCATGTTCCTTACCACCATAAAACAACGAAGCGAAACCCTTCAATCCTTCCTAGAAAGATTCAGTGCGGCCGTAGCATCAGTTGATCGACCTGAGCCATCGATGGTGCTTATGGCCGATATTGCAGGTGTTCAGAACCGATCAGAATTTAGGATGTCTTTAACAAGAGTTCCTCTCATGGTTGACGACTTCTATGCCGAAGCAGACCGATTCCTCAGACAAGAAGATGCGAACATCGAGATGGAAAGCCTCAAAGTGCTTTCCATCAAGGACAGAGGTCCATCCAACACTAATGGCCAGAGCAAAGGCAAAGGAAAGGTCTCAAAAAAGAGCGATCGCAACGTGCGACTCCGAAGAGAGAACAAGTATGATTAGTACACCGAGCTCAACTCCTATCTACTTGATATCTACCTTGACGTACAAGGAACTCCTCCCTTCCCAAAACCTCCTCAAAGGGAGCCGACCAAAAAGGAACTCGATTTTGGAAAGCACTGCATGTACCACAACATGGAAGGCCACAACACCAGTGAATGTAAGTACTTATGGGATATCATTAAGGATATGTTTAGGCGTGGAGAACTGCCCGAGCACATCAAGAAACCTATACAGGTGCCGCCATAATCTTCTGCCCAAGCTCCTTAGGTCGGTCCTCGAGCTCCTAGAAACGAAAAGGACCCTGATCTCAGCAATCGCGACATTATCATCAAATAATAGGATTTAGTTTTTTCCATTTCTTAAAGATATAAGAAATGTACTTTCAGTATTTTCTTTCAATTATGTGGATATGTTGAAGTACATACGTACGGAATTAACTCCTAGGCATGATGTAGATTCAACTATCGCTCTTTAGAGTTTATTTTCATTTTCATGTAATAGCTCTTTAGTAACAATAAAGTTTATTTTCTGAACATGGATTATGTTTGAAATGATTCAAAGCCAAGCATGATCGACCACTCGCCGACCCAAATATGTTCAGTGCTAGCCACCGTTTCTAAGCTACGGTTGATGCCTTCCACCAAAGCTAAGCCAACTCCATGAGCCGAGTATGGCCTCCCTTCCATAAGCCGAGTATGACTAATAGTTACCATTTCCATAAGTCGAGTATAGCTAATACTTGCCCCCTCTTTAAGCCGACTGTGGTTGCTACTCGCCAAACCTCACAATACATCTTTAAAATCATGGTTTATACTCAAACCTTCTGATTACTCGGTCAAAATCCAACCTTGGAAGCCCTGGAATAACCAACTATACTGTCTCCTTAGGCCAAACCGAGTATGGTTAATACACGCCACCACTTCTTATCAAGCTCGCGGTCATCTCTAAACCGGGAATGGCCTATACAACCATTATAGGCATTGGACATCACGACAAAGTCTGTCAACTAATACTGTAACATTTCCAGCCTTAATATGGTCTTTGGTGGTTATCGGTTTTCTGACCTTAATACGATATACACCGATCATCGATTTTCGGGCCTTAATACAACTAATAGGATCGTTGGATTTCTAGCCTTAATATGGTTCGGCTGAACTGTAGTTAATTTGCACATTGAGCTATGAGACAACATTCTTTAAAAGATCCAAAACACATATCCCTTTGCCAAAGAAGATGTATTCTGGGGGGCAAAGTATTGACCAACTTTTTGATAAAAGTTGTGAAGGCTCGATGGATCAGAGCCCAATGTCCAAAAGGCTCACCATGCAGTATTGACCGATCACAACAGAAGGCTCTCTATTCCAAAAAGTCCAAACAAGGCTTGGCTCGATCCAAAGTGCTTCCAGCAGCGGCATATCTCTTCCCTACGTGATCGCTCTCCCACTGACCAAGCCAACCTCTCCTTAAAATTCGGATCGACCGAATTTACTTGGGAATATACCCGATTCTTAAGGCAATTAAAGTGGTTAAATGCATCTGACCAAAACATTGCATTTGATACACCATAATTCAAGTGCCACGCAAGCCATACTTCCTGAGAGAACTATTACTCAGGAGTAGACCGGGTCCTACTGCCGCAACTATTCAGCCGGGTCGAGCTCCACGTGTCCAAGCTCCCCAGAAGAGGCAAGCCACGTGGCACACAACTCATCCCACTCCTTCAACTATAAATACCGCATTACCGTAATTAGAAAGGCATGTTGAATTCTTTACTTCCAACCCTCGCTCGGTATACTGGAAAACTTCCAACCGTGCACTTTAAATATTACAAAGATATGGTAATCTCTACTTCTCTTCTACGAGAAAGAATCACTTGTTTTTGTCGTCCTCAAAAATATGTAAATATAAAGTGGACGTAGGCACCGATTTTGTTGAACCACTATAAAAATTCCGTGTGTGTTCCTTGTTTTTATTTACTTTACCGTACTCTGTGATTGTCATTCGTGTGCTCTAAGCACGATTGGGGGTTGACCGTCACTAATGACCAACTTTTGACATCAATATATGAGCTCAGAGGTTATATATTAATAGACATCAGTTATGTAGCATAAATTGACAATGTGGCATGCTGAGATGCAGTGATCAAAGCTTTTGTTGAAAAGCAGAGCTTTGTGGATGATGATCAAAACATGGCTAATATAGTGTAGCTTTGTGTATGGCATTAATTCGCAAGCTTCACTCCCTGGTATGAGTCAATAACGGGATGAATGACCATAGGGAGGACATGCATTTCTATCTAGCTAGGAGTTATGCCATGGTATTGAACTTTAGCATTTTACTTACGTGGATGTTGGATTTGAGGCACATCGAATGTGGCCATACAAGGCTAGGATAGTCGACATACTGACTAGGAGGTCCAATAGGACCGAAAAACGTATTGTTTAGGCAATTGACTAATCCATTAGAAATGGGTGGACCGGCCCTGCCACTCCAGAGGGATGCGTGTATTTTCCTTGGGACATTTTGCTAGTGATATCCCGAAGTTCGAATGAGGAAGGATTCCTTGCCTCGGCTCATGATGGAAATCCAAATTCCAATGCGTAACTTTATGGTTTTAATTGTATACCTACGGCGATACAATACAATACGATGGGGTATTATGCCATCGAAGATTAATACATTTATTTTTGAAATTGTTTTTAAATTAAACACTAATAATAATATCAAATGATTTTCGCGTATCAAGCATGTTTGGTCATTATATGGTAAAACTTTATCCTCTGGCTTCCACTTGCATTGTGTGACAGGACTTGAGTCTTATAATGGCTTCATTTTTCAAAAAGCATTGTGTTGCTTTTATGCATGACATTCGTGTGGAGGAAACCCGTTTCATGTTATACGGCGTGGTCCTGTGATATGCCTTATTTTTAAAAATAAGTTAAGTTAACTATGGGTTTCTCATATCAGTCCCACGACTGACTCATATTTTATTTTTCCCTCGCAAACTCGGGTTCCCATAATTTTTACACAGGCAGCCAAGTGATCAGGTTGTTAGATTTTCTTTTTGGATAGGCACTGGAGTTGTGGATGTTGTTTGGATTTGGAGCTGAAGATGGACTTTTATTATTTCTTTTGAATTTTTTCAAGACATTCTCTTATGTTAATTATTTTTGATTCCGCTGCAAACTTGTTATCTTCAAGTTGAAACTTTATTTGCATAATTATGATCCTGTAATGATGTAACTCTGGTATTATTTCCGCTAATGTAAAGGATGTAAATTATTCTCTGATGTAATATTATTCTATGTTTTGTGATCTGCTGTTGCGTTTAATGTGTTATATTCTAACGACTATCCTTTCCGGTCTGGATCGGGGGTTTGGGTCGTCACAAGAAGTATTCCTTTGAATATTTTAATAAGATTTTTTATTGACCTCAAATTACCAAACTACTTATAGATAATATCATTTTTAATATCGTATCTATGCTTTTACGAGTTGCACTCTTTTCTTCACTTAATTTTTTTACCGTCATTTTTTCTAACTGAGGTTTTTAATGATGCAATAAACAATATCTAAATTGATTGAATAGATACATATAAGCAACAAAATAACAAGAGGGATGATCATCAAATATGTTTCAAAAAGTAAAATTTCAAGTTACCATATCAGCATATTCAAAATGGAATGTTATAATATATGTAAATTATTAGAACAAATATTCCAAACGTCATATAGTGTTATTGTAATTTTCATTTTTTTTTATGATAGTTTATAAATATTGCTTAGTTGTAATATTTGTTAATATATGAACTGAGAGTTCTTTAAAGTTCTTTTGGAAGGGAAATATTCGCTCAAAGTATTTGGCACCCATTTCTTCTGCAAGACTTGAACTACCCATTAACAAAGGTGGTTTGGGAATTATCAATACCAAAAAATGGAACATGCTGCCTTGGGTAAGCATATTAATGATATCTTATGCCACAAAGACAGCCTTTGGGTTAATTAGTCACGTAATCATATACTTAAGGACACTAGTTTTTGGGCTTTGACTGCTCTTCAAGGTCACGGTTGGACCTAGAAGAGTTTATTCAAACTCAAAGAATTGGTGTTTCCTTACTGTAAATTTGGTTGTTTTGCTTATGCGAGAACCAAATTCTAGCACGACCCTTGGTTAGACTTTGATCTTGTAATTGGAAAATGCATTACTTATCTTGAAATGCTCCAAACTAGTTCTAATTTTGAAAGTAAAGTCCCTGATCTGTTTGTTGAGGGCAATTTCCACTTACCTGCCACCTCCAGTCAAAATGTTTAAGGCATTTGTAATAAGACCAACTCGAGCAGAAAGAGTGAGCAAGCTTGCAATGTATGGAATTGGAAAGGTGAGAGTTTCAGTATAAAAGGTTTGTATTATTCTCTACTTGGTACTTCAAGTATTGATGTATGTAGATGGCACAAGAAGATTTGGAATAGGGGTTACAATGCTAAAGAGAACTTGTGCTTGTGGAAAATAATCAATGAAGTTGTACTTAATATGTATAAGCTTGCCAACTTTGGAATGGAGATGGCTTTGGAATGCAAATTTTGCTGTGTTCATGCTGAAAATGTTCATCATCTCTTCTTTGAATGTTTTGTCATTAAGAAGTTATGGAAGGAAACTCTACAGTAAATTCGTAAAATGAGAAACTTGGCTAGCAGCACCTTGAAATGGGAGCACATCAGAAGAAAGGTGAATAAAAGAAGTGTAAAAGCAAGAATTTTCAATTATGTATTGAAGAAGTTCATATCCAATGTCTAAAGAGAAAGAAATGCTCTGATATTTGACGTGAACCATACAAGGAACTATGCATAGTGGAAGTAAAAGCTTTGGCACGACATCAGGGATGGTTTGAAGTTTTTGAAATTCACATTTGTACTTGGAATTTTTGGCTAGAAGCTTGTTTGTGCTATTATGTTTGTTGTTTTTGTTTTACTGTCGTGTTCATGTGCTTCGCGGCGATTGATATGCTGTGTATCTTCGTTTTCTTTCTGTTTATTTTTTCGCTTTGTTACTATGTAATCGTCTTTTGGTATATTAATAAAGTGAAAGGGACCTGCTCAATCCTATCAGCTTTGCTGAAAAAATATCTGAATCGAATAAAGTCTCTGTGTTCTCTTTCTCTAATGATTGTCTATCTCGTTATAGTTTACAACATACATTGCTAAGATGCGTGCTTATTAATTTTCTAATGTAAGAGATATAAGATGTCAAAATTTTACCATATACTTAACATATAAATTTAAATAAATACACAATTTGGTTTTATGATATTATTTTAAACCTAGGATAAAGAAATTGTAATCAAAGTGAAATATTACAATTAGATTCAAAGAAATCAATTCCAACATTTGCTTCCGGGGTTTTTAGCTTCAAGGACAAAATGAACAAAAATTTGTTTCATAAGGACATGGGGTAAAATTTTATCCATAAGGACAAATTTTAGTGTAAAGGGAGGAATTCAGGGGCCCACTGTAATTCCTCCCTTTACACTAAAATTTGTCCTTACGGACAAAATTTTAGCCTCTTGTCCTTATGGAACAATTTTTTGTTCATTTTGTCCTCCAGGGTATTTTCCTGTTTGGTTTATTACACTTTTGACATTATGTATGATAACTAAATTAGAGAAAATATTACAATAGTTTCGAAGTATTGTATTTCTAGTACAAAAAATGTGATATAACATGACACTTGTACTTCAAATATTCGTTTAAATTTTGTAGTCTAAAATAATATATGACAAAATGAATAATTTAAATTGAATTAATATCATTATTAAACAAAATACCCATGAAAAAAATACATAATATTTCATTGAAAATAAAATCTAGATCAAATAGTGTAAAGAAACAAAGTCAATGAAGCAAAGCAGTTAAAATAGACTATCATTTGTATTTATAATTTAGGCTCTATATATGCACCCCAAAAATCATCGAAGGAATTTTATATGGTAAAATAGTGGTTTATAAAATTCAAGAAATTCCTAAAGTTAATTTCATTTTACTGCGACCCAAAATCTATGAAATCTGTGGATTTCTCAAAAATAAATTATGTTGATTTCCATCTGAAAAAAGTTAAAACTTCAATATTAGTTATGTTCGTTACTAATCTTCATTATTTTTATGTAAAATCTTTCAAATAATTAGCTGGATGGGAACATTTGTTAACATCTTCTACAACAAACCGACATACCTAATATTAAATTCTACACTCAAATGTTATTATCATTTCAATTTGATTCTTTTTCGATAATTCATCATCTTGTATTTTTTCAAGCAATTAGACTTTATTCATTTTTATTTATCATATGATATCATTGTCCAAACATTTAAATTTTTACATTTGGCATGATTTTTGTTGGTAACACTACTCAACTTTGATATTAGTATTCATAATTATTTTGTTTGTACAAAATAAGTCAATCAAATATTATTTTAATTTAACTCATATGTTATATATTCATGTGAGATAATGATTATTTATATTTTTGTTATATATCATTGTTAGCTCCAGATTCGATCGCTAACACCCAAGTTGATTCAGTTCACAAATACCACGGATCACAATAGATAAACATTATAGAATTATGCCTAAAAGTAAAGGGACAACATAATTATAATGGTTTAACAATATGCCTGCATCTACTGTGAGACAATCTGTTATTTATACTGTTAGATTGCAATATAGTACTAGTTTTGATAACAAGAGGGAGAAGATAAAAGAGTTGGATTTTGGAAATGGCAGTCCCTACGTAGGAGAACAAAAAGGATCCCTAAGATGAGCCACGAACTCCTCTGTTTATATATGAAAGAATGCTCGAATCGGGCAAAAATCCAGAAGAAAAAACATCATCTAGAAATAGACCAAGCCAGCACCAAGTTGATCAAATTGTCTATTGAACCACCTTTAGATTAGTACCGATATAATGAGGCCGATCTGAACCTAAAACTAAGTTGTTGCTTCCATGTTTCAATGATTTTCCATCCAAACGTGTTAGATTCAATTTGCATTCAAGTGAGCATCCAAGTTTCTATATCCGTATTTGGTTAAGTGAATCTATGTCCCAAAGTGCTTAAGCACCGACTCGATGCCATATGAGATGGCAGATATGAAGCATGCAACATCTATGTCGTTCTGAGGCACAGAAAGTAATCTGATCCAATGAGTTAGTGTTGTGACGGCCCGCCCCGTACCAGCCGACATTTCCAATGAAAGTGCACTGTACCGATGTCCAACCAACACGGGACAGTCGTCAAATAAAGGAAAGAAGGGAATTTGAACTAACAAGGAACATGTAGAATGTCTCACAGCGCATGGAATAAAATATGATAATAACATACTTGACATAAAACAGGCGAGACAGTGCATAAGCTGAGAACTAAACCATAATCATCATAGCAGCGGAAATTCAAAATACAGCTTGTGTTCCACATCATCATTATTACAACTTTGGAGAACCGTCTCTAAAGCAAAATAAGAAAGGTACACTACTAATGCCCAAAGTAGTGACCAATAGCGACAAAGGGAGAATATCTATATATATCATACGTGGAAGCCTCCTGCTCGTCTCCGGTACAGCATACCACCTAACCTGTCTCTAGTCTGCCCGTTTATGAGCACCCAGAGTAATAAGAAGAGACATAAAACTCTAGGTCAGAAAAAGTCTGGTATGAGCAATAAGCAGCAAAACAGAACAATAACAGGTATACTAAACCACCTGAACCTAGACCTACAACCAAAGAGTTAGCACAACAAGATATACAATACTCTAAGGTGACACTAACATATGGTGTAAAGATACGCGGGAGGGGTGTGCATGTCATAGTGATGGAAAACAATCAAGCATAGCAACCATCCTCAGATCTCTCACTCAGTGCGTAAAGCATACGATATCCACCGCTTTGATCACCCAAATCCTTGCTATGGTCACTCTGCCCCATGGAGTCATGGTGACTCCACTGCACTGATCCATAGCCACTAGTCCTTGCTATGTCCACTTTGCTCCATGAAGTCATGACGACTTCACTACACTGGCTCATAGCCATGCTACGATCACTCTGCCCCCATGGAGTAATAACTACCCCCAATGCACTGATCTGTAGCCTAACAATCGTCTCTCGATGGTGAATCAAAGCTATGGACGTCGACAACTCCTTAGCACATGTCCCACAGCAAAGTCCAATCATGAAGTTAACTCGTTGGTTCCCAACTGGATCCTGAGTTCTACTTCCTATTTGGACTACCTTTGCATCTCGGGTTTTGGTCTCCTCTGGATCGGTCTTCATTTGGTTCATAGCTGATACCTCACGTCCAAGCTCCTTTGTTCGGTTCGCAGCCACCATTCTGGTTCGGATCGGATTGCTCAGGTCGGGTCGGCTTCCTCATCCAGTTCGTTTCGTGGGCTCCAGTCCACTGCAGTTCGATTCATGGATGGTTCCCGCTCCGGGTCGGGTCGTTATGCTTCGGTTCGGGGTCAAACTCCCTTGGTCTGTGTAGGCAGGTCGGCTCGGAGAATGAAGCATCTTTCGGGTCGGATCGTGCCACCATTCACGAGAGGGTCAAATCTGAGAACTTCAGATGCAAGCGGTCGGGCCGTGGGATGCTCCACGAGCGGTTCGGTTCGTCCTCGCCGATCTGATCTGGTTCAGGTCACAATCCTGCACTTTTCCTGCAACTTTTCCAGCAATTGTTTACGCCATACGATGGCGTTTTCGACTATTCCAACTATTCTAAGCAATCATAAATCACACCAAACAGTCATAGCAACATTTAACATCAACCATAAACACTAAAATGATAAATAGCCATGTCAAAATGGATCAAACATACTCAAAATCCATGTTTTTCCCTTAATCATGTTTAAGCATAACTAATGATATGATTAACAAAACTTATCCAAATTAACCCAAATTTCTAACAGAGGTCTAAAATAATACTTAAGAGTTTATAATCATTTTTCTAGATTTTTAACATGCATAATTTCATTAATTAACACTAATCACCCTAATTAATTGTAATTAGTGTAAAAACAATGCTAATCACTCACCTTAGCCAAAATATAAACTCAGATCTGAAATGATTTCTTAAATAGCACGAATTCTAATGCACACAGCAGCCTTTGCGTCTAATTTGATGTTGATTTGCCTCGATTTGATGTTGATTAGCTTAATCTTCAATTAGAAAGTGATTTGAAGGTGTTTTAGAAAGTGGAGGTCATTGACAGGGTTGAAAGGGTGTTAGTGGCGGCTGAAAAATGACAAAGAAAAGGTTTCCCTAACCCTAGTCAGCACTTATAAAGCTATAATCCTGAAATCCCCCAATGGGCCTAGCTGTTAATCGCCCTATTTGGCCCGGTTAAGCTGTTTTTCACCTTATAAACCTTAATTCAGCCATATCTCCCAAACGGTAAGTCCGTTTGGCTAATGTGACCACTCAACGGAATTGTAAAGCATTATCCGAATCCAATGGAAGTGGTTTCAAGTCAAAACTCCTTATCAATCAAAAGTTATGGTCGAAACAAGATCACATAAGGGCAAAACGGTCATTTAAAAATTGGCAAAAATCGTGAACATGGGAAATGACCCCAATAGTCATCTCCCAAAGTTACATGGCTATACGACTTCACATGAGAAAGAAATAAATATTCTACGATCCCTTGATGCGTAGAATGCGGGTCGTTACATTCTCCCCCCTTTAGAAATTTCGCCCTCGAAATTCCTTAACTAAGAAACAAGTGAAAGGATCCCGCATGCCTACCAACCATTCACAACAACCAAACATATAAAACAACAAACAAGTCTATCCTAGCATGCGGAAAACTAAATTGCAGTTAAAATCTTACCAGGCAAAGAGTTATGGATACGTCTTCCTAATGCTATCCTCTGTTTCCCAAGTACAGTCATTCTCATCCTCGCTCCACTGAACCTTGACTAGATTCACCGCTTTCCTTCGAAATTTCTTCGTATCATGCTCGATAATACGAATCGGCTTGCGGTTCCCAACCGCCTCGGGTTCTACTTCGATATCATCCAACTAATCAGGTGAAATAGTTGCATCGGGGTCGTGCACGAATTTCCTTAACTGGGAAACATGAAATATGTTATGAACTCCTGCCATCTTCTCTGGTAATTCAACTTTATATGCCAAAATCCCAACTTTCTCGAGGATCGGGAATGGACCAACAAATCTTGGTGCTAACTTGTCTCTCCTGCCAAATCGTATCACGCCCTTTAATGGAGAAATCTTGACAAACACCGAGTCACCAATGGAGAATTTTAAATCTCTTCTCCTCTTATCAGCATAACTCTTCTGCCTATCTTGGGCATCCTTCATTCGCTTTTGAATGATCTTAATCTTGTTTGAAGTTTCTCTTATCACATCTGGTCGAAGCACAAACTTCTCACCAGTTTCTAACCAACATGACGACGAGTTGCATGGTCTTCCGTACAAAGCTTCAAATGGAGCCATACCAATACTGGATTGATAACTATTATTATATGCAAACTCTACGATATGCAAATGGTCATCCCATGATCCACCAAAATCTAATATGCAAGCTCTTAAGAGATCTTCTAATACTCGATTCACCATTTCTGTCTGACCGTCGGTTTGAGGATGGTACGCGGTACTGAGGTGTAATTCTGATCCTAAAGCCTCTTATAAGCACTTCCAAAATCCACTAGTAAACAACGGATCTCGGTCACTCACAATGTCCTTGGGTACTCCATGAAATCTCACTACCCACTTCATATATAGTTCCTCTAGCTTAGCTGTCGTTCTATTCGACTTGATAGGTATAAACCTTGCACTCTTAGTCAATCGGTCCACAATCACCCAAATGCTATCATGGCCCGATCTAGTTCTTGGTAAATGAAATCCATTAAGACTTGTTCCCATTTCCATTCTGAAATTTCTAATGGTTGCAACAAACCACTAGCCTTCTTTTGCTCATCTTTAACTAGCTGGCAATTCATGCATTTGGATATAAACTTCCCAACATCTCTTTTCATCCCTTCCCAGTAGTAGGTCTGCCTCATATCTCGATACATTTTGTTACCACCGGGATGTATACTCAGTTTCGAGTGATGACATTCTCTAAGCACTTCATCTCTCAATCCATTGACATTGGGTACAACCAATCTTCCATTCTTTCTATGCCATCCATCTCGATCAAGCCTATACTTGTTCATCTCCTCGTCGATACCCATCTCTATCTTGGAGATGATTTCCAATAGGTTAGGATTGTCCCTCTGACTGGAACCAATCCGCTCAATCAAAGTGGGTCTAATCGTCAAACTTGTTAATACTTCTGGATCCAATTCGCACATTGGTCTGAAATCATACCCAGTGATGTACTCCAGTTGCTTCCATTCTAGAAACATAGCCCCTAAACTGGCATGTCTTCTACTCAATGCATCAACTACAGCATTGCCCTTTCCTAGTGTATATGCGATATCGAAATTGTAGGAAGCCAAGAATTCTAACCATCTTTGCTGTCGGAGATTTAGATCCTTCTGAGAGAAAAGATACTTTAACGATTTATGATCAGTAAACAACTCGAATCTTTCTCCCAAGAGATAATGTCTCCACATCTTCAATGCGAATACGATCTCTGTCAATTCCAAATCATGGGTAGGATATCTTTTCTCATGCGGTTTTAGTTGCCGACTAGCATAAGCTACAACCCTACCTCCTTG
The DNA here is from genome assembly GCA_030737875.1 of Allium sativum. Taxonomy (NCBI): domain Eukaryota; kingdom Viridiplantae; phylum Streptophyta; class Magnoliopsida; order Asparagales; family Amaryllidaceae; genus Allium; species Allium sativum. The sequence continues at coordinate 382,072,167 of CM060926.1, forward strand.
CATCAATACAACACTTAGTCCGATACCACAGGCATTTGTGTATACTGTCATCTCTTCATTCCCTTTAGGAATGACTAACACTGGTGCACATATCAACTTTTTCTTCAGACTCTTAAATGCATCCTCGCACTTTTTGTCCCAAACAAAAGTTTGATTTTTCTTGGTCAACCAAGTCAACGGTGCTGCTATCTTGGAGAAGTCTTGGATAAACTTACGATAATATCCAGCTAACCCCAAGAAACTTCTTATGTCTGTTGCATTCTTGGGCATAGACTAATTTTGTACCGTAGCCGCCTTCGTAGGGCCCACGATAATACCATTCTCTGAAACAACATGGCCCAAGAATCTCACTTCCTTTCTCCAGAAGTGACACTTAGAAAATTTTTCTTTCAATTGGTGTTTTCTCAACACCTCCATCACTATCCTCAAATGTTCCTTGTGTTCTTCCTTTGTCTTTGAATAAACAAAGATATCGTCTACGAACACAAGAACAAACTTATTCAATTGATCTCGGAATACTCTATTCATAAGATCAACAAAATATGCTGGTGCATTGGTCAATCCGAATGGCATGACCAACCACTCATAGAATCCAGACGGCGTCCGAAAGGCCGTTTTGGCTATACTCTCAGCTTCCACCCTAAGCTGATGAAAACCTGTCGCGAGATCAAACTGGGAGAACACCCTCGCGCCACTCAACTGATCAAACAAATCATCTATCCGCGGTAGAGGATACTTATTCTTCCTCATCACCATATTCAGCTCGCGGTAGTCGACACACAATCGAATGGAACCATCTGCCATTGTAGCAAACACAACTGGTGCTCCCCACTCAGAAACACTTCTTCTGATATATCCCTTATTCAAAAGATTGATTACTTGCACCCCAAGCTCTCGCTGCTCCCTTAGTGCCATACGACAAAGTGGCATCACTATAAGTTTGGCATCTTTCACTAAATCAATACGAAACTCAATCTCTCGGTGTGGTAGAAGTCCGGTCACTTCCTCAAAGACGTCCGGATACTAGCCAGCCACAGGCACATCTGACAACTCATCATGCGGGATGTCGAGGGAATTTAGAAAACTAGCCATTACCCCATCACTAGGTAGACCACCAAACACTACCCTCCGCCCATCATCCGCTCTAACTGTCACCAAAAAGCCCTCGCAGTCTACCACCACCCGGTACCTTTGGAGCCATTCGACTCCCAAAATAATGCCAAACCCAGTAAATCCCAAAACAAAGCAATCACAAGAAAACATACATCCATGACTCGATAAGACCACATTACGACAAATCATACTAAGACTAGTCGAACCGCCAATCGAGTTCGTCACTGCTAAAGGTCTATCGACTATCTCGGGTTCCAGTCCCAACCTATCTACCAGTCACGAGATATGAAGAAACGGGAAGCCCCAGTATCAAACAATACTCGAATAGGAGCATCATAAACAAAAAGCATACCTTGAATAACGACATTCTTTCCTTTCTCCGTCGCAGTTGGGGCATTCGACGAAGAAGGAACAGCATTGATAGCATATGCTTTCACAATCTGCTTTTCTTTAGAGGGTTGCAAAAACTTATCCTTTTGATGTCCAACTTAACCATAATTGAAGCACTTCCTGTCCGCGAACTTTTCTCGACATTCTTTAGCATAATGGCCCTTCTTGCCATAGCTAAAGCACTATACATCTTTCTTATTCTTCTTCTTCTGGCCATCCTTGGTCTGATTCTACTTCCTCTTATTCTGAGAACCATTCCTGCCTCCACCGCTTGCTTGCGGTTTTGGTTCCTCTGCAGATGCAACCTCAGTCTTCGTCTTAGGGTAAAGACTCTCTGACCTCAATGCTTTCCCCACAATCGATTCAAACGTCTCATCGATATGGTTAATAAGCCTTTCCCCCAAGTACCCATCCAAACTAGTTACGAACTTCTCGTTCTTCTTCTCGGCGGTATCAATAAGTGATAATCCATATTTCGATAGAGTATCGAACTCAGCAATATACTCTGAGACAACTCTACCATTCTACTTTAGCTCCAAGAACCTCTTAAACAATATTGACTTCTGAGCAGTTGGAATAAACTTGTCGTTAAAGCGAGTCTTAAACTGATCCCAAGTAACTTGATCCTCTGGAGTAGCTGCCTTAATAGCATTCCACCAATTCGTCGCCCGTCCTTGCAACTGACGGGATGCTAGCTTTCTAATTCGTCGCATCCTCGATACCCAAATCTTCGAAGATGCGCTCATAGCTATCAAGCCAATCCTGAACTTCTGTAGCCGATTCCATTCCGTGGAAAGGCTTCCCACCAAGACTAGTGTAGTCCTTACAAAGCTTGGTGAAATCGGCTCTAGGCACCTGCACCGCTGCACCACCACCATTTGCAGCATTGGGAACTGCTCCTTGCACATTTCTAAGCATCTCCCTCATGAAGTCAGTGAACATCGTCCTCATATCAGGGGCATTCCCATTATTAGCTCCTCTACCAGTACCACTAGTATATCGGCTCATCATTCAATCTGTAAGGAGAAAACGATTAACCATCTCTTCAGTGGTGCCAGTGCAATGCGACTTCATCCTTAAACATACTCATAGTATATATATATAACTTTTGAAAACCAAAATATCACAAATACACGCTCTCATAGAGTACTATCTCTCTCCGGTGTCTTCCCTAGGTTAACTACGCAACCTAGAGCTCTGATACCAAATGTGACGGCCTGCCCCATACCAGCCGACATTTCCAATGAAAGTGCGCTGTACCGATGTCCAACCAGCACGGGACGGTCGCCAAAGAAAGAAAAGAAGGGAATTTGAACTAAAAAGGAACCTGTAGAATGTCTTACAGCGCATGGAATAAAATATAATAATAACATACTTGATATAAAACAGGCGAGACAGTGCATAAGCTGAGAACTAAACCATAATCATCATAGCAACGGAAATTCAAAATACATCTTATGTTCCACATCATCATTATTACAACTTTGGAGAACTGTCTTTAAAGCAAAATAAGAAGGGTACACTACTAATGCCCAAAGTAGTGACCAACAGCGACACAGGGAGAATATCTCTCTATATATATCATATGTGGAAGCCTCCTGCTCGTCTCCGGTACAACCACTCGTGCATACCACCTAACCTGCCTCTAGTCTGCCCGTTTAAGAGCACCCAGAGTAATAAGAATAGACATAAAACTCTAGGTTAGACAAAAGTCTGGTATGAGCGATAAGCAGCAAAACAGAACAATAACAGGTATACTAAACCATACCTGAACCTGAACCTACAATCAAAGAGTTAACACAACAAGATGTACAATACTCTAAGGTGACACTAACATATGGTGTAAAGATACGGGGGAGGGGTATGCATGTCATAGTGATGGCAAACAATCAAGCATAGCAACCATCCTCACATCTCTCACTCAGTGTGTAAAGCATACGATATCCACCGCTTTGATCACCCAAATCCTTGCTATGATCACTCTGCCCCATGGAGTCATAGCGACTCCACTGCACTAATCCATAGCCACTAGTCCTTGCTATGTCCACTTTGCCCCATGAAGTCATGAAGACTTCACTACACTGGCTCATAGCCATGTTACGATCACTCTGCCCCATGGAGTAATAACTACCCCACTGCACTGATCCGTGGCTTAATAATTGTCTCTCGGTGGTGAGTCAAAGCTATGGACGTTGACAACTCCTTAGCACACGTCCTGCAGCAAAGTCCAATCATGAAGTTAACTCGTTGGTTCCCAACTGGATCCTAAGTTCTACTTCCTATTTGGACTACTTTTGCATCTCGGGTTTTGGTCTCCTTCGGATTGGTCTTCATTTGGTTCATAGCTGATACCTCACGTCCAAGCTCCTTGGTTCGGTTCGCAGTCACCATTCTGGTTCGGATCAGATTGCTCGGGTCCGGATAGCTTCCCCATCCAGTTTGGTTCGTGGGCTCCAGTCCACTGCGGTTCGTTTCGTGGGCTCCAGACCACTGTGGCTCGGTTCGTGGGTGGTTCCCGCTCTGGTTCGGGTTGTGATGATGCTCCGGTTCGGGGTCAAACTTCCTTAATCTGTGTAGGTGGGTTGGCTCAGAGAATGATGCTTCCATCAGGTCGGGTCATGCCACCACTCACGAGAGGGTTGGATCTGAGAACTTCAGATGCAAGCGGTCGGGTCGTGGGATGCTCCACGAGCGGGTCGGTTCATCCCCACCGATCCGATTAGGTTCGGGTCACAATCCTGCACTTTTCCTGCAACTTTTCCAATGATTGTTTATGCCATACGACAGCGTTTTCGACTATTCTAACTGTTCTAAGCAATCATAAATAACACCAAATAGTCATAGCAACATTTAACATCAACCATAAACACTAAAATGATAAATAGCCATGTCAAAATGGATTAAACATACTCAAAATCCATGTTTTTCCCTTAATCATGTTTAAGCATAACTAATGATATGATTAGCAAAACTTATCCAAATTAACCCAAATTTCTAACAGAGGTCTAAAATAATGCTTAAGAATTTATAAACATTTTTCTAGATTTTTAACATGCATAATTTCGTTAATTAACACTAATCACCATAATTAACTATAATTAGTGTAAAAACAATGCTAATCACTCACCTTAGCCAAAATATAAACTCATATCTGAAATGATTCCTTAAATAGCACGAATTCCAATGCACACAGCAGCTTTTGCCTCTAATTTGATGTTGATTTGCCTTGATTTGATGTTGATTAGCTTAATCTTCAATTAGAATGTGATTTGAAGGTGTTTTAGAAAGCGGAGGCCATTGATAGGGTTGAAAGGGTGTTAGTGGTGGCTGAAAAATGACAAAAAAAGGTTTCCCTAACCCTAATCAGCCCTTGTAAAGCTCTAATCCCGAAATCCCCCAATGGGCCTAGCTGTTAATCACCCTATTTGGCCCGGTTAAGCTGTTTTTCACCTTCTAAACCTTAATTCAGCCATATCTCCCAAACGATAAGTCTGTTTGGCTAATGTGACAACTCTACGGAATTGTAAACCATCATTTGAATCCAATGGAAGTGGTTTCAGGTCAAAACTCCTTATCAATCAAAAGTTATGGCCGAAACAAGATCAGTTAGGGGCAAAACGGTCATTTAAAAATTGGCAAAAATCATGAACATGGGAAACGACCCCAATAGTCGTCTCCCAAAGTTATATGTCTATATGACTTTGCATGAGAAAGAAATAAATATTCTACGATCCCCTGAAGCATAGAATACGGGTCTTTACAAGTGTCGTAGCCCAATCCAAGTAGGGACAAAACATGGTAGCCGATTTGAGTTCTAGCAGCTTCGAATTTTGAGTTTACTCCAATCCTATGCTTCGTCTAATCATATCCATGTTTTTGTAACTTCAAGCAATCGTAGGTACTTGTTTCACAAGCTATCTAATCATCTCTACAGGTTGTTCGCCTTAATGATGGAGCAATCCATGTATCTAAATCTAGGGTGCAATGGCCTTGTAAAAAGGCAGGTTATCGATCAAATATATGGTACTTCGGGTATTCAAGATTATGTAAAATATAATATTAATATAAGTGTAAAAGGAATAAAGGATATTATTGAAAATGATTATCTGTAAATATTTTTTGTGGAAATTAGGAGGTATCCTTAAAATGGAAGATGATGTAAAGTTGATCCCTTCCTAAGTTCACATGCAGAGCGGGTCCCTATTTTATTGTAGCAACATTGTTTTGTGATCTTTTATGCTATGGTACAAAAATTTTCAAATAGTTTTAAATATTAATGGAAGACGTTTGGAAAAAAAAATGCTAAGATAACTGCACTTATTGTACAAAAGTGCAGACATATCAGCAACAATTGCATAGTGTACTATTGATGCGGGGAAGAGAAAATAAGTTGTTGGAAAATCTACAATTATTTTGAATAATTACTGACATATCAGCAACTATTTCATAGTGTATTATATAAAGGAAAGTAATTTGTTGAAATGTTTGCACTTGTTGTGAATAAGTGCTTACATATCTGCAAAAATCACATAGTGTATTGCAGACATGTCTTAGTGTATATTAAAAACGCAAACATATCTGCAGTTTTTCTATATAGTTGCTGCTATTTCTGTAATTTTACAAGAAATGATATAATTTTAATCTATATGCAATGTTTATCTTTTTGGATGCTTTTTATGCAGTAATGTGATGTTTGAATAAGTGTAGGCATTTAATTTGAAATTTTGAAGCAATCAGCAAAAATTACAAAAAAACATGCAACATTTTGATATAATTGTAGCGACGTCTGCAATTTTTCGAAAATTTGTAGAATTTCGTTGAAATGTGAATTTTCTGTTTTTAAATATTTTTGAATCATTTTTTGTACTTTTCTTACATAAATATGAGGATGATTATGTATTAATTAAGTTTCGATTTTTTTTTTTTTTACGTTGATTTTTGTTTTTGTTTTTCAAAAAATAAGGACCTAATTTATAAAATTTTAAGACAGAGAGTTTTTTATATTTTGAACCTTAAAATGGATCTTAGCCAAACTATCCTTATATTTTTTTCATTTGTTTATTATTTTTTCCAAAATTGTAAAATGAATAAAATATATTTGTAAAATGGATGGTGTGCTTTTACGTGATTATCCTTAATAATTAATTAGCATTTGTTAAAGTTACCAAACAGTCACATTACATGTTTTCTCATAAGGTTGGGACTTACAATGCTTTTGAAATGCTTTCATTAAAAGGAATCGATTAAAATGATTTAATTAGTTACTGATCAATAATCAAATTGAATTGGGATTAAAGAGAAATGATACATAATAGATTTTATTCACTAAATGTAATTTCAATATAGAGAATTAATTACCATTAATACCCTAATTAGTTTGAATTCGTATTAAATGTTATTGTTTACACTTTCCTAATTATTCAAGGACCATTGGCTTAAGTAGTTTAGGACATGATGCCTAAACAAACGTTCTAGAGGTTATGAGCTCGAGTGTTTAAGACATGAGAATCACTCTTGTTATCAAAAACAAAGTTATTAAACACAATTATCTAGTTAAACTATGTATTGATTCCTTTCATATGTTATAGGGACAATGTTATTTGATATGATTTTTAGTATTTGAATTTAGCTTGCTTATAAACTTCAACAATATGTAGACACATTCGTTGGACATATGTGACTAAACATGTGAGCAATTCATTTTATTGTATGTTATGTATACACATGTGCATTACATAAAGTTAAAGATAAATTAATGAACTTTTTATACATAAATTGCCAATGTAAGTAAGTTATCAACCATGTTTGAGCTCTCCACTAGTTAGGAAAATAATCCTAGAGAGGTTCATATTTATTCCTAATATTGTAATAATAAATTTTAATCATGTCACCATATTATATTATTAGCTTCAACTAAAGTAAAAAGAATGTAATATTTTCAAACATTTAAATTGACTAAGTTACAGATATTTTCTTACAAATTTATAATTATTCAATCTATGCATATTTTTTTATGATTTCAAAATATCAATCATCATTGTATTTACATTGCGCAGAAAAAAAATATATAGCATAATATATTTTTAAATTTTTAATTAATTATTGAAATTGATGATGACTTATTTTTTGAAATTATTTCAGTATTTACATGTTTCCAATACATATAAATATAAGAATAAATACCAGGAGAATTCATTGATATTTAACATCATGTGAACATGAGAGAATGCAGGTGGACTAAGAGAACAAATGAATAGAAATTAATTAGAGAATTATTCAAAATATAAATTTAATATTTTATATAGCTCTATACTAAATTAAAGAACGGAGTACATGTTGATTACTGAACATATTTTCTAAATGCTATTTAAATGAACTAATTGCCATCAATTTGATAAACTTTAATCAAATATTAAATATGGATAATATTCAACTCTTGTTGAATGTTAGATTAAAGTTATCATTAATACAAATAATCAGTTTAAAAACATGTAAAAAATTAAATTAACCTAAAATTGCTTATGGTATTCAATTATGTTTGCTACATATATTCTAATAGGAGCCAAGTTAACCTCATTTACTTCAAAGAAAGGTCCAAATAAAATTACACATATTCTCTAATAAAATTTACATATTTAAGTAAGTTAAATTTATTTTTTTGATAGTTTTTTTTTTTAATAGAAAGTGTTGATTTTGGTAATTAGATGCTTTAAGAACCAAACAAAATTTTAATCTTATACAAAAGTACTTTTTTTAAAAGCAAAGCTTAATTGGAACATAAACAATAATTCGAAAATGGAACATAACATGTTATGTTACATTGGAGGTAAGAGAGAAATAAAAAGAAAAAAGAAAAAAGAAAGGTAAGAAGAAACAAGGGAAACCTAACCTATACTTAATAAAGCATGAGTAAATCCCAAGATTTTCAAAAGGATGGGCACGACTATTGTTACTACCAAAATTAACAAAGATGTGAGCAGGCGGTGAAGGGATATCAGACAGCCGAAGGCCTGCTAAAAGCTCGACAGAAAGCAGAACTCATTATTAGGAAGCGTTAAAAGCTGGAAAGAATAACCTGAGACTCGGCACCAAGCGAAACCCTTTGAGAAAAAGGGTCGCGAAAGCTGCAGGGTGTAACTGGCGAGATTTATCCATCAGGGCCAATCCTATAGGAATCCTCCAAGCATCATCGATCCGACAAAGGAATCCTATAGCAAAAGATAATTCTAACCCGAAACCAAGTAGGCCGGAGGCAATAGATCCGATGGAAAAAATCCAAAGGAATCTTCGATAATGACTTGCCCAAATACTGATACACCTAAAGATGAAAGCGTTGAAGGCACGAGAGAAAATGAAGGCCACTCAAAACCAACATCTGGAGTATCTACTGCTAATACCGAAAGGTCACATCCGCAAATAAATATGAGTGATACCGGAAGCCACCCTTCAGGGAAACAGGCTACCGTAAAGACCCTACCAGAGGGCCAGCCGAAACCCGGGCAAGGATACAGGTTAATCGTACTAATCTACCTAGTACCGAAACCCGCAGCAGTTTCAACCCGGCAGCTATCAACATACACTACGGGGTCATGCCCCTCTAAATATTCACGATAAAGCCGAGAGCCTACATCCGAAAGTTTATGTCTGCAAGCTTACATTCAGAAGCTGTCCTCAAGAGTTTGAGTATCGTAACCGGATACACCAAAGGCGGCCGAAAGGTCAAGCACCCAAAACCGAGAATAACAGAGACCCATGCGGGTCCAATAGCCCTCTGATAGAAGAGGCCCTGAACCACTATAAATAAGACCCTAGAGGTCACATTGGGGGGATTCTTTTTTTCCTAACTTTTTGTACCATTAGAAATAACTTGGGAAAGAAGATCAATGGAGATTTCTTCTCTATAACATTCATGTACTTCCAATAAAAAACTTAATGAAAAGGGAATCTTCTGAAAATTTCTCTGCAAGTGTGTATCATCATTTCTTCAATTAATGTAGTTGCAGCTTGTTATTCATTCTACAGGGAAGCATGGATTTGTGTCCCTCAATATCCTCGAATAGCAAAATGAATTTCATTCTCTGAGTATAGATCTGACTTAATACTCCTTAGCAATTCAGCACCTCTGAGCATCAGCGTCTAAAATCTCATACTTGAATCAATCGGAAAAGTGAGTCCCTCCACCTAATTTCCGTTTAGGTCTATCCCTGTTGACCCATCTCTGGTGTTAACGAAAAATATCGTTAACATTTTGGCGCTAGAAGGAGGGCCCTGAACCTCCGACCTTGTGTTAACAGCTACACATCTACCTGTGATGTTCCATCCCGGATCGTATTATCTTTAAAGAAGCGAAGTTATGAGCAAGAAACCCAGACGAAGGCCTTCAGGATCTCGAGTGGATAAGTCGAGAACCACAAGCCATAGGGTAATGGAGGAGCAAGAGTTAAGGGTAGAGGCTTTGCGAGTAATAAAGCGGAAGAAGAAAATGGGACTACATGCTTACGAGATAGGGAATAACAGCTCTTCCCACGTAGGACAAACCATGGCATTCCCACCCAGTGGATCTACATCAGAGGATGTTAGCGTTTTCCCCCACTTAAAGGATGCTCTCTACAAACAAGTTAAGGAAATGACGCTCAAACGCGAAATAATGGACGATTTCAACCACTTCGCGACAAATGGACTAAAGAGATGACAAATCGATTTTAGAATGTTCCGGAAAAAGAGGACGAAAGTATAGGAACCACAATTGGGATGACTCACATGAGGATTAGACCCCATCAACGAAAAGGGGAGTGTATGCCAAAGATACCCCAGGAACGCTACCTCACTACTACGAGGGAGAATGTTTACTTCCTAACCAAACATGAACTCAACTATTGGACCTCCAAGAAGAAGAGGCCTAAATATGAATGAAATAAAGGAGGATCTTGCTACCATTATCACTTGATGAATGGACATGAGACTAATTACTGTAGAACCCTCGAGGAAGCCATCGTCAGATTCGTCAGTCAAGGCCGATTACAGAAGTTTATCAAAAAATTGAAATGAGTTTGAGAAAATCCTTAGGAAAAGCATTAATACACATGTACCAACGTACGGAAAGCCCGTCTCTCGGAATTTTAAAAGGAAAACCCAAAAGGGGTCCAACCACCAACGGATTAAATCCCCTGTCATCGCCAAATTGGTTGGGACGAGGCATCCCCCGGAGGGGATGGTGTGTTAGTCTTTCTCCATGCCCAAATCAGAGGGGGCAGGGTTAAAGCATCAAAAGCGAAAGCCGTCGTTTCACACCAGAAATGGTCGTGGCAATGCATATAAAATTAGCACATCCTACCTCTGCTCGCAGAAGAGCATGTCCTACCTCTGCTTATATTCCGCATTACCCACAGAAGGGAACGCAAACCCCTATCATCGCCAACGATGGTCGGGATAGGGCACCCTTGGAGGGGGTGGCGTATAAGCCTCTATCAGTGCCTACGATGGCCCGTATAGAGCATTAAAAGAATAAACCTTAGTTCCGTGCCTACGATGGCCCCGTTTAAGTTTCTAAGCCCTTATCATCGCTTACGATGGTCCAGATAAGGCAACTTCTGGAGGGAGGTCGGGTAAGTCCTTGGGCCCTGCTTGTGGATAAGCTAGCCAGCGCTCCGACGCACAGGCCTAGAGAGTGGCCAACAAAGCATGTACATCCTCTGCTTTGACATGAAAAGCCCAAGGGAAGGCTCAAAAAAAATGTACAACCTCTGCTTTCCAAATTAATACCGAAGGGGAGTTCCGGTCTTCTATACTAATACCCGATTCTGGGTCGATTCGGCGCGTTACCAATGCCGAAGGGGAGCTCCGGTCTTTTATACTAATACCCGAATCTGGGTCGATTCAGCGCCTTACCAATATCGAAGGGGAGTTCTTGTCTTCTATACTAATATCCGAATCTGGGTTGATTCGACGCCTTACCAATAACAGAGTGGAGTTCCGGTCTTCTATACTAATACCCGAATTTGGGTCGATTCCGCGCCTTACCAATACCAGAGAGGAGTTCCGGTCTTCTATACTAATACCCGAATCTGGGTCGATTTGTCACCTTGCCAATACTGGATAGGAGTTCCGGTCTTCTATACCAATACCCGAATCTGGGTCGATTCGGCGCCTTGCCAATACTGGAGGGGAGTTCTGGTCTTCTATACCAATACCCGAATCTAGGTCGATTTGGCGCCTTGCCAATACTGGAGGGGAGTTCCGGTCTTTTATGCTAATACCCGAATCTGGATCAATTCGGCGCTCTACCAATAATCGGAGGGGTTTCGGTCTTTTATGCTAAGACCCGAATCTGGGAAAATTCGGTGCTTCTCAAATGCTGGAGGAAAATCCGGTCTTCTATGTATATTCGGATCAGGCAATTCTTTGCAAATGTTGGGAGAGGCAATTCAACTCTGACTCAACATCGAACCACAACGCAAATCGCACACTGGTAGCCTTTATCATTTCTCCTTTGTACTTAAGAAAGTATCTATGATTTACACGAATGCACCAAATATTCGCACTAACATGCAAAACACGAGCGAGTATTTTGATCTTTTATGACCAAATGTACAACTATGGTAGTGGTAACCCCAAAAAGGGTACGGGACACTATTTTCAAGACCGCAAGACAGACCCCAACATGGTATTCTGTGCCCCGTCACGATATAGCAATGACTAAAAGGAAAGCGTCTAGATTAAAATACACAATTGCACGCCTAATCATATCATTATAGGTCCTACTCTTGTCCATGTGTGCTACTTATATAAAATGCTACACTCCACTATTAAAATACAGGTACTTTACGCATTACACAGATGTTTTTTTAAAAGAGGAAAAAAGAGCATAAGCATTCCCCAACACAACGACTCCCGCATGAGCAATAAACCAACTTCCGATAGGATCCGCTCTATTCATGTAACCTGGAGGAAGTGGTAGAACGATGAATCATGGCACGCAAAATCTCATCGACCTTTTGCACCTTTCCCATCGCCACGCTAGGGTCATCCAAGGATTTGGGATTCCACTTTAAATCTTGATTGAAATCCTTGCCCGTCACACGAAGATTTCTTTTTTCCTTTCTCAGGTCAAAAGCATCTCCGCACAAGAGCTGTTTCTCCTTTTGCAATTGCTTAAGCTTGGAGGTATAAAAGTCGGCACGATGAGAGTTGCCCTCAATCTCCTTCCTGTCAAAGACTTTTCACACTTGCCTTAACCCGTCTATGCCAGCTGGCAGCAAAGGAATGATCTATCCCAAGGGGAGGATACCCGATCTCAAATTCTGAGGAGACACATTCTGTCGAGACCCGTGACTCATTAGAGGTATAGACCCCGAGAGCACATCCAAATGTAGTCTCCTATTCTTTGCATTTCACTAGTATGTCTTTTCATCTCGCCTCTAAGTTCCTAACTTTACGCCGTAGCTCATCCCGTTCTTCACAAAAATCGACAGTAGTATTCATTTTTATGCTCCTCTTTGCCTTGAGGATGTCTTTATCTTTTTGCCTCATTTGAGTCTCCAACATACATATTTGTTCTGCCAAACGTTGCGCCGATCATTTCCCGGATAGAGCACATCTACCACCTATGATGGTAGGAGAAGTTCCCAAAAAATCTCTCAAACAAAAAGAAAACAATGCAACTCTATCCACTAAAGAGGAAGTATCTTCAGGTAAATCGTCCTATTTTGATAAGCATATAAGTTATCTTTCACAAGACTATTCCAAACCCAAGAAAAGCATGCGACAAAAAGAAGGTAAAAGCAAATACGATTCACATTCACATGGTTGTTGTCAAGAAATGTATAGATATAATATATCATCTTTCCCAGTATTCTTTTCCTTCATGTTACATATTAACTTTTCAGGATGAGCCCTAAGTTTCTTTAATATTATCTCTTTGTCGTTCCCCAAGAAGTTGAAAGATAACTGAGGATACTTCATATAAATATGTTTGAGTTCTTTCAAGAAGCGATGTCTGCCAGATCTAAAGGGGAGCTTTATGAGAAATTCCCTCTTTATCTTAGAAAGAGATTAAAGATCATCCTTAAAAATAAAAATAAAAGAGAGAGGGTGAGCAGCAAGGAAATCATTCCTATCATCATGGGAACAAGTCATCAAAGGTCAACTAGTACAAGTAAAGAAAGAATTCAGAGGATGGAATTTATATCCGGAGAATAGGAGAACCTGCGTGCAACGCCTGCTCTCTCTCACCAAGCTCCGGAATATTTACTCCGTCTGCAAATACATCATCTCCGTACGGGCTATCAACGTTACCCCCTTCTTCATGCAAAATCAGATTTTCATGACCCTTAGATGATTGGCAGTCGAACATCTTCTCGACGAACAAAATATCCTCGACCTTCGCTTTCTCTCTTTCAGAATCTCCAGTACCTTGATCTAAGGCAATAGCACCTCTCAAAAATTTGTTTTGAACGGACGAAGGAAGGGAAGGAAAGTTCATGTCAGGAAACTTGCCACAGTTATTACGGTAAACTAGGAGGAGAGCCTTTTCATAACAGCCAGACATCATATTTGGAAAGTGCACTTTCAGGAAGAAAGAAATCTGATCCCGAGTTCCGTAAATTATTCTCCTAGCATCAGAAAGAGTCGCCTCCTTTGTTTTCAATCTCCCCGTGTGTTTCTTCAGCATGTCTGACCGCTCAAGCCTAAGGGCCAAAACCTCGGCAGTTAGGGAACTGTGGGCAACCCATTCCCTCTTAGAAGACTCCTTTATCTGACTGCAAACCTCTTTGTTGCAACTCTTCGTAAAGTTTAGATCATGAAATTTAGACTCCAACACGGCTTTCTCTCTCTGGAGTTCTTCCTTATCCCGAACAAGAGAGACAGCTGTAGACCCGGTAACATACCAATTCTTGGATATCTAAAAAAAAGAGGGGGGAAGAAGGCAAGAGCGATACGATGTTATCCTTACATCAATAGGGAGGGTAAAGAGCCATAAGAGGATAAAAGATACGAACCAAAAGTTGTCGTTTAACGAAGTTGAGGTAAAACTTAAACCTTCCTTCAAAAGCAAGTTCCTGAATGTCGGAGACATTGATAGAGGATAAAACAGATCTTATAATTGTCTCAAAATCCGGGGCCTCCAAAAGAGGGTCCCGCGAGGTCACACGGATAATAGGGAGAAAGGGAAGGTTCACGCTCCCCTGAATCCGGATCCCCTTGAAAACCGGATCTTAGAAAACCAGTAACAAAATCACTTCCAACGGTCTCTGCGGAGGAGGGACATATGTTATGAAAACTTCCAAGAGAAAATACAAGAGGGGTACGCGGTAGCCAACGACAAGGTGACACAACAATTTTACCACCAGAAGAACGGAAAACAGAATTTACCCTTTTAGGATTCCGAAAGAAATTGTTGTCTAAAACTGAAGTAGATCTCTTCTTAGACAAAAATTCAAGAGAAGAAGAAGCCGCGGAGGGTGGGAACAAACCATCTCCAAGAAACGCAGAACAAGAGGGAGAGGTTTGCTCTAGAAGATCTTGTCCCAAAGAAGAAGAGACATACCCAGAGGGAAAGTTCGAGAATAACAGTTCGGAAGTTGATTGAAGACACCTGGGATTTCACTCAAAACATTGCTCACTTGGTGCTCCTTCATCCCGAGCTCCTCCTCTGTCAAATAAAGCCCAGACTTATTTGGAATGAAATCGCTAGTTTGTATAATCTTGTACATAGTCCTGCCAGGTGATACCATAACATAAATTTGTAGTTTAATCTAATTTTTCTTTGATGATTATACACAAACATCACATAGGCATATGAACGATTTGGAATTTCATTATCTTATAGAACAACAATCCTAGCTAAGGGAACTAATATCAATATGTTGAATTGCCCATTGCTACACTTTTTTCACTTATACAGGTTTTACTTCCCAAAGCCCCGATGGCGAACAGGATGGGTATAACCTCATAGAGGTTGCTATTAATCGTCAATTTAGACGATAAAAAAACTTACTACCAGCTAGAGCTGAAGTCCTAGGAAAATAATACACCAAATTTTGATGAAGAGTAATCTTGCTTTGGTAAAGAGCTATGCAGGGAAAGGAGGAGAGAGAAAGAGAAAAAGATCTACCTTGCCTCTCAGCTGTCCATCTGAGACTGAATCAACATACGAGATTCATACGAGGAAAGTAGGGATATTGTACAGGGGTAAAGAGAAAGAAAATATACTTTGTATTCAGAATCTAGAGACAATCCACATCACTCAAAAGGAGGTCAACCAACGCACCCGATCGAAGGAAGGAAGGAGGCACAGAAGCAACACTCCGAAGAAAAGACAAAAGTTTGACTTGTAAAGTCAAAAACACCCCTTCACTAGGGTGGAAAATGCTACTACCAAAATTAACAAAGAAGCGAGCTGACAGTAAAGGGGTATCAGACAGCCGAAGGCCCACTAAAATCCTGACAGAAAGCGGAACTCATTATTAGGAAGGGTTAAAAGATGGAAAGAATAACTAGAGACACGGCACCAAGCGAAACCCTCTGATAAAAAGGGTTACGAAAGCTACAGGATGTAACTGGCGGGATTTATCCGTCAGGGCCAATCTGACATGAATTCTCCAAGCAGCATCGGTCCGACAAAGGAGTCCTATAGCAAAAGACCATCCTAACTCGAAACCAAGTAAGCCGGAGGCAATAGATCCGATGGAAAAAATTCAAAGGAATCTTCGATAATGACCTGCCCAAATATCGATACCCCTGAAGATGAAAGCATCGAAGGCACTAACCCGGGAGAACGCGAAGGCCACTAAGAACCAACTTCTGGAGTATCTACTGCATAAATACCAAAAGGTCACATCCGCAAATAAATAAGAGTGATACCGGAAGCCACCCTTCAAGGAAACAGGCTACCGCAAAGACCCTACCGGAGGGCCAGCTGAAACTCGGGCATGGATACAGGTACCTGTACAAATCTACCTAGTACCGAAACCCGCAGCGGTTTCAACCTGGTAGCTATCAACATACACTATTCCCCTCTAAGTATTCACGATAAAGCCGAGAGCCTACATCCGAAAGTTCATGTCCGCAAGCTTACATTCAAAAGCTGCCCTTAAGAGTTCGAGTATCATAACTGAATACGCCAAAGGCGGTCGAAAGGTCAAACACCCAAAACCGAGAATAAAATGACCGACAGAGACCCATGCGGGTCCAATAGCCCTCCGATAGAAGAGGCCCTGAACCACTATAAATAAGACTCCAGAGGTCACATTTGGGGAATCCTTTTTTTCCTAACTTTTTGTACCATTAGAAACAGCTTGGGAAAGAAGATCAATGGAGATTTCTTCTCTATAACATTCATGTACTTCCAATAAAAAACTTAATGAAAAGGGAATCTTGTTACATGAAAATTTCTATGTAAGTGCGTATCATCATTTCTCCAATTAATGTAGTTGCAGCTTGTTATTCATTCTAAAGGGAAGCATGGATTTATGTCCCAAAATATCCTCGAATAGCAGAACGAATTTCGTTCTCTGAGTATAGATATGACCTAATACTCCTTGGCGATTCAATACCTCTGAGCATCAGCGTCTAAAATCTCATACTAGAATCAACCGGAAAAGTGAGCCCCTCCACTTAATTTCCCTTTAGGTCTATACCTGTTGAACCATCTCCGGTGTTAATGAAAAATATCGTTAATAACTATCAAGCCTAAGCTCAATTACTTGTATCCATTCATTCCATATTTCTACTTCAACTTTAACCATTACCCTGAAAATATTTTCTTTTTGATTTCTTCATATCACACAGACAAATTTCTCAAGAATAAAGAGCATCAAAATACTAGTGTTGTAGAATTCGAAGAGGAAACTGAGCAAAACCATCAAATTCCTTGAGCCTAACAATGGCTGCCACAACCATTCCCTCTCCCCCAAAAATCGCTCTTTCCATCGTTACAAGTTCTTCCTCCCATCGAGCCTTTCCATGCCGCTTCTTCCTCCGGATCCAAATCCTCCTAGCCTTCACCCTCCGCCCCTCGCTTCTTCACTTCCTTCTCATCCTATTCCCTCCTTACCTACTGTGAAATGGTCAACACTCTTCACAACCAAGCCGAGAAATGTTGGAGTCTTCACGCCTCCTCCGATCTCACTAAAGTTCTCAGGAAAAAGACTAGTACCTACAGATGAGATAGTTCAGGCAAGCGTAGAGGTCTGGAAAGACTACCTAATCAAGTTCTTTCTAAATTACCCTTTGTCTTACACAAGTGTAGTAACCCACCTCAAGAAGATTTGAATTCCACGAGGACCCATTAAGGTAAAATCAAATGGAAAAGTATTTTTCTTTCAACCGCCATATAGTGAAGGTAGGATCACAATTCCTAAGGCAGATCTTATAATCATTATAAATAATATTTTTATTGTTAAGAGATAGGATGTTGACATAGGGAACTTGGGTAGTGGTTTTAAACATGTCCCTACATGGATAAAAATGTTGAACCTGTAACAACCTCAATTTTAAGAGTAATTTGTTTAATGATTTAAGTTAAATTTTGGTTTTATTTATTTTATTTGTTTGAATTTTATTGAAATAATAATATTAATTTATGATTTAAGACTCATATTGTTTTAGAATAGATATGATTTTCGATACAAAACAAATTTATTTTGGTTTTATATAACAAATGAATTTGATTTGTGATATGAATAGAATTTAATAATAGAAAGCAATATTGGAAATTTATCCTTTCATCGTTTCTATATCAAAAGCTAAATCTCATTTGATATCGTCTATTAATTGATTTGCAATATCATTTGTTATATACATAATGCCAAAATCGTTCGTTCACTTTTTTTCTAATTTTATTCAAAATTAGATCTGATCTAATTTTATTTCGTTACCTAAAACATCATTCACTTCTATTTCTCTGACTCCGTTTTTTCATTTGTTAAAAATAAAAACTTTTTGTCCCCTTGAATTAAATTTTTATATTGTTTCCTTTTATTTGCAAACACTGTTTACCCTTTTAGAGTTCAACATCCATTCCTTGGTATTATTCCTTTTCTTACACATTCGTTATTTTCAAAATTTAAACCAATCACATCCTTTCATTCATTTCCTTTTGTTCCCTAGATTTTGTGAAATTATATTTAATTTCCTTGTGAAATCATTCATTGTCCTTTTTGACTCCTATTTTCTTTGGTTTCCATTTTTTAATACATCATTTGAATTCCTACCATATCTGTTCCATTTCCTAAAATAAATATATACACCTTCATGCAACCATCGGTTCACAAGCTGTCCCCTTTAAAACTTTTGAAAACGTGTGACCTCATTCTCTACCAAATAACATTTGGTTTGAAGAAAAATTAAATGTAGCAGCCATCCCATATTTTTTTTTCTCCGGCTTTCAACCCTCCCATCACCCTTTTTCTTCCCGCCATTCTTTTCCATCCCCTCATAATAGCTTTTATCATGACTTCCCATTTCTTGTCTCCGCACAGCAATTCTTCACTGCACCCTCTCTCCTTTCCCACCCGCGAACCATTCCTTCACCATTTCTTCTCTCTGCATCTGAACCCTCCCTACCTACCGTCGTCCTCCGTTTCCAACCTCAACCCAACAGTCTTCTCCCTGTGCCTCGCACACGTTGCTCCCCAACTCCGCCTGATCCGCACCCACCTGCCATCCCCGCAGCCGACCGAGCTCCTCCTTCGACAACAGCTTATTGCCCTCCTCCAACCTGCGCCCATCAAGACCGCACTCCCTCATACTAGTAGCTTCCCATCAATGAGACGACCCAAACTTCCCCATATAGGAAAGAACGAATTGAATTGAGGACAAGACGAATTAGAACACAAACAGAAGAACATTTCATTGTTTATTACAACAATTCCATTAGAATACAAGAATATATAGAGTATGAATAAATATTATACATCAGAAAAATATCAGATATTACAATACATAACATAGCAGTGAAAAAATAATACAATATACAACTGAAGGAGATAAACAGATACAGAGCTTTCCAAATATCATTCCAGCTGTAAACCAGGATCTTGTGAATATAGATCTGCAAAACTAAAACTACTAGCTGCCCGTGTGGAAAATAGGGGCACCCAGAGTTTAGGTTAGAACAATAAACTCCAGGTCATTCATGTGACTAGTGTGAGAATTAAAATAGCTATTTAAAACTTTACTTTAAAAGAGAGTAATTCAAGGGACCACGCCGTATAACACGGAACGGGTTTCCTCCCGAGAATACAAGTGCATAGAATAAACAACACAATGCTTTTTGGAAAAATGAAACTATTATAAGACCGGGGTCCCATCACACAATGCAACGCAAGCCGGAGGATAGGGTTTTCCCTTATAATAGCCAAATAATGCTTGATACGTTTAAAATAAATCATTTTGATACTATTGTAGTGTAAAGTGTATAAAACAACTTCAAATATAAATGTATCAATCATAGGCAGCATGGGTACCATCTATCATGTCACCAATACTAGGCTCTACAACAAAAACCGAAAAAAATATCGTATTGGAAATTGGATTTCCGTCATGAGTCGAGGCAAGGGGCAAGCTCCTCACCGGCTTCGAGACACTCTAGCGAATGCCCCAGGACTACACACTCTGGGTAGCCCTTGGAATCGGCTGGGCCGGTCCTCCGTTACGTTTGAGGATTAGTTATTCCTGAACACATGTTTCCCGGTCCTATCGGACCTATATCTGAGGCGCTTCGCATTCAAACATCCACAAAGGTATAATAATCAACGATGTCAGGGCTAGTAAAATGATGACACCACCCATAACTAGAAAGAAACATCGTGTTCTCCCAGCGGTCCATATCCCGTTTTTAACTCATACTGAGGTGTGACGCTCGTGAATCAACGCTATACACAAAGCTACACCACAAAGGCCGTGCTTTGATCATCAACCACAAGACTTTGCTTTTCAACAAAAGCCTTGATCATTGCATCTCAGCATGCCACACAGGCAATTCATGCCATGCAATTGATACCTATCAATATATAACCTCTGAGCTCGTACGTCTCAGAGAAGGGGGTTAAGCAAGAGAATAAATTCTCCTCCGCCAAACAGATATATATTTAATAGAAATCAATCAACACAGAATAAAATCCATTGTCAGACACACAATCCATTTATAAGTCCGTTTTGGGTCAGAACGAAACCGGAGGTACCTTATTCCTCCCCCATATATCCAATACAGGGGAGAGGTCCTCGCATATCCATCGATCTCCAAGTACGTCTGGACAATCACCACTTATTACCTCGGCTTGGGTGGAAAGACCAATCAAGACATGAGTAATCATACAAACGATGTGAAGACCTCTAGTCTTCAACCACCATCTTTATCGTCAATATAACGTCGAATCAGTTATTCAGAATGGGCATAAACCCGACCTTTCCGAATAACTCGCGTATATAGCAAACAAGTGCTATAAACTACAACATACAACTCATTCCAATTCTGAATATTCTTTTATTCAAATATTCTCATACTTTGGGAAAGGTTCCTATTAATTTTATCAAAGATAAATTCTTTAAAATTTATTCTTTAATCTTCCTTTGGATTTCATTTCCAACCGTATTCTGTCTTTAACTGGGTTAAAGAACTAATGTCATTTAAAACACAGTTCACGATAAACCCAAATCATATTCCATTCCATCAGCCTCTATCCGTAAATTAACAAGTGAACAATCCCCAAAGTATTAACATCGAAGGCCGAAACCAACATCAGATCAATACCCAGGAAACCATTCAACTTAACTAATCTCTAGTTAGTTTCTGATTCACTTAACTCCGTTGTTAATCGGGTTAAAGAACCAGTGTTATTTAAAACACCATTCACAATAAATCCAAAGACCAATTTCAATTCAATTCCAATTAAATATATTAAATTGGAAAACTTTACTTTGGAAAATTCCCGTTAAATCTTAATAAAAAGATTTATAAATTCCAAATCTTATTTCACTGTAAATCGGGTTAAAGAACGAATGTCGTTGAAAACACAGTTCACAACAAACCCTAAAATCCAATCAGTCTCTACCCGTAAATTAGTAAGAGAACAATTCCCTAAATCTTAACCCCGAAGGCGGAAACAAACATCAGATCAATACCCAGGAAACCATTAAACTAAACTAACCTCCAGTCAGTTTCTAATTTTCTTAACTACATTCGGTTCAAAAACAGTATTATTAAAGATTCCATTCACGACAAACCCAAAATCCAATTTGATATTAAATACATGGCTCTGAATAGAAAATATATCGGCTTATTTCAATATCAAATTCTGAAACCAGCAAATATTGTATTGGAATAACGATATATATATATATATATATATATATATATATATATATCTTCCAAATTCCTCCGCAATATCCGTATAATCACTAAATCCAATATCGAAATATTCTGAAGATAATTTCGATTCAAATCCATTCCAATTCATATATTGGAAATCCTGATTATTTTTAAAACCATTTCAAATCCAATTTATTTATTTTAAAAATATTGCATTTATTGTTCTATTTCAAAACTAGTTCATTTCGATAAAAATATATTTTTATCTTTTCAAATATGGAATTTTTCATCCCAATTCTTTCCAAATCATTTATTATAATTTTACACAAATTATTGATATTTTTAATAATTTTATCAAGGCTAGTACAATCGATTTCCATAAACGGTCGTCGAACTACACTTACAACGACCTTTTCCAAATTTGATTTAGACATAATTCCAAATCCAACTGTTAGATTTCAAAACACTAATATTCATTGGAAATCTCTTTTCGATACGAACCCAACCGTTCTGGATTTACGAGATTCCGACGGCCGGATCTCCCGTAATGTCCATTCGAAGTCAATGGTCGAAATTCGCGAACTACCGCGGCGCGGCGCGTTCTATTCAGGCCATTATATTATATATATAATATATATTTTGTCAATTTCCATTTAAAACGTATTTTATAAATCGTTTTAAATTCGTTTTCAAAACAGTTTCAACTTCATATTCAATTCCAAATCAAAATTGAATTTCCTATTATAAATTCGTTTTAAATTCATTTCAAATTGGTTTCATTTCAATTCAATTTCAATTCGTTTTGAATTCACTTTAAATCAATTTCAATTCAAATTCAGTTCATTTTGAATTCATTTTAAATCGATTTCAATTCAAATCAAAATTGAATATTCTATATCATTTCAATATTTTCAAAACATCGGATTTTGAAATCACTTTTCGATATTCATTATAAAATGAATAAAATCGACCAAATTCCCATTCGTTTTAAAATGGCGTTTAACTACTTAACACGGCTTCACATTTCAATATTTACTGAATATTATTTTAAAATATTCGTTAATTCTGAACTGGAATTAGGCTCAATCAATTACCATATAATTTCAGTTATATGGATTTTATCCAATACATGTATACAATAATGATAGTAAACAATCATTAGAAATTCAAACAACATCCAGAGTGCATTCTACAACCGTATAAGCATTAAAATAAATATTCTACGCTCATACAGCCTATCAACCAATCGATCGACATACAGCTAATTATTGGGACTCGTGTATGTCATATATCATCCCAATACCCGTGTGGGGTTTCAATCAACAAATAACGAATTTTATTTGTGCGGTTGGGAGATGTGTAAAATTTATCGTCCCAATCAATATCAGCCAAATATGTGTACATAAACAAATCGTTCGATTTGTTTATAAATATTTATCTCAACTTATGAATATTTTATTCAATCCATATATACAATAACAATGATATTTTTATTATTTAAATATTTTATTCAACTTGAATATTTTATTTAATTCATCACACAATAAAAATGTGATTTTTATTGTTCAAACTATTTATTCACTTATGAATATTTTTAACACTTCATCCCACATCACAAAATCAATTTTCACAACACATCAATCAAACAAATAAGTCATCCATGGTCTGTGGACGACAAGTGTCAGTTGCTGCTAAGCACCGTCTGCATCCTAATATATATTTTAACTAGAAAATAAAATAAAAGTGAGAAGTCCTCACCTTTGGGATCCACCCCGCCGTGCTTTGATTGCCGATCTATGCAGTATACCTACGTTAAAAACTATATTTTTAGCTAATCAATAATTATTTCTTTGTATGATTATTTTATAAATAACATACATAGGCTAAAAATTATATTTTTATCTTTCTAAAAACAATTTCATATTTTTATAACAATGCTACATAGATAAAAATCAAAATTTTATATCGTCACTACATATATAAAAATCGTATTTTTATCCTATCGCTGCATATATAAAGATCAAATTTTTATTATCTATATAATATAAAAATCATATTTTTATTATCATACATAAATAAAAATCATATTTTTATTGTCTCTATAAATAAAAATCATATTTTTATTGTCTCACATAAATAAAAATCACAATTTTATTATCTATATAATATAAAAATAATATTTTTATTATCCTATAATATATATAAAAATCTAATTTTTATTGAAACACGTCATATACATGAAAATCAGATTTTTAAAACACCGTTTCTCATGTAAAACTGATTTTTTTTTATTTCTATATACCTAATTACTTCCTAGTAATAAAAATAAATAAATGTAGAAAAACTTACAGGGGGTGGGGTATTTGGGTTCGTCGGAGGCAGGGAGGGGCGCGCAAGGCCGAACAGGGAAGGAGGAGAAAAGAGGAGAGAGACATGATGGGTTTCGGGGGGGAGGGGGAGGAGGTTTGGGGTCTTCATCAATCGAGGGAGGAGGAGAGAGGGACGAGGAGGCTGGAGGGGAGAGGATCGGCGAGGGGGGTCAACGCTGGCGGCACCTGGTGCGAGAGGGGGGTGCGACTGCGCCTTTGCCCTTTTCTTTTCTTTTTTTCCTGCGTATTTGATTTGGGAAGGAGAGATGGGGGGTCATATATATTAATATATTTTTAAATTAATTTAAATCCCAAAAAGTAACTTTAAATTTCAATCCCCAAACGAGACCCACCGCCTGCCATCCCTAGCTAATTACCCCTATTCCGAACACAATGGGATATGTATCGTAAGCCAGTTCGGCTGTTTCGATCAGTTTTCATCAAAATCAAAGTATAAATCTATATATTGAATTTGAACGCACATTTCAATTTACCGGGGCTACATACGGACTCTAAAAATTCCTAAAATATATTTTCTAGCTTCGTATTAACGATACAGTTCTAAGAAAACTAATCTCATCAAATTTGGAGACCGTTTGAAAAATGGCCATTTTCTGGTCGATCCAAATTAACTAAAACTGTCAAAACACGTTTTACTTTGCCACGCTCCCATATTATTCCCAAAAATTATGAATTTTGGAATCTAGCAATAACTTGACATCCCGGATCCAACAAAAGTGGTTTCGCCGAAAACAGAGGTCGTTTGCAAAATTTCCATTTTTAAGGGATATATTTCCGTAGTGACTATTCTGAATTTTCAACTGGGCATAACTTTTTATTCCCGCTATGAAATTTCAATTTTTCGGATTCGTTGGAAAGATATTTTCAAATAGATTCTAGTATTTTTGATGTTGCTAAAATCCGGTTTATTTTGAATCATATACATTCATTTGAAATTTGAAATCGAATTTTCAAACTACCGCGCCATTTTCAATTTATTTTATAATTAAAATAAATATTTATATTCTAACGACGATTTATATAAATATGTACATTCTAATTCTATTCAAAATAAATTTTTCGTCATTATTATTTAAAATAATTTATTTTAAATATTCAAAATTCATTAAAATTGCCAAAATAATTTTTTTAAATTGGTTCAAATTTTCCGGGTTGTAACAATCTCCCCCACTTAAAATCATTTCGTCCTCGAAAAGGAACGAAGCTGAAAGTTACTTTACTAATCAACTCAACTTTCGTTCTGGCTTTCATTCTCCAACTTTTCAATTTCTAAGAATTTTTCAAATTTTTCAAAAATTTGGCTAACACCCTAAATTTTCGAAAAATTTCGCCATAACCTCCTTTGTACGGGAGCACCAAGAAAATCCCCAAACCGCCACATAGGCCTCTCTAATAAAAAAGAAACAGCCAAGCGGCTAGCCAACGGCTCGTAAAATCATCAAAAACCCCAAGAAATACAATAAACATGTACCTATTTGTCGGGCAAACAATTTTATTCCTCTTCTCTAACCTCCTTGTTATGACCTGTTCACACGTATATATGTACATGCATGCAAATGCGATAAATTTTCAATACAGTTCAATAATTGATACAATTTGGCCTAAATTTACCTTTCTTTCGCATAATCATACAACACAACCATCAATCAATTAGTGAATTTAACGTTTCAAATTCATAATTTTGATACATATACAGAAAATCATGTTTTTGATGCCAATTCACACAATAAACCCTATCTAGTTTTGGTTCTCACAGCAGTCAATTGGAAATATACAGATATCCCACTTTCGAAACTCGAACATAAATACTGATGATGCACGTGCTATCATCAATATCATCTCCGGGCGACTAGAGTGCGATTCTATATCTATCCAGTATATTAAAACTTCGAATACACGTTTGCAAGGCGTATATGCAAAATCTTTATATATTGGATTGTCCAAATTCAATACAAATAAACATTCAAATACGTATAAATGGTTTAATTTTTCTAAACAAAACTTGCTTTCATTTTTATTTTAAAAAACACTACTCTTCACATTCATTCTAGGATACTACTAATCCCATCTCTAACGAGTCATTCTTATTGGATATTGCTAACCCAATCTCTGATGAATTCTTTCGTTTGGTTCTAATGTGTCTTGTTCTTGAGCTCTGATACCAAAATGAGACGACCCGAACTTCCCCTATAGGAAAGAACGAATTGAATTGAGGACAAGACGAATCAGAACACAAACAGAAGAACATTTCATTGTTCATTACAACAATTCCATCAGAATACAAGAATATACAGAGTATGAATAAATATTATACATCAGAAAAATATCAGAGATTACAATACATAACATAGCAGCGGAAAAATAATACAATACACAACTGAAGGAGATAAACGGATACAGAGCTTTCCGAATATCATTCCAGCTGTAAACCAGGATCTTATGGATATAAATCTGCAAAACTAAAACTACTAGTTGTCCGTGTGGAAAATCAGAGTTTAGGTTAGAACAATAAACTCCAAGTCAATCATGTGACTGGTGTGAGAACTAAAACAGTTATTTAAAACTTTACTTTAAAAGAGGGTAATTCAAGGGACCATGCCGTATAACATGGAACGAGTTTCCTCCCGAGAATACAAGTGCATAGAATAAACAACGTAATGCTTTTTTGAAAAATGAAACTATTATAAGACCCAGGTCCCATCACACAATGCAAGCAAGCCGGAGGATAGGGTTTTCCCTTATAATAGCCAAATAATGCTTGATACATTTAAAACAAATCATTTTGATACTATTGTAGTATAAAGTGTATAAAACAACTTCAAATATAAATATATTAATCATAGACGCCATGGGTACCATCTATCATGTCGCCAATACTAGGCTCTACAATCAAAACTGCAAAATATCGTATTGCAAATTGGATTTCAGTCATGAGTCGAGGCAAGGAGCAAGCTCCTCACCGGCTTCGAGACACTGTAGCAAATGCCCCAGGACTACACACTCTGGGTAGCCCTTGGAATCGGCTGGGTCGGTCCTCCGTTACGTTTGAGGATTAGTTATTCCTGACCACACGTTTCTCGGTCCTATCGGACCTATATCTAAGGCGCCTCGCATTCCAACATCCACAAAGGTATAATAATCAACGATGTCATGGATAGTAAAACACTGACACCACCCATAACTAGAAAGAAACGTTGTGTTCTCCCAGCGATCCACATCCCGTTTTTAACTCATACCGAGGTGTGAGGCTCGCGAATCAACGCTATACACAAAGCTACGCCACAAAGGCCATGCTTTGATCATCAACCAAAAGACTCTGATTTTCAACAAAAGCTTTGATCACTGCATCTCATCATGCCACACAGGCAATTCATGCCATGCGACTGATACCTATCGATATATAACCTCTAAGCTCATACGTCTCAGAGAAGGGAGTTAAGCAAGAGAATAAATTCTCCGCCGCCAAACAGAT
The DNA here is from genome assembly GCA_030737875.1 of Allium sativum. NCBI lineage: Eukaryota > Viridiplantae > Streptophyta > Magnoliopsida > Asparagales > Amaryllidaceae > Allium > Allium sativum. The sequence goes on from CM060926.1 coordinate 382,099,843, forward strand.
ATATATTTAATAGAAATCAATCAGCACATAATAAAATCCAATGTCAAACACATAATCCATTTATAAGTCCATTCTGGGTCAGAACGAAACCGGAGGCACCTTATTCCTCCCCCATATGTCCAATACAGGGGAGAGGTCCTCGCATATCCATCAATCTCCAAGTACGTCTGGATGATCATCACTTATTACCTCGGCTTGGGTGTACAGCCCAATCAAGACGTCAGTAATCATCCAAACGATGTGAAGACCTTCGGTCTTCAACCATAGTCTTTATCGTCGACATATCGTCGAATCAGTTATTCAGAATGGGCATAAACCTAGCCTTTCCGAATAACTCACATATATAATAAACAAGTGCTATAAACCACAACATACGCCTCATTCCAATTCTGAATATTTTTTTATTCAAATATTCACATACTTCGGGAAAGGTTCCTATTAATTTTATCTAAGATAAATTCTTTAAAATTTATTCTTTAATCTTCCTTTGGATTTCATTTCCAACCGTATTCTGTCTTTAACTGGGTTAAAGAACTAATGTCATTTAAAACACGGTTCATGATAAATCCAAATCATATTCCATTCCATCAGCCTCTAACCGTAAATTAGCAAGTGAACAATCCCCTAAGTATTAACCCCAAAGGCCGAAACCAACATCAGATTAATACCCAGGAAACCATTCAACTTAACTAATCTCCAGTTAGTTTCTGATTCTCTTAACTCCATTGTTAATCGGGTTAAAGAACCAGTGTTATTTAAAACACCGTTCACGATAAACCCAAAGACCAATTTCAATTCAATTCCAATTAAATATACTAAATTGGAAAACTTTACTTTGGAAAATTCCCGTTAAATCTTAATAAAAAGATTTATAAATTCCAAATCTTATTTCACTGTAAATCGGGTTAAAGAACGAATGTCGTTGAAAACATAGTTCACAACAAACCCTAAAATCCAATCAGTCTCTAACCGTAAATTAGTAAGAGAACAATTCCCTAAGTATTAACCCCGAAGGCCGAAACCAACATCGGATCAATACCTAGGAAACCATTCAACTTAACTAACCTCCAATTAGTTTCTAATTTTCTTAACTACATTCGATTCAAGAACAGTATTATTAAAGATACCATTCACGACAAACCCAAAATCCAATTTGATATTAAATACAAGGCTCCGAATAGAAAATATATCGGCTTATATTCAATATCAAATTCTAAAACCAACAAATATTGTATTGGAATAACGACATATATATCTTCCAAATTCCTCCACAATATCCGTATAATAACTAAATCCAATATCGAAATATTCTGAAGATAATTTCGATTCAAATCCATTCCAATTCATATATTGGAAATCCTGGTTATTTTTAAAACCATTTCAAATCCAATTTATTTATTTTAAAAATATTGCATTTATTATTCTATTTCAAAACTAGTTCATTTCGATAAAAATATATTTTTATCTTTTCAAATGTGGAATTTTTCATTCCAATTCTTTCCAAATCATTTATTATGATTTTACACAATTTATTGATATTTTAATAATTTTATCAAGGCCCGTACAGTCGATTTCCATAAACGGTCGTCGAACTGCACTTACAGCGAGCTTTTCCAAATTTGATTTGGACATAATTCCAAATCCAACCGTTAGATTTCAAATCACTAACACTCATTGGAAATCTCTTTTCGATACAAACCCAATGGTTCCGGTTTTAAGAGAATCCGACGGCCGGATCTCCCGTAATGTCCATTCGAAGTCAATGGTCGAAATTCGCGAACTGGTGCGGCTCGGCACGTTCTATTCAGGCCATTATATTATATATATAATATATAATATATATTTCATCGATTTCCATTTAAAACGTATTTTATAAATCGTTTTAAATTTGTTTTCAAAACAGTTTCAACTTCATATTCAATTCCAAATCAAAATTGAATTTCCTATTATAAATTCATTTTAAATTCATTTCAATTTGATTTCAATTCAATTTCAATTTCAATTCGTTTTGAATTCACTTTAAATCGATTTCAATTCAATTTCAGTTCGTTTTGAATTCCTTTTAAATCGATTTCAATTCAATTTCAATTCAAATCAAAATTGAATATTCTATATCATTTCAATATTTTCAAAACATCGAATTTTGAAATCACTTTTCGATATTTATTATAAAATGAATAAAATCGACCAAATTCCCATTCGTTTTAAAATGGCGTTTAACTACTTAACACGGCTTCACATTTCAATATTCACTGAATATTATTTTAAAATATTCGTTAATTCTGAACTGGAATCAGGCTCAATCAATTACCATATAATTTCAGTGATTTTATCCAATACATGTATACAACGATGATGATAAACAAGCATTAGAAATTCAAACAACATCCAAAGTGCATTCTACAACCGTATAAGCATTAAAATAAATATTCAACGCTCATACAGCCTGTCAATCAATCGATCGACATACAGCTAATCATTGGGACTAGTGTATGTCATATATCATCCCAATACCCGTGTGGGGTTCCAATCAATAAATAACGAATTATATTTGTGCAGTTGGGCGATGTGTAAAATTTATCGTCCCAATCAATATCAGCCAAATATGTGTACATAAACAAATCGTCCGATTTGTTTATAAATATTTATCTCAACTTATGAATATTTTATTCAGTCCATATATACAATAAAAATGATATTTTTATTATTTAAATATTTTATTCAACTTGAATATTTTATTTACTTCATATACACAATAAAAATGTGATTTTTATTGTTCAAACTATTTATTCACTTATGAATATTTTTAACACTTCATCCCACATCACAAAACCAATTTTCACAACACATCAATTAAACAAACAAGTCATTCATGGTCTGTGGACGACGGGTGTCGGGTGCTGCTAAGCACCGTCTGCATCCTAGTATACATTTTAACTAGAAATAAAATAAAACTGAGAAGTTCTCACCTTTGAGATTCACTCCGCCGTGCTTTGATTTCCGATCTATGTAGTATACATACGTTAAAAATTATATTTTTAACCAATCAATAATTATTTCTTTGTATGATTATTTTATAAATAACATACATAGGCAAAAAATTATATTTTTATCTTTTTAAAAATAATTTCATATTTTTATAACAATGCTACATAGATAAAAATCACATTTTTATATCGTCACTTCATATATAAAAATCGTATTTTTATCCTATCGCTACATATATAAAGATCAAAATTTTATTATCTATATAATATAAAAATCATATTTTTATTATCATACATAAATAAAAATCATATTTTTATTGTCTCTATAAATAAAAATCATAATTTTATTATCTCTATAAATAAAAATCATATTTTTATTGTCTCACATAAATAAAAATCACATTTTTATTATCAATATAATATAAAAATCATATTTTTATTATCCTATAATATATATATAAAAATCTAATTTTTATTGAAACAAGTCATATACATGAAAATCAGATTTTTAAAACACCGTTTCTCATGTAAAACTGATTTTTTATTTATATATACCTAATTACTTCCTAGTAATAAAAATAAATAAATAAATAAAAGTAGAAAAACTTACAAGAGGTGGGGTGTTTGGGTTCATCGGAGGTAGGGAGGGGCGCGCGAGGCCGAACAGGGAAGGAGGAGAGAGACACGATGGGTTTCGGGGGGGGGGGGGGTCTTCGTCAATCGAGGGACGAGGAGAGAGGGACGAGGAGGCTGGAGGAGAGGGGATCAGCAAGGAGGGGTCAACGCGGGCGGCGCCTGGCGCGAGAGGGGGGCGTGACGGGGTCCCGGCGCGACTGCACCTTGGCCCTTTTTTTCCCTGCGTATTTCATTTGGGAAGGAGAGTTAGGGGGTCATATATATTAATATATTTTTATATTCTTTTAAATCCCAAAAAGTAACTTTAAATTTTGATCTCCAAACAAGACCCACCGCCTGTCGTTCCTAGTTAATTACCCGCATTCCAAACACAATGGGATATGTATCGTAAGCCAGCTCGGCTGTTTCGATTAATTCTCGTCAAAATCAAAATTTAAATCTATATATTGAATTTGAACGCACATTTCAATTTATCGGGGCTACATACGGACTCTAAAAATTCCTGAAAAATATTTTCTAGCTTCGTATTGACGATATGGTTCTAACATAACTAATCTCGTCAAATTTGGAGACCGTTTGAAAAATGACCATTTTCTAATCGATCCAAATTGACGGAAACTGTCAAAACACGTTTTACTTCGCCACTCTCCCATATTAATCCCAAAAATTATGAATTTTGGAATCTAACAATAACATGACATCCCGGATCCAACAAAAGTGGTTTCATAAAAAACAGAGGTCGTTTGCAAAATTTCCATTTTTAAGGGTTATATTTCCATAGCGACTATTCTGAATTTTCAACTGGGCATAACTTTTTATTCCCGCTATGAAATTTCAATTTTTTAGATTCGTTGGAAAGATATTTTCAAATAGATTCTAATATTTTTGGTTTTGCTAAAATCTAGTTTATTTTGAATCATGTACATTCATTAGAAATTAGAAATCGAATTTTCAAACTACTGCGCCATTTTCAATTTATTTTATAATTAAAATAAATTTTTAATTTGAGGAAATGTTCTAATTCCATTCAAAATAAATTTTTCATTGTTATTATTTAAAATAATTCTTTTTAAATATTCAAAATTGCCAAAATAAATTTTTTAAATTGATTCAAATTTTTGGGGTTGTTACAAATCAACCAACCCGAAGCATTCCACCTCCCAACACCTATCCGTTGTCCCACCTGAAGCCATGCCTCCACTTGAATAGCGACATTCTACTCCATCCGACAGCCCACCCAAAGCCCCTCCGACCCGTATTACTGACCAACCTACCCTCTTGTGAATTATTTACATGAGTGTGCTCTTTTGTTTGCGTGTGACTATGTGTGCGAATGCGTGTATTTGCGTGAGTGTTGTGTATTGTGTGGCGTGAGTTTGTGTTTTGTGCAGATGGTGTGCGTGCATATTGCAGTGTGTGTGAGTTGGTGTGTGTTTGTGTTTGTGGCATGAGTTCTGTGAGTTACCATCTGCGTGTGTAGTGTGTGTGTGTAGGTAAATGGGTTTGTATGTGTATATGGGAATTTGGATTGTGTGTTTTCATGTGAATGTGTAAAGTTGTGTCACTATGTTTTGCTTGGTGTATATATGTTTATATATGAATATATATATATAATGGGTTTTGAGTGCGTTTATGTAATCTATAATATATATATACGGTTTTGTGTTATATATGTATAATTTATATTATACAGTTTGGTGTGTTTGATTTAAACAATGTAAGTATATATTATAATTTTTACCATGTGTATATATATATATAAATATATATATATATATATATTATTTTGTAAAAACTTGTGTTTGTTGTGGAATCGAGTTTGGTGTGAGTTCGGAAACCGTACCAAAACCCAATAGCCGTACCGACCCGTTAAGAAGTTCCATATCCTCCACTTATTAAAATGATAAAATATTGAGTGATCACCGAGTTGAATCCACTCTGAGTGCATGAATGTTGTAGTCTCATTCTGTGTCCATTCGATTGTCATCTCTATTCAATGTCAGGACAGGTGAGTTTATCTCACACTTGACCTACTTTGTTTCATGGATGTTAAATTCAACACAAACGAACTATTGTGAATTGTATAGGATTGCTATTAGAAAATTGTTTTATTTGATATGTATACACATTTCATATATAACACGATGATATATATATATATATATATATATATATATGACATGTAGGTGCACTGATGATATATGACTTATGATGTGATGATATAGATGTTATGTGATAATTTATATTGTTTATCTATGTATTTGACTGCCATAGTTAGGAAAAATCACTATGGGTTGAAATGATACATACCCGAACGGATATTAGATTAGGGAAAAATCGTTATGGGTTGAAATGATAGACCTGAACAATTTCTACTGAATTTGGGATTGCGGGTTGAAATGATATATACCCGTAAAATTATAAACAACGGGTTGAAATGATAAATTATTTGTATCACTTGACCATAGGGTAGAAAACTATATACGGACACCGTTGGTCATATTTTCGAAGTAAAATGATTTGGAAATTTGATTTTAAAATAATAACTTAAGATATTATATTATATATATTTTAAAGATTTTAAACTTAAATTTTTTAAACTTTAAATTATATGTTTTAAAAATGATTTTTATGTATGGATTTAGATACTTATTTGAGATTTTACTTATAAATTTATTTATTTTAAACCATATAATTTAATCATATATGTATTTTCAAACTTTAAATTTAATATATTATAATAAGTAATTCTGTTAAACATTTCTAATTTTTTTCCTTTTTTCTTATGTTTATAAAGCTATTTTATATCAAATTTAAAAAAATTATAAACTTATACTTATATCTATTTTCAAAGTTAATTTTATATATTTTATAAACCTTAATAATAAACTTAGAGATAGACAGGTTGTGATTTAAATTTAAGTTTTAAAAATCTAAATCTAATATTGATATTTGATTAAACGGGTGAACTTATATAAGAAATGAATTTGAGTTCAAATCGATATAAACTTATAAGTGATGAATTTGAACTGTGAAATTGATTTTTAATTTGAATTTAAAAATCTATGAAAATGTATTTGAATTTATAATTGATAAGAAATGAATATGATAATAAATCGACTGAATGTGAATCTTAATATACATATATAATTGATTTTGAATGGAACTGATTATATAAATTGATTTGTGTGATTAAAGGAGTTGTAAAAATGAATATATAAAAATGGTTCAGTATTTTTTTGAATTTATAAATAACTATTTTGAATTATGCAACTTGAATGAATTGAAATATAAAGATTTTGTTTTGAATTGTATATATTGAACTCGAACCAAAATGTTGGATTTTATGAATCAACTTGAAACGAATTCTTAGAAAAGTAAATTTGATCATTTGAATTGTTTGAACTTGAGTTTTGATGAGAATAAGTCAAACTAAATATCCATGAAGTTAAATAATTTGCATTTTGATTGGAATGGCATTTGAGATATTTAAGTTATTATTCGAATATAAGTCATTTTTAATTGAAGGTCGTTATGTGAATATTTTCGAAAATTTAATAAAATTGAAGCTAAATATTTTAGTGCTGATTTATACCATAATTTGAGCCCTTTAAGATATGATCTTCTAATTCGATTTGGTTAAAGCAGTTTAAGTGAGTAGTTATCAAAATGAATTATAATTAAAATTAGATATGTAATTTAGATTTTGATTTAAATTTAAGATTTGTATAAATTATTTTTAAAATGATTATAAAATGACCACGGTGTGAAAAATGTAAACGATTTTGTTGTTAAAGAGGTCGGGATCGGCTATTGTCACACTCTTTGCCAATACCGAAAACCACTTTAACAACCGTGTACGCGGTGGAGATCCAGAAAGAAGTAGGATGATTTCGATTACTGGATTTGAAGAAAGAGAATGATGATGGATAGCCTTGACCTTTAGTCATAATTGAAATGACTAAAACAAGAGCCATGCCCAAGCAAATGTGAGTTAGCCACTCTTAGCAGGCATGCTTCTTCGATACCATATATATTACTTTTCGACTAATTTTGGCACCTTAGATTTTTGGGAGTATTTTCTAGGGTGTATGGTAGTCGCGGCTATGTGTTACCACGAGCCTAGGTCCACAATCCGGTAGAATCCTACTGGTGGGTACTGCCTCGATGCCTTGTCGTATTTATCCTGATCGAGCCGCCTACGATTTTGATTTAACATTGTCGTATAACGGCACATCCCTATCCACCGACGTACTGGTGTTTTATATCTAATGTTTACGACAATGTATAAACAGTGTAAGGGTAAAAGCATAATCCCGCTTACGCTATTTTCAATAGTATATTTAACAATAGACACTATTATAATAGCGTATTATATTATATGATATTAATTTGACGGATCCATAGAGGATGTTGATCCCATACATCCTTTAAATTACTAATGCAGTTTATTGAATATTTCATTTGAGTTGATTTACTTCCATGAGAATGTTAGTCCTGATCCGAGTTGTTTTGTTTTTGCATTATTGCTTGGGTCAGATCGAGTACTACAGCTTTCGAGATTCACTCTTGAAGCTTGGAGCTTATATGAGTTTCATTCATCCTGTATCTACCTATTCTATTGTTCCAGTTCAGCTGTTTCTTGTCATCTCTGTTTCATACAGTTTCATTTATTTATGTATTAGAAGCTCAATGTAATAGACTTCCGCTGTATTGTTTATGTAAACTCTATTATAAATTTTTATTTAGTAGTTTCATGAACTACTATTGTATTATGTATTTTCCGCTGTGAGATATTATATTACTCTATGTTTGTGTGTGATCTGTGATTCTGTGATTTATTCTACTTACCTAAGAGGCTAATAACTATATGTCGTTTTGAACGGTTCGAGTTGGTTTAATTACCGACTTGAAGTGGTCGAAAGGTGGGTTGTTATAGAACCTACCTATGGTAGCTTGGTCTAAGCTAGGTATATGTTGGTTGGCTTCATAGGTCGGAAAATATCTGTGCATAGACTCCTCTACCAAAAGTTTGGAGAGGCTGGAATATGCGAAGTGCATGGTGGAGGTCTCTCCGGATAGTGAGCTGCCTGACTCATTCCATGTGATTCTCGGTGATGGAACAAAACATCAGGTTACACTGGCATACCTCTGGAAACCTAACAAGTGTGCTGGTTGCAATGTGTTCAGACATACAAGTGATAAATGGCCAAGATCTGTTAGGAATAGAAACTCAGTAGAGAAAATAACTAGTAAGGAAGGTGAGGTTAGAGACAAGTTAGATAAGGGTACTATAGTGGAACAGAACAAAGGAATCTAGAATGTTGGATCTAATGCACTAACCAGAAAATAGTCCTGGTTGAAAAGTTTGATAAGTAGCAAAAGATCTAGGTTTCTACGAATGAAAAACTCTAGAAAAAAGGAAAGAAATAGTGGAAGAAGGGTTTTCTGACAAGTCAAGAGAAGTAGTTAGTAAGGAAGTAGTAGGTAAACCTGAAGTTAAGATTGGAAATAGATTTGATGCCCTTAATGACCTTTGTGATGATAATGATATACGGGCAGGCACACAGACACATGAGGAAGGTGGGTTTTGTATCCCTAAAGTCCAATTGAATGGTGTGCAGGTTAATCCTGTAGTGTTGAATTAGTCAAGGACTGTTAATTGTGGGGATACTACTATGACAAGAAGGGCCAACCTAGATAGGGATGGTAAGGAGAAGCAAGTTATGGTGTTAGATGAAGAATTCAGTAAGGATAGTGGAATGAATGAGAAAGGAACTACCAGAAGCACTGTGTCAAGATAATATATTGAAGAGAAAGGTTTGCACAAAGAATATTTTTTAGGTCCTTTTAAATGATGTAAGGGAATCCGAATCTGCAATGTAAAAGGGTGGGGAAGGTTCAATTGATTATAAATCTGCTTCTTCACCTCAGGACAACCAAATCGGTAATTGAAACTTCAAGCCAGGATTTTAGAACAATCCTAACCATTTCCTCAAACTACCCAGTATGAAGCCCACTAACAAAGGTAGTGCAGTAGCATGTACCAATGATAAAGAAGCATCCTCGTCTAACTCCACAAAGAAAAAAGGTAAGCCCAAGAAGAATTTCTTATGCACATATTCTTCCCCTTGCGGCCTATAAGCCACGTCCCGACATCGTTGTTGAACTCCTCCTTTGCCTAAGTGATGAACTCTCTGGTCATTAGAAGTAGGCTTAGAGGACTTCAACAACCTGTTGGGTTGGTCTGGTTGATAGAGTCTTCTTAGGGCTCATGTTATTTACCTATGTTATGAAATGTGAGGTAATATGTAGTTTTTGTAATTGCTATGTGTTGATGTCATTGTCCTGAAGTGATGTAATTTTCTAAATTGTATGCTGAATATGTTTCAACTTCTCCCTGAGTGGTGCTTCTTTAATGTAGTTGATACACATATCGTGTATCACCTGGAACTACTGTACTTATTATTTTAATAAAATAAAAAGTGTTACAGAGCACCCTAAAAACCAGTCGGCCTTGCCAAAAAAAATACTAGAGTCATTCTTCCATCTTGTTGGTTTGTAGATATTGCACTATTCAATACTACTAACTCTAGCAGTGTCAATTATTCCCATCATCAGCATAAGCTTAAGCCATAAGGAAAATGTGAAGGTGTGGTTGAAAAAAAGATGAACATTTGATTCAAAATCATCAGAATAGAAAGCACACGCAGGCTCAACTTGCATACCCAAGTTGTATAGACTATCTCTAGTGTTCGTAGCATTTCTATTCATCTTCCAAAGCATCAAATTGTTAACCTCTCTACTATGATTGTTCCACACCTTCTATTCCATGCAAACTGGTTCTCTATATCAGAGTTGACGCAGTTGTAAACTACAGAGACATAGTGATTTCTGAAAGCATGAGACCACACCACCATATCTGTTTGAGTAATTGGATAGTGTTGTGTCATGATTTCATTTCATAGCTGCCTAATAACTAAGTGAGAGGTGTAAGGCATTATGACAGTATCATTGCTGATGAATTGGTTGGCCTTAGTTTCCTTGTGTATTCCTATTTGTGTCTACTGCTTATAATTCAAAATTTAAGCAAGAATCATTCCTTGTCCAGCTTATGGATCATTCCAAAAGCTAGCACTACCATATTTAGAGGCTATTAATCAAATATAGGGGAATAATTCATTTTCGAGCTTAAGAATGGACCTTTAAATCCAACTACACCCTATAGGATTCTCCGTAGTTCAAAAGTTTCTACCTTTCATATTGAGCTTCAACTTCAAGGTCCGGCTAACCTGATTGTTGCTCTTTCTAGACAACAAGTTGTGAAAGCGAGTACTAAAAATAACTTTATTCCACATGTGAAGATTAAGGACCCCCAATCCTTCTTCCTTCTATTTGTGTTCAATTTTGTGAAAGCTTATCAACTTCAGCTTGCTATAGTACATGTTACTAAACCAGAAAAAAATTACATAAAGCTCTTCTTATCATCAAAATTTATTTCTTGGGAAATATGAAGGTTCTACAATAATAGGTTGTATAGGAAAGTAAGACTAATTATCATTGGCTCACGACATTTGGGACAAGGAGTAATGTTTTTGCAAATAACAATTTTGTTGATTAATCTTGTTAATATTTCCATAACCAATATGAACAAGTACGAAGACATGGGATCACCCTGCCTTATTCCTTGTGTAGTCTTAAGTAACCAACAAAAGTGACATTGTAGGATAAGGAGAAGTGCACAATTGAGATGCAAGTGTAGATCCAAGCTGCAAATTAGTGTGGGAAACCCATCTTATAAAGATCTCTGGTGATGGCAGTCCATTGTAGTGACTCATATGCCTTCTTAAGGTCAAGTTTGAGCATGGCTCTTGGTGAAATAGAAGGTTTCTTGTAGACTTTCAGCAGTTCATAGGCTAAGAGTACATTGTCCAAAATGCTTCTATTACTAAGAAATGCAGCTTGATTATCAGAAATCAAGGAGGGAAGAATTTCCTTTAGCCTGGTGGTAATAACTTTGGAGAGACATTTATAGATTATGTTGCAACATGAAATTGGTCTGGATTCACTAACTGAACTGGTGTGCTCACACTTAGGTATCAAAGCTAATTTAGTGGCATTTATACCAGAGAGCTTCCTATTTCTGAAGAAAAAACTATTGAAGACCTTACACAAATCATTCTCAATTATGCTTCAGCATGTAGTGTAAAACCAGGGATTAAACCCATCTGTGTTCACAGAGAAAATCTCATCCTTGATCTCTTCCTTAGAAATCCTTATAGATAGAAAAGCTTGTTGATCAGAAGCCAAAGTGAATAAAAGTACATAAAACTTTTATTTCATCAGCTGGTATTTAGAAGCCCACGTATACTTAACTTTAAAAAGTTCAACCTAAATCAATATAATAAAATAAACAATTATGATATAAAAATCATTTTAACTTGTAGATAATCACTGGTATTTAAGTTTCACATACTAATTGGCATAAATTAGGCTCGATTTAGGAATGAATATAGTTGTTATCATATGCAACTAAAAATGAAGTAAACTGATAGATTTACTATATTTAATTTGAATTCAAAATAAACGGAGAATTAATTTCATTAATTCTAGTTATTTCCTTAGAGTTTAGTTCCAATTTTCAAATGGCTAATATAAGGTTTTACCATACAAGGTTGTCTAACAAAACATTAAAAAAAGGTTTCAGAAAACTTATCTAGAATTATACTTTACCAAAATTTTCAAATTTGCATATTGTAGCTAGATAAAAAAATACTACTCTATTCTTCTATGTACAATACACAAATTAACTATTTTGATATCCTTTTTACTTCAGAGTTGATGTTTTTGCAAAAAAAAAAGAACGACAATAATTCTTATATGGTTTTGAATTAGAAAAGGAAGACATTATGTTTTGTTGAATATGTAAAATGGAAGTTGATTTTTGTGTAATAATAAACCAAATATTCCCAAATAACAAATGAATCGCCAGAATACAAAATCATAATAAAAAAGAAAGCAAATAGAAGTCAATTGTTATACAAAACCTCAAACTAAAATGAAAATTTTAGCTTTAGTTTTAATATTTTTACTAATTAAATAGGAGATTTTGTGTTATCTGCATATTTATAAAATTAGCAATAAAGGTATAAAAGGGTTGGATCGAACCAATGTGTGTCTTGGTCCTATCCTATAAGAGTTTCAAATGGGTACAGGCCAAAAAAACCATTAAGCTTGAATATTGTTTATATGAGCTAGAAGGACGAATAATGTTTGGACAACAGAAAAACATTGAATGTTTTTGAGTGATCATGTTTTCATATATATATATTTCTTGTCTTAATTCGCATCCTAAATGAAAATTGTACAAATACTGACCGGAAAAGTTACAGTTTCGGACTGAGCCATATGTCTAATAGTCCTAAAGCTTTTATAGCTATAATGGGTAACATTTTGCAAGGTAAACTAATAGAGTTATATTCATAATCTTATAAACTACAAATTTAACCTCAAATTAGGACTTATAATAGAAATTATAACAAAAACAACAAATACAACATGAAATAATCGAAAGAAAAGTAAATTAAAAAGTATAACCTTCTAATCAAGCTCGATCGATCCAGTAATTTAAGCTTTTGGAGGTCTTCAGATTATTTTCCATAAAAACTATAACATTGAAAGCAAAAGATAGGAAAACAATCGTTGTTTGATATTAACAAAGTCATGAATGATTTAAGATGAATACAAGTGATATACTATTAGTAAATTCAACGATTTTCTAGTTAGATATAATCTTTTAAGAGATTAATTAAAATTTATTGGAATTTTTTTTAATTTAACTTGGAATGAAAATACAACCGTTTTTAAATCATATCATACACATGAAGATGAAAAGTGAGGAGACAATGAGAAAATGAAATAGGAGTGAAAGAATTAGAAGATAATGTCTTAATGTACGTAAATAATAGAATAATGGATACATGAATATTTGCAATGATCTGAAATTTCGCTAATTTGAAATTAACTAATTTTATAGAATTTTGAATAAAGACTTGTTGAAACACAAATTTATGATTTCTTATCGTAGTTAATAAGATGGTATTCTGAATAAAATTAAAATTAAACATTTTGACTAAAAGAACCCAAATAATAATTAAATAAAGTTTTTTGTTAAACTGAATTAACGTTTTAATGAAATTAAGAAAATATTTTGAGATTTTTTTTATACGTTTTCATTTTGAAGTTAAGAATAATTTTATAAAACGATTAAATATGAATTTTAAAACGATATTTTACGGTCGTTAAGTAGCAGCGGTAGATGATATGAAAATGATTTGACATTAAACTTAGAATTTTAATAACATAAAGTTGTATAACTAAAAAGCGTTTTAATATGTTTAGTATGAAATGAATTGAGCTGTATTTAACCTAATTATATTCAGTTCCAAATCTAATCATAAACTGGTTAATAATATGAAGGAGAAATAATATTATTTATTTTTTGACATGTAAACATTTGTACGTAAAAGACTTCTAAAGAATTTGCTATGTAAAACGTCAAAGTTTATTTTGTTCAAATTTGATCTGTTTTGCTCTGAATTTATTTATCTTGAAATATAAATAGAAATTTTCATGCGAGTGTCATAACATATTTATTTGTTTATCGTTTGTTTATCGCTTATCGTTTAGGATATAATATCTTAAAACTAACCACCGTTTAAGGTACGAGTATAGTTTAAATTTAGATCCATATACAAATGGAAGATAATGCATATTTGTCAAAAAGTACAAGACGGTTAAACCAGTATAACTCAGAAGGGTAAAATTGTCATTTAATGTGAATCTCCACTTTTTCAGTGCGTGGTGCAATATTTACAAACTAATTTTCAGTCATATTAGCATTTTCCTATACAAATTGCCAATGCTAAATCAATCGAGTTGAAATGCGGTTAGATTTGCGGTGCAGAAATAAACTGTTACCCTTCCTGTTTTTTTTGTCTTTTTTTCGTTTTCATGGGCTAATCTCCACCATTCAACCGTGAATTAAATTCTCCTCTACCCGTTGATTTTTAGATCCGCCATTTTCATCCGCTTTTTCAATCGGTAGCACGATTTTGTATACAAATATATATATCATGTGCTCGTGCTTCTCATTCCCCCCATCTGTAAAAGTGTTGAATCATGTAGCCTTGTCTCCTCCTCTTCCCGGTGGATCTGAACGCGAACGTCCATTATATATTAAAAAAAAAAAAAAAAAAAAAAAAAAAATCAAATCCTTAAAACCTGAACCCGACCACTCACGCATCTCCGCCCGCCTCCTATCACTAGCGACCTCCGACCCGAAGTCCGCCCTACCTCGCCATGGCCTCCAGTCCAGAAGGCGACCTCGTCCCCTCGTCAATCGCTTCAGGTCTGACCTCATCTCCATCACCTTCCCGCGCAAGTCCAGCGGCATCGGACCACCTTAAACACCCTCCGCCTATCCTTTCTTCGCCAGCGTGCTTCACCGTCGTCAGCCGAGCAGCTTGAAGAATTGTTCAGTGAGGTTGAACCCGTCAAACGGTGCTCTATGTCAGTGCTAAAGATTCAGAATCATCTAGCGGACTTGGTTTTGTACAATTTGCTTCTGTGGATGATGCTAATCAATCTGTCGAGCTATAAAACGGCTCAGTTGTTGATGGTAGAAAAATCACAGAGAAACTTGCAATCGACCGCCTGGCTCAAGAGCAACGGCTAGACAAAAAAGAAGATGTGAGTTCGGATGATAAGGTGGAAGACACTGATGCAGCTCATACAATTGCCTACTTAAGCCATGACGATGGATAACCAGTGACAAACATTTTCAACCAAATTTTACAAACGAAATTTTCAGATCCATGGAAATAAAAGTGAGTGTTCATAACTCATGATATTTTTTTTTTCTTTCTGCAAAAGTAGATTTATAGAATTCATGATTGTATGTTTCTATGCTAGTTAGTTTATTAAATTGTGGATTGGTGACTTAAGTTAAAATTGGCATGTTGAGACAGTTGCTAGTTCATAGTTATGAAAGGCGCGCCGCAGAGCGCGTCATGGTGCACGGTGCGGCGTTTGTGCCATTTTTGTTTGCGGCGCGACGCATATGAAAAGGCGCACCAAATGGCACACGGTGCAAAATGGCGCGCCTTTTCTTTATTTTATGGTTTTTTTGTTTTTTTTCGCCTTTCAAACTGCTATAGCTACTACTACAAATACTCTTACCATCACTACAACCACCATTACAACTATTATTATCGTAATGATATGAAATATGAAAAAAAATTGTTAATATCTTTTTTCTAGTTTTATGAAAACATAATTACATCATCATTATTTCCTATACGATTATCATCAGCGAGTTAATAACCTTACAATTATGTAATTGGCTGATCTTAGCATGCCGATATTTAGAACTGACATATGTTTAATTATCCAACTTAGTTTAGATTCCTTTTAATATTGTCAGAAGTATATAATTTAATGTATAAAAGATCATAAAATATTGTCTAGCATTGATGCAAAAACAAATGAATGAAACTCTGAAGCCGTGAACGATATATCAAGAGAAGCAATTTTGGAGGAAGAAAAAATATTCTCATAAGATAAACATTCAAGCAGCTCTGAAACATACTCTTGGATTTTATTTTATTTTTGCATATACACAAATATGTCCAATGTCTTTGTATGAATTGTCTGTAACATAAAAATGTTTCATGATTTGGTATTTGTTAAATACAATCGAGCATTAAAAAGAATGTATAATATTTGTGACACTGTTGGTCCAGTATCTTTGAATGATATTGATGATTGTAATTGATGGTTAACTGAATATATGGCCGATATTGAAGATGAGCTTGTGTTCGATGATGAGGATGACCTGACTTGGTGTGTTGCTGCTAGAGCAGCAAGAGTGGAGAGATTCAGTTTTTTAGCTCATCTTAAATGTGTATTATTATTTTTGATTTGAAAACTATTGTGTTTGAAATTTTATGCTTTAGGTTTTTTTTTTTTTTTGTAGAATACATAAAAAAAATTGTTGCGTATATTTTAGATAAAAATAGATTTCTTTTAAACCTTTTGTTAAAATATTAATTATATTAAAAAATAAACATGCGCAGTAAATTAAAAAGGCACGCACCGTTTGCCGCGCCGTGCGCCAAGGCTCCAGAGAGGGTTTGCGCCTTTTTGCGCCGTGCGCCATTAATAACACTGTGCTAGTTGATACCTAACATTGAAATTAAATTGAATTGTCTGTTCTGATAGTTAAATGAATATAAACTGTAATTTATCATGTTGAAATTTGAAGTCAGTTAAATGGATATTATTGTCATTTCAATCAAAGTAAGAACTTGAATTTGAATTGAAAATATCGACATACAATATTGAATTGAAATAGATTAAAATTTGAGATTTATTGATTTTAATTTTAATTTGATATAAAAATTAGTCAACAGTCAAACACACTGACATATGATTGTTATGTTGTATATGGACTTGGATTTTGATTGCATGTGTAAGATTATTGATTGTTATGATGGATGGTTTTATGTTGTTGTTGTGATATATCCATGTCACGTATTGTTGATTATCGAAGGATACTGTTATTGAATGGTTAAATATCGTAATAGAAATTGGAAACCTGAAATGAGTTGAATATATATTCATTTATTTGAATCATTAAATCAAATTATTTAAAGAAGTTTGAATTTAAAGATTTGAATTTTAATTTTAATTGAAATTTAAATCTGATTTAATGAAATTTGGCATCTAAACTTATTATAAAGTTAATTGGAATTTAAATTAGTTTAAGCTAAACTTAAAATAGTTTCGAATCTATTAATCTATTAAATAATAGTAAAGCAGAAGCTTTTAAAGCTCTCTCCTTAATTTTTTGCCTTATCTTTTCTCTCCTTAAAAGTCTCTAGATATTTTATATTAATTTTTTTATTCCATAGATCTTATTTAGGTTGCAATTTCTAATAGCAGTAGACAAAGATATTTTATACCATCTCCGCTTAATATTTACACGGTGCAATTTCCGATCAGAACACAGTTTCCACAATATTCAATTTCAACGCATGTATAGAGAATGGAAATATTACTTCATCCAAACCACTTACAATTTAGAGCCCCGTGATTTCAATAAATGACAAAAGTTCAAACCATTCAAAATAAAAGTCTATTATACTCAAATGATTCGCATAATCCAAGCGTAATCTTTTATTCGTTTATCATTTAACATAAAATACCTATATTTAAAATGGTAAAATATATTTATCATGCATGACATTATAAAATTCTACATATAACTTAAAATACCTATTTTAAAATTACCATAATTATTTACAAAAACTCACCTCACTTTTCTCATATGTTTTACGTTTCAGTTCATATGTTTAAATTAATTATGCAATCTTAAGTTTAAAATGATAAGATAATGTAGTTAAGCGATATTCATTAGTTCGGATGACAATATGAAAAATTCAATAATATACATTACACTCATATCAACGAATTATGATAAAATTGCATTTTGATTAAACTAAATCACGTAAGTCATGCGACATACATATAACATAAACAATAGAGAACACTCTTAAAATTTTGAAATACCGTACATTTTTTCTCAAAAAACATGCTTTAAAAATCTTGTCACTTTTAGTTCCAGCCAATCTGTGAATAATTGCAGTCATTTTTGCAGAAAAAAAAGCATTTGCTGTGCAAAGAAAAAACAATGCTTATAGAAACGTGAGACTAAGTACAAATATAATTTTTGAAATAAAATAGAAAACAATAGCAAAAAATATCAGAAAAAGTATCAACAATTCTGTCATGCATTACAAAATATGTTTTTTTATAGCAAAAATCTTAATTTTAACCATTTACCGAGTTATCTCAATTCTCTTCTAATATTTTATATTTAACTTCATACACTAGAGTTAATCACAAATCTTAAAACTATAATTAGAGTTAGTTACTAT
The DNA here is from genome assembly GCA_030737875.1 of Allium sativum. Classification (NCBI taxonomy): domain Eukaryota; kingdom Viridiplantae; phylum Streptophyta; class Magnoliopsida; order Asparagales; family Amaryllidaceae; genus Allium; species Allium sativum. The sequence goes on from CM060926.1 coordinate 382,118,465, forward strand.
TAGTTGTTGATGTGTCAAATAAATCATTAAAAAAATCAATATTTGCACAATATTCATATTAAATAAAGGATATAAAATTTATTTGGATATACAAGTACATCAGTCACATAACATAATTATATATGTAAACAATAATCAAAAGTTTAATTTATGATTGATCTGTATCGATATATTAGTGCATTATACGGTAAAATTCTTATTTTAACTAAAGTGCATACCAAGGTTATCACGACGCCAAGTCGAGCCACTACTGTCTAGAAGACTAGTCGACAAGTCGTCTGATTAGTCGTGACTAGTCGACAAGTCTTTTATATACATATATTTATTAGACTTAAATATATAATATAATTAGATATAAAGATAACATAATAATAGGTTCAAATTCAACAAAGATAACATAATAATAGGTTCAAATTCAACAAAGATAACATAATAGATCCTAGTAACAACAAAATAAAACCCATAATATCCATAATTGATCATAAAATGAGTATGAACTCAAGCAAAATCATCCATCTCAATATCATCTCCATCTCCTTCAACATTGACATTGCTTGGATCGGGTAACGGTACTCCATAATCATCCTCCACTTCTTTATCATTTTCTGTGTTACTCTCCATTTCAACCGCTGCGCATATAATTAAAGTTTAATAACAAATCAGTTAATTATTTAATTAGGTTATAAACTTATCAGTTAATTAAAAACATTTCAGTCAAAAAAAAGTAATCAGTCGTTAATTATCGGTTAATTAAAAACTGATCAACCGTTAATTAAAAACAATCCAGTAAAAAAAAACTGATCAGCCGTTAATTAAAAACAATTCAGTCAAAAAAAAAACTTATCAGTTAATTAAAAACAATTCAGGTTAATTCTTATGAACAAATCAACTAATTAAAAACTGCTCAATTAATTAAAAACAAAAGCTGCTACTGAAATAATTTTTTCGATGGAAAAAAAACAAATCGATTAACATACCAGGGCTGGCGGCGGACGAGCAAGGAGGAGGAGCAGCAGTGAGATGCAATTAGGTTTTTTTTTATCGATGCTCGATTTACTGATTTATGAATTATACGAAGAGGAAAATCGATGTCGACTCAGCTCAATAGAGTTTCTGGGCTCGAATTAGGGTTTTGGGCTCGATTTGGCCCACCATCGTGGAAATGCAAAAGTCGAGAGTCGTGGAATTCCTCCGGGCGACTTCTCGACTAGTCGTTGACGTGATAACACTGGTGCATACCTTCTGAAATTTCTATAGTTTAAACAACCTCAATATCACAGAATTTTGTACATTTACATCCATATATTTTCAATTAATCATGTAAATATTGGTTTTAAATTATTTGAATAAATTTAATTAATAATTATTCACTAATTTATATAATAAATCCTTAAATGTAATGGTTTCAATATGTACATCATACTCATATTAAAATAAGGGAAAGTCTATTTAGACACAATTTTTTGGCATAGTTGGTGACATTGTTAATCTCCACCATTAGATCACCCCTTGAATTCTACCTCTCCATATAAGGATAAAAAGATCCAACGATTCAAATCTCTTGTGCCACCAACTATGTCTAATTTTGTGTTCAAATAGCCGCTCTTTAAAAAAATAGTCAAGTGAAATTTTCATTTAAATATAAAAAATATATAATTCATATATCACAAATAGTATACATGAGTACATTAACAAAGATAATTTATTATTCGTTCATCTCAATAAATTTATCTGCATTGTAGAATTCTATTTTTAACTTTAAATATCCATATTTTGTCATTTCTATAGTTGTGCACTTCATCGACTGTTTACTAATTTTTTATATTTAGATCCTATGTATTTAAATTGCTTACGAAATCTCGAATTTAAAGTATTTTGATAACATATACACGCACGCGAGCGCGCGCGCGCACACACACACACACACACACACACACACACACATATATATATATATATAAAGTCACATATGTTTAGACTTACATATTAATAAAAATCATAATACAAAATTTGTGTTTGACTACGTAGATGTATAGATCACATGCATACATTTATGTACATAAACAATATAATAAAGTTAATTTGTTAATAACTATCATTGTTTATGTACATAAAAAATAAATTTATCGCACATTACGTTAAAAAATAATAATACTATTTTGAACTTCAAATGACTTTACAATAAGACCTATATAATTTTGTTATAAATTCATTCTCAATTTATTCAGATTATTTACTTTTAAGATAATATATTTTAACCAACAACAACAAAAACTAAGCCATAAATCCCAAACAAGTATATGGAACCAAAAAGAAAGGTTAAAATCTTCTGTAAATGTAAAATAAAGGTTTGAAAAAGAAAAAAAAACGAAGATTAAAAACTTTCGTAAAAGTAAAATAAAGGTTTGAAGAAAAAAACCCTAAGGTTCTGGTACATGGATTGCGAACTTCGATGCATTCCTATCCGAAACCAGCTCTTCAGATATATTCCAATTACTGAAGTCTCTTTTTACTATCTCCTCTCATGTCATTTTAGGTCGGCCCCTACCTCTCCTTGGGCCTTCGGCGCGACCTATAATTCCAACGTGCACTGGTGCATCGTGTGGTCTTTGTTGGAGATGTCCGAACCATCTCAAGTGGTGTTGGACTACCTTCTCTTCAACATGTACAACTCCAAGTTTGTCCCGAATATCATCATTCCTAATCCGATCTCGACTGGTATGCCCATAGCTCCAACGCAGCATACACATCTTTGCTACACTTATCTTTTGGACGTGTTGCCTTTTAGTAGGCCAACGTTCTTCACCATATAACATCGCCGACCTGAATGTTGTTCTATAGAACTTTCCTTTAAGCTTCTGAGTGATCTTCCTATCACAGAGAATGCCATATGCAAGTCACCATTTCACTCATCCTGCTTGAACTCTAAAACTAACATCTCTATCAATCTACCCATCAAACTACAACATGGATCCTAAATATCGAAAGTACTCTTTCTTGGGTACTACTTAACCGGCCATGGCGACATCTCTATCATCTGACCTGACACCGCTGAACTCACACTTCATATACTCTGTTTTTGTTCTGCTAGTCCTGAAACCCTTCGATTCCAAGATCTTCCTCCACAACTCCAATTGTCTATTAACCCCTATTCTACTTTCATCAATCAGCACAACATCATCAACAAAGAGCATACACCAAAGATAATATGTTTTAACCAATTACATAATTTCGAAGTTAACATATTATTAAAATAAATAAATAATATTTATTTAATATATTTAAAATAATTAAAATATCTTAGTTTCAGCATAAACACGTACTCATAGTAATAAGAACAATAAAATTATTATTTTACTTTAAACAAATAGAAGTTACATAATACATGCATTATATAAACAATAACAACAACAATAATTTATTGTTATTTATTTTGTTAGGTTCATCGTGTGTTATATAATAAAATTTCAATTCTAACAATAAAATTCTAAATATTATATTTTGTAATATTTTCGTGTGCAATGCACGACTTACATACTAGTTACTTTAAATTGAATTGAAGTAGTCTAAATTGTTTTGTATTATTCCAAAAAAGATTTGAATTATTTAATTAAATGAATTTTAAATTACTAATTTAAATTAATTTGAATTTAGATTTAAATTGTTTAAATTAGATTTGAACTAATTTAACTTAGTTTTGAATTAATTTAAATTTGATTTGAATTACTTTGCAATTAGATTTATATCATTAGTCCATTTCCAACTAGAAATGAAATATAATTGTTTCGAAAGAATCAAAATATGGATTCGTTTAATTCGAAACATGGCAAATTTGGTTAAAGTGAGTTTGAATTTACTGTAAATGTGAAGTTCAAATGGTTTCTAATCAATATTCGAAGTATAAGTGTTTTGAAATAATGTTATCAAATTATTTAAATTAAATGACGATATTTGGTATGAAAAGAATAGTTGGAACCAAATAGTTACGAAGTCATATTATTTATATAACTAGTTTATAAAGATGATTATGAACAAATGAGATTTTTGAAATATTATTTAAATAATGTAAACTTTACTGAATTTGTAACAATTTCTAATGATTTTGAAAAATAAACGATATTAAAACTTACGAAGTACTTATGAATAATTTTTTTAATATTGCATCTTCGGATAATAATTGACCTTGTATGTTATCATCGATACAGATAACCCTTAGTTGAGAAATGAGTTTTGATTTGAGGGTTCATATAGAATCTAAGTATAATCCGCCAAGGATGTACTTCGATTGATTTATTTATTTCGCTAGGCTATGACCCTCTGACCTTGTTATTAGGCAAAATATCCCAATTCGATGTCATATTTTTGGATTTGATTGTTCGTAATATTCGAATTTTGAATTAACCATATTTTATAAGAATTTGCTTAAATCTCAAATAAAAAATTATGATATGAAATTGAATATATATTATTATTCTAAGAATTTGAAATAATCTGGAATTTAATTTGAAAATTAGAAAGGACTATTAATTTGAATAATTAAGTAATTAGATTTCACATGTGTTGACCTTAAAATTATTGTAGCTTTGTTTCCTAATTTGAATTGACTCACATAAAATATATATTATTGACCTGAATGTTTTGTTGTTTCATTATATATAGTACTGACTCAAATGTTTTGTTGTTTCATTATGTTTGGCTCAGCCTGAGCTGTTTCAGTAATGAAGACATTAGTTACTTGAAGACAAAAATGGAATTTGAAAATCGTATGTACTGCTATTTTATTTCCGCAGCATTATTGATAAGTTCTATTAGGTGTATAAATCTGATATTATTACAGCTGGAGTCAATGTATATTATTTAATAGCTTCTTGAAATGTTTATATGATTAGTATATTTTGCTCGTTACGCCGTGAGATTCTCTGTATCGTTTAGTTTCTTCACTTCTTGTATTAAACCCCATTGTAACAACCCGAATTTTAAACAACGTGTTAAGACAAGAATCAAGGCAGAATTAAATGTTAAAATCTGAATCAGGAGAAATGGGCTGTGCCATTGCGTTTGTCTCGAAAAATACGCGAAATAGAGTCCGAAATTTCGTAAATCGGAGTCTGTATGACCAAGATATGGCCTCGCGAAGTTTCACGAAAAATTCAGATTCAAAACAGATTCAAAATTTCAGAAAATCAGGGTAGGCGGGAAAAATCTCGCCCAGACCAGGTCGACCAGGGGGTCGACCTGGGTGTCGACCTGGGTGGGACCAGGTCGACTGGGGAATCGACCCCAGGGTCGACCTGGGGGTCGACCTGCCTGGTCGAACCCAGGCAGCCTGGTGCACCTGTTTTGCTGTTTGGCTCGGTTTTGGAGGCTTGTGACGATTTTTGAGGGCTTGGATCTATCCTAGGGTTAATCTAACGACCTAAACTACTCCTAATCTCTATAAAAAGACCCCTAAGCCTACCCTAAACCCTCACAAATCACTCATGCCACGAAGTGCTGCCCAAATGCCAAGTGATCATGGCCTCCATCTCCAATTCTTAGAGACTATGTATTCAAATTGGGTTCAAATCAAAAGGTGCAAGCTTTCTACACCAAATCGAGGAGGGATCAACGTTGCTACGCAAATTCCATGACGATTCTTCGACAAAGGAGCCACCTTTTTCGTCAAGATGATGCATGATCCTTTCCTAAGCCTCGCTATGTAAGTTCTAGCTACTTCGAGATGTTAACGGTAGTTTAATCATGGCATGGAATAAAATGTGGTTAAACATGAATGCTATAACCTATGCGAGACTAGTTTGCTCCTTTAACATGAACATATGACTTGGGGTTATGTTTTAGCGACTAAAACATGCTATTCATGTTGCATTGGACTTAGTTTGCCATGCAAGATTGGACCTTTACTTGTAGTATGATAGCATGAACACTTAGAGCCACTTTGACTTGTGAAATAGTTGCATAAATTGGACTTTGGGGCTCATGCATGTAAATGAAACCAACCCCCTTATGATATCATGTTTATGTAAGGTCAAATCCCGTTATGACAACATGCAAGTTTGTGGCCAAATCCTTTATGACATTATGCATGCTTATGGCCAACCCCTATATGACACTATCATTCATGTTTTAAGGCCAAACCCCCTTATGATACCATGCATGTTTGGAGCCAATCCCTTTTGTGGCATCGTGCATGTTTTGGGGTCTACATGTAGCCATAGTATACCTACTATGTTGACTCGCTTTTGCTCAAGTAAAAACACGATTTGGGGTAGGATAGACAAACATGAGAATGACGCAAAAAATTTGACTTGAGGTTACATGTGAACACGACATGTAAGTTGAACCAAAATAGGGACATGACACGTAGGGTAAGCATGAGACTTGAAACTAGACACGTATGGGTTGTAAGTGTAATATAACACTAGACCAAACATGAAAGTGGCCAACTCGAGGTTGGTTGAGTTTGTAGCATAAATCTACCCGGACCCGCCCGGCTTAACTAGTGGCTACAAACAATAGGATCCAATGTGAGAAGTTGGTCATGTCGCGCTTAAGACCCGAGGTTAGACTAGGTTGTGGTGTAAAACTACCCGGACCCGCCCGGCTTAACTAGTAACCACAACAAGGTCTAATGTGAGAGGTTGAGAGTGCATTAATTAAATTAATGCCACATGATAAGGTTAAGTAAATTTGACTAATGACACTTAACCGATATGACACGAATGGGTAGGTTAAGTGGGACCGGACTTGATTTCTTAATGACACTTAACCATACAAGACAATTAGGGGATGGAGTTAAGTAATTTACGCTTAACTAATCCGACTTGGTAATTAGATGGGGTTAAGTAATCCACACTTAACTAATATAAACACGGTAAAATTCGATGAGGTTAAGTAATCCATACTTAACTAATCTAACATGGTAATTAGATGGGGTTAAGTAACTTAGACTTAACTAATCTAAACACGGTAATTAGATGGGGTTAAGTAACCTTCACTTAACTAATCTAAACACGGTAATTCGATGGGGTTAAGTTAAACACTTACCCAATCTAAACGTGGTAATTCAATGAGGTTAAGTAACCAATACTTAACCAACTTAACACGGTAATTTAATGGGGTTAAGTAACTTATACTTAACCAATTATACATGATGATTTGATGAGGTTAAGTAACCTATACTTAACCAAGCTAATAGGTGGACCTGATAGGGTTAAGTCATTAGACCTTTTAAAATTAGGCTTAACCATTGTAATACGATTAGTGGATGGGGTTAAGCTAACCCATACTTAACCAATCCGACTCGACAATCTGATGGGATTAAGATAATCCATGCTTAATCAATCTAACATGATAATCTGATAGGGTTAAGACAAATAAATACTTAACCAATTTGACTTGATAGGGTTAAGTCATGAGCTTCTTAGTACACTTAACCAACTTGTAAGGCTAATCCTTGAACTTGAGTACTTAGCCAATCTTGACATGATTCATAGGCGGGTTAAGTCATGAACTTGGATAACAACACTTAACCCATTTGACAAAACCCTAGCTCAGGGGGCTAGGTTGGAAATCGTAGTTAACAAGGATAGCGGAAAGAGGAGCTAAGTGGTAAACCTTAGTTAAGGGTAACTAAGTAATAATCCTTAGCCAAGGACATGGGACTAGTTCATAAATAGATGAGTAACCTGATACGGTAGGTCATCGCTTAGTATACGAGGAGGAGCAACTTATCTGACTTGGATAAGGGCTCCAACGAACTGGGTGACGAAGCGGTAGCTTCGGGGGATGTGAGGGTACTCTTGGTATCCCTCTGTGAGGTGGCAGGTGGTCCATGAAATCCGGCCTCACAGAGGTTAAGGTCTGCGGTAGAAGAGCCAAGAGTATGCCTTGGTTGCTATGCGAGCGACCTAAAGACTGGGATGGATTAGCGTGGAGTCGACGATACTTGATTTTGCCCTGGATAGCATGTCGCCGACTACCTACCATCTTTAGTCAATCGTGTACGTACGGAAAGGCAGGGAACTCCCAACAGATCATATACTTGCTATCGAGTTATGAGTGAGGTTGTCTATCTGGAAGTGGGCATCGATGGGCCGTAGTGTAGTTCTCATACATGATTTTTTTTCTTGGATTGCCTTTCAGTAGTTGAGGGAGGGGTCACGTGGGACCATAGCCACAGGTACAAAAACAGACCTTGATATCTGCATCAGCAGACGACTTAAAGCTCCCGACCGAGTTCCGTATTTCTTGATTTGCCCTGGCACGGAACTCGGATGACACATTGAGGAACATGTGCGTCTAGACATGGAAAACGGTTCACGATACATATGTGGGATAAAAGGGCACGGTTGACGGGTGGCATAATCCCTAGTGGTCCTAGGTGGCCAAAACCCAAACCGAGACACGGAAACGTTCATTAGGTAGCATAATCCCTAGTGGTCCTAGGTGGCATAAATCCTAAGGGAACGCGCGATAGTTCATGGTAAGGAAACATAACAAGATCAAGGGTAGCAGTCCAAAATAACCTCAAGGATAAAACGTTCACATGGAAAAGCCCGTATGGCCTACGGCAAAGGACTGAACCTATACATGGAAAGAAACATACGAGTTGGGGAAAACCTACATATGCTATATATATTAGGTTGACATGGACCATTACATGACATTGGGCAAGGGACATTCATAATTAACACAGGACGCGGGTTGGGATACTAGTACGAGAGGTGCAGAGCAAATATACATGCTAGAACCATGAGAAATATACAGGATAGATACCTTGGGATTGTATACTTGATAGAAACCTGACGATGTGATACCTTGATTCTTGACACCGTAGTTTATCATGATACCTTAGTTTACCTTGCTACAGTAGTTCATCCAATTATCTTGGTGTGGCTTACCTATCTTGTTGTCATCCTTATGTTTACTTTCAGTTTATGCATGTCATGTTACCTTTACCTGTTTTATGCTGGAAGTAGATAGGACTTACCAGTCTTTATGACTGACCCTGTTTTCTTTCGCCTCTTTGTCTTCCGTTTCCCCCCCAGGTTTCAGGGAGGAAACATTGTTATCTTGTTCGGACTTCTTCTGCTTGAAGGTCATCACGCATGGCTTGGACTTTTCTTGGCTATGGCTACTTTACTGTTTTACTTGGGGAATAATTTATGAAAAGGTTTTTATGCTTCTTTACTATTGCAAGACAAGTTTCCATGTAAGAAATTCTCTGATGTAAAAGGCTTTAGACCTTATTTATTAATGATATGAAAGTTGGTTTTACTTCCGCTATTTTATATGTTCTGTCTTGTACTATTTCTGCACATGTTTACCAATAATACCCCTCTAAAGCTAGTGCATTCCTTTGCGAGTGACCCTAGCGGAGGTGGGGTGTTACATTTGGTATCAGAGCAGAAGGTTACCAGACTGGGCAAAAGTTTTTAAAACCTTCTGAAAACTATTTGAAAAACCGTTTACAAAGAAGCATTTTTCGAGAAAAGTTTTTAAAGGCTATTCTCCAAAAGCCATTAGCACCATCCTTTGTTTCCTTGATTGAACCTCTTTTCCTTTCTTTCCTCCATCTGTAGTCACAGTAGTTTTGACTGCGACTAATCCTTGTCTAGCTACGTAAGTGTTTTCCCGTGCGATGGGGGAAGTTCTCGAGAGACCGGTTACCGAAGTTATAAGAAGGGATAATAAGAGCAAGGATAAAAGACACGAGCTTAAGAATAAGCAACTTGTTGGTATGGCTTGATCCACAAAGGAAGATGAGGACAAGATCAGCGAGAGGGCAATTGTATGCTCTCATTTCTAGCGTACCTAAAGAAATGGTACCGTTTCTGTTAAAGGCTTAGCCTTTCTTTTCTATCATCCCGTCCAGACTTTGTCTTGATCATCGTATCATTTAAGTCTGCTTGGATAGTTAAGTCTCTGCACCTTAGTACTAGCATGGTAAAGGATCCCAGTTTTGTCCCAAAATCTGGTTAGAGAGTCGGTCCATTTATTCATGACTTGTTGGATTTGAGAACGTCTATGCCAAGTGTTGAGATTAGAAGCAATACTTCTATTTGTTGAGCCATGGATAGATTCTAGGGGTAAAGTGGTTATCCAGTAAGGGATACCATTCTCGGTTTTGAAAAGATGGTAGTCAGACTCTTGGCTTGCTTTAGTAATACCTTCGGAGTCTCGTGTAACCTTTTGGGTTCTGTCATGGTTAGTTACCTAGAATCTCTTGATGCATTTATCGGAAATCTCTGATCCAATCGAGTAACGTCCGCCAATAAGACGGATGGTTCATTCCGCTTGAGCATGGGTTATAGGAATCATCCTAGTAAGTGCACGTGGTAACATGGATTGGCATCGGTAAACGAGATTCAGAATTCACTAGTGAATTTTGGAGAGCTTGCATGAGTACGCAGATATGGTTGAGCCAAGTATACCAGGGAAAGAATAAGTGAAAGTGGAACGAGAGGCGACAATGAAACGAGTTCCGACTCATGCCTTGGAAATAGTAATCAAGGAGCTACGAAATCATGAAGTCAAAGGCGGTCAAGGCACAATGGAATTAAGCTCATGGGAATGCGGCTTAGACGCGCGCATCATATCTCTTTTTTAAGAGTATATCGTTGATCTCTAGAGCTTGCTTGCATGCTATCGCTTGGTGGATATCCTCTCGATCCTGTTTCCGTTGCAAACCCCGTAAGGAGTTTATCTTGCTTATCTCCTCGATCCTATCTTGAGAACCTTAGGTAGAATCCTATGGATGTAAACATGTATTTGAAACATGTTATGATTGATATGGTTGCAAATGGTTGCAAGTGGTTGCTCGTGGATGCGCGAATACACATTAGATATTAGATTGACGCGGTCACGTTTCATGTTGCATATGCACGAGTATTTATACTTGTTTATGGATGAAATTGAATGTGTTATCATGCGGATGTTGCATATGAATGAATGTTTGTGCACGCATATAGTACTTATATGACTAGGACTATTTGCATACATGTTGGACTCATGACACTAAACATATTTTGCATTAGAAAGATCATTCAAGCCTGATCATTAGCATTAGCTAAGAAGCATATACACACACGTTTTGCATATGTTCATATGGCATTAGAAATCGTCTAAGGACAATGTTTGCCTGTGGATGATGTTTTTAGTAGATGGATGATGGATGGTAGGATGCGTTCTTCCTAACTTGGAGATTTCGGGGACGAAATCCTTAAAGGAGGGGAGAATGTAACAACCCGAATTTTAAACAACGTGTTAAGACAAGAATCAAGGCAGAATTAAATGTTAAAATCTGAATCAGGAGAAACGGGCTGTGCCATTGCGTTCGTCTCGGAAAAATACGCGAAATAGAGTCCGAAATTTCGTAAATCGGAGTCCGTATGACCAAGATATGGCCTCGCGAAGTTTCACGAAAATTTCAGATTCAAAACAGATTCAAAATTTCAGAAAATCAGGGTAGGCGGGAAAAATCCCGCCCAGACCAGGTCGACTAGGGGGTCGACCTGGGTGTCGACCTGGGTGGGACCAGGTCGACTGGGGAGTCGACCCCAGGGTCGACCTGGGGGTCGACCTGCCCGGTCGAACCCAGGCAGCCTGGTGCATCTGTTTTGCTGTTTGGCTCGGTTTTGGAGGCTTGTGACGATTTTTGAGGGCTTGGATCTATCCTAGGGTTAATCTAACGGCCTAAACTACTCCTAATCTCTATAAAAAGACCCCTAAGCCTACCCTAAACCCTCACAAATCACTCATGCCACGAAGTGCTGCCCAAATGCCAAGTGATCATGGCCTCCATCTCCAATTCTTAGAGACTATGTATTCAAATTTGGTTCAAATCAAAAGGTGCAAGCTTTCTACACCAAATCGAGGAGGGATCAACGTTGCTACGCAAATTCCATGGCGATTCTTCGACAAAGGAGCCACCTTTCTTCGTCAAGATGATGCATGATCCTTTCCTAAGCCTCGCTATGTAAGTTCTATCTACTTCGAGATGTTAACGGTAGTTTAATCATGACATGGAATAAAATGTGGTTAAACATGAATGCTATAACCTATGCGAGCCTAGTTTGCTCCTTTAACATGAACATATGACTTGGGGTTATGTTTTAGCGACTAAAACATGCTATTCATGTTGCATTGGACTTAGTTTGCCATGCAAGATTGGACATTTACTTGTAGTATGATAGCATGAACACTTAGAGCCACTTTGACTTGTGAAATAGTTGCATAAATTGGACTTTGGGGCTCATGCATGTAAATGAAACCAACCCCCTTATAATATCATGTTTATGTAAGGTCAAATCCCGTTATGACAACATGCAAGTTTGTGGCCAAATCCTTTATGACATTATGCATGCTTATGGCCAACCCCTATATGACACTATCATTCATGTTTTAAGGCCAAACCCCCTTATGATACCATGCATGTTTGGAGCCAATCCCTTTTGTGGCATCGTGCATGTTTTGGGGTCTACATGTAGCCATAGTATACCTACTATGTTGACTCGCTTTTGCTCAAGTAAAAACACGATTTGGGGTAGGATAGACAAACATGAGAATGACGCGAAAAATTTGACTTGAGGTTACATGTGAACACGACATGTAAGTTGAACCAAAATAGGGACATGACACGTAGGGTAAGCATGAGACTTGAAACTAGACACGTATGAGTTGTAAGTGTAATATAACACTAGACCAAACATGAAAGTGGCCAACTCGAGGTTGGGTTGAGTTTGTAGCATAAATCTACCCGGACCCGCCCGGCTTAACTAGTGGCTACAAACAATAGGATCCAATGTGAGAAGTTGGTCATGTCGCGCTTAAGACCCGAGGTTAGACTAGGTTGTGGTGTAAAACTACCCGGACCCGCCCGGCTTAACTAGTAACCACAACAAGGTCTAATGTGAGAGGTTGAGAGTGCATTAATTAAATTAATGCCACATGATAAGGTTAAGTAAATTTGACTAATGACACTTAACCGATATGACACGAATGGGTAGGTTAAGTGGGACCGGGCTTGATTTCTTAATGACACTTAACCATACAAGACAATTAGGGGATGGGGTTAAGTAATTTACGCTTAACTAATCCGACTTGGTAATTAGATGGGGTTAAGTAATCCACACTTAACTAATCTAAACACGGTAAAATTCGATGAGGTTAAGTAATCCATACTTAACTAATCTAACATGGTAATTAGATGGGGTTAAGTAACTTAGACTTAACTAATCTAAACACGGTAATTAGATGGGGTTAAGTAACCTTCACTTAACTAATCTAAACACGGTAATTCGATGGGGTTAAGTTAAACACTTACCCAATCTAAACGTGGTAATTCAATGAGGTTAAGTAACCAATACTTAACCAACTTAACACGGTAATTTAATGGGGTTAAGTAACTTATACTTAACCAATTATACATGATGATTTGATGAGGTTAAGTAATCTATACTTAACCAAGCTAATAGGTGGACCTGATAGGGTTAAGTCACAAGACCTTTTAAAATTAGGCTTAACTATTGTAATACGATTAGTGGATGGGGTTAAGCTAACCCATACTTAACCAATCCGACTCGACAATCTGATGGGATTAAGATAATCCATGCTTAATCAATCTAACATGATAATCTGATAGGGTTAAGACAAATAAATACTTAACCAATTTGACTTGATAGGGTTAAGTCATGAGCTTCTTAGTACACTTAACCAACTTGTAGGGCTAAGCCTTGAACTTGAGTACTTAGCCAATCTTGACATGATTCATAGGCGGGTTAAGTCATGAACTTGGATAACAACACTTAACCCATTTGACAAACCCTAGCTCAGGGGGCTAGGTTGGAAATCGTAGTTAACAAGGATAGCGGAAAGAGGAGCTAAGTGGTAAACCTTAGTTAAGAGTAACTAAGTAATAATCCTTAGCCAAGGACATGGGACTAGTTCATAAATAGATGAATAACCTGATACGATAGGTCATCGCTTAGTATACGAGGAGGAGCAACTTATCTGATTTAGATAAGGGCTCCAACGAACTGGGTGACGAAGCAGTAGTTTCGGGGGACGTGAGGGTACTCTTGGTATCCCTCTGTGAGGTGGCAGGTGGTCCATGAAACCCGACCTCACAGAGGTTAAGGTCTGCGGTAGAAGAGCCAAGAGTATGCCTTGGTTGCTATGCGAGCGACCTAAAGACTGGGATGGATTAGCGTGGAGTCGACGATACTTGATTTTGCCCTGGATAACATGTCGCCGACTACCTACCATCTTTAGTCAATCGTGTACGTACGGAAAGGCAGGGAACTCCCAACAGACCATATACTTGCTATCGAGTTATGAGTGAGGTTGACTATCTGGAAGTGGGCATCGATGGGCCGTAGTGTAGTTCTCATACATGTTTTTTTTCTTGGATTGCCTTTCAGTAGTTGAGGGAGGGGTCACGTGGGACCATAGCCACGGGTACAAAAACAGACTTTGATATCTGTATCAGCAGACGACTTAAAGCTCCCGACCGAGTTCCGTATTTCTTGATTTGCCCTGACACGGAACTCAGATGGCACATTGAGGAACATGTGCGTCTAGACATGGAAAACGGTTCACGATACATACGTGGGATAAAAGGGCACGGTTGACGGGTGGCATAATCCCTAGTGGTCCTAGGTGGCCAAAACCCAAACCGAGACACGGAAACGTTCATTAGGTAGCATAATCCCTAGTGGTCCTAGGTGGCATAAATCCTAAGGGAACGCGCGATAGTTCATGGTAAGGAAACATAACAAGATCAAGGGTAGGAGTCCAAAATAACCTCAAGGATAAAACGTTCACATGGGAAAGCCCGTATGGCCTACGGCAAAGGACTGAACCTATACATGGAAAGAAACATACGAGTTGGGGAAAACCTACATATGCTATATATATTAGGTTGACATGGACCATTACATGACATTGGGCAAGGGACATTCATAATTAACACAGGACGCGGGTTGGGATACTAGTACGAGAGGTGTAGAGCAAATATACATGCTAGAACCATGAGAAATATACAGGATAGATACCTTGGGATTGTATACTTGATAGAAATCTGACGATGTGATACCTTGATTCTTGACACCGTAGTTTATCATGATACCTTAGTTTACCTTGCTACAGTAGTTCATCCAGTTATCTTGGTGTAGCTTACCTATCTTGTTGTCATCCTTATGTTTACTTTCAGTTTATGCATGTCATGTTACCTTTACCTGTTTTATGCTGGAAGTAGATAGGACTTACCAGTCTTTATGACTGACCCCGTTTTCTTTCGCCTCTTTGTCTTCCGTTCCCCCCAGGTTTCAGGGAGGAAACACTGTTATCTAGTTCGGACTTCTTCTGCTTGAAGGTCATCACGCATGGCTTGGACTTTTCTTGGCTATGGCTACTTTACTGTTTTACTTGGGGAATAATTTATGAAAAGATTTTTATGCTTCTTTACTATTGCAAGACAGGTTTCGATGTAAGAAATTCTCGATGTAAAAGGCTTTAGACCTTATTTATTAATGATATGAAAGTTGGTTTTACTTCCGCTATTTTATATGTTCTGTCTTGTAATATTTCTGCACATGTTTATCAATAATACCCCTCTAAAGCTAGTGCATTCCTTTGCGAGTGACCCTAGCGGAGGTGGGGTGTTACACCCATCAATAATTTGTCACTATATATTCTATTGACATTAATGGTATCGTTAATATTTAGAATTATAAAAAAGTTTATGTGGTATGACACAATACAAAACAAATAAATTAAAAAATGTTTATAAAACTATTATTGGGAATCAAACTTCTAGACAAATTTCAATATTGCTTATTGTTGCTACATCAAAAGTGTCGCGTTTTCCTTTGAAATACATTACAAAAGTTTTTTGTTTTAATCTTTCTTTATCTTATGTATAATGTTTTTTCCTAAATTTATTTTCTTATACAATTACATAGCTTAGTATTTGAAATGGATGAACGTTACAAAAACGAAGTTCATATCTATGTAGCAATGAACCAATTATTCCGCACCAAAAAAAAAAAAAAAAAAAAAAAAAATCAAATGAAAGCCAATAATGATGCGAAGCTTGAGCTAGAAATAAGTTTTTCAATTTTATCTGTAATAGATTTTGCTAATCAATAGGATATTTTGTGGTAACAACATATTTATTTGGTCAGTAACTTTTTGTGTGACAAACAAACATAACTATATTCAAAAATCTTACGAACCGAAATTTAACCACAAAGCAAAAATTAGGAATTAGAATAAAAGTTTCAAATAGGGCATCAGTTTAAATGACCTGAGAAATAATAAAGGAATCTAACATTAGAGGTCTTTAGATTACTCTTCCATAAAAAATAATACTTAAAGCAATTGGAAGGAAAAAAAATTAGTGCAAAATATGAACAAAATCATAAATAATCCAAGTTGAATATGAAGTGAGAAAACAATTAACGAATTCAATCAAATTGTGGTTAGAATAAAAAATTAAAGTGATTGACTAAAATTTCTTGAAAGAATTTCCAATTTATAGGTTGCGATTAGGATTGTTTTAAATTGTAGCATCTATATGAAACTGGAAAAGGGAAAAAGACAGTTTTGGGAGAAAATGAAACAGCGGCGAAAAAGATAGAAACTGCAATATATGTTGGTATTTTCTTTTAAACTTTATCTGGGAAGATAATTTGTAAAACATTAGTGAGTCTATTGGTATTTCTTTTAATAAACAGCGGCTATAAGAAAAAGTATATACCAATTAAACTACCAAGACACATGACAACACATGAGATTTTTGAAAAAATTGGAAATAATGAGGCATATAATGTAATAGATAATCATTCTTTATTAACAAAACTTATGTAGACCTTTCAAAAAATTAATTGTTATATTCCAGTCTGAATTAAAATCTCATCAACT
The DNA here is from genome assembly GCA_030737875.1 of Allium sativum. Classification (NCBI taxonomy): domain Eukaryota; kingdom Viridiplantae; phylum Streptophyta; class Magnoliopsida; order Asparagales; family Amaryllidaceae; genus Allium; species Allium sativum. Next base: position 382,135,388 of record CM060926.1, read on the forward strand.
AAACTTATTATTCTAAATATCTGAAGTGCAATTCGTGCTTCATGTGTATTTGAACATGCTATTATCTACACCCATGACGGTCAAGTATAGCGAATATAATCTAGGACATGTGGAAATGATGATCGAATGATCTTGGGTTGGTTCTCAACAATGCATGTTTTGATGAAAAATCTAATGATGGCATGAAAGGTTGTGGATGTTAAAATCAACTATTGGCAGCTAATCAAAATTAGTGTTAGTGTCTATTTTTTTTTTAATAATTGTGCCAACAAGATTCGTGCACCATATATATTTTGGTTTAATTCTGTTATTTCGATAATTTGAAGCTAAACCAAACAATACAAACAGTAGTCAATATTTGTGGTTGTTTCTCATAAAGGAAAATTGAAAGTATTTTTAGTTACTTGCATTTATTTGCAATTCAAAGTGAAAACTGCGAATCTTTTCAATTAATTGCGGTTTTGAAACTGTAAACACAAGTATTTGCACTTATTTCATGTTAGGAACATTTGATTGAAACTTCTCTTTATTATTGAATCATAAACTATATAGTCATTCTAGCAACATATACATATCATATACTTTGATAAAAATTTGTTGGTGAAAACATGTGCTATTTTTAATTGCAGATATATCTGCAAGTACTAACAATTTATTATTTCTTCTACATAACATATAAATCATGGTTTATATGGTAAAAATGAAAATAAATCAAGATTTTGTTAGGGAAAGATATTTAAAATTTTATTTATTAGAAATGGTGTATATAACATGCTATGTTGTAATAAACCTAAAAACAAATATAACCTCTAATTTGGCTTATAAAGTCTGACTTGTACTAAATATATTTTACAAAAAATCATGTAGTTAATACGCAAAATGATTATTTCAAAATCAGGAATTTGAATATCAAAGTGATCTGAAATGCAAATAAAAAAATGCTACTTCATCCATAAACATTTATGTCGACATACCTGCACGTGAAGTAACATGTCTGAATCCTTAAAATTTTGATTTTACGGCCTAATTTTTTTTCCGTTTGTGCTTTTTTTATTTATCCAATTTCGCATACTGGAGTAAGATAATCATGAGTAAGAGAAAATTCCAAGTGTTTTCCGTGTCTCATTAAAGCTATTTCTTCGTAGCTTTTGTAAGGACATTAAATTTGGTGCATGTGGCATGGACCTTTAATGTGCTACTTATTACACTTTCATTTTTATTTCGTTATCCTCTAGGATTAAACACAATATCAATGAAGTCTTTCTAAATATATAAAAAGACATTCATTCACCCATGCCTTCACATTAGAACCACTGAAAACCTAAAAAATTCATCGCAGTTCAAATTTATCAACAAAACTCCGTCCTCTCGATTGGAAGCTGAAACTAAAACAATTTGAGGTAATTTCTCAATGAACCCAACGACTTCCTTTTGTTTATTTATTATCCTCGAATATTTTTGTGTGCGTGCGCGTGTGTGTAGAAGTAAATAGAAAAATAAAGAGGGGGAGACATTAGATGGAAATAGAAGGTCATCATATCCGCCTATGGTATGGGACAGTGCTTTTTCTCTCTATTCATGGAAAAATAAATAAACAAAGAAATGTTCGATTCAAGCTGAAAGACTGCATTATTTTTTATTTTTATTTTTTTTTATTTTTTTACATATCAGTCACTATATTTGATTTATAAAGTTAGTTTCCTAATTCTGCAGACCTGTTTTTCTTAAAGCTCTTTTTCAGTTATAGCTATTTTGTTACCTTTGAAGATGTTGTCTATTTTGTCTTCCTTGTTAATTTTTAGAAACAAATATTGTTTATTTGAAAATAACGATTAAATTAGAGACAAATAGACATGTAATTGGATGTTTGGATCAGCGTAATTATTAAAACTGAGTGAAATTAATTTGCCAGTTAATTCTTTAGTGCATGTAATTAAAGTAATTTGTTTTTTTAGTAATGTGTTCATTGATGAGTTTGTATTATCTCTGTCTGTTTTGATTTAACTTATCTTATATTTTTAAGTTAAAACTTGAATAGTAACATTGTTTCAATATTCCTTTTTTTTTATCGTGGGAAAGGTATCAGGAAGAAGATTTATAATTTAATTAGACCTGCTTCTTGATCTGCATAGAGATTAGAGAGAGGTATTGTTATTGAAAGATTTCTTTTCCCTTCTCACTTTATTTTTTCTTTTTCCTTTTGCTTTTCAATGACGATTTCAGCCGGTTTTCAGTTGGATTGTTATCTAAAACTAGATCAAATCAAAGTATACTATCAAATGATTTGTTGAATGTATTATGTCCTTTATAATAATCTAAAGTTGATCGGTCATTTACGAAATTGTTGCTTTTATTTAATGTGACTAATAAAAAGATTATTGCATAGCAATTTGATTGGATTGGATACCTTGGCTTTTTAGTTAATTTTTGTATGGTCTAGACTTGATTTTTTTATTTTTATTTTAATTATCTGCTGTGTTCATGTACTTTCCTATAAGTTATTTTGATTGCATGAACTCTTGCATGTTTGATATATTGCATTTTATTTATTCATAGCTTAACTTATCTGTGTTTGTTTCTTTACTTGGAAAAAAATGGTTATAATAATTGACTGGGGGATATGAACCCATTACATTTGACTTCAGATTCTAAGACTTTACCATAAACTGAGATTATCTGACAGCATTTGTTTTATAAAATAGGTTGGCTTGACAGTTTGAGTAATAATTTAATGCAGAAAATTCCCAAAACTTTGACAAATTTGATAGATTAATTGTTAGTTTGATTAAAACAATTCAATAACTTCTAACATATAAGCAATATGTGTGTTGCCCCAAAAGGATGTTAACCAGAAAACAAAATGTCACCAATATGAATTTGCTGGACGATCAAGAAGAAAATGATGGTGGTAGCTCAGGCACATCGATAGCAAATGGCGTAACGTCAAGTTTAAAGAAGCGATTCTGGACAGCAGAAGAAGACGCTGTATTAATTGAACATGTACAAAAGAACGGAGAAGGTAACTGGAACGATGTGCAAAAACATTATGGACTATCTAGATGTAGGAAAAGTTGTTATTTGAGATGGACAAATCATCTTCGACCGAACCTTAAGAAAGGTCCATTTAGTCAAGAAGAAGAACAGAGACTTGTTGAACTGCATGCCCAGATGGGTAACAAATGGGCTCAAATGGCTGTACTTGTAAGTCGTTTTCACCTCGTGTTCAAACACACTATTAACTACTTACTGTTCAGATAATTTTCACGTCACTGGGTAGTATTGTACTTGAAAAATAAAAATAAAAAAATCAAGTTGTGTGCTTGTACTATCGTAGCTGTTTTGTTTCTTAGCTTCCAGTAGTTAATGATCTTATTTTAAGTAGTTCATCCAGTCCTGCAATTTGACTTGAACACTAAACTTCTGCACTCTTGAAATGTGAACAAAGGGAACAGTGTCGGTTTTTTATTAGTGATTCATAATTATAAACTCCTCAGATTTCAAACTGGCCCATAACGAACACATATTTTGTTCATCAGCTATGTTATAACATGTTCGACAGACAAATGTTGCACATTGGTCTTAAGGGTATATAACTCTTATGTTCAATGGGATCTTTGATGTAAGTTAAAATGTTTGTCTTATTAAACTTAGTTGTTTATATCTAGAAACTTATCAAATGTAAACCAATTTGTCAAAATTTTCATCGCAGATTTCAAGGAAAAACATAGTAAATCTAACTAATAGACAACAAAGTTTAGGTGTGCTAGCCTAAGGAACATATTGGTTATGGCATGCTATTTGTTGACATGTTCTATTACAGTTTCAATTTATTTTGTTCTCAATATGTTAGTAAGATTATAGGCAATCCTCTTTCACTTATCTCAATTGTTTTCTTTAACATTTTGGTTATCATGGGTAGCTAAATAAATTGAAGCCTAACTATTGATTTTGTCTGGCACTATAGTTTGGAACTTTGAATCGCTTGGTTTGTCTTTTTGTTTGTCCCAATTGACACAAAAAGAAAAGTAATGGAGTGGTGCACAACCGATTAGTGCAATTAATCATTTTAGTTTGCCTGGCAATCAATTCGTGGATTGATACGGGAAAAATTGCTACTCTTCAATTTCTGCAGACCTCTAGCTTGCACCTTTGATTGCGAGATCTGCATAATATTCCTACTTAGTTTCTGTCCTTGTAGCATTGCTCTTAGTGCAGTCAGTTCCTCTGTCCCTTATTGGTTTTTGTCAAAAGGCATAATTGCATTCTAAATCAATATCAATTTATAACTGGTGTACCACTCTGTACCTCTTATCGTCCTAGTTGTTTTCATTGCCTATGTTATATTGTAATTGTGTAGATCACGAAATACCTACAGTTGCATCTTTATCTGCAATTTGACTAGCTGCTAGTACTAATAAGTTCTTTGATTGCAAGGTAAATGAATGTGATTTGGTGGAGCTACATTATTTCGTCTGTTTGGATGACTTTCCCTCTTTATTTTCCTATGAAATCCAAATTTGTACGCTATATGTTATGTGTCTGTTGTGCATACAGAACTAAAAAAATTAATTAAATAAGAAGTATATGGATTGATAGAATCAAATGTTAATCATGCTTTTGATTAGATTCGGGATGTTAGATTGGTTTTTATATATTTCAAACTAGGCATAGTATTTCGTTAAGGTATCGTTACCTTGATGTACCGGCCCTGTACTAATAATTGACATCACTGTCACAGTTACCTGGTCGTACAAGCTATGAAATCAAAAATTATTGGAATGCTCGAGCAAAGAGGCTAGAGCGTGCTGGATTGCCACTATACCGTCCTAATATTTCAGTATCTGACGATGTTCTGATGGAAAATCACATAAATTCCAGCAGTGATGATATGGTGCAAACTAACAGTTTTGCAATCCCTGGTTATAACTCTGGCTACAATTTGCTTTGTGTACCAGAATGTTCTTCAAGTAGCAAACGTTCTCAAGGTTTCCCGTCTCAAAGCAGCAATGGATTTATTGGTCAATCGATAAACCAGAAACCATTCCTGGGAACACCGTACCCTACAGTAGTTCCTTCTACCGTAGGCAATGTATTTCCTATGTTTGACAGTTTTCTGAAAAATGAAACTTGCTATGAGTCAAACTACGCTTACGGGTTTATTAATCTGTGTGCAAATCCAAGAAGCCATTCCCTGATAACAGACTGCAACAATAGTATCTCTAGCTCTAGGCCCCCTTTGATCCTATACGAGCGCAATAATGATAATGAGAGCTGGGAAGAATATATTTTGTCTCATTTAGCTGCTACAATAGAATCTGAAAGTTTTCCCTTTAAGCGCACTGGTCTTCTAGATGATGTAGTTCAGGAGTGCAAAACTCGTTGCCGGAAGAGATCCACTAATGATAAGAGCTTGAATTCCCCTTTGTTTACAAACAGCGTTCCTTCCAAAAATAATCGAAATAACCGCTTCTACGAGGATGAATCCGGAGCATTTTCTTTTTTTGATAGCTATAATGCTCCTGGCTGTTCCGGTAATCTCTCATCATGCTCTTATTTGCTGAAAAATCAACTTCAAAGTCCCTATATAAGTTTCTGACATGTTCATTTCCGTTTATGTGAAAATTTAAGCTTATACATGTTAAAACACAAATTAGTGGTTTTTGGAAGCTATTATATATGCAGGATTTTATTTACAGCATATTATGATGATTGCAGATTTAAGCAGGATGGAGAAACACATGAAAGAGAAGCCAGAAAATCTGAGGCCAGATGCCTAGTTAGACTCTTGATACTGGTCCAAATTCTCAAAAGAGCATGTTGAACTACATTGATATAGAAGCTATCATATTATGATGACATGCTTTGAGTTGAGCCATCCAAATATCTGGAGTTATCAAAGTACTTTATTGACTCTGAATTTTGAGCATCCGAGATGAGTGAAATTTCCGCTGAGTATTGGTACTTAGTTTCGATCAATTTGGTTGTTAAAAGTTGAATAAATCTTGAAACTTGTGATTGAATGAACCTGCTGAGCCTTTGATAGATGCAGTTTGCTATGTTCTTATACTTTGCCTTTAGTCATCTTCTGTTGCTGTCTACTTCTGTACAATGTTTTGCTGATATTCTTTTGTGTTTTAAAGTTTTTATTTTCTTGTTTGTAGACTTAAGTCCAGGTTAAAATGCTCAGCAAACTCAATTGATTCAGACAGGCATATCTGTTGAAATCATGCATTTGGTTTGATTTGGCAACATGTGCAGCTTGCCTCATGAAGCCCGTAGGCGAGTTTGATGACACAGACTTGAGATATGTATGTTATTTTAGACTTTTAGTTGTGTCCTCGAAGCTCAGTGTCGGCTCTAATAACCGAGTAAAAATGGGTTGTCAGGGCAACGTGGAAAATGGAAATCAGCCTTGGCCGGGGATTAAAGGGAAAAAAATAAAAAAAATAAACCAGTGCAGTTTTGAAAATCAGCCTTTAAGTGGAGCTTTAAGGATCAAACTGCTGGTCCTCTACATGCCAAACATATACGCAACCACCAGGACAACTCCTTTTCCATTTGGCAATTCATATCAACTTTATTTGTTTAAAAGTTATTGTACTAACTATCACCACACACAACCCCTGACCATTGCCCCATCAAGGGGGGTTGCCCGCCTGCTCCGCTTAACCTCTGAGCCGGTCCTGTTGAAGCCCATCGTCTTATAATTGGTATAACTTAGAGGTTGTGAAAAATCAACGTGCTTATTGATTGTTTTTGGGTTTAGCATTTGGTATCATTTGGCTTAGTGATCTTGGAAGTTACATTGCCTCCTTTGTAGTGCATTTGTCTTATGGCTTCATCATTGTTTTATGCTTTAGCTTCGAACCATGCTCTAAGTCAAAACAATATAATAGTCACTCTATAAGTTATTGATCGGTACCGATAAATGATAATTGTTCTTCAGCTTTTCATCTTGAACCACTTTGCACTAGAGCGTCATTGAATTGTCATATAAGGAAAAATACTAACAACACTTTACTTCAAAAGTATGTATTTATGAATGCAAAGTGTGTTTTGTCAAGAAACAAGCGATTGAATTCTTAGTCGATTAAATGCTTCCATTACTCAAGCCGTTTTCATAAAGAGTTGCCTCTTTTGAAGAGCATTTTAGATTCACACAATCATTGAGCTACATCTGTTCAGCTGACACAACTTTCAAATCTTCACTATCAGAGCAATTCTTCGGTTCAAGTGCAAATACTATCCATCCATAGTTAAGATTATAATCCATAACCCTCAAAATCTAGGCATAAAAATCAAGATACGAAATACTTGAAGTACACAACAAAATCATTGATTTTGATCAATCAATGTTAACCATTGGGGCATTGACCGATATCAATTATTGTTACTAAAATAAATTATGACAATCAAGGGGGGGGAGGGGGCTCCACAAGTGATGGGAACCCTAACCCTCCTAAAGCCACTGCCAATCCCATAAATATTGATGATAACGGTTGGAAAGAGGTGCGGAGAAAGGGTAAAGGGAAAGCTAGCTCTAACATGTCAACTTCTACGAAAGAGCTCCCCACAACCGACTTCCCCAGTTTTCAAAGCAGGTACATGCAATTGAGCTGTTGCGGTTGCAGGCAATACATGCATCAAGGGTGGGTTACCCGATTTGATGTCTGCAATGATGAGGAAAGGGATTTTGCAAAACTTGATGAAGATATCTTCACGGAAGCAAGTAACATGTGGCGGAATTCATTATATATTTGTTTAACTAGTAAGAGGCCCTATTATATCCACTTAAATGCATTTATTAAAAGAGAAGGGAACCCCACATGCAGATGAGATGTATTTACTAGAGAAAAGGGTTTTTACCTCATCAAATTTGGTAATGAAGCAGATTCCAAAAGGGTCCTTGAAGGGGGATCCTGGTTCATGGATAGTAAACTCATTTTTATTAAGAAATGGGAACCTAATCACATTTAGAGATGGACATGCTGGAATTTCTCCCGATTTGGGTCAGATTCCCTAACTTAGATCTATCATTATGGAACGCTCGTGGCATAAATAAATTAGCCAATTTGATTGGCACCCCGCTAAAACTAAACGATAATACCAAACTGGTTAAAAGGCTTAATTATGCTCGTGTTTTAATTGACATCAAAGCAATTGTAAGTCCGAAGAAACAAATAAGGGGCAAGGATAGCAAAGGCAATACGTACATAAAAATGTCAAATATGGTGTACCACCAGTGTATGTGCTTTGGGCATTCTGATGCCCAATGTACAGTTATTGCACCACCCATTAAACAATTTTGGAAACAAAAAGAGACAACCAATTTGAGCAGTTCATGCCAAACTGTGGTGACAGGCACAGTCGTTCGGACACAAAAAGTGGATCCCCGTATCCAAGCTTCATTTAGCACTGCTAGTCAAAGCCAAAAAGAAGACACATCCTATATATCAACAAACATGACGGTCGACCAGACCCAAAACGAGAACCCTACTATTTACACTACCACTAACGGAAGCAACATCAACCAGAAGCAGACCCCCCCACTGGGTGGAGGGGGAGGAGATTGTGACACAGGCCCGAGAAGAATGCACAATGAAACTCATTCTGTCCTAGCAGAAGCTCCAGCACAGCCTGTTACAGATTCTAACATTAGTGGACTACAAGATGTAAACAGAAGTATTATCAGAAGAAAAGGACAACAACAATAGTTGAGGTGTCGCAAGAAGTGTCACAAAGCCTAACAGTTAATATGATAAACAATTCAGAAAGGAAGTGAGCACTAGCAAGCCAAGCACAGTGAAAGAAATTTCTCCTAGGAAGTTAAGGAGTAGGTCCCCTCCCCCCAACTTCCCATGTCAATAATAAGTTGGAATGTAAGGGGTCTAAATAATGACCTCCTTAATTGTAACAACCCGAAAAATCAGAACCAATTTAAAAAATTTATTTTGAGTAATTTTGGTAGAAAATACGTCAGAATTTAGAAATTCCATTTTTAAATAAGAACAAAGCCCTTAAAAATAGCCATTTTGCAAACGACCTCTTTTTTTGACGAAACCACTTTTGTTGGATTCAGAATGTCAAATTATTGCTAGGTTTGAAATTCCATAGTTTTTGGAATTAATATGTGAGCGTGGCAAAAGAAAACGTGTTTTGCAAATACAATGCAAATTGGATCGACTAGAAAAATGTCATTTTCCAAACGGTCTTCAAATTCGACGAAATCAGTTTTGTTAGGACTGTATCATCAAAACAAAGCTAGATTTATTTTTCTGGAGATTTTAGAGTCAGTATATGGCCCCGACAAATTGAAATGTATGTTCAAATTTAATAGTGAACGTTATATATTTTAATTTGAAGAAAAATTGACTGAAACAGTTGAATGGGCTTACGAAACATATTCCATTATGTCCGGAATGGGGGTATTTAGCTAGGGACGACACTCGTTGGGTTTGATTTGGAGTTCTATGGATTAACAGGTATTTTTGGAATTTAAAGAATATATATATATATATATATATAAGTGGCCAATCAAAATTAGCCAAACCATAATTTCATTTATCGTTAAAACCCTCGCCGCCTTCTCTCTTTGAAACTTGATCAACGCGACAAAAGCTCCGGACCCTTAAATCCGTTCAATCCTCCCAATGAATCACGAAATTCCTTGAGGGGATTTTGAAGAGCTCGACATGATCATCACATCCAACGGTCGAGATTGTCTGTAGTGTAGTAGTTTTCTCGAATCACCCTCTCCAAGTTTGTCGCGTTGTCCTCGTTTTCACCCCCTAAACCTAGATCGAGTTCACCCCCCCAGGCATCGACGGAAAGCTCATTAGAAGGTCGACCACGTGAAACCCTCCGATCATCTTCAAGTGGCTTGGATTCGACGAAAGATCTAAACCTAGGTTTTGATCAAATAAAAAACATACGGTAGGTATATATTTAATTCATTACAACATTTAAAAGCGTTGCAAAATTCAATTTATTTATAAAAATGATATCTTTTTGATACAATATCGAAATCCGATGAAACAGGAAGCATTGGGACCGTGAGAACATACATTACATTCTAGAAGAGACTAGAACACATTTGGAGCTCTCTACAAAATTAGAAGGAGTGGAACCCAATGTGATATTTCTAAATTCAAATCGGAATGGATACACGTTGTATAAATTATATAAGCGATGTATAAATTATATGAGCGTTGTATATGTCATATATAAATTTTGTATAAATTATATGAGCGATATATAAATTATACATACGTTGTATAAATCATATGTGCGTTGAATGAAATTGAAATGGAAATAAATACATACATATATACATACATATATATATATATACACACACGTATATATGTATACCTCCCTCGTCCACAGACCATGGACCATTTAAATTGATTGTGTGATGCTTGTTGTTGTGAATGATTGATTTTGGTTGCAACAAAATTGGTTGTGTTTGTGGTAAATTCATCGTGTTGTGAAAATGAATGGTATCGTGGAAATTATGGAAATGAAATTATTGTAATGCTGCAAGACCTAGGATAGCAGAGGAGCCGTGTTGGACACGGTGCCGGTGCTAGATACCCTGTCACTGTAATGTTGAAATTTTCTGAAATGAACTATTAAAAATAGTTGATGTGTTGAATATATTGTCTGAACAATAAAAGTATCATTTTTATTGTAGGTACGAACCAGAAACGGGAGAGGACTGCAAGGAGAACATGCGTTTCTTTCTAGCTAGGAGTGGTGTCATAGTATGGAGCCCAGATATTTTTACTTATGTGGATGTTGGAAAGAAAGGCGCCTCGGATATATCGGTCACTATGGGGCCGATTGATGATATGGTCGACATACTGACCAGATTTACTTCCCATAGGGTGGGGAAACGTATTGTACAAGAATTGCCAATCCACAAACGTAAGAGTGGATCAGCCCTGCAAGATCCACGTGCAGTTGCGGCTGAGCCTGAGACATGGGCTAGATTGTCTCGAATTCGATAAGGACGATCCCTTGCCTTGGTTCATGATGGAAATCCAACTTCCAATACGACATTGTGCAGTTTTGATTGTAAACCTATATAGCGGCATAGTGGCATGAGACGCTCATGTCATATATGATTGATACATTATATTTGAAATTGCTTTTGAAACATATATGCACTAGTAATAATATTAAGGGATTTTGATATATTTGTATCAAGCATATTTTGACCATTATAAGGTAAAACTCTATCCTCCGGCTTGCGTTGCATTGTGTGATGGGACTTGAGTCTTATAATGGCTTCATTTTTCTAAAAAGCATTGCGTTGTTTAATGATTTACTTTATTTCATGCATTGGCAATCCAATGGAGTAAACCCGTTCCGGGTTGGCGGCGTTGTCCTATGATTGACCTTATTATTAAATATGTTAAGTAAGATTTCTCATACCAGTCTCATGATTGACTCGTAGTTTGTTTCACTTTGCAAACTTGGGTGCCTCTATTTTCTACACGGACAGCCTTGTATTCAGTTTTGGCTTGGTTCATTTTAGCTATGGATGGAAGCTGATGATGGTCCTTTATCATTTCTATTGTACTGTTTCAGACACTATTATGTATATTATGTTTGACTCCGCTGCAGACATTTTGTATTATGCTGAAACTGTATTCTGTACTAAGTATGATCCAGTTATGTTGTATAACTCTGATGTTGATATTATTTCCAGTGTAATTTGATGTACATTATCTGGTGTAATGATATATATATATATATATATATATATATATATATATATCTGTTCTGCTATTACTATTAATGTGTTATATTCCAATGATTATCCTTGCTTCCGTGGCACGGGAGTTTTGGGTCATCACATTAATCTTCAAAGGCAATTTTTTCTTTCTAATTTTAGTATTTTTGAGAACAAGTTTAGTACTGAAACCATGAATTTCTTTGTGAGAATATGGGTAATGACTGATTATTTATGCATAACAATGACACTAGTAGTAAAGGAATTTTTTTGGTTATATGGAATAAAGGTGTTTGGAGTTTTTCTCTTATAGACAAGGATGACCAGATGATTTCTATTAGCGTTGTTAATACTGGAGGTACCAAACTATATCTATCCTTTGTTTATGCCAGTAACCTAGCATCCTATCGTACTAGCCTATGGAACAGCATAAACAAAATGGTCAAATCTGTGGTAAGTCCATGGATAGTTGTTGGTGATTTCAATGCAGTGTTGAAAACTTAAGATAAGAGGGGGGGACTTACCGTTAAGGTCTCCTAGTTCGAAGAATTTAATAATTGCGTGGTGGCAATTAAACTTGTTGAGCCGCTGCATTGTGGCCTGAAATTCACGTGGAGAAGTGGAGAGTGCAAGAAAAACTCCTATAAACTACACAAAGCACTTGTTAATGCAAAATGTATGAACAATTTTACAGATATTATAATCACTAATCTCCTTAATTCCACTAGTGACCACAATCCTATTCTTATTAACCTCATTACGAAACAAGACAAGTCGAAGGCAAGCCGTTTCGATACTCTAATAACTGACATATTTTAGATGGGTATCATGAAGCTATAAGTGGTATCAAGGACGTTGAAGGCACACGTTTCTTGTTGTTAATGCACAAACTGAAAATGATGAAAGCAGGTTTGAAAGAGTTGAACAGGTGCAGACCTAAAAATGCTGACTTTGTTGATTAGTTGCAAAAGAATTGTGAGGGACTTTTCTTTACTATAGACAATCAAGATAATGTAGACGACCTATGGACAGAATACTATGCAACCCATGGGAGACTCAAAGAAGCACTGAAAACCAAAGCCATTGAACTAAAGTAGAAGCCAAAGAGAAATGGATCACGAAGGGGATGAATGCACTAAATTTTTCTATATTAAAATGTCAGTTGAAAATAACACTAGTTACAATTTTCAATTGATTGACTAGGCTGGTAACAGATGCATGGACCTGGATAAAATTGAAAAGAAGGGTATCACCTATTTTACTGCACTGTACAATGGGAACAGTGATAAAAACTTACCCAACATTCAATGCCGGAGATTGGTTAACAGGCGTAGCCTCTGCATGCTAGCCAGAGAAGTGACTGAGTCCAAGTTCTAGACTCCTTAGGAGTCCATTCATGTTGATGTTAGCCCCGACACCGACGGGCTGAGCTCCATGTTCTATCAGGTTCATTGGCTGGACCCGAAACAAATTATTTTATCAGCATTGAAAGAAGCATTTTAGAATACGAGATTCATCAAAGAAATCAATCACACTTTCCTCTTCCTTAAACCAAAAATAGATAAAGCTACCAACATTGCAGACTACAGGCCTATTGCATGTTGTAACATGATTTATAAAATCTTAAGAAAAAACATTTGTGACAGAATGAACTCCGTACTATTGGATCTTATTGCAAAATGTCAAAATGCTTTAATCAAGGGTAGGAGTATCTCAAAAAACTCTCTTCTCGCACAAGAACTCATCTGAAGTTTTTAAAAAAAAGGACTAACAAACCATGTCTCAAAGTGGACTTGCACAAAGCGTATGATAAAATCAATAGGCATTTCATCATCTACATGCTGTGATGCATGGGTTTCCCCTGAAAGTTTGTTGACCTAATTAATGAATGTATCAACTCCCCTACCTTTTCTATTCTGATAAATGGGATGCCGATAGGCCATGTTAGTTCCAATAGAGGCATAACACAGGAAGATCCTCTATCCCCTACCTATTTGTTGTGGCCATTGATTTACTTCTCTTTAAATGGAATTGATTTGTCATAACAAGTTAGTATAACCCATCTATGGGATTCAGCCGAAGGCCAGTCGCCTGCTTTACGTAGGTGATATGCTCGTATGTGTGAAGGCAAATTTATTTTTTAAACGACCAGGAATATAAATCAAATTATTCAAAAGAGGAAATCAACGTGGGTCTTAAGCTTAATGCCAACAAAACGAAATGTTACTTCAATAAATTTTTTAGAAACAAACAAGCTGTGTTGGAAGCGCTTAATGTGCAGGAGGGGGTTTTACCTATCAAATACCTTGGTTCCTTTGTCATCAAATAAAATCACGGATAGGGAGTGTGTGGAACTGGTTTCAAAGGTAGAAGATAAACTACAAGGGTGGAGCTCTCATCTACTATCTCTAGCGGGAAGGATTGAACTTGTTTATATGGTTGTTCAGGCTAAAGTTGCATTTTGGTTACAAACTTTTCAACTTCCAGATGCATCTCTTAATAAAATAGAGAAAGTTTGTGCGGAATTTATTTGGCGTGGTGGCCTGCACAAAATCCAATATGATGATTTATGAAAACCTAAAACTGAAAGGGGAGAGGGTTGGTCTGAGAAGGTTAAGGGACATGAAAGATGTTTATAAGTTGAAATAGGGTTGGAATAAACAATAATGGGCTTTGGGCCAGATGGATGAGATATAGATACATTCGGGGTAACTTTTGGCAAATGAGGGCTGATAATAACACCTTTACTACTTAGAAAGCTATTCTTCGTATAAGGGGTAAATTGGCTTCTTGGTGTGACAGAGAAATAGCAAAAGGCGATAGCACAGATTTGTGGAGAGACCCATGGATAAAGAGTAAGTCCATTATTAACATGGTTGGGATACACACATTTTTGGATTATAGATGCCTTGATAAAAAATTTCAGGACATAATTTAGAACAATTAGTGGAACATTTCCGCTATTCCTCTTAACCAAAATCAGCAAGACAAAATCAAGTATATGCCTACCTACACTGACAAAGAGAATGATAAATGGGCTTGGAAATCGATTGGGAACGATTTCACTGCTAAATCAGACTGGAACGAAGTCAGGAGGATGGAACATCCCAAACAGTGAAGCAAAATTATATAGGATCGCGTTAACAATCCAAAAATGGCTTTTAACATTTACAAAGCAATTTTTGGCAGGCTGCCTACTTGGGACAGACTACATAGATGTGGTATTACAGATGATACTGGATGTGTGTTATTTATTCAAGTGAAGGAGAATCATGCTCACTTTTTCTTTGAATGTCTAGTATCTAAGGCAATTTTGGATCACTATAACAACACTATGGGCAACAACACCAGACCTAGCAAGTTAGAAGAAATTATAAATTACCTCGCTGGTAGAAGGACCACAAAAGACTTGGAGGCCAATAACCATATCATTGCCTTTGCCGTAGCTGTTTGGATAGTGTGCAAAGAAAGAAATAAGTGAACAACATAAGACTACAAATCTAGAATGAATCATCCACGGTGAACTGAAATTAATTGAATTGAGGATTCCGGAGAGATTTACTAGGATGGATATAAGTGATGTTCATGATGGAGGAGAGGGTGTGCAAGCGTCAGGGGCAAGAAACCCACGAAGATCATTTTGGTCGCCATGGTTTAGGAAGAAGAAGAGTTCCTTTTCTTCTTGATTTTTATTCTCAACTTTTTTGTTGTAAAGTTATTATTCGACCGTGTTCTCGAATAGTCCGCTTCGGTCCTTTTCGAGGCTGTACACGTGATGTAGCGATATGGTTAGCTGCGTTGTATCGAACCATAGGCTAAATGCCTAATAAAAAGTTTGACCCATCTTCAACATATATATATATATATATATATATATAGGAAATGTTCAGCTACACCCTTATCTCCCTTTAAATTCCAACCATTCATTCTGATTTTAATACTCATTCTTTCTCTCTCTTTTTACTAAACTATATTATTTAATTCAATCGGAGCGAGACAGAATGAGTATTAAAATCGGAATGAGTGGTTGGAATTCATGGGGAGATAAAGGTGTAGCCTGAGAGATGTAGCGAAACATATATATATATATATATATATGCAAACTCTTACTCGTTGTTGTGCATACTAGCTTACATATACTCCTTGTCACTTACTTCAGCCAAACTTGTACGTTGAATACATATGATTCTTATGCTACACCTTTTTTCCTTGTCAATAACTTATGGTGGTTGGTTGTTAATCATTTGTCCATTTTCTAGGCAGGATACCATGCATCATTTATTTTAACTAATGTGAGACTATGCGCGTATCGCTTGATTTAAGCCAATCGCTACATCCACTGGGAGCAGCTGATTTATTAGTTCAGCAATGTGCTATCTCGACTTTAAGTAGAGGAGACAAGGAAGAATAGGAGGATGAAGACATGTGAGAAGAAGATGATTCTAAAATCAAGTCGACTAGGGATGGTGTGGAAGAGGAGAATTCAAACTTTAAAATCCCTATTTTCAATGCAGATGTCTTAATGGTAAGTTTAACGATGCTACACTTAGTCCTATATTTATATGTAATGAGAATCGTTGTCCTATAATTCTTGAATATAATAATGGTACTGATTCGGTCTGTTGTTGCATCCTTGATGGTCTCACTAATATGATCTTTGAATTCACCAACCTTTCCACATGTGAGGAGATCCTTGCATGAGCTCATCTCGTTGATCTTCATACATATGAAGTGGGATGGTGGAGGGTTGATACAACTCTCCTAAAAATACTATATATGTTGCATGATTCGTAGCAAAGATAACCACATACACCACTTAGACATGCATTTATACACCTGCATATACACACTTTGCATCTTATTCAAATATGTGTTCTAATATCATTTTCTTCAAGCTATGGATGAATGAAATGTTTTGTCTATGACAACAACCTAGTTTTCCATAAGAAATGAGATTGTATATTACCTTTTTCACCTGGGGACCCTCCTTCTAGACATGATTGTGACGATTTTCAAGGTAGTAGATATGATGACCAATGTGTCTTCTCTTATAATGACATGTCCTTCATAACCCTCTAAATCAGCATTGAGTGATAATGCCTTAACTTTTGAATACCACAAAAGACAGTCCATCGATGTAGAAAAAAATCATTAGGGCACAATGATGGAATCTCGCAATAGAATGCTATTATTTAATATACTATATATGCATAGTCAATATGATACATAGTATATAAGAAATTGTACTGATGGAAGTATTCTAAATGGATATCAGTACAAAAAGTCATATTACAATATATATTACAACAAGTCTCATATATAAATAACATATATGCTATCATAATATCATGTATATATCCATAGTATTGACTTTGCCTCCAAAGTCCTCCATCTATCCTAAAAGTGTATCCCTAAAAGCATATGGCTTTCAAAATACTTAATTGAGCACCCAAGAGTTGTCATGACATAAAAAGACAAAAAAATGCAAATCATACATAAAGCCTATGTAAGCGGAATAATCTTAAAATACTATAAACCAGAACCATATGCAAATAAATATGAAATTACTGAAGCATTGACCCACTTTTTGGCAAGAGATGCCACGGTTCAACGGATCAAAGCCCAATGTCAAAAGACTCGCCGATCGAACCCAACGGACAACCTTTTTTTCTTATAAAGCCCAGGCGGTCAATTCTTTCTTCAAAAAGCCTGAATAAAATATGGCTCGAGCCAATTTCCTTCGAGAAACAACCTCTCATGCCCCGAAAGAATTGCTCTCCCAGACTGACCAAGTCAAACATTTTCCTAAAGGATGGATCGACCAGATTTCTATGAATCTACGTGGAAATATCCAGAGCAAGTTATTCATTAGCCCGATTCTCAAGGCATTAAATGCGGTAAACTACTTTCGGCCAAAGCTCTACTTTTGATACACCTCATCTCGAATGCCACATAAGCCACAATTCTCGAGGATGCTATTAATCAGCAGTAGACCGGGTCCCACCATCGCAACTTCGTCAAATGATCGAGCTCTGCAAAAGAGGCCAAACACGTGTAGCTCACCCAGCGCCTCTCTTCACCTATATATACCTCCATGATGAAAATAGAAAGGGACTTTTTTCTCTCCACTGGAACTTTTCCCACTTCAACTCCGCTTGGAAACTTTCTCTATGGCTAACTCCAAAAATAGCCAACCTTCCCTCTTTCTTCAAATAGAAAAAGTGTTGTACTTGTAATCAAAAGCATATATATATATATATATATATATATATATATATATATATATATCCATCTTGGCCGAACCACTATAAAAATTCTGCATGTTCCCTCTTTTTTACTTACTTTACCGTATTCAGTGATTATTATTCGTGTATTCAATGCACGATTGGGGGTTGACTGTCACTAGAGACCAACTTTTGACGTCAACATGAAATACGAATACTCCTCTCCAAAAAAATGGCTCAAGGATAATGTGGACTACCCCTAAACAAGTCAAGTAAGTCCAACTCAAAGGTAGAGAACCATACTATAACATGCTCTTCTCCTAAAATCAACAAGAAAGCACAACTAATATAATGTAGCTAAAACATAACCACATACTATGATAGGGGAAACTCAATGCATGAATGTAGGGTAATGTAAACATACCAATAAAATTCTAACACACAGTGTTCAATAGTAACACAACCACTCAATATAACATACACAATTATAATGATAAGAGGCACGTAGATAATAAGTTGATCGCTATATTGCTGGCTAGTGGAGTCTACTATAGACACTAATCTTTTCAGTGATCCCTATCGAAGCATATGAAATGCATAGAAAATGCAGTGATATGACAATGCAACTTACTTAACATCTCCCAACTTGAAATATAGATATTTGTAACTGCTACCCATCCCGAATTTCTTTTTGCTACAAAGAGGCTTATCGAGAGCCACAACTAACTTGTAGATTCCTCGGAAACCAACACCTCAAAAAGGTTAGTCTATCGTGCTGCAACACCCAGTCGTCCGATGAAATAGATATAACATACTCTAAACTAGCATTCTAGTCCCTCTCCGACCCTGACCTTGTCTATAGGTCATGTGCCTCAATGGTATAGTGTATTCTGTTAACGAAATATCGTCAATGCCGGAGATGGTTTGGCAGGAACGGGTCCAAAGGAGAAATAGGTGGATTGGCTACTTTTGGGTTAAATAGGGTCTCCACTCTAGGTATCGAAGCTTGGAGGCGTGGGATCGCTAAGGACTATTAGAATGGATTTGAACTCAGGGAAGGAGGCATACTCTCCTATTCGAGAACATGCATGGATGGGAATCTGTGCTTATCTAAAGAATGAACAACAAACTGCAACAGTGACAATTAGAAAATAACAATATAAACTTACAGAGCAATTCTTTGATAGGAAGATCCCTTTTTATTAGAATTTCATTGGGAGTACATAGATGTAATAGGGGAAATTTCCGGATTAATCTCAGCATCAAGCTTCTTTTTAAGAGTAGAAGTATAAAGTGAAAATCGATCCCCCTAAACGTGACCCTTGGGGACTTATTTATAGTGGTTCAGGGCTCCTTCCGCTGGTGGACTATTGGGCTTGTGAGGGCCTTTGCTGGTAGCTTTTTGCTTAGCTTTAGGCACTTGGCTTCCATCCGTCCTTGGAGTATTAGTTACTGTCTTCGAATGGTATTTGAGCCTTTGGTAACATCTCTTGAATGTAGGCTCTCGGATTTAAGCTCTTGGATGTAGGCCTCCGGATATATTGTAAATACTTAGAGGGGCCTTCCCTCATGATGTATGTTGATAACTCCTGGTTCGAAGCTGCTGCGGGTTTCTGTACTTGGTACATCAGTACGGGTAGCCTGTATCTCTGCTTGGGTCTTGGTTAGCCCTTTGACGGAGCCTTTTGCGGTAGCTTAGACTCTCGGAGGATGACTTTTGGTGTCACTTCTGTTTATTTGTGGATGTGGACTTTCAGTATTTGTACGGCAGATGCTCCGAAAGCCGGTTCTGGGTGATCCCTGTGCTTTCTTGGTCTAGTACTTTCGATGCCCTCGCCTTCATGTGTGTCAGTATTTAGGCAGGTCATCACCGAAGATTCATTTGAGCTTCATCAGACAGGTTTATTGCTTTTGACTTTCTTGGTTTCAGATTAGGATAACTCTTTGCCACATAATCTTTCTATCGGACTGAAACTATTGGAAGGATTTTATCGGATTGACCCTAGCAGATAGATCCCTTCGGTTATACTCTGTAGCTTCTATGATCCTTTCCCCTAGGAGGGTTTCTGTTGGTACGCTTTTTGGGTTATTTCTTCCGACTCTTATCCCTTCCTAACACTTGGCCCCACTTCTTATTAAGCCTTCGATGGGCTTTTGGTCATCCAATACCCCTTCATCGCCAGCTCATTCCACTGTTAATTTTTGGTAGTAACATTTGCCCCCTAGTGAAGGGGTATTTTCGGCTTTCCAAGTCAAACTCTTTATCTTTTCTGAATATTAGAGCCTTTTGATCTTCCTTAGCTGGGGAACGCTGATTGGTCCTTGTCTGTGCGGTAGGGATTTGGTAAATATTCTTGCACAATCACCACTGCTTTTTCTTCACTTTTTACTTGCAACATTAATTTCTTGAACCATATTATTTGTTCACTGAGGACTCAAAGCTTATTGTGGGAAACTCATTGCTTAAACCTTTGGTAAATATCTCTATTTTAATCTTTAATCGAGGGGTTGAGTTGTTTGCTCAAACTTGTTTAGGGTTTTGTATGTTGGATGCAAATTGTTCGTGTTTTAATAACCTGAGAGGCAATTCGTGGCAATCCGTTCATATGCCTTTTTCCCTAAATATTAATTCTAGGGTTTGGAACACACAATCGCATAAAAAAAATCCATTCCTTCAATTAATGACTGGAATGGTGTGCAGGATTGTCTCAATATTCACTATTCTAACTGTCCATTGCTAATAGGTTTATATGTTATCACTTTCGAATGTTCTTATGAGTGGGATATAACTTTATAAGTTTACAAAATTATATCATCTGGCAGCACTATGTCATACAAAAGGAGTTCCAGTTTATCATTCATTGACGCTTGTGATCTTTCTCGGAGGGGGAAACCTCTTCTCTTGAGGAAATCGCCGATTACTTCTCAAGATGAAGTAAACTCCATTCTTGCCAGCTTTGGGATGGACAATGTGGAGGCTATTCCCGCTACCCATCGAGATGAAATCATGCATCCTCCTGAAGGGTATTTCGCCTACTCCGCTGTACACATCTGGCACGGAGGCTTCTTTCCTTTTCCTTCCTTTGTGTTTCGACTTCCTTGAGATTTGAAAATTGCACCCATTCAATTTCTGCCAAGCACTTACACACTGCTCTTATGCTTGAAAATAATTGTTCTGGAATTGGGTCAGGGTTCTCTTACTTTGAACCTTGCTCGACATCTGATGTGTTTTTCAAGAGGTGTGGACTTCCCCATATTCCATGCTACCCCTTTGCGGATGATTGTTAATGATGGCGCGGGCAAGGCTATACCTTGGGAAGGTCAATTTTTCTTTATTAAATGTCCTAACGGTATTTCTGGCCAATTTGCTGATCGTAGTAAGTCTTCTTAACCCTTCGCGAGGGTTTACTTTTCCCTTTGTGATTTATCTTTAATTTCCTTCCTTCATATTTTGCTTCTGAGGGAGTGTCTTTAACCGAGATTGAATCTCATGTATCTGAGCTTATTTTGAAATTACTCGAAAAACCGCCAAGTCGGTCACTCCACTAACCAAGGACAAGCTATGTCTTTATAACCTTCTTCCTATTGGACAAAAGGTCTTGTGGTGCCCACCTGTCTGTCTTCCTGGCTCTAAATGTTTATTGGTATGATCAGAAGTGTTCGCTCCCTTGGCCCCTTTATTTCCAGGTATGTTTTGTTGATTCGATAGTTTATTTATTGAGATCTTTTTGACACTAACGTTCCACACCCTCGGCTCTTTACCCGGCCTTTCGTTTGACTAGGAATTTCAGTTTTGAAAGCCCCTATTATTACTGATGCCTTGAATCGATCTACCGCGACCGCTATTAAGAGGTTAGCCGAATTTCCTATCGATCTGCCAGCTAAGAGATTGAAGCTCAATATCTCTACCTCCACGATTTTCGGGAGTGCCATCGGTAGAGAAACAGGATGTGATGTTTTCCCATCACCCCTTCCAAGTATATCCAAAGTGGGTGTAGGTGCCATGCCGCGTACTCCCACTTTTCAGACTACTGAACCTTCGAGGCTCCTTGATTTTCTGACAGATTTTACTAATCTTGTGAAACTTTTTTTTCGGGACATGAATTTTCTTATATCTCGTTGCCTTCCACTTCTTCCGACATAATGGATTTTTATCAGCATTTGATAATTCGACATCTCATGGTACACATTTTCTTTTTACCCTGGGCTTTCCATTTGTCGTAACTATATGCTGAATGCTTCTAATTTCCCAAACTTTTAAGGAATGGCACTTGTCTAAGCCCATTCTTTCTTCCTCTGTTACTGAAATTACTCAGCTTCGAGACGCAAACGTAGTCTTGAGCAATGAGTGTGAGAGGTTGAAGGCTTCCTTGGAACATGCTGGGTTAGCTTTGGAGAAAGAGAGACAGGCTAGGGACGTAACTCCTGACAAAGTGTTGGCTTTAGAGTACCTCATAGCAGAGGGCGTGGTTACCTATGCTGATGAGCTTCGGAAGAAGGATGAAAGGATTTCTCATGCCGCCCAGATAATCTATGCAGCCGAAGATAGGATTTCCAATTTCTTGCAAGTCCACCTCCCACAGATTAAATCCAACTGCTATGAAGATGCCCTATTTCACCTTCTTTCCGACAACCTTCAGAGTCTTCCTGAACTCCGAACTACCCAAATTCCTTCTTCCATCTGGGATTGGGTTCTGGAAAGGAACAAGTTAGGTGAAGAAGGAATCGAGATACCGCAGAGGAGCGAACCCACAATTAAGGAGATTTTGTATATTGATTGTCTTGCGGATGATTCAAGTGAGGAAGGGGAGACTCTCGCTTCTAGAGAAGGTGGCCCCTTCGGTCTTCCGGGAGGAATGAAAGTTGTTGACCACGAAGATTCCTTCCCTTGGGTATAATTCTTACTCTAGACGTGTTTTTCTTTTTTCGCGGATATCTGACTTTGAATAGTCTCTTGTAAACTTAGTCCTGTAACTTATGCAACACTTATATGGGGTTCCCCTTCGTTATTCGTAAAGGCTAATATGATTGTCAGCATCATGATAGAATTTAATTTATTATGAGGATGCATTACACATGATTTGTAGACTGAAAAAGGAATTTTGAATGACACCTACTTATGCTTTCAGGGAGAAATGTTTCCTTAAGGGTTTTAAGAACATTTATACCGCATTTCCTCATATCTCCTTTAGCCTTCTGAGAGAGGATCGTGAAGCTGTGCTAAAGAGTTTTATGGTTAAACATGTTGGGAATCCATGTAAACAATAAATGACTGAAGAAGATATTTCTTTTTTTTGCAAGTAGGTAGATCCTTGTGGAGATTCGCCACCTCAGGGTGAAGCGCCCCTATCAATAGAGCAGACTTCTATGTCTCAAGCAAGGCAGATTTTCCATCAGAGCTTAACCATCAAGTATTTGAACGAAAGAATTAATGCTTTGAAAGATTTGTTGGGGGAAAAGTATAGGACTATTCTTGGGATGAGGACATATATAAAGACTAAACCTTCCATCGAGTTCGAGGATGAGCTAAGGAACCCATGTCAACATATCGTCGACGTGGAAATTTAATTAAAACAATGTTACTACAAAGTGCGAGACGTGGGAACATTGTTTCAAGAATATCCCTATAATGACATGATCTTCACTACCTAGCGTTGCGACAGCTTGTAAGGCTCCCGCCCTTTAGAAGTGCTACTACTTGAATACCCCTCCTTAGGGTTTAAAGGAATCAGTTATTTCTGAGTGGCGTAAAAGAGTGGTAGTTGAGATGAAAGGAATCTATGATACTAAGTTAGTTAAGGATTCTCACGACCGTGTTGCCAGGTATGTCAACCAAATTAGACATTTACAAGAAGAAAATCATGATTTGCGTGTAAACTTTTTGAATTGGAAAAGGAAAATAAGTCTCTCAGGGCAATGTGTATGGCTTACAATAAGCCTTGAAACTTCAGATTAAACCTTCTGATCATTTAGACGAAACGAGCGGGAAAGTACGAAGACTTAACAAGCTACTACGCGCTGCACCTCGTCATTCCATCGACCCTCCTTTGCATGAGGATGGAGAGGACCTAGATATTCAATAACATTTTGTAATGGTGACACATAATTATACCCATAATCAGGGTACTGAGAATGTAACTTTTTGGTGAATAAACTTATGTACTGACAATGTCTAGTATGTAAATAACTATTGGTATGAAACATGAGTTAGAATTGTCTGCATAAAGAACGATCTAAGAGGTTTCCTTGAATAACAGAAGATACAACCTTTTTTTATTTGGACTTGTTTTTGACAAAGAGCTTTCCGTTAATTTTCCAAATTTTGTTTTGTGGCCCCTTTCCCGTGGGTACACTTGTGGTTGCTTCGATTTGAGATAATTACTTCGGAGATTCTCTATTAGTAAATTTTTATCTTTCGGATCCATTTATATTCAGGATTATTCAGATTTAAGTGTCGGTATGAGGCTGGCTATCCTCTTTTGTTTTTTAGTAGACGTCCTGGCCTGACACCCCTTTGTAAAATCGTATACTGACGGTCGGATCCTTCTTTCAATGCTTGTGAAGGGTCTTTTCAACCCAGATTCGGGCGTTAATATGTAGAAGACCGGCGCCCCCTCCATTTTTATGGAGTGCCGAATCGACTCAGGTTTGGGTATTAATTATAGAAGACCAGAACCCCCCTTCGGTATTTGTGAAGCGCCTAATCAACTAGGATTCGGGTATTAATAATTGAAGACCGGAACTCCCTCCGGTATTTGTGAAGCGCTGAATCGACCCAAATTCGGGTATTAATAATAGAAGACCGGAACCCCCTCCGGTATTTGTGAAACGCCGAATTGACCGAGATTTGGGTATTAATAATAGAAGACTGGAACCCCTCCAATATTTGTGAAATGCCGAATCGACCTAGATTCGGGTATTAATAATAGAAGATCGGAACCCCCTCCGGTACTTGTGAAACGCTAAATCGACCTAGATTCGGGTATTCATAATAGAAGACCGGAACCCCCTCTGGTATTTACTGTTTTGGTATCCCCTTTGGATTCAATTTGTGAAGCAGAGGCTATACGTACTTCCTGAGCCAACCCTTGGGCTTTTGGTGTCAAAGCAGAGGATGTATGTACTTTGTTGGCCACTCTTTGGGCCTGTGCGTCCAATGCTTGGCTAGCTTATCCACAAGTAGGGCCCAAGGACTTATGCGACCTCCCCCCAGGAGGCGCCTTACCCTGACCATTGTGGGCGATGATAAGGTCTTAGAAACTTAGATAGGGCCATCGTAGGCACAAAACTAAGGTTTACTCTTTTGATGCTATATGCGGGCCATCGTAGGCACTGATAGAGGCTTACGCACCACGCCTCCTTCGATAGGTGCCCTATCCTGACCATCGTAGGCGATGATATGGGTTTGCGTTCCCTTCTGCGGGTCGGAACATAAGCAGAGGTATGACGTGCTCTTCTGCGAGCAGAGGTAGGATGTCCTTAGTTCTAGCAAAGACAGGGTGTGCTAATTTTAGATGCATCGCCATGACCATTTCTAATGTGAAACGGAGGCTTACGCTTTTGATGCTTTAACCCTTCCCCCTCTGATTTGGGCATGGAGAAAGACTAACACAACATCCCCCTCTGGAGGATGTCTTGCTCGGTCTAATTTGGTGCTAACAAGGGTTTTTCTTCTTTTTATCCATTTGTGACTTGACCCTTCCTTGGTCATTTTATTTTTAAAGTTTCTCTCCTTCACAACTGGGAGAATGACCTTTCCCTTACTATTTCAAGAAGGTTTTGGTGGTGTGACCTCCTATGCTTTCTTTACATAATTTTGTAATTTTCCTTGGTTTAGGAACCTGATGATCATCCCCTCTAGAACTCTGCAGTGGTTTGTTTCGTGCCTGTTCACCATATGGTAGTAGCAATACGATCCTTCTCTCTTAGCTTTGTTTTTAGGTTTCTTCTTGGGTGACGACCAAAAGTATTCATATCTAGTTAGGAAATAGATACCCTCAATCGATATAGCGAGCTTACAACCCTTTGGTAAACTCGACTTGAAATTCTTCTTTCGCTGCTGCATTTTGGCCTTTTTATTACTCAATTTTATCATTCTTTCCTTATCTCTACACTTCCTTTTTACTTCCCTTTGACATGGGGGTATATCTCTTTCATACTTTTTACCAGCTAGAGGGGTGTAAGTTTTCTCAGCGCTTTGCTCGAATATGGTTCCTCTAGCCTTTGTGAGGATGGCTTCTTTAGCAAGGGGAAAGGAGTTATATCTCTCCGTTGAGAATTTGTAAAGGGCAAAAATTGGAGTTGGTCCTACGTGGAAGGGGTTAATGCTCCATCGATCAGGGTCATAGTGTTCTACATCCTTCTCTTTCTCTTGGATATGGAGGGTATCTAATTTGAACCTTTCGGTCGCCCATTGCTCGTCAATACTTGTGCCTACCACGGGAATTCCGTTAACAACTGGTATATTTTTTTTTATCCATAATGTTCGCCTCCTCAAGGTTTTATCCAATCCGGGATGGGACGACACATGTGGGTGTGTGGAAAGGGTAACCACAGGATCGGAGGTTCAGGCCCTCCTTCTAGCGCCGAAATGTTAACGATATTTTTTTTCAATACCGGAGATGGGTTGGTAGGAACGTGTCCAAAGGAGAAATAGGTGGATTGGCTACTTTTGGGTTAGATCGGGTCACCACCCTAGGTATCGAAGCTT
The DNA here is from genome assembly GCA_030737875.1 of Allium sativum. Taxonomy (NCBI): domain Eukaryota; kingdom Viridiplantae; phylum Streptophyta; class Magnoliopsida; order Asparagales; family Amaryllidaceae; genus Allium; species Allium sativum. The sequence continues at coordinate 382,162,059 of CM060926.1, forward strand.
GGAGGCCTGGGATCACTAAGGACTATCAAAATGGATTTGAACTCATGGAAGGAGGCATACTTTCCTATTCGAGAACATGCATGGATGAGAATCCGTGCTTATCTGAAGAATGAACAACAAACTGCAACAGCGATGATTAAAAAATAGCAATATAAACTTACAGAGTAATTCTCTGATAGGAAGATCCCTTTTTATTAGACTTTTATTCGGAGTACATAGATGTAATAGGGGAAATTTCCGGATTAATCTCAGCGTCAAGCTTCTTTTTAAGAGTACAAGTATAAAGTGAAAAATCAGTCCCCCTAAATGTGACCCTTTGGGACTTATTTATAGTGGTTCAGGGCTCCTTCCGCTAGTGGGCTACTGGGCTTGTGGGGGCCTTTGCTAGTCGCTTTTTCCTTGGATTTGAGCGTTTGGCATCCTGCCGTCCTTGGAGTATTAGTTACGGTCTTCAAATGGTATTTGAGCCTTTGGTAAAAGCTCCTGGATGTAGGCCCTCGGATGTAAGATTTCAATTGTAGGCCTTCGGCTTTATCTTAAATACTTAGAGGGGCCTGCCCTCATGATGTATGTTTATAACTGCCGGTTCGAAGCCACTGCGGGTTTCTGTACTGGGTAAATCAGTACATGTAGCCTATAACTCTGCTTGGGTCTTGGTTAGCCCTTTGCGGTAGCTTGGACTCTCGGAGGATGGCTTCTGGTGTCACTTCTGTTTATTTGTGGATGTGGCCTTTTAGTATTTGTATGACAAATGCTCCAAAAGCCGGTTTTGGGTGATCCCTGTGCTTTCTTGGTCTAGTAATTTCGATGCCCGCGCCTTCAGGTGTATCGGTATTTAGGCAGGTCATTACCGAAGATTCATTTGAGCTTCAACCGACGGGTTTGTTGCTTTTGACTTTCTTGGTTTCGAATCAAGATAACTCTTTGCCACATAATCTTTCTGTCGTATTGATATTATCGGAAGGATTTTATCGGGTTGACCCTAGCGGATAGATCCCTTTGTTTATACTCTGTAACTTCTACGATCCTTTACCCTAGGAGGGTTTCGGTTGATACAACTTTTTGGGTTATTTCTTCCGGCTCTTAGCCCTTCATAGCACTTGGCCCCACTTCTTATTGAGCCTTCGTTGGGATTTCAGTCATCCAATACCCCTTCACCGCCAGCTAATTCCACTGTTAATTTTTGGTAGTAACAGATTCCTTACTAACATCATTTCCTTTCATCGTCTTTACCAACATGCCAAAACCATATGAAAATACTATATTCCATGTACACTCTTCCCACATAGGTACATAATGACGAAGCGCTAGCGTTATCACATGAATCATGATTCGTTTTGAAGTGCTTCACAGTATCATATTTCCTCATGTTGGACATACCAAACCAATATGTGTATATATATATCTCACTTGAACCACATATTTATATATCAGCATAATATAATTCACTCATGATTCGGTAACCACAAGTCAAACATTCCAGAATATGTCCTCTCTTAATTTATGTACCGATAAATCATGTCGATTTAACACTAACTACCAAAGAGAGATGCTGAGAGCCATAACTATGTTGTGCACTTTCTTGAAAACCAAAACCTTAAAAGAAATTGACCTGGAAGTCCTCTATCAACATCCAGGAGTATCGTGAAAAAGTATATTTCTATTTCCCCAGTCTCTCTTTTCCTCCACTTTAGGACCACATCAACGGTTCATGCATATCAAATGTACAGTGAATTCCTTGTACCAATAAGTTACCTAAGTCGGACATACCATAGCTATCTGTAGAAGTATTATATCTCACATCAATGAATATAAATAATATCCCTTCTTGCAGTCGCAAGTTAAACATACTAGAACTATATATGAATATACATATATAGCTCACACAAACCATATGCAATTCCATAAATACATAACCGGTCCAACTATATGAAAATAATAAACATATATCGTGCATGCATACATACAAAAAGGAAATACACAACCAACGTAACAACTTATCGTCTCCATATCAATAATGATTCACACATATAATCATATAATTGATCAAACAAATATTCATTATATTTAAGTATCTAACCTAACAATTTTACAACTTTTCCATATTATTTTATCAAAGTCTTACCCTTGCTGCATAAAATGACGCACTTGCCTATCAATCATGCTATAACTTATTTTCACTTAATTTTTTGTTTATATTTAGTTCAGCTATCAGTAAGTCTTCCATACGCAACAACCTTGGTTTTTAAGTATCGGTGCAACAAATAATAATGCGGATTTTAATTTGTTAATCGAGAGTATAAACACAAATTTGGAGAGGATAAAATCCCATAAGTTGAATAACGAATGAGATTTGATTTAGTTTCAGTAATAAAGATGAAATATATATTGGTTGTGAAGTTAAATTGAATTAAATAAAATGATAAAATAATTCAATACTAATTTGATGAATAAATTCAAATAAGAAGGAAAATAAAGTTTTGGAAACTTTGTAATATAATTTTGTGTTGAAATAGGTGTTAAAAGATTTTATTTGCCAAAATATAATAATTTTGTAAATTATTGTAACCAGTGAATTTTTGTTATAAAAAGAGTGTTTGTAAAAAATTATTTGGGTTACAAACGAAACATAATAAGTGGAGTATTAATTAAAAATCAATTTCTATGTGTTTAAAACATTTTAATATGGTTTGTTCATTTATTACTACAAGTAAATGAATTTTGTATAATTTATGTATTAAAAATGTAAGTTGTAAACAAATAAAAATGTAAAATATGTACTTTATTAAAAAGGTAAAATTTACCAAGCTTATTTTTATAAATTTATGTTTAAAATAATTAAGATTATTCTTGAACGTGATTTTACAATTTTGTAGAGCTAAAAAAAGTAAAATTATAAACATTTTGTGTTAAAATGGGTTAAACATGTGTTACTTCGGTGTTAGTGACCTAATCAAGTTAGAATTAAACATGCTTAGTCTAGTTGGGTAAGATATAATCCTAAACCCGTTATCCATTTGCAAAATTAAACTTGGCAGAAAAAAAGAGAAAAAAATTATGTACCTTTTTCTCATCCTCTTGTAAACCACTAGATAATGAAAGTTACATTTCCTCATCAAAAATTACCAAATCCAAGCCAGTTTAAAACAATATTAAGAAGAAAGCTTAACAATATAATTCCACGTGTAATCTAACTACAAATCAGAGATTCTATAACGACCCGAACTTCCCCGTGAAGGAAAGCCCGGATTGAGTTGAGAACACAACAAATCAGAACACAAACAGAAGAACATTTCATTGCTTATTACAACAATTTACATTAGAGTACAAGAATATACAGAGTATGAATAAATATTACACATCATAAAATATCAGAGATTTAAATTACATTGCATAGCAGCGGAAAATAATACAAAACACAACTGAAAGAGATAAACGGATACAGAGCTTTCTGAATATCATTCCAGCTGTAAACCAAGATCCTGTGAATATAAATCTGCAAAACCAAAACTACTAGCTGCCCGTGTGGAAAATTGGGGCACCCAAAGTTTAGGTTAAAATAATAAACTCCAGGTCAGTCATGTGACTGGTGTGAGAACTAAAACAGTTATTTAAAACTTTACTTTACAAGTAAGGTAATTCAAGGGACCACGCTGTATAACACGGAACGGGTTTCCTCCTAAGGATACCAGTGCATAAACAGTTATAAACAGCGCAATGCTTTTTGGACAATGAAGCAATTATAAGACCCATGTCCTATCACACAATGCAACGCAAGCCGGAGGATAGGGTTTTACCTTATAATAACCAAATAATGCTTGGTACGTTTAAAACAAATCATTTTGATACTATTATAGTGTAAAGTGTATTAAAACAACTTCAAATATAAATGTATCAATCATAGGCGGCATGGGTACCATCTATCATGTCGCCAATACTAGGCACTACAATCAAAACCGAAATGTTACGTACTAGAAATTGGATTTTCGCCATGAGTCGAGGCTCATCCTCACCGGCTTCGAGACACTCTAGCAAATGCCTCAGGGTTCGGAAATGCCTCAGGGTTCGGACGCTGGCGAACCCTTGGATCTTCAGGGCCGGTCCACACATAGCGGATTAGTTATACCTGAACACACGTTTCCCGGTCCTATAGGACTTGTCCATCGGCTTCGTAGAGACCAATATATCCGAGGCGCCTCACATTCCAATAACAACACAGGTAAGAATAATATAAATGTCAGGGCTTGTAAAACGCTGATACCACCCATAGCTAGAAAGAAACGTCGTGCACTCCTTGCAGTCATGATCCCCTTTTTGACTCATACCAAGGTGTGAGGCTCACAAATTAACACTATACACAAAGCTATGCCACACAGGCCGTGCTTTGATCATCAACCACAATACTCTGCTTTTCAACAGGAGCCTTGATCATTTGCATCTCAGCATGCCACACAGGCAATTCATGCCATACGACTGATGTCTATCGATGTATAACCTCTGAGCTCGTACGTCTCAGAGAAGAACGTTAAGCAAGAGAATAAATTCTCCGGTGCCAAACTGATATATATTCAATAGAAATCAATCAACACCGAATAAAATCCAACGTCAGACACACAACCCATTTACAAGTTGGTTCCGGCTCTGAACGAAACCGGAGACACCTTATTCCTCGTCCCATATGTCCAATACAGGAGAGAGGCCCTCGCATATCTGTCGATCTCCAAGTACGTCTGGACGATCACCAATTATTACCTCGTCTTGGGCGTACAGCCCAATCAAGACATCAGTAATCATCCATACGATGTGATGACCTCCGGTCTTCAACCACCGTCTTCATCGTCCACTTATCGTCGAATCGGTTATTCAGAATGGGTATAAACCCGACCTTTCCAAATAACCTGCGTATATTATAAACAAGTGTTACAAAAACACAACATACGCCTCATTCCATTTCAAAATATTCTTTTGTTCAAATATTCACATCATTAGGGAATAGGTTCTCATTAATTTTATCAAAGATAAATTCTTTCAAATCTATTCTTTAATCTTCCTTTGGATATCAAACCATATTAAGGTTTTCCAAACTAGTCATGATTAACTCACCTTACCGAAGTAATCATTTATTTAATTTCCCAATCCCAACCTATTCGTCCCATGGAGAAAAACTGGTAATGCTCCATATCTAACACCACGCTGTTATCGGTAAAATTAATTATCATTTCACGTTCAAATCTAATTAAAGATTTAACTATCGCTAGGAGCAAAACTGGCGATACTCCATTCTCGATCATTTCCTAAATTTGATAATTTAAATTATCAATTCCCTTTTTAATCTAATTAAAGATTCATTAACACTCTACTTCAGTTTTAATCTTCCTAAAAATCAATATTAATGATTATTCAAATCTAGGAAATAAATCATGTCTTTAACTGGGTTAAAGAACCAATATCATTTAAAACATGGTTCACGATAAACCCAAAATCACATTCCATTAGTCTCTAACCGTAAATTAGTAAGAGAACAATTCCCTAAGTATTAATCCCGAAGGCCGAAACCAACATCAGATTAATACCCAAGAAACCATTCAACTTAGCTAATCTTCAGTTAATTTCTAATTTTCTTAACTCCATTGGGTTTAAGAACAGTATTACTAAAGATATCATTCACAAAAAACCTAAAATTCATTCAATTCCAATTAAATATTAATTAATTGGTAAATTTCATTAAAACTTAATAAAAAGATTTAATCTTTTCTCAACTGGGTTTAAGAACAGTGTTAGTGAAGACACCGTTCACGACAAACCCAAAATCCCATTTAATATTAAATACAAGGCTCTGAATAGAAAATATATCGGCTTATATTCAATATCAAATTCTGAAACCAACAAATCCTCCACAATGTCCGTATAATCACAGGCTCCAATATCGAAATATCCCGAAGATAATTTCGATTCAAATCCATTCCAATTCATATATTGGAAATTCTGGTTATTTTAAAACCATTTCAAATCCAATTTATTTATTTAAAAATAATGGATTTCAAATCTAGTTCATAACTAGTTCATTTCGATAAAATATATTTTTATCTTTTCAAATATGGAATTTTTCATCCCAATTCTTTCCAAATCATTTATTATGATTTTATTCAAATTATTGATATTTTTAATAATTTTATCAAGGCCCGTATAGTCGATTTCCATAAACGGTCATCGAACCACACTTACAACGACCTTTTCCAAATTTGATTTAGACATAATTCCAAATCCAGCCGCTAGATTTCAAATCTCTAATATTCTTTGGAAAGCTCTTTTCGATAAGAACCCAATGGTTTCGGTTTTAGGAGAATGCGACGGTCGGATCTCCCGTAATGTCAATTCGAAGTTAATGGTCGAAATTCGCGAACTACCGCAGCGCGGCGCGTTCTATTCAGGCCATTAAATATATATAATATATATATTTCATCAATTTCCATTTAAAATGTATTTTATAAATCTTTTAAATTCATTTTCAAAATGATTTCAACTTTATATTCAATTTTAAATCAAAATTGAATATTCCATATCATCGATACATATGAATGATAACATTTTCAAACATCATATTTTGAAATCACTTCCTTTTCGATATTCATTACAAAAATGAATAAAATCGATATAAATATCGTTCGCGTAAAATGGCGCATATTTAATCAACACGATTTTATTAAACACATGAATATTTTTAACGGTTTATACATTCAAACAAAATGATATTTTTATTGTTTAAATATTTTATTCAACACAAGAATATTCTTTTCAACACATGAATACTTATTTTATTTAATACATGAATAATTATTTTATTCAACACATGAATATTTATTTTATTCAACACATGAATATTTATTTTATTCAACACATGAATATTTTTAATCCTTTTCTGAATATTATTTTAAAATATTCTTTCTTTTCCAAATTGGAATGAGACTCAATCAATTACCATATAATGTTAATTATATGGATTCCATACAACACATGTATATAATAACTATAATAAACAATCAACCATCATCCAAAGTGCACTACACAACTGCATAAGCATTAATGTAAGTAATTGACGCTTACAACAGTCTGTCAACCCATCGATTGACATACAACTAAACAATTGGGATTAGTGTACGTCAATTATCATCCCAATACCCGTGTCGGGTTTTCAATCAACAAACACATATTTTATTTGTGCAGTTCGGCGATGTGTAAAATTTATCGTTCCAATTCATATCAGTAAAATGACTGTACATAAACAAATCGTCCAATTTGTAATTGAATATTTATTTTATTCATATACACGTTAAAAATTATATTTTTAACGATAAAATATTTTATTCCGTTCCACATCACACAATCAATTTTCACAACACAATCAAATCAAACAAGTCGTCCATGGTTTGTGGACGACGGGTATTGAGTGCTTCTAAGCACTGTCTGCATCATAGTATATATTTCTAACTAGAAAATAAATTAAAGTGAGGAGTTCTCACCTTTGGGTTCCACTCCGTCATGCTTTGATTGTCGATTTATGTAGCATACCTACGTCAAAAATTATATTTTTAACCAATCAATAATTATTTCTTTGAATGATTATTTTATAAATAATCGATCTACGTAGCATACCTACGTTAAAAATTATTTTTTTAACCAATCAATAATTATTTCTTTGTATGATTATTTCATAAATAACATACATAGGCTAAAAATTATATTTTTATATTTCTAAAAATAATTTCGTATTTTTATAACAACGCTACATAGATAGAAATCACATTTTTACACTGCCATTCAAACGATAAAAATTGTATTTTTACTTTGCTACATATATGATAAAAAAATTACATTTTTATATCGTCACTTCATACGTAAAAATCATATTTTTATTATCTCTATAGTGTAAAAATAATATTTTTATTATCTCTATAATATAAAAATCATATTTTTATTCAATCAAAAATCGAATCTTTATATAAAGCCATTTACATAAAAATCACATTTTTATGATAACACTTCATGTATAAAAATTATATTTTTATATCGCTATACATATAATAAAAGATCGTATTTTTTTATTTACTATTGTACATATAAAAATCGAATCTTTTTAATGTTTAAAAAAAATCAAATCTTTTTAAAGTAGAAAAATAAAATCTTTTCATTCTCTACATATAAAAACCCTATTGTAAAAAATGCCATTAATTATATAAATAAAATAAAATAGAAAAATATACTTACAGGTTTTTTTCTTTAGCGAAGTGGGAGAGGAGGGGGGATCAGCGTCGCGAGGTGAGAGACGGAGGAAGTAGTTGGAGGGGGTGGCAGGTTATCCGACAAGGCAGCGCCGTGGGGGGGTCGCGATGGCAGGGAGATGCAGTTTTGGGGGTTAGGGTTCGGGTTTGGCGTTGGTTTTCCTGGGGAGGAGAGAGGAGGAGGAGGGAAAAGGGTCCGGCGATGGAGCACCCCCCCCGTGGCGATTGCGGCTGCAACCGTGATTCGCCCCTTCCTTTTTTTTTGTCGGTTGACTGTTATGAAGAGGAGAGGGAATATATTGTTAATAATTTTAAATTATTTTATCTCTCCAAAAAGTAGCTTTCAAATACGAACTCGAAATCAAACCCACCGACAGTCGTCCATAGCATAATACCCCCATTCCAAATGCAATGGGATATGTATCGTAAGCCAGTTCGGCTGTTTCGATCAATTTTCGTTGAAGTTACAATTTAAATTTATATATTCAATTTTAAACGTATATTTTAATTTACCGAGGCCACATACGGACCCGAAAAATTCTAGAAAAAATATTTCTAGCTTTGTATTGACGATACAGTCCTAACAAAACTAATTTCGTCAAATTTGAACACCGTTTGAAAAATGGCGATTTTCCAGTCGATTAAATTCAACGGAAATTGGTCAAACGCGTTTTCTTCTGCCACGCTCAAATATTGATCCCAAAAATTAGGAATTTTGGAATCTAGCAATAATTTGACATCCCGGATCCAACAAAAGTGGTTTCGTCGAAAACGGTGGTCGTTTGCAACATCGTCATTTTTAAGGGCTATATTTCCATAGCGACTATTCTGAATTTTCAATTCGACATAACTTTTTATTCCTGCTATGAAATTTCAATTTTTTGGATTCGTTGGAAAGATATTTTCATATAGATTCTAATATTTTTGGTTTCGCTAAAATCCGATTTATTTTGAATCCTGTACATTCATTTGAAATTTGAAATCGAAATTTCAAACTACCGCGCCATTTCCAATTTCTTTTATAATTAAAATAAATATTTATATTTTAATGTCGATTCAAATAAATATATACGTTTTAATTCTATTCAAAATAAATTTCTCGTCTTTACTATTTAAAACAAATCATTTTAAAAATTCAAAATTCATTAAAATTGCCAAAATAAAAATTTATATTGGTTCTGATTTTCCGGGTTGTTACAATCTCCCCTACTTAAAATCTTTTCGTCCTCGAAAAGGAATGAAGCTGAAAGTTGTTTAACTAACCAACTCAACTTTCATTTTGGCTTTCGTTATTCAACTTTTCAGTTTCTAAGAATTTTCCAATTCTTCAAAAATTTGGCTAACACCCTAAATTTTCGAAAAATTTCGCCATAACCTCCTTTATACGGGAGCACCAAGAAAATCCCCAAACTGCCACATAGGCCCTCTCATCTCAAAAAGAAAAAGAAAAGGCCAAGTGGCTGGCCAATCGGCTCATAAAATCATCCAAACCCAAGAAATTAGTAAACATGTACCTATTTGTCGGGCATACAATTTTATTCCTCTTCTTTAGCCTCCTTGCTATGACCTGTTCACACATATATATGTACATGCATGCATTTCCAAACAATTTTCAATACAGTTCAATATTTGATTCAATTTGGTTATATGTACCGTTCTTTCACATAATGGTTTTATTAGATAACAAATAATCATACAGCACAACCATCAATCAATTAGTGAATTAACGTTTCAAATTTATAATTTTGATACATATACAGAAAATCATGTTTTTGATCCCAACTCACAACAAGTAACCCTATCTAGTTTTTGTTCTCACACCAGTCAATTGGAAATATATAGATAACCCACTTTCGAAACTCGAAAATGACACCAATGATGGGGCCCCATCATCAGAATCATTCCCGGGGGACTAGAGTATGATTCTATATCTATCCAGTATATTAAAACTTCGAATACACGTTTGCAAGGCGTATATGCAAAATATTTATATATAGGATTGTCCAAATCTATTTAAAATAAATATTCAACTACGTATAAATGGTTTAATTTTCCGAACAAAGTTTGTTTTCCTTTTTATTTTAAAACACTACTCTTCACACTCGTTCTAGGGTACTACTGATCCCATCTCTAACTAGTCATTCCTTATTGGATATTACTAATCCAATCTCTGATGAATTCTTTCGTATGGGTCTAATGTGTCTTGTTCTCGAGCTCTGTAAACCAAAGCCCTGATAACAAATATAATGACCCGAACTTCCTCGTGAAGGAAAGCCCGGATTTAATTGAGAACATGACAAATCAGAACACAAACAGAAGAACATTTCATTGCTTATTACAACAATTTACATCAGAGTACAAGAATATATAGAGTATGAATAAATATTACACATCATAAAATATCAGAGATTTAAATTACATTACATAACAGCGGAAAATAATACAAAATACAACTGAAAGAGATAAACGGATACAGAGCTTTCTGAATATCATTCCAGCTGTAAATTAGGATCCTGTGAATATAAATCTGCAAAACCAAAACTACTAGCTGCACATGTGGAAAATAGGGGAACCCAGAGTTTAGGTTAAAACAATAAACTCTAGGTCAGTCATGTGATTGGTGTGAGAACTAAAAGAGTTATTTAAAACTTTACTTTACAAATAAGCTAAATCAAGGGACCACGCCATATAACACAGAACGGGTTTCCTCCTAAGGGTACCAGTGCATAAACAGTTATAAACAGCACAATGCTTTTTGGAAAAATGAAGCTATTATAAGACCCAGGTCCCATCACACAATGCAATGCAAGTCGGAGGATAGAGTTTTACCTTATAATAACCAAATAATGTTTGGTACGTTTAAAACAAATCATTTTGATACTATTATAGTGTAAAGTGTATTAAAACAACTTCAAATATAAATGTATCAATCATAGGCGGCATGGGTACCATCTACCATGTCGCCAATACTAGGCTCTATAATCAAAACTGAAATGTTACGTACTAGAAATTGGATTTCCATCATGAGTCGAGGCAAGGGATCATCCTCGCCGGCTTCGAGACACTCTAGCAAATGCCTCAGGGTTCGGACGCTGGCGAACCCTTGGATCTTCAGTGCCGGTCCACACATAGCGGATTAGTTATACCTGAACACACGTTTCCCGGTCCTATAGGACCTATCCATCGGCTCCGTAGGGACCGATATATCCGAGGCACCTCACATTCCAACAACCACACAGGTAAAAATAATATAAATGTCAGGGCTTGTAAAACGCTGACACCACCCATAGCTAGAAAGAAACGACGTGCACTCCCTGTAGTCACGATCCCTTTTTGACTCATACCGAGGTGTGAGGCTCGCGAATTAACGCTAAACACAAAGCTCTGACACGCAGGTTGTGCTTTGATCATCAACCACAAGACTCTACTTCTCAACAGGGGCCTTGATCATTTGCATCTCAGCATGCCACACAGGCAATTCACGTCATACGACTGATGTCTATCGATGTATAACCTCTAAGCTCGTACATCTCAGAGAAGGACGTTAAGCAAGAGAATAAATTCTCCGGTGCCAAACAGATATATATTCAATAGAAATCAATCAACACAGAATAAAATCCAACGTCAGACACACAACCCATTTACAAGTCGGTTCTGGCTCTGAACGAAACCGGAGACACCTTATTCCTCATCCCATATGTCCAATATAGGAGAGAGGCCCTCACATATCCGTCAATCTCCAAGTACGTCTGGACGATGACCACTTATTACCTCGTCTTGGGTGTACATCCCAATCAAGACATCAGTAATCATCCATACAATTTGAAGACCTCTGGTCTTCAACCACCGTCTTCATCGTCAACTTATCGTTGAATGGTTATTCAGAATGGGTATAAACCCGACCTTTCTAAATAACCTGCGTATATTATAAACAAGTGTTACAAAAACACAACATATGCCTCATTCCAATTCAGAATATTCTTTTATTCAAATATCCACATCATTAGGGAATAGGTTCCCACTAATTTTATCAAAGAGAAATTCTTTCAAATTTATTATTTAATCTTCCTTTGGATATCAAACCATATTAAGGTTTTCCAAACTAGTCGGGATTAACGCACCTTACTGAAGTAATCATTTATTTAATTTTCCAATTCCAACCTATTCATCCCATGGAGCAAAACCGGTAATGCTCCATATCTAACACCACATTGTTATCGGTAAAATTAATTATCATTTCATGTTCAAATCTAATTAAAGATTTAACTATCGCTAGGAGCAAAACTGGTAATACTCCATTCTCGATCATTTTCCAAATTTGATAATTTAAATTACCAATTCCCTTTTCAATCTAATTAAAGCTTCATTAAAACTGTATTTCACTTTTAATATTCCCAAAAATCAATATTAATGATTATTCAAATTTAGGAAATAAATCATGTCTTTAAAGAACCAATGTTATTTAAAACATGGTTCACGATAAACCCAAAATCACATTCCATTAGTCTCTAACCGTAAATTAGTAAGAGAACAATTCCCCAAGTATTAATCCCGAAGGCCGAAACCAACATCAAATCAATACTCAGGAAGCCATTCAACTTAGCTAATCTCTAGTTAGTTTCTAATTTTCTTAACTCCATTGGGTTTAAGAACAGTATTGTTAAAGATACACAAACCCAAAATTCAATTCAATTCAATTCCAATTAAATATTAATTAATTGGTAAACTTCATTAAATCTTAATAAAAAGATTTAATCTTTTCTCAACTGGGTTTAAGAACAGTGTTAGTGAAGACATCGTTCACGACAAACCCAAAATCCCATTTAATATTAAATACTAGGCTCTGAATAGAAAATATATCAGCTTATATTCAATATCAAATTCTGGAACCATCAAATATCGTATTGGAATAACGATATTTATATATATTCCAAATTCCTCCACAATGTCTGTATAATCACGGAATCCAATATCGAAATATCCCAAAGATAATTTCGATTCAAATCCATTCCAATTCATATATTGGAAATTCTAGTTATTTTAAAACCATTTCAAATCCAATTTATTTATTTAAAAATAATGGATTTCAAATCTAGTTCATAGCTAGTTCATTTCGATAAAATATATTTTTATCTTTTCAAATATGGAATTTTTCATCCCAATTCTTTCCAAATCATTTATTATGATTTTATACAAATTATTGATATTTTTAATAATTTTATCAAGGTCCGTACAGTCGATTTCCATAAACGGTCATCGAACCGCACTTATAGCGACCTTTTCCAAATTTGATTTGGACATAATTCCAAATTCAACCTCTAGGTTTGAAATCTCTAATATTCTTTGAAAAGCCCTTTTCGATACGAACCCAACAGTTCCTGTTTTAGGAGAATGTGAAGGTCGGATCTCCCGTAATGTCAATTCCAAGTTAATGGTCGAAATTCACGAAATGCCACGGTGCGGCGCGTTTTATTCAGGCCATTAAATATATATATTATATATATATTATATATTTCGTCGATTTCCATTTAAAACGTATTTTATAAATAGTTTTAAATTCGTTTTCAAAACGATTTCAACTTCATATTCAATTTTAAATCAAAACTGAATAATCAATATCATCGATATATATATGAATGATAATATTTTCAAACGTCATATTTTGAAATCACTTCCTTTTCGATATTTATTATAAAAATGAATAAAATCGATATAAATATCGTTCGCGTCAAAATGGCGCATATCTAATCAACACGCTTTTATTCAACACATGAATATTTTTAATGGTTTATACATTCAAACAAAATCATATTTTTATTGTTTAAATATTTTATTCAATACATGAATATTCTTTTCAACACATGAATACTTATTTTATTCAACACATGAATATTTATTTTATTCAACACATGAATATTTATTTTATTCAACACATGAATATTTTTAATCCTTTTCTGAATATTATTTTAAAATATTCTTTCTTTTCCAAATTGGAATGGGACTCAATCAATTACCATATAATGTTAATTATATGGATTCCATACAACACATGTATATAATAACAATAATAAACAATCAACCATCATCCAAAGTGCACTACACAACTGCATAAGCATTAATTTAAATAATTGACGCTTACAACAGTCTGTCAACACATCGATTGATATACAACTAAACAATTGGGATTAGTGTACGTCAATTATCATCCCAATACCCGTATGGGGTTTTCAATAAACAAACACATATTTTATTTGTGCAGTTGGACGATGTGTAAAGTTTATCGTCCCAATTCATATCAGTAAAATGAGTGTACATAAAAAAATCGTCTGATTTGTAAATGAATATTTATTGTATTCATATACACGTTAAAAGTTATATCTTTAACGATAAAATATTTTATTCCATTCCAAATCACACAATCAATTTTCACAACACAATCAAATCAAACAAGTTGTCCATGGTTTGTGGACGACGGGTGTCGAGTGCTGCTAAGTACCGTCTGCATCCTAGTATATATTTCCAACTAGAAAATAAATTAAAGCGAGGAGTTCTCACCTTTGGGTTCCACTCCGTCATGCTTTGATTGTCGATCTATGTAGCATACCTACATTAAAAATTATATTTTTAATCAATCAATAATTATTTCTATGTATGATTATTTTATAAATAACATACATAGGCTAAAAATTATATTTTTATCTTTCTAAAAATAATTTCATATTTTTATAACAACGCTACATAAATAAAAATCACATTTTTACATTGTCATTCAAAAGATAAAAATCGTATTTTTACTTTGCTACATATATGATAAAAAATTACATTTTTATATCGTCACTTCATACGTAAAAATCATATTTTTATTATCTCTATAATATAAAAATCATATTTTTATTCAATCAAAAATCGAATCTTTATATAAAGCCATTTACATAAAAATCACATTTTTATGATAACACTTCATGTGTAAAAATTATATTTTTATATTGCTATACATATAATAAAAGATCGTATTTTTTTATTCACTATTGTACATATAAAAATCGAATCTTTTTAATGTATAAAAAAATCAAATCTTTTTAAAGTAGAAAAATCAAATCTTTTCATTCTCTACATATAAAAATCCTATTGAAAACAATGTCATTAACTATATAAATAAAATAAAATAGAAATATATACTTAAGGTTTTTTTTTAGCCAGAGGGGAGGGATTCAGCGTCGCGAGGTGAGGAAGCAGTTGAAGGGGGGTGGCGGGTTCTCCGGCGAGGCAACGCCGTGGGGGTGGTCGTGATGGAAGGGAGATGTGGTTTTGGGGGTTAAGGTTCGGGTTTGGCGTTGGGTTTCGTGGGGAGGAGAGAGAAGGAGGAGGGAAGAGGGTCCGACGGTGGAGCAACCCCCCTCCCCCCGGCGACGGCGGTGATTGCTCCTGCGATCGTCGATCGCGATTCGCCCCTCCCTTTTTTTTTCTTTCTCAGTTGACTGTTATGAAAAGGAGAGGGAATATATATACTTAATAATCTTATCTCTCTAAAAAGTAGCTTTCTAATACGAACTCGAAACCAAACCCATCGACTTTTGTCCGTAGCGTAATACCTCCATTCCGAACGCAATAGGATATGTATCGTAAGCCAATTCGGCTGTTTCGATCAGTTTTCATTGAAATTACAATCTAAATCTATATATTCAATTTTAAACGTACATTTCAATTTACCGGGGCCACATACGGACCTGAAAAATTCCAGAAAAAATATTTCCAGCTTCGTATTGACGATATGGTCCTAACAAACCTAATTTCATCAAATTTGAAGACAGTTTGAAAAATGACGATTTTCCAGTCGATTAAATTCAACGGAAATTGGTCAAATGCATTTTCTTCTGCCACGCTCACATATTGATCCCAAAAATTATGAATTTTGGAATCTAGCAATAATTTGACATCCCGGATCCAACAAAAGTGGTTTCGTCGAAAATGGAAGTCGTTTGCAAAATCGTCATTTTAAAGGGCTACATTTCCATAGCGACTATTCTAAATTTTCAACTGGACATAACTTTTTATTCCCGCTATGAAATTTCAATTTTTCGGATTTGTTGGAAAGATATTTTCAAATAGATTCTAATATTTTTGGTTTCGCTAAAATCCGGTTTATTTTGAATCCTGTACATTCATTTGAAATTTGAAATCGAATTTTCAAACTACCGCGCCATTTCCAATTTCTTTTATAATTAAAATAAATATTTATATTCTAATGTTGATTACTATAAATATATACGTTTTAATTCTATTCAAAATAAATTTCCCTTCTTTACTATTTAAAATAAATCATTTTAAAAATTCAAAATTCATTAAAATTTCCAAAACAAAAATTTTAAATTGGTTCTGATTTTCCGGGTTGTTACAGATTTATTTCTCTTGATTATCAAATTTTGGAAGAAATGATTTAATGTATGTTTCATCTAGTTTTACATGTTTTTATCTTGGTTTCTACAAGTAGTTGAAGCTTCTTTAGAGCCATTTCCAAGCATAAAGTTCAATATTCTTGCCCAATTTGCTACAATTTCAATCTAAGGTGAGTTTACCTCACACTTCTATTTTTGCAAGTTTTGCATGCCTATAAGTGTTGTTTTAGATTGAAATTTTCAATTTACTGTGAGCATATTCTTAGTTTCAATTTTGTAATAACTATGTTGTTATGTATCCGTCTTTGTGTATTTTTAAATCTCTTACTTACACTAAAATCATGTCAAATTGTTCTGGATTGTTGTATGAATGTTTTTTCCCTCTACGTATGCTTGAAATCAAGCCTATATTCTGTTAGTTCCTAAGATGATGATTTTGATGAAAACAACCTTAGAACTTATTATAAAATATAAATACTTACATTCTTGTCCATATATATATATGTATGTATGTATGTATGTATGTATGTATATATGTATATGCAGGTATCAAAGAATAAAAATTGTGCAGTATAAAGATTCAAGACTGATGAGTTCAAGATTGTAGAAACCAAGACTGAAGACTCATGAGTTTTAAGATTTCAAGACATCAAGATAAGTAATAGATCCTATATCTGTAACTTCATAATAACACTAAAATCTTTATTTTGATTTTAATTATGGAATGTATTCCACGACCTTTTAAAAAATATCCTAATTTAGATTTTAACTATTTTTCTAAAATTATTTTTTAAATCATCTCTCCTGGTTTAAAGATATTATCCTCAAATTAAAATTTATTTCTTAAATTATTTAGCCTTTATTTCAAATCATCCCTTGATTACAGATGTTACTTTCTGCTTTGAAATCTACAGTAACTTTAATGTTTTAGCCTCAATGCAAAAATTATATTTTAATATTTTTTATATAATATCTTATATTCTGATTTATAGTTCTTTATATATATAATATTTCGAAGTTTAGTTTGTTAAATAAATTAACAAATTTTACTATTAAAATATATCCAAAATGATTTACAAGTTTCAGAATCATTTCGAAAAGTTTTAGAATAGAAATCATTTTAAAAACAAAATTAGTTTCCAAGATAAACATAGGATGTCGATATACCCCATCCTCTTATGTCGACATGATGATAGTTGTTTTCAAAAATCAAATTTCAAAAGAAGTGTATTTTCGTCATGTCTCTTTGCAAATGTACATGGTTGTTAATTTCCTATAAATACCAAATTTTTATGAGTGAATTTTTAATCATTTTTTTTCTTTCTTCCCTCATTCTCCACTCTTATTTCCTAAATAATCTTAATAAAACTCTTCCAAAATTTCAGAATTATTTTGAAAAGTTTTAGAATAGAATTCATTTTAAAAACAAAACTAATTTTCAAGATATACATAGGATGTTGACATACCTCATCCTCCTATGTCGAAATGATGACGGTTATTTCAAAAGTCAAATTTCAAGAGAAATGTCTTTTCTCATGTCTCTTCGTGTTTGTATATGAATGTTAATTTCCTATATATACCAAATTTTTATCAGTTAATTTTTAATTAGTTTTCTATTCTTTCTTCACTCCTCCACTCTTATTTTCAAAATAATCTTAGCTAAACTCTACCAAAATTCTATGTTGATCAAAGTCGGTTATCTCTAATTTGATTCTTTATCATTCTTTCTCAAATATCTCAGTACTATTCAAAGTTATAAGACCATTTGCAATCAACGGGATCATATCAAATCTCTCTATCTGTAAAAGCAAACTGAAACGGTGTGACTGTGGCCAATAAATCAGTTCGGTTAACTATAGCCCGATGGAATCATTTTTGCATCATTATAGCCCGGTAAATCAATTGTGTCTCACTGTACTTCGAAAACATGAGGGACATACCTCGTGGCCTTGAAATCAAGGGTTGTAATCTCGTCATTTTATTTAAAAAGAAGCATGCACAAGAAATTTTGTGGGAGTGGATATTGGATAGCTCTGAACCAATATTAAATCCCAGTATGTTCTTTCCTTTACTGCATTTTATTTATTACTTGAATCTATGTATGAATATGTGATTGTCTTTGCATATGTTAATTGCATTTGTTTGTGCTTAATTTAAAAAGATTTCAAAAAGGATTCATTAAATACTATTCATCTCTCCTCTAGTGTTAGTCCAATCTAAATATTTATAATTCGCATTCACATATTCAACTCGAAACCCTATGAAAATGTCGTTTGAAAATCGATATGAAGTTGGGAAATCAGCCTGTAGAAATCACGTTCATTAGGTTGACCTAGGACCTATAACGGTTAACCGACCCACAACATATACATGTCGACCTATTAGTCAACTTGAATGATTACATAGGTTAACCTCCTATTTTTTGTGTGCCTTTTAGGGATTTTATGCATCAAATTCGTGCTAATTTTGCTATTATATTGTGTGATTTTCTTTCGATACTTAATGCTTTGTTTGAGTTATTTTATAAATTCTTTTTCCCTAAATATCCGACATTAACGTCAATTTGTATGATGGATTGACAGTTTATTGTGACTTTTTAGTATGCTAATTATGGTGAATTTCTGTTGATTTCGCTGATTTCATGCACGTATTCTAAATCGATTCCTAAAGAGTTTTCCTTACAAAAACAAATTTCAAAATAAATAATTTTATAATTATTGATGAAAATATAATAATTTTAAAAGGTAGTTTATGTTTATATATTATATAAGTATAATCTTTAGTTGAAAGAGATTTAATTAGAAATGATTTCTAAAGTGTTTTCGAAAAATAGTTTTAGAATTTTTTTTTCCTCATAATAAGTATTTCTCCTTTAAAATCTACACATTTTTTCACTCTTCGAGAGAGTAAGGAAGAGGTTTGAATGATATAGTAAACCATGAGGTACGGGATATTAGGCAGATTAAGAGAACAAATGAACCCAAACTATAACACACCATTTTCCAAGACCGAAAACTCAATCCTACAGATGTTGTAATCATCTCTAGTATCAAATTTCGATGATAGAAAACCGGAAGTTAATAAACCATAACTTCAAAAAACATGGAAGTATGAAAATTTTCAAAAAAAAAAACATTCATTAATAGTCATTTCGTTCATACATTGCTTTCGCGTAACATGTTCATTGAAAATATAAGTTATTACAAGTTATCATTTCCGAAAGCAACATATGAAGATGCCCCTTGGTTGATCATAGTATAAACAAATAGGCAATTATAACTTTGCCAATGCACATAGTAAAGGACAATACAATCAACGACGTTCCTAATTTATCTGTAGCTCCTACTCATCTTAGAAAGCTTTTTTGAAGAGAAACCTAAAAGACCCCAACCCTCAGCCTAATCAAATGAGCACCCGAGAGTTAAAAGGGGAAAAAACTTTGGGTCAGTCAAAAGTCTGATGTGAATAATTATCGTTTATATCTGACACGAAGATATCTTGTGGAACAACACCGCATTATGGAACAGGTTCCCACGTGCTAGAGTCAAGCTACCTTTGGAACTAACCACAAGCTCCTATGCTTTAATGATTTGTATGAAAGCCATATAACATAAGTGAAAATATAAATGTGCAATATGCAACATACATAATGGATTCCCTTTCCCCGTTATTTCCGACTCCCCATCTTAACAACTTCTAATGCTTTACTATCAATTTAATTCTTTATTTCAACCTCTTCCATGCTTCGTGAGGCATCCCCTTACTAACAATGGAAGCGATACCACTTAGTTTCAGCACCACACATCTCAAGATAACTCCTTGCTAGGCAACAAAACCATTTCTCCCTCTGACAATCCTCCTGTGCTTCGGAAAGTGAGCCCTTACTAACAATAGGACTGGAGGCTCTTTCCGTTATTGTTTAAGTTAATCGATTCCCCCAAGTTATTCAATATATTGGTTTCTTCAATGTTCACACAAATACAATTGTTGTTTCTATAGTTACTTTCCATGTAACTTGTGCAATTTTCAGTAACATCCTAGTAAGTTCAATAACCAAACATTTCCAAAAGGTAATCCTTTTCCGGCACTATAAGAAAATAGTCATTTACTCCTAAGGAAAACCCCTCCATCACTAGTTCCCTCGAAAGGTAACACTTTCGGGTCCATGCAATCAAGCAATCATTTACAACCTGTCATCAAAACCATGATAGTAGGATGTATAGATAGAAGCGTCTAACTTCTTTATGAAATTATTAAGTAAAACTCTCCTCACTGTCAGCAGCAATACCTACAGCATGAAGGCGAAATCTAAAAGCATCTTAGTTAGAAAATACTTCCTTATCAACTATATATCACACCCAAAAAAGTAAGTTGGAATGAAATTTATAAAGGCATGTCATCATACGGCAGTGGCTTCAAGGGTTTAGAAGCATAAGCTCCAAGTTAACGAAAAGATAAGACTCCCTTTCGGTTCCCCCAAAAGTTATAGAATCCTTTACTCAAAGAAGTTCTTTCATTGAAAAGACCCCATTTCATCTCTGCCGAGAGAGTGGAGGGGACAACCTCTTGTTGATTAGATAACTTTCAAAATTATAAACGTCAATACCAAAACTCATCCGGAAGGTAAGAGGCGGAAGCCTCTTATACCATACTTATGATATTCCAAGCATATATTGCTACCAAATTATTTCGGTTATGCCAGTGGCACTATCAATAATTGCTAATAAAATTGATTTACTTCCTTGAAAAATATACTTTATACCTACTCTACCATATTTGTCAAATTCGCATTGGTTTGTAAATAAAATACGGACAAAAGTACAGTCCCTTTGCGGGTACTTTATACGGACCAAATATCAAATGTTTATATGAATATATTAACGTTTTAATTTACGTATAAGTTTTCCTAAGAAACTCCATCTTAGAAAATTCATAGTAAGTTAATACAGTCATAGAAAATAATGAAATTCAAAACTCATCTCCAAAATCATATAACAAACATCATACCAGAATTACGTAGCATTTGGAGATTTTTAACTATATGTTTTAACTTAAAGACCTATCTATGTCCATGTACATCAAGCATATAATTCATATCAAACATAGCTATTGATTAACCATCAAATAACATTATCTCAATTATGTAAACTAGCGTGAACACATAATATTTCTAGTATAATCCAATAACGAAAATACATGGGTAAGTGTATTATTCACTTTGATTAATAGGGGTTGTGTGATTTGTTGATGTAGTTTTCTAAGCTCTAAATCTTAGCTTCTTCATCTTCCCTAACTTTAATGGTTGGCCTCCCTTACTTTTATTTAGGTTTAGAGAATGAATGAGAAGTGAAAAAAAGGTGGTAGGATATGAAATATATGTAAGGGTTGAAAGTTTTCCTCTTTTCCTTTCTTATATGCCCTTCCTTATGCATAATTTAGTTGATTTTGTAAAGCCAACCTACTATTTAATTTATTAAACAAAAAATCTCATTTCCTCCTTCACTACATTATTCCCATTTAATTTAACCAATTAAATTCCTAAATAATGTTATCTAATTTTAGGGGTATTACATTCTCCACTTCGTAAAATAATGTTGTCCTCGAAATTAGGTCAAGGGTCACACCAAGCAAAGAAATCCTAGCAAGCAACGCTATCACATACATATACTTGCATGCCCGCGGATAACTAATCTAATCTATAAAGCAGTGTAGATCATACCGGAAGAAAATTTGGGAAATTCCCCCTGATCCTATCTTCCGTCTCTCAAGTATAGTCTCTATTGTCAGCACTTTACTGGAATTTCACCAGTTTAACTATCTTGGTTCCCAACTTCTTTTGTCTCTATCCACAACATGAATTGGTTATCTTATATCAGTCTGATTCGGCTCCATTACCAACTCTCCCAATACATTGTTTATAATTACTTTATAAATCGTTTATAGGATATCTTAGATTTAAATAATTTTTAGAAACATATGTATAATAAGTTAAAATAAAATATTTGTTAAATTACTTAAAAGCTTATTACTTTATTTGTATATAAAATACCTTGAAAAACAATTTACTTTAAAAGAAACTCTAGATTTGAATAAAACTGATTTGTTAACTTCTAAAAATACATATATATATATTTTAACTTTTATTAACCAAAAGCATAATAAAATCTAAAATCCAAAATAATTTATAAGTAAAATGTTTTATTATTTTAGAAAAATTTCAAAAATAGACCAGCGGTGTCCATATAATAATTTTCTACGTAGATCAAGTAATACAGATGTATATCATTTCAATCCGTCAAGTTTCAAATTCCGGGTGTGTATCATTTCAACCCGCATCCCAAATCGATTCAGTTTATCCCTAAATCTATACAGTGATTCGGGTATCTATCAAAAATCCCAATTCGAATCAATGGTAGCATTAGGGTCATGCACGTACTTCTGCATGTGCGATATATGCAACAAATTATAAACTTCTGCTAGTCTATCCGACAGCTCTACCTAATAGGCAAGCTTTTCGACCCTTTCTAGTATCAGGAAAGGCCCAACAAACCTTGGCGCATGCTTCCCTGATTTTCCAAAACGGAACTTGCTTTTTATAGGTGATACCTTGATGAAAACCCATTCTCCAACAAAGAATTCTGAATCCTTACACCTTCTTTCTACATAAATCTTCTTCTTAGATTAAGCTTCCTTCATTCGACCTTGAATGATCTCAATCTTCTTTTTGGCTTCTCTCACTTAGTTTGGACTGAGAATTATCGCTACTAGAAAAGTGTTTTATTCCGATAGTACATGGTGACAGTAACGAGCCAAATTTTTTGTCACCTAAAATTGAATATTTAAATCTGTTTAAAATGTTGAATTAGAAATATAAATGGATTTTTATATGGAAATTATTTATAAAATGAAGTTTGAACGTATAAATTTATATTTAACTTAAAACGTGCTCGTAACGTCATGGTAGTTTGTAATATTGGGTTTTATACTTTAATTAAATATACATGATCCGATATAATTTAGATTTCTTTGAAACAAGAATTGTCCAAATCTATATGATTATAATTTTCTAATGAAAGAGAAAAAAATCAAGATTTCATCTTGTAAATTATAAGTTATGTCCAAATCAAATTTTCAAATAGTCGCTATGGAATTGTTTATCAACGATAACGTTTATGTAATAAAAATAAAAGGGATTTTTATTTAATATGGATGTCGTTTAACTTTAAATTTTTAATGTTGAGTTTTAAATCCATATTAATTTATATTTGTCGCTATATAATAATCTATTTGTATATGTACGATAAAAATAATTTATTATTATATAATTGAATTGTTTTGGAATCTATTTATATTATATCAATATTATATAAGCCTTAGAAATATCCATTTTTCAACCGAGTTCCGTTTTTTATGAAACAAATTTTATTTGAGTACATATTGCTAATCGGTGTAGAATTTCAGATTTGGGACCAGTCAGAGTTGTTTTGTGAGCATGCATAATTTAAATGTGAACCAATAAATAATTTGAAACTAAATAACATCGTTTTGCAAACGGAGTCGGATTCCAATGAAATTAATTTCATTGGATCCGGAACGTTAACACGTATCAGCATGGTCATTTTCATCGCGTATGGAGTTCATGTGTGGCGGTACGCATATAAAATGGTTAGCGGAAAACAATGATAATAAGAGGTAGAATTAAATACCGTATAAAAATAAAATAATATATAAGCTTAACTCCTAAGCAATGATGTATATACCGACCCTAAGATATATATGTGCAGACCTACCAGCTTTTGTGCAGCTGCCCTAAAACTAATGCACATGCTAACCTACCTTCTACCTATAAAACATAACATAACTTAATTGATTCAAAACATCTATCCTTCTGCCTATCCTACCTTCCGCCTCCTGCCTATCTAAAATAATATGCGTAGACTATGTAAAATAATATGTACAAGCCTAAACTAGTCAAAATCTATCCTATTTTTCAACTACACACATGCACAGATACACCACCAGCTTGCCTATTTCTTTCTCTCTTCCTTACTGAAGTTCGCACATGATGATGTCCTAAGCATACATACCTATACTACTGTGCTACAGCTAACCTAGAAAACGTGGGTACCAAGGACTACTTCACTTATAAATAATGCAAGATAGTTCATCTTTTTTTCTTCTTTCAGGAATTCATGTCGAGTTTCAATCACATCAAATAATTTTAAACAAAGTTTATGCTCCACTAAAAATACTGAGATTTATTTCGTTGAACTCGCAAAATTCTCCTCTTCATTTTTATATAATTTTCGTGGAATGTGATGCATTTTACTTCAAATTGAAAATAACCCACATAGCATAGGGTTCAAGAATGCAAGAATTTACAAGCGTCAATTCTTGTTTTTAGTATTTTTCCTACATTCATGAGTTGATTTCGAGCCAGTATGCAAGTTTTTGTGGAGATTCATGCAAAAAAAATGTCGTGCATAATTAAGGTGCAGCATGGAGAACGTTCAGATCGCATCAGAGAGGGTACGTGCGAGCTTCGGGTGGTTGGTTATAGGTGGTAGAGCTCTCGAAGGTGGTCGCGATGATGGTGGCCATTCTTGAATGGTGGTTTTTAAGGGAAGCGATAGGCATTGGAATATACGGCAATGGTAGGATGTCGGGTTTGTGGAGTAGAAATCTATTTGTGGAAGATGAAGAACTGTAGGCATGAGCGGGTGGGTTCATGTGGGTTTGTTTGAATTGGGTAAGGCCCAAATTTAATCATAATTAAGTTCAATTTTAATTTAAATAAATATACAAACTTGTAAATGTTATATCTCACTGATATGATGTCAGATTGACACGCCATCAATCACGATCGTATGGACGCAGGCTATGCAATAAAATTGATTTGGAGAAATTTGGAGCTCGTTGGTATTTATGGAAAAATAAAATGTCTGATTGGATTAATTGGAAAATTAATCGTTATTTAACGAATAATAACCAAGGTGAGTAAAACTCACTCAGTTTGATCTACTTATATTTTATATAATTCAGGATTTAATTTGTGTGCTATATTTGATAATTGTTTGATGTTTGTTGAATGTGTGCTTGATATATATATATATATATGATGAATTAGCTGATTTAAATGTTCATTGATTAAAAATGATGAAATCGTTAATCTAACGATTTTATACCAAATGAGGTAACTTATATTGTTAGTCACGTTTATAGTATTATAAACGTATTAAATTAAAAATGGATGATTGGATTGTTGTTATTGATTTATTGTTGAAAATTATTATCAATATATTGAATTGAATGATTTTATTTGAGGTAACCTATTTAGATGTAGGGGAAAACAGGTTGGAGGGATCCAACTAGATTCCTTACCAACAGTTGCTAAATTTCATATATTATAATATATGTTGAGACACTAAATTTGCAGTGCAGGAAAAGATTGGATGGAGGGATCCAACAGGATTCCTTACAAGTATTGATAGCTTTTATCAATGTGATTTAGATTTGTTTGATTTGATGTGAAATTGATTAATATTCCACCGTTTGGTACTTTAGTAGACATTTGCCTTTTAATAACTATCGATAAAATAACGTATTTTTGGAATCGGTGTTAAATCGGTTCCGAACATTTCAAAATTGTGTATAAATATGGATTTGAAATACGACGTTTTTTTAAACTAAACGCCAAAGTTTTATTTACGTTTCTATAATCATTTAAATTACGACTAATGGAAATTTCAAGATATTATTAAATTAATGGTTATGGTTAAGTGGTATTAACTTGTCATATTAGTAAATTAGAGTGTTAAAATGGTGACGTAAAGGACCTTAAATGTCGTAATGGAATTTATAAGATTTTAAAGTATTGAAATGGGTTAATGGGATCGTGAGTATACAAGGATTAATTAAATAGTTAAAAAGTGATATGTCATAACTAATGAACGTTTTTGCAAACGTTGTTTATTAATATACGAAATGTGATTAAATAGGATTTCATGAATGAAATTAGCAAATATATGGTATGTGGAATTGAATATGAATATAGAATTTTAAATTTAATATGAAACCAATATTTAGTATTGGATTCAAATCCTAGTATTTCAAATGATTTAGAAAATGGATTCGACTAGAGTTGAAAATTTATAACATTGGCTTATAAACTTAGAGAAATTGTTTTGGGAAAAGCAGGTAAGAAATTATTACACTAGTTTAAGAATGAATAATAGTTTAGTAAATGATATTATAAAGGAAATTAAGTGAGTTTTGAGAAGTAAACCTAAATGGCTAAGTTATTAATAAACATAAATTTTAATATTAAAGATTATTGTTTTCGTATATACTATGGAACTTATAGATCGTAACACTATTGTTATGAGAGATGATTTCTGAAGGAATATGATGTGGTTTTTAAGAAATTGGAACCTATTGTACATTGGTTGAGTCGATTAACTTTCGAGGTGTCAATCTGATGTTGCTTTCGGCCTTCAAGGTTGTATACTTTGAAATTTATTCACTTACCAATTTCCATTGAGAAATTAGTATAGTAGAAATGAAATAATAACTAAATATTCTTATGTTTAATAAGAAAAGTTAAATGTTTACCGAATATTGAAATATTTAAATTTTTTAATTAGTGACTGGTTAATTAAGGAGTCTAAATGATGCTAGGTATTGAATCAGTGAATTCATTTTTTTTAAGAATGAATGGTTGTTTATTTCGTAGTTAAATAACCGACTATCAAATCTAGCCTATATGATTGTTGGTACAGAAAGGCCGATATCGAATTTACATTCGAAAACCATTCTGAACCAATGAATATGTAAACATGGAAGATGCTAGTTAAAGATGGAGTAATTGAAGACCGTGGATCTTCATGAGTGAAAGAACTACTTATTGAATTTCTCTGGTTAGCTACCAGAGATATTTTTGCAGTAATTCTATCGTGATTAAAACCTGTTGGATTACAAAAACTACTCACTACTGATCCTTGGGGTGATTCCTATATAATGATGCAGTAGAAGAGTGTGTTTGGTTCATCCTGTTCCTAGATGACTAATTTGGATGAATGTCTGATATTGTATTTCAGAAGAATCATGTATATTGATTTCCTCAAATGTACTTCTGTTGGTGGCAGAGGAATTCATTTATCTTAGCTCAACAACCAAAATATATTTGTGGATGTCAACTAGTGATTTCTGGGGATCTGACAATGTTGCATTCAAAGTGAATGATGATGTGATGTTCTAAGTAATAGTAACCTCAAGCCTTATCAATCGGGAAATGACAAAAATCGAGAAGGAAGCATGGATATGTAGGTCGCTCCCATTAGGGTGTATTATCATCATCTTGAAAAAAAAACATTTACTCCTTCTATTGCTTTTGCATCTCCAGGGAAAAACAGTGGTTGTGCAACCGTCGGTGATAAGACACTCGGTACACTCAGAGTAAATGAGTGCTCGTTCATGTGTGGTCGGGTAGCAAGATGTTCTTATTGAAACCAGTGTATTCCTCTCTAGAGATATGCTATTCGAAGGTGGTTCCATACCTTGTCATAGTTGGAAATCCATTCTATAATAAGCACCCACGGTTTTTGATTATATACTATGTATGTAGAGCATGAGATGCAAGCATTCTACTAGATGGTTATTTATTTGACATAGGCATTATTATAATATAATAATAGTATTTAATACAATGAATGCTTTAGGTTATCGTAAGATAAAAACCGTCCGTGTTTATGGGTGGATTGGTCTTACGATTATTCTTTTCTTTCGTAAGAAGTTTTCAAAGAAAAAAAATCAAGTTGGGTGATACCTATAAACTTAGTGAGTTTTCTCACGTTGGTTCACCAGGCTGATCCATGGCTTTTGCAATGCTCGGGTTAGACCGAGTTTTACAAATTTAGAATAGGATGATACAAACTTCAGAAGATGAATTGGAGGAGTTCAGACATATGATATGTATTCAGTATTTATTCCACTGTGTGTTGTATGTGAGGACAGGTTGTTATAATTGTCCAGATGTATTGGTTGATTGTTGTACTATGATGATTGTAAGTATTATTTCAAGCTCTCAATAAAGATTTATTTCTATATTATATTCCGCTGCGATGTGGGACTCTGTGTATTGTTGGTTAATTTGGTTCTTCTTCTCCTTCTTTTTTTCTAATATTTCTTTCTTTCTTTTCTCACCCTCTATCTTCTTTCTTTTAGTAATCCGGTTTCCAGTGCGCTTTGAGTTGGATTTGTCTGTATTTGGTCGACTCAAAGAGTACCAGAATTTTGGGTCGCTACAGCGACGACTTCCAACGGTTAGTTTTCGAGTCGGAAGCCGTCGAAAAATATCAAATAACTGCCAACTCGAGAGTTTTTTGTTCCATTCCTTCAGTTCCTTTCTCCTAAATACCATGAAAACCCAATCCCATTTCCTCCAAATTCGAATTCCAATCCCCCAAATTACATTTTCAACATCCTAGAACTTCCCCGGCTTCAATATCAACTTCTACAACAATCATTTTCATCCTTTCAGGTACCATCTCATATTTTGTTTAAAAATTAAAATTTTACCCTAAACCTATATTTGCATATATTGGTAAACTATGTTTATGTAGTGGTTGCTCTAACCTCCAACAGCATAGTAATGATTTATAACATCGCTTTGTGTGCATATTTCATGTGTTAATGTCAATTTGCAAAATGCACATACAAAATTGTTGTTGTTTGTGTATATGTGAACAATTATATATGTGTGTGTGTGTATATATATATATATATATATATATATGGGTTGGTTTTACCATTGTATTGAGTTAATTGGAATGCACAAGTCTGAAATATTATATTGTGCTCGTGTTGACGTATGCAATAAAAATGAATGAATGAGTGTATAAAAGCGATTTGAGTGTGCTAACAACAATACTAAAGTAGTCTTACGTCGATGAATATGTTGAAAAAATGTGATAAATTAAAATATATGTTGTTAAATATATAAAAAAAGTAAAAATATATTATTTTTCATAAAATGCGCACATCCAGACTTATATCCCTTAGATAGTTTTTGGCCCCGTCCGATGGGTGTTGTACATAATCATTATATAAATAGTCGTTTTCATCACAAAAATACTATTTATATTCATCTAGTATAATGCTTGTTGGATATGTCCTTGTATTTGAACTAGTTATAAATATAGTAAGCAAAGTATATTTTGCATGCTACTTCGTTCAAACGGTTCACAAAATTTCAGCCTAACTTTTCTTTTTTGCTTGCGTACACGCTTTTGTGTACAATGTGGGCAACAAAAGGGAAATACTACCGAATTTTTATTGAATCATTTGGGATGGAGTAATATACGAAATGTAAATGCTTACTGTGTTTGTAATGGAAAGTAGGATGGTTGACCATGGAAATGAGATATCTTTTTGTATAGTTTTTTGCATCAGTACGTTGAAAAACAAAATGACATACCATATTTGAAAATATTTTTGAATTTTTAAAATAGTTATCTGAGTTGAAATGTTATACATGTGTAATACGACCATGAAAATAAGCTTTTTCGAATTTATATTCTTGAAAATAAATATTAATTTTTGAACTTGTGACTCATTTTCTCAAATAGGAAAAATGATTGATTATTTTGTTGATCGGAGAAGACGGACGTATCGAAGAAGAGGCTCAATAAAACAAGTTTTTATAATGGTATAAATGTATTTTTGAATTCTATTGAAGTATAAAGGAAACGATCCAGAAATTCATTGTCCGTGAACTAAGTGTAGACATTTGAAGTATTTGTTACCCAATATTGTGAAAGTCCATATATACGAAAATGGATTTGAACCTAAGTTTTATGCTTGGGATCGTTATGGAAAAGTTGTAGCAAATGCATCTGTAAAGTCGGCGGTAGAAAGTGTTGTTAACTAAACTATTAATACAGTCCATATTGAAAATATGGTCGAAGATGCAGCACAATCAATGTTTCTTATGGTTGAAGTTGGCGACGAACCTCCACCAGGAGAAGGTCATGAACCGGGGTCACGAACCGTCACCAGGGGAAGGTCATGCACTGCCACCAGGAGAGGGTCACGAACTAGGGTCACAAACCGCCACCAGTAGAGGGTCACGAATTGACCAGATGGAGCACCACGAACCGAACTGGATTTAAATTTCTACCACGCGACGACAATTGTGAACTCTTCTGAAGATCAACTCCAATTCAACTAAAACCCCAGATGCAAAGGAGGTCCAAATGAGAAGTTATTACACAGGATCCAAATGGGAACCAACGAGTTAACTTCTAGAGTTGGGCTTTGCTGCAGGACGTGTGCAAAGGGGTTATCGATATCTATAACTTTGGTTCAGCATTGTGAGAGGGGTTATTGATTATGGACCAGTCCAGTGGGGTCAGAGGTTGTATGGAGTAGGACTTCGTCAGGGCCCCAAAGGGCAAAGTGGTCGTAGCGATAGTTGTACGAAGTCAGACTCCGCCATGGCCCCAATGGTCTGGTGATCAAAGCGGTGGATATCGTATGCATTATGCACTGAGTGAGAGACGTGAGGATGTTTGCTATGTTTGATGTTTGCTATCACCATGACACGCACACTCCCATTTTACACTCTATGTTAGTGTTACCTTAGAGTATTGTACATCATGTTGTGCTAACTCTTTGGTTGCAGGTCCAGGTTCAGATTTGATTATTTATACAAGTTATTGCTTTATTCAATTATATAGATTGCTATCGCTCATACCAGACTTTCGTCTAACCCAGAGTTTTATGTCTCTTCTTATTACTTTGGGTGCCCTAAACGAGCAGACTAGAGACAGATTAAGTGGTCATGCAAGCTGTCCGGGGACGAGCAGGAGGCTTCCATGTATTATTTACATATTCTTCCTGTGTTGTTGTTAGTCACTGCTTTGGGCATAAGTAGTGTGCTTATTTTATTTCCTTTTAGAGACAGTATTTTGAAGTTGTAATAATGTTTTGGATAATAAGCTGTATTTTCGATTCTGCTACTCTGATGCATATGGTTTAGTTTTCATCTTATGCATTGTCTCGCCTATTTTATATCAATTTATGTTATTATTATATTTTATTCCATGCGCTGTGAGATATACTAAAGGTTTTTGGTAGTTCATCGTTTCAAACCCTTTCCTTTTTGACGACCGTCCCGTGCTGGTCGGGCATTGGCACAACGCATTCTGGGGAAATGTCGGCTGGTGCGGGGCGGGCCATAACATTTGTCCTCATGAAAAGCACACAAAGCCCAATTAAAATAGAATAACCATTTGGGTGCAGCTAGGATGGGGCACTAACCAAGTGTCGGAGGATCATCTGTAAAAATGGATTGAAAAGAGGGACGACTCCATTCACTAAAATATGGCGATCAACTGTTACAAATCCAAATGGTGGAAGATCGACAAAATCATCCTTCCTCGGTAATCTTGCATCGTCTTCAGGAATGCCAAACTGAGTGCATAACTGCTTGAAAGTACATTTTGTAAGCACTGTAGAGAATCTTTCTGAAGAGGAATGGTTAAGGGGATGAGGCATAGGAAAGGATTGGCTTGCTTCCGACCCGGGAACTACAGTTGTCATAGCTCCTCGAACTTGAGCAGAAACTCCGGTTTGAAAAGATGTAGTTGTTCTTTCAAACTGATGACGAGATTTCTGTCGGGTATCCATTCTACATAAGGAATCATGTTCTAAAATAAGTCATAGGTGCACATTTCCTTAGTGAGAAGTGTTGTGCATAATTGTATAAGTCGTTAAAAAAGAAAAGCTTGAAATATACAGTTGGCATGTGCTGGTTAGTCGATCTCAAGCATCGTTACGAATTCAGATTAGAATGTCGTATCTATGTAGGTGAAGTTCAACGAATTATAAACAGTTGAACGCAATGATTTTTTATAGGCGCATCATTCAATTCAAGTCGTAAAGTTCGCTGTATTTGATTTTTAATGGTTAACTAATTTGTTGTCCATGTGGGCAGTCGATGACAAAATATTGGTCCAAAAACATGCAAATGTTTTTTGTTGTTAGAGGACAAGTAGCAGTAAAAGGCATGTTCGGTTTATAGATTGCAGGTTCAAGTAGTTGATCACTGTTCAAAACTTGAATTGCTTCAAGAAAAATCATCTACCAAGAGTCCTCAAAGGCGACCGAACCACAATGGATCGTGTAAAGCCGATTCATCATGGATCGTGCATAGCCGATTCAACATGGATCGTGCATAGCCGATCCATCATGGACTGAGCATAGCCGATCATTAATGGACCATTCATAGCCAATCCATTAAAGTTACGGGAAAATACGATCTTGAGCGCGATTCAATAATGACAGGTGATCAACAGTGAACAACTAAGCATCGTCAACAAATCTTTGGACAATCAGCATGTCTAAGCATTGATCGACAATCGAGCTACATTATGACAATAACCAATTTGGCGAGCGCAAATGAAAGCACATAGAAAATGTGGACGAGTTCGATTAACACACTACAAAATCAAATATTCTTGTATCGTAAAAACTTGAATGATCAAATGAAAGTTACTATGCAAAATTTCAAATATTATTATCATTTCATGAGCAAGATGGATGCTGAAGTTTATAGTATCATCGACAAATGCCAAATTGACAAACTCAAAATAAAGAACACACGATCAAAGCATAAACCAACACAAGGATCTACAATATCATTGGTTCAGATATGAAATTCAAACTACCAAGGCTCAACCCCAAAATGCAGATTGACATGCCAAACATGTGCAAATAACAAAGTCATTCATCTAAGAACACTAAAACGCCAAAAAATTGATTCAACACGAAAAAGGCACCACCTACATTTATGATAAGTGATCAGATTCTGGTGATAGAGGCTGGCTTGAATTAAGTGACAATGAGATGACTTAGATCTGGCGAGTTTGACTTAAATTTGGTTCGAACTGGCTATAGTTGTGATGGCGACCGAATTTAGGTATGGGTTGAGGTGCAGATCTGATTGGAAAGGGAATCAATTGAAATAAAAATTTCAGGTCGAGCTTGTATTTTGCCGAAAGTACTTGGATACCATTAAAATGCTTTATTCAGTAGAGGTATTAAAGTGAAAAAAAACTAGACCTGAAAATGAATATAAAGGCAGAGATAATGGGCTTTTCCGACCCATTAAGTGGGCTACACTAGGCCCATCAGAGATTGTTTGCGTATGGTTCATCGTTGGAAAATGCTCATGGTCCACTGTTATTTTCACACTCTAATTCATAGAAATAATGTATGAGTGGTCCATAAAAAGCATCACCACAGTCAAAAATTCGAAGCTCACATTTTTCACAAGCAAAAAACATAAGCTCCGAGGGGTAGTTATTAAACCCATTGTGAAAATATGATTCAAAAATAATATGAATAATGCCAAATTTCAATGGATCGTGCACGTTTTGTATTATTGGATCGGTCACGTTTTAACTACGGGTCGACATAATATCATTGATGGATCGATCAGACGTTTAATCTTTGGATCGGGCACTCTATATGGCGTGGATTGGCGGCTATTTCAGACGGATCGGGCAGCGCTCCATGCCATGGATCGGCAGTA
Source organism: Allium sativum (assembly GCA_030737875.1). Taxonomy (NCBI): domain Eukaryota; kingdom Viridiplantae; phylum Streptophyta; class Magnoliopsida; order Asparagales; family Amaryllidaceae; genus Allium; species Allium sativum. Next base: position 382,196,327 of record CM060926.1, read on the forward strand.
TTCTAGTGAATGGATTGGCAATGCTTGTGTGTAATGGATTGGATCTTCTTCAAAGCCATGGATCGACAATAATTTGCCTATGGATCGGTAGTGCTTTCCGCTAGGGGTCGGGTACTCTTGAGTGATGGATCAGTAGCTTTCCTATGTGATGGGTCGGACCTGTTTTTAGCTATGGATTGGAGGTATTACAAACAATGAATCGGTAAAGTATTTACATGGTGGATCGGTCTAACTACTTGGATCGGGCACGATCCATGGCATGGATCCGGCATGATCCATAGCATGGATCGGCCGTTGGTCTATAAGCCTTCACGTGTGTTATTACGTGTTTGCCACTTTATTCATTCTTTGCTTATAAATGCCCTGCCTTGTCACACATTAAAAGGGATCTAATTTTCTAACTCGAAGGGATGCCATTTTCAATCTCCAACATTGCTACAACATCTCCAACTCCATTAAAGCATCTTTAATTAAGATTCAAACATCTCCATTAACATCTCCATCGAGAATTCAAGTATTTCTCCAAGGAAATTGAGAGAAGATAACCATCGTGAAGTTGTGTAGAGATAAGAGAGATTTATTGTAGAAAGTGATTGAAAATGCATGAAATGGAAAAAAATCATGTACCTCGTAATGACGATCGTAATGAAATCATCCTTCAAAGTGGACGTAGGCCAAATCTGAGGCCGAACCACTATAAATGCTCTCTACTTTTTACATTCTTTCTCTTAACCTTATTTTTTTTTATAGATTTAAAGTGTTAAGACACCTCTTCGGGTGTTAGTGCTATTTTTAACATTAACGGCTACTAGCTAAAAAGCAAAAGAATCATACGAACAATCGATTTGTAAATCAAACTACCTAAAACTGATATCTACAAAAGGTTGTGCGATCAAAACCAGATCTACATACAATATACAAATTTTTGTTTCAAATTTACCATCACCTTCCATGTTCGCTTTTCTAAAAATATTCATGTTGTTTGCATTTAATCGGACCACTCTCTAATGTATGTGCCGCCGTCTTCACTTTCTCTCTAAAAATATAAATTACCACATTCCAAACAGATTGTTTCAGTTTTTATTTTATTTGTCTAAAATAGGCAAATAATGATCAAATATTGTACTAAGAACGAGATTTGGTTGTTTTATTTCATGTAATGATAACAAAGTATTGGGTGTTGTGTAAGATACATATAATGAAACAAATACATAAACTTGACAGTTTTACATAATACAATGAAGTAACTATAACATACTTTGACCTTTTTCTTTTTACTTCTCTTATCCTTTTAAGTGATCTAAAGTATATCCATTTGTTACCAATTAATACTTCCCACACTTATTATTAATTTGCTCATTAATAGATTGTAGCAAAAAGGATTTTTTTTTGAATATACACATTCTAGAATCAACATGCGGTATTAAAAACAAACCAAATGTGTTCATCTTGAGCTTGAAACAAGACATAAATATTTAAAATAGTATTTAAATTAGTGAACTAAATTCTAATAGTTGGACTAGGAGAGCAACTGACACGTAAACCTCTGTGTATTCACTATGGCACTCCCAGCTTAGCAAATGCATAACCTACACCTAAGGAACTTAAATATCCACATCACCAAATACTCCTCTCATTGGGCCCCTACAATATAATATCGCCTTACAGCCATGATGATGCATCCAGACGAAGGTCTTTCTTTCCACGTCCACTCCTGGCATTTCTCAAAAAATGATTAGGTCTCTAACCTATCTTCAATATTAGATTGAGGGTGGTGTTTGATGATGAGAATTAAAAAATATTTTTCATTTGGAATAGGATCGATTGGTAGGTGGTTGAAGTGATGAGGGTTTTCCGGTATAATAGGAGATGAAGCAGTCATTAATACCTTGGAAGCATTGGAGGGCAAGGGATTACAGTGGCTAGCATTATGGTGGTGGTTGTCAGATCAGATGGTGGTCTAGACAGTTGAGATCTATGGAGAGAAGTAGAAAGGATAGAGAGTGGAAGTGGGGTGGGTGACAAAGAGGAGATGGGATTGTTTCCATCAACCAATGAGGAAGCTAATTGAGGAAGCAGAAAATTGTCATTGGAATATTAAATGTAACAAGAAAAGAAATAATATCCTCATTGCCTTGTTTGCTTTAGAAAAAGATGAGTCGGAAGGAAATAGAGAAGATGATACTAAAGATATGGAAGAAGATAAGAATAATGATGATCATGTTCAATTTTTAGATTGAATATTTCACAATTGATAGGGCATGATTACTTTCAATTAATTTCCTAATTATAAGTAATTAGTTTAAGTTGTAATAGGTTAAAAAAATTTTTTTTGAAGTAACTTGTTCATAAATAATGCATATTTTTGATTTGAATGAGACTTTACAAAATAAGTACTTTAAGGCGAAATTAACACTAGAGTTGAGGGAAGGTGATTAGTATTTCATAATTTGTATGATTTTTTTTTGAATCTTTTAAGATTATACTTATAATGATGCAATTAACAATCATAGAATCAATACACAAATAAAAGTAAACACAGTAAATAAAAGAAAACAACACATTATGATTTTATACTGGTTCAGGGTTATTGTACATTTAGTTCTGCTCAATTCCTTGTATATGTTTCTTTAATACAATGTCAATTAAAAACCTGATTTCAAGTTTATGAGATTCACCCTATAGAATTTTAATGCTCTAAGTAGAGTCACATTGATTTTCGGAGCTACCAAGCACACCGTACAGATTTCCAAGGCTTGGCCAGACATATTAGATTTTCAGAACTACAAGCATACTCAACTGATTTCCAAGGCTCAGCAACAACTAACTGATTTAGGGGCATAACCACACCTACAATTATAGTAGCAAGATTTTATAGAGTATTGTAGACTCGGATCTTTAATCTTTGATCTTTGATTGCAATTGATCCTGCAACTCTTGAATAGCACTTTGATCTTGATTTGATGAGAGAGTGGAGAGATCAGGGAATGAACGATAAGGAATCAAACCAATGTGAATGAAAATAGATTACGGTTGAACTTTAACAAAGTTCGAGTATAATTTGATTTTAGAAAAGTAGAGTAAAGAGAGGAGAGATAAAATGAGAAATTATTTATTGAAAATTCATTTGGAAGTACGACATTCATAGGGAAAAAATGGCCATGTCAATTTGCGAAGAGAAAATATGAAGAGACACTTCTTTTGAAATTTAATTCTTGAAAATCAAGGCTACTATGTCGACATATAGAGGTAGAACATTCCGACATACTCTGTGTATTTTTGTAAAAAAATAAGTTTTGTTTCCATTTTGAAAATCCATTGCTTTGTAGAATAAATTGAATCATTATATAACCATTTAAAGATATATTATATATATTTCAATGAATATTGGGCTTAGGTTCTCAAAATAAAACTTAATACACGAAAAATTCTTGCTAGGAAATGATTGTAAAATTGATTCCTAGAATTTTATTATTAAATGATCGTGTACAATTATGTCATTATTCAATGAATAACTGTAGTATTTATGCAGTTTTACCCAAAAATTATAAATATTTGCAATTATTTGGTGAATAATTATGGATATCTATGCATTTTTTGAGTTTAATTGCAGAATTTCCATAAAATTTTACTGAATACTTGTGGAACTATCTATTTGTAACAACCCGTATTTTCAACAACCTGTAATAATGAAAATCGAGGAAGAATTTAATTATAAAATCTGAATCAAGGGAAACGGGCTATGCCATTGCGTTCGTCTAGGAAAAATACGCGAAATAGAGTCCGAGTTTTCGAAAATCGGAGTCCGTATGACCCAGTTAAGGCCCATTGAAGTTTGCAGAAAATTCCTAAGTAAAAACAGATTTAAATTTGAAATTAAAAACTAGGGTTTGGGCAAACTGGGCAGGCGGGAAAAATTCCCGCCCAGGACCCCATGTCGACAGGCCTGTCGACAGGGGTCTTAGCATGTCGACTGCCCTGTCGACAGCCCTGTCGACAGGGGGTAGCCAGGCAGATTAGCCTGGCGCACCACTTTGGTTTGGGCTTGGTTGAGTGGTCTGGTTCTAGAGAATTCTGAAATCTGACGGGCCAAAACTATCCTAGGGTTAATCCTAGGGCTAAAAACACTCTAATCTTCTATAAATAAGACCCTAACCTACCCTAAATCATTCATTATTCATCATAGTAACTAAACTATGCCAAAATCCATCCTCTCATGGCCTCCACCCTCTTCATACAATTCCTAAACAAATCCCTAAGAGATTTCCATGCATACAAGGGTATTTAGGCTTGTATGATCCTCCTTAGCTTGCATTAAAGGCTTGTTTTTCTATTGGCATCATAAAGGAGGAGTCTTGATCAAGTTTGCTTGCATTTGGGGGTCTTAATTAGTTGCATAAGGGGTTTCTTGCAATTGTTATACTCATTTGAGTCCGCATAAGCATAGTAAGCTCTCTTACCTTCACTTTACAAACTCTAAAGTTAATATGTGGTGAAAGTTGAGATTTATGTGAGTTTAGTTGATTATGCATGCTTATGCGAACTCACAATACCATGTTTTACATGTTTGCTAAGTTATGCATGCATATGCGAGTTTACTATGCCATGTTCTACATGTTTAATGGATTATGCATGTTTATGTAAGTGTACTAAGCCATGATTTGCAAGTTAATTGAGTTATGCATGTATACTAAGCCATGATTTGCAAGTTTAACAAGTTGTGCATGTTTATGCAAGTTTAAAATGACAAGTTGTGCATGTTTTGACAAGTTGTGCATGTTTTGACAAGTTGTGCATGTTTTGACAAGTTGTGCATGTTTATGCAAGTTTAAAATGACAAGTTGTGCATGTTTTGACAAGTTGTGCATGTTTATGCAAGTTTAAAATGACAAGTTGTGCATGTTTTGACAAGTTGTGCATGTTTTGACAAGTTGTGAATGTTTTGACAAGTTGTGCATGTTTATGCAAGTTTAAAATGACAAGTTGTGCATGTTTGACAAGTTATGCATGATTAAGGTAATATGCAAGTTCACTATGCTAAGTTATGCAAGTTAACATGTTATGCATGTTTATGGTAATATGCAAGTTCACTATGCTAAGTTGTGCAAGTCTAACACGTTATGCATGATTGTTGTGCAAGTTTACCATGTATGTTGTGCCAAGTTCCCTCTTCCTATCCTTTATGCGTTACTACGAATATGTAAGCGATAGAATGACGTTGGGGGTTTGGGGTAAACTTAAAATACATGAAAATATAAGATTGGGAATTTACCTATTAAGTTAGGTCTACCCCTTGGGAATTTACCTATTAAGTTAGGTCTACCCAAGCATTTGTTAACTTGTAATTATGTGTTTGAAATAAAGTGGACATGACACTTAGAAAACAAAAGTGTGGCCAACTCGAGGTTGGGTTGAGTTTGTAGCGTAATTCTACCCGGAACCGACCGGCTTAACTAGTGGCTACAAACAATAGGACCCAATGTGAGAAGTTGGTCATGTGGTGCCAAAACCCGAGGTTAGACTAAGTTGTGGTGTAAACCTACCCGGACCCGCCCGGCCTAACTAGTAACCACAACAAGGTCTAATGTGAGAGGTTAAGGTGCAGTAAGTTAATTAATGCCTCATGATTAGGGTTAAGTCAGGGTCCACTAATACTTAACCAATTTGGGGATTCAAGGGATGAAAATGGGGTTAAGTTACACTTAACCAATTTAATCAATAATGGGGATGCGAGGATTAGATGGGGTTAAGTGGTTACACTTAACTAATTTAATCCAGGATTAGTGAGGGGTTAAAACCACACTTAACCCTCTTAGAAACCCTAGCAACGTGGTCTGTTCCAGCAGTAATCCCAGTTTGGTATCATTCACAACCCTAGAGGCTAGGCTAGGGCGGGGCACGATTACTGGACTGATATAAGCGACCAAAGCGACGGCTGAGTGGTACAGCGGTGCGGGTCCGGCGGGCTACGGACGTGCACGTAGTCCGATGTTGGACAAACTCGAGGCACGGGTACCAGTAGGCTTAGACTGTGCATTATTGCTTAAGTGTCTGGGGTTGACACCCGAGGGCTTGATACACCCAAAGGTGGACCCAGCACAGTCTAACTACATCCATGTGGGCCGTATGGACACCAACACTTGACGTGTTAGGTTTATAGGGAGCCGATCGACTAGACCGTTGGGCTGGACCTTGTATTAAGGTCACCTCATGTTATTGGGCCAAAGCTTGGGCCAAGGGATCAATACCTGTTATGTTGGGTTACTAGTACACCGTGGTGCAAAACTTAACCTTGTTTATACGATGACACCTCTATCTAACCTATAGTTACTTTATCATGCCAGTATGTTGTTATCTATGATCATCTCAGTTCCCATCATGATGTTAACTTTATTAGTTCATAGACTGATCGTAGCAGGGCTTACTCAGTCTTTTTGACTGACCCGTTTTGTTTCGCCTCTTTTCTTCCGTTTCCCCCCCCCCCCAGGTTCTCAGGGAGGGAATACAGGAGCCTAGCTTGGATCTTAGCTGCTTTCTTGGATAGCTCATGTATGCTTTGGACTTGGGCTCGCTATGGTTTCTTCCACCTTGGGGATAGCTACTTTTATGTTTTCCTTTTCAGTTTCAGATGATGTTATTTCATGTACTAGACTTGTTTATTTGGGAAATTGACATTTTGATGTACCAAACTTGTTTTTGAAATAGTTTAAAAGTCTTCCGCTGTTTATTTACTTACTCTGTTTATTTACATATATATATATGTCATGTCCTGCCTTGCTATATCATTATGCATGTTTACCAATAATGCCCCTCCAAAGCTAGTGCATTCCTTTGCGAGTGACCCTGGCGGAGGTGGGGTGTCACATTTGGTATCAGAGCATATGGTTTACGAGAAGGGATAAAAAGGTTTTTAAAACTTTTGAAAAGAAAAACTATTTTCAAAACCAGGTATTAAGTATTTTCCAAAGAAAAGTCTAGTTATTTTCAAAAGGCTATTCCCCAAAAGCCATTAGCACTATCCTTTGACTCCTCGTTTGAACTCATTTCTTTTCGTTTCCAGCATGTCTGATAATCTCATCTTGCCCGAAGGAGTAACGATACCCGATTGGTTTCGTCGGTACTTGGAAGTCACGGCACCGGTCCCGGGTGTCCCTAATATTGTCTCCCCAGTCGAGGCCGCTGTTCCTCCTCCTCCTCCCGTAGCTGATGTTCCTCTTCCCCCTCAGCCTCCACAAGTGGATTTTGCTGAAACTTGTAAGAACTTTAAGAGGATGGGTGGCAAGAATTTTAATGGAACAGAGACTTTTGTAGAAGCAAGGAATTGGTTGAAAGAGACCGAAGATCTTTTAGCCACATTTGATATAGGTGACCGCAGGAAGGTTTTATTAGCAGTATGGTTGCTAAAGGAAGAAGCTGCACGTTGGTGGGTAGTCACCACCGCTACTAGGCCAATTGAGACCTGGGATGACTTTAGAGGAAGGTTTGGACTGAGATTCTTATCACTGAAGCAAGGGGACATGACTATTAGGGAATACATAGATAAGTTTAATCAACTGGCTCGTGTCAATTTAGACTTGGTTAATACAGCTCAGGAAAAGGCCCTACATTTTGCTCTAGGATTAAACGAGCCATTACATGGTTTGGCCATGTCTCATATACCCTTGGGGGCGACTTTCGAGAGTTTAGTGAATTTGGCCCTACTTCAAGAAGAAGATAACAATGACAAGAAAGAGGTCGAGGCGAATGAGTCTCAAGACAAGAGAGTAAATTCCGGGAAACGGGGCAAGAATATGAAATGCAACTTCTGTGGTAAAGTTGGACATATAGCCAAGGAATGTAGGAAGAAGGAAAAGAGAAAGCGGGGTGAATGCTTCATTTGTGGTGAGTTTGGACATTTCAGCAAGGATTGCCCGAGGAAACAAGGGCAAGGCCAGACTCAGTGTGCAGGACTATCTGGAGGGCGAGTTCATCCCCTCAATACCGTTCGTCCAGCTTGTGATAGAGGTAGTGTTTACATTTTCTGACTTTCCCTGATTCGTACTTTGTTTGGTTCTGGCACATCGCATAGTTTCATCTGATCTAGTTGAAAGTTTTGCACCTAAGTACTAGTGTAGTTGATGATCCCGTATGTGTTTCAAATCCAGTTGGGGGTTCTACCCATATGTCTATGGTCTAAGTGGATTTGAAAATTTCTATCTTAAGTATAGAATTATCGTGGGATGTTTATATTCTCGGTTTCAGGGGATATGGGTTGGTTTTGGGCATGGAATGGTTGTCCTGTTTTGAAGCCATTCTTGGTTTTTGTATATAGGGTTGTGAGGCTCATGACTCGCCTCGGTAATACCCTAGAAATTTCTAGCAACCCTATGGGTCCCGACATGTTATGTTATCTTGAATCCCTCAACTCGTCTATCGATAGTTTGCAATCTGTGAGGGTGGTCCGAGAATATCCTGATATCTTGGGGAAAGTGAAGGGGTTACCCTTAGACGTGGGATGGATTTCCGCATTATCTGGTTGGTAATACCAAGCCAGTTTCGTGGCCGGTTAGGCACATGACCTCATGAGGTGAGAGTTAAGAAAGCAAGTCAAGGAGTTGCTTGAGAAGAACTTCCTGAGACGAAGCATTTGCGAGTAGGGTGCTCCAGTAGTATTCGTTACTGACGGGGACAGTTTGTTTCGCTTATGTGTTGATTATCGTGAGAGGAATAGATAACCGTTACCAAGGATCAATGATTTGTTTGATCAGCTTGTAGGAGCATCTGTTTTCTTTTAATCTAGCTACCGGATTCCATCAGCTTAGGATGGCTGAGGATGGAATTGACAAGACTGAGTTTAGGACTCTAGATGGATTTTTGCAATGGTTAGTCATGCTATTTGGTTTGACTAAGGCACCCGCATATTACGCGAACTCGATGGGTAGGGTGTTTAGGGAGTCCTTGAACAAGTTTGTCATGGTCGTCATAGACGATATTTTGATCTCCTCAAAAGAACGAGGAATAACATGCTATACATCTCAAGGAGGAGATGGATACGCTTGGAGCCACCAGTTGAAGGTCAAGTTCTCCAAATGTCACTTTGGAGGAAAGAAATTGGATTTCTTGGGCACATAGTTCCTAAGAAAGGCTTAGTGGTGGGTTCCGCTAAAGTGGGTACGGTTTAAGACCGGAAAACTCTGAGGAGGGCAATTGAAGTAAGAAGCTTCCTCCGTTTGGCTAGTTAGTTAGCATTACCTGAGCTTAGACTTACTCTTCTGGATCAAGAAGGGAGTTTCACGGGAAGAAGACCCGCAGTTGGTCAAGAACATGGACCAGTCGACTCGAGGCGAGATGTTAGGTCACCTCGCTAGATATATTATAAAGGATGACTAAGGCGCGACAAGAGATTATGTGTTCCTCGAGTGAAAGACTTGGTAAAGAAGGTTCTTGAAGATGCGCATCACTCGAGGAGGTGGCCGAGTTGGTTTCAGGATACATGTTGTGCCACCAGGTTGAGGCCAAGTCATAGAAGCCCAGTGGGCCATTACCGCCATTGGAAGTTCCGCAAGGGAAGTGTGAAAACATCTCGATAGATTATGTGGATGGACTACCTAGATCAAAGAAAGGGGATACGGGTATGAGGGACATAATAGGTAGACTCACGAAGAATGCTCATTTCAGTCCGGTGAAGAGCGAGAGGACTGCATCATGGTTAGCAACGGTTTACCCTCAAGAAGTTGGCCAGTTTTGAAATAGCCTACAGGAAGCCATGGGTAGGCAGTTGAATCTAGGTATGGCCTATCACTCATAGGCAGATGGTTCATTTCGATTTAAGCATGAGTTATAGAAAATCACGTTTATAAGGGCAATTGGCAACATGGATTGGTATTTTCAAGAAAAGTTCTGCTGCATGGAATACTTTATAGTAAGTGGACGAGATCCAGGATTCACTAGTGAATTTTGGAGAGCTTGCATGAAATCATGAGGTTATAGTATGTTTAAGCCAAGTATACAGAAAAGAAGAATAAGTGGAAAAGAAAGACGAGAGGCGATAATGAAATGAGTTCCAACTCGAATTTGGGAAATAGGAGTTAGGAAGCCAAGAAAGCATGAAGTAAAAGACAGTCAAAACACAGTGGAGTTAAGCTCAAGGAAACGTGACTAAGAAGAGTAGATACACGCATCATATCTTTGTAGGAGTGCATCCTTGATCCTTGTTTTCCTGTGGAGCTTGCTTGCAAGTTATATATCCTCTCGGTCCCATTCTCGACCTTATTTCTGTTGTAAACTCCATAAGGGGGTTAAGACTCATCGGTTAGTACTATATGTCAAAGTTTGAATGGATTTCTTGTAATCCAAAAAGGGGTTTATCTAGTTTATCTAGTTTATCTAGTTTATCTAGTTCATCGTGTTTATCTTATCATAAGATCCTTAGGTAGAGACCCTTTGGATGAAACATGTGTTTGAAACATGTTATGTTTGATGGTTGCAAGTGGTTGCAAGTGTTTGCAAGTGGATGCTCGTGGATGCACTATACACGATTAGGCACTAGATCGGCTCGCACACTCCTCATATTGCATATGCATGAGTGTTTATGCTTATTCATGGATGGAAATTGTGTGTTATCACATGGATGTTGCATATGGATGTATGTTATGTGCACTCATATAGATACCATAAATTATGTTAGGAATTTGCATACATATGGATTCATTTCACTAACATACATATGCATTAAGGAGGTTTACTGTATCAGTAACCGCCTGATTTTCACTGACATACATATGCATTAAGGAGGTTTACTGTATCAGTAACCGCCTGATCTTTGCATTAGATAAGTACATATACACACACTTTTGCATATGTTCATACCACATTTAGAATCTTTTAAGGACAATGATTGCTCGTGGATGATGCTTTGAGTAGATGGATGATTGGATGGTAGGATACGTTCTTCCTAACTTGAAGATTTCGGGGACGAAATCCTTTAAGGAGGGGAGAATGTAACAACCCGTATTTTCAACAACCTGTAATAATGAAAATCGAGGCAGAATTTAATTATAAAATCTGAATCAAGGGAAACGGGCTATGCCATTGCGTTCGTCTCGGAAAAATACGCGAAATAGAGTCCGAGTTTTCGAAAATCGGAGTCCGTATGACCCAGTTAAGGCCCATTGAAGTTTGCAGAAAATTCCTAAGTAAAAACAGATTTAAATTTGAAATTAAAAACTAGGGTTTGGGCAAACTGGGCAAGCGGGAAAAATTCCCGCCCAGGACCCCATGTCGACAGGCCTGTCGACAGGGGTCTTAGCATGTCGACTGCCCTGTCGACAGCCCTGTCGACAGGGGGTAGCCAGGCAGATTAGCCTGGCGCACCACTTTGGTTTGGGCTTGGTTGAGTGGTATGGTTCTAGAGAATTCTGAAATCTGACAGGCCAAAACTATCCTAGGGTTAATCCTAGGGCTAAAAACACTCTAATCTTCTATAAATAAGACCCTAACCTACCCTAAATCATTCATTATTCATCCTAGTAACTAAACTATGCCAAAATCCATCCTCTCATGGCCTCCACCCTCTTCATACAATTCCTAAACAAATCCCTAAGAGATTTCCATGCATACAAGGGTATTTAGGCTTGTATGATCCTCCTTAGCTTGCATTAAAGGCTTGTTTTTCTATTGGCATCATAAAGGAGGAGTCTTGATCAAGTTTGCTTGCATTTGGGGGTCTTAATTAGTTGCATAAGGGGTTTCTTGCAATTGTTATACCCATTTGAGTCCGCATAAGCATTGTAAGCCCTCTTACCTTCACTTTACAAACTCTAAAGTTAATATGTGGTGAAAGTTGAGATTTATGTGAGTTTAGTTGATTATGCATGCTTATGCGAACTCACAATACCATGTTTTACATGTTTCCTAAGTTATGCATGCATATGCGAGTTTACTATGCCATGTTCTACATGTTTAATGGATTATGCATGTTTATGCAAGTGTACTAAGCCATGATTTGCAAGTTAATTGAGTTATGCATGTATACTAAGCCATGATTTGCAAGTTTAACAAGTTGTGCATGTTTATGCAAGTTTAAAATGACAAGTTGTGCATGTTTTGACAAGTTGTGCATGTTTTGACAAGTTGTGCATGTTTTGACAAGTTGTGCATGTTTATGCAAGTTTAAAATGACAAGTTGTGCATGTTTTGACAAGTTGTGCATGTTTTGACAAGTTGTGCATGTTTATGCAAGTTTAAAATGACAAGTTGTGCATGTTTTGACAAGTTGTGCATGTTTTGACAAGTTGTGAATGTTTTGACAAGTTGTGCATGTTTATGCAAGTTTAAAATGACAAGTTGTGCATGTTTGACAAGTTATGCATGATTAAGGTAATATGCAAGTTCACTATGCTAAGTTATGCAAGTTTAACATGTTATGCATGTTTATGGTAATATGCAAGTTCACTATGCTAAGTTGTGCAAGTCTAACACGTTATGCATGATTGTTGTGCAAGTTTACCATGTATGTTGTGCCAAGTTCCCTCTTCCTATCCTTTATGCGTTACTACGAATATGTAAGCGATAGAATGACGTTGGGGGTTTGGGGTAAACTTAAAATACATGAAAATATAAGATTGGGAATTTACCTATTAAGTTAGGTCTACCCCTTGGGAATTTACCTATTAAGTTAGGTCTACCCAAGCATTTGTTAACTTGTAATTATGTGTTTGAAATAAAGTGGACATGACACTTAGAAAACAAAAGTGTGGCCAACTCGAGGTTGGGTTGAGTTTGTAGCGTAATTCTACCCGGAACCGACCGGCTTAACTAGTGGCTACAAACAATAGGACCCAATGTGAGAAGTTGGTCATGTGGTGCCAAAACCCGAGGTTAGACTAAGTTGTGGTGTAAACCTACCCGGACCCGCCCGGCCTAACTAGTAACCACAACAAGGTCTAATGTGAGAGGTTAAGGTGCAGTAAGTTAATTAATGCCTCATGATTAGGGTTAAGTCAGGGTCCACTAATACTTAACCAATTTGGGGATTCAAGGGATGAAAATGGGGTTAAGTTACACTTAACCAATTTAATCAATAATGGGGATGCGAGGATTAGATGGGGTTAAGTGGTTACACTTAACTAATTTAATCCAGGATTAGTGAGGGGTTAAAACCACACTTAACCCTCTTAAAAACCCTAGCAACGTGGTCTGTTCCAGCAATAATCCCAGTTTGGTATCATTCACAACCCTAGAGGCTAGGCTAGGGCGGGGCACGATTACTGGACTGATATAAGCGACCAAAGCGACGGCTGAGTGGTACAGCGGTGCGGGTCCGGCGGGCTACGGACGTGCACGTAGTCCGATGTTGGACAAACTCGAGGCACGGGTACCAGTAGGCTTAGACTGTGCATTATTGCTTAAGTGTCTGGGGTTGACACCCGAGGGCTTGATACACCCAAAGGTGGACCCAGCACAGTCTAACTACATCCATGTGGGCCGTATGGACACCAACACTTGACGTGTTAGGTTTATAGGGAGCCGATCGACTAGACCGTTGGGCTGGACCTTGTATTAAGGTCACCTCATGTTATTGGGCCAAAGCTTCGGCCAAGGGATCAATACCTGTTATGTTGGGTTACTAGTACACCGTGGTGCAAAACTTAACCTTGTTTATACGATGACACCTCTATCTAACCTATAGTTACTTTATCATGCCAGTATGTTGTTATCTATGATCATCTCAGTTCCCATCATGATGTTAACTTTATTAGTTCATAGACTGATCGTAGCAGGGCTTACTCAGTCTTTTTGACTGACCCGTTTTGTTTCGCCTCTTTTCTTCCGTTTCCCCCCCCCCCAGGTTCTCAGGGAGGGAATACAGGAGCCTAGCTTGGATTTTAGCTGCTTTCTTGGATAGCTCATGTATGCTTTGGACTTGGGCTCGCTATGGTTTCTTCCACCTTGGGGATAGCTACTTTTATGTTTTCCTTTTCAGTTTCAGATGATGTTATTTCATGTACTAGACTTGTTTATTTGGGAAATTGACATTTTGATGTACCAAACTTGTTTTTGAAATAGTTTAAAAGTCTTCCGCTGTTTATTTACTTACTCTGTTTATTTACATATATATATATGTCATGTCCTGCCTTGCTATATCATTATGCATGTTTACCAATAATGCCCCTCCAAAGCTAGTGCATTCCTTTGCGAGTGACCCTGGCGGAGGTGGGGTGTCACACTATTACTCTTTAATATAATTATATAATGTTTGCATTTATTTACTGAATAATAACATAAGTTATGTTAGTATTTGGTAACTTAATTTTAAGGACCTAATTTACATTTTTTTAATGATGTTTGATGTATCTTAAAACACAGTAAGGACTTAAGTCAACCCGTCCCTTTTTTATCATAACAAACCTTTATATATTTTTTTTAAGATTGATATATACATACACACAGAAAAAAACTAACAATATCACAAAGTATAAGTAATTTTTTTGGAATCAAAATAAAAGAATAAGAGTGTATGTGTATACTAGATTCAAATCTACAACAATTACCACAATATTATAACAACTTACAAATAGTAAGAACTTATTAGCTAAATTATAAGAAAACCTAAATTTTAAATAATCTTGTATAAAAATCATGATTCTTTTGAAAACTAGTTTGAAAAAGATATTTTTAAATCATTTTAAAATTAGGAATTTTGAAAATGAAATTAGATAGAGAGAGATAAGGAAAGTACTATTAGAGATTTGAAATAATTCTAGACTCAATAAATTTTCTAGTTGTTACGACCCGACTTTCGAGCATCTCAGAAGTCATGTCATTATTTAAGAATGAAAGATAGATAGAAGATAAAACTAAAGAAAACATCAGAATGTTACAGCGAAACTTGAATAAAATATAATACCACATAATATTACATATCAGAAGCATAGTACATCAGAGTACATCATATATACGAGTACATGTCATCACAAATTACAGACTTCTTAATTGTAGATAAACATCATTGATAAACCAACTTGCATACTTCATAACTATACATAGATATAATAGATAGACCAGCATGCAGAACCTTCCTATCCAGCTATTTCAAAAGCTAAGTCAATACCTGATTCACTTGTCTACTCATAACAAGTGTTATGAGTACCCAAGAGCTTAGGAAAAACACAAAAAATAAACTCTGGACCAGTCGGGGATTGGTGTGAGTAAACGACTTTAAAACAAGTTAAAAAATAAAAAGTATCTCATAAGACCATGCTGTAAATACGAAATGGATTTTTACCTATGAGAACCAAAATAATTTGTATATTGAAATCATATATTATGATAATATCTGGGTTTTCACAAATATTTTACAATCTAGCAAAATTCTTGCATCTCACATTCTATTACATAGTATATAAACAAAAACCGCTCAACGCTTATGGATAATGGATTTCCAACTATAACAAGGTATGGAACCATCTTCCGATAGTGTATCACTAGAGGGAATACACTAGGTTCAACAAGAACATCTTGCAACTCGACCACACATGATCGGTCACTTATTTTGCTTGAGTGTACCGAATGTCTTATCACCAATGGTTGTGTACGGCAACCATTTCCCGAAAGGGACAACATCGATAGAATAAGAAACAAAAGGAATTTCTCTAGATAGGTGATAATACACCCTAATGGGAGCGACCCACATAGCCATGCTGCCTGCCCGATTTTTGTCATTTCCTGATTGTGAAGCTTGAGGCTAAACTTACTTTTGGCAAATCACTTCTTTATTTGCTTTGAATGCCATATCGTCAAAACCCCCCAATCACTAATTGACTTCCCCAAAAATATATTATAGGTATAAATCAAGAGAAACAAATTCCACTGCCACCACACATACACACACACACACACACACACACACACACACATATATATATATATATATATACACACACACGTTTGAAGAGATCAACTACGAGATCAGACAGGAATACTCTGTCAGATATTCATCCATACAAGTTGTCCAAGGACTGTACAAACTAAAGGCACTATTCTGTATACCCATCTTAGGCAATTTTTACCTAGGGTTTACAGAACAACCCTTTCATAACTCCGTCTTTATTACCTTTGAAAATATTTGACTTGCAACGTAAAAATCGAATCAAACTGGAATATAGATTACAGACACTTTGAAACGATTGTCGTTAATATCTTATAGGGATAAAAGATAGTTAAATGGAATAGATTACTATATAAAAATTGGATTTTCAGTATTCATTTGTCGTTAATTTGATTTTTGAAATTATTTCTTGATATTGAAATGGTTATTGACCGAATCGATTAAATAATACTTCAATGTTTATTCAAAACATTTGAATTTATCATTCATAGTCAACCACCTTCCCCTAGTCACGGTAGATCATTGATTGTAATTAAACACATATTAGTCTTGAAAAGATTTGATAAATTCTTCCTTTTATTTATTTAAATTTAAACAAGACAAATCTCCCCTTTCTTGTATTTCCAATATCCTCTTATTTTCTTTTTCTATCTTTTTTTAACCTAATTTTCGCAGCCCACTTTCTGGCCTATTCCCTTATATAAAAAATAACTTCTTTAATCTGCAGCCCGAACGCCCACCTCTTACACACACACGGGATCAATTCTTCTGTACCAAACTCCGGTGTTTCCGTTTGCCCGACAAATCACCACCACACATCAACCACACATATTATTAATAATCTAATGAACGGGTCCTACAATTCACTCAAAACCATTAGATTTTGTGTAAATCAATGGATAAGATTGATCCGGCACATGGAAACACCGGAGTTGGGTACAGAAGAATTCACCCCCCCAGACACCATCTTCTTCTAACTCGTTTGCCTACCAGTTATTGCTTTTTCATTCGAAAATATCCTTTCCACTTATCCTCTGTTGCATTCATTCCTCCTTCACTTGGGTACTGCTGATCCTCCTCGATCAACCATCGTGATCATCAATGCTAACAGGTTCCCATCCCTATTCTCTCTTTCCCCTTTTCATTTTACTTGCTGCTACCCATTCTCCTTCCCATGATTGCACCTAATCACGAGCTCCACCGTGCATAGTTTAGTGTGCTCATGCACACTCATATCAGTCCACAACCTCGGCTCGTCATTGACTCCGAGCTGCACCAGAGTCATCCCACATCATTTGATCAACAACCAATCAGCCAGATCAAAGAAACACATTTCGACTGAACCATCCAAATAAAACACCCAAATTCACGACGAACAAAGGCCTACCGCCGTCAACACTGAACATCGATCAACCTTAGACTTCACCCACGTGATGCCGACACCATGGCCAACCTCCTCCCCGAGCATCTCAACACTTGATCATCTCACGGCACTGCAGTTCATCATGGAACTCCACCGTAAAAACGTAACCTCAAAACCCTATGTCAGACTAGAACTCGAAATCTATTCATTTGAAAAATAGTTTTAGATAAATATTATGCATTATGCTTGGTTGAAAAACCAAAATTAGATATTGGGAAAACTTAGTGCGCATAATTAATGGCCTCCAAGAAAATTCTCATTGGAGATCTTTCCTCATCTATTTCTCTTCATTATCCTCTTTCTCCTAAAGATAAGCCTCCTGACATTGATGAGGATGGCTTTCATCCAGTTAGAAATAAAAAGAAGTTTCAAAATATTAAGTTACAGAAATCTGCTCCTAACCCTAAAGTTTCTAAATCGGGTTCTTCTAGGGCAAATCCGCCTTTCTTTCAGAGGTTTAATGGTCAAGACAGAGTGAATATCAGATCAGAGGTGCAGCGTCCTAATCCATCGATGCAGCGTCCTATTCCATCAGCTTCTATGCATAATTTCAATCTGAATTCAAACAAGAAAGCTTCTTCTTATGCAGATTTATTAAAATCTGATGGTGTCTCTTCTAATTTCAATCTGAATTATACAGCTCCAATTCAGGTGGGTAACAAAAGAATTGTTGCAATTAGCGAATATGTGGGAAAAAGAACCGAGGAAAAGAGGAATTCTTCAATTCTTGCTTACATTTTTGGCCCCAGACCATATTATCACCATTTTAGGGCTTACGTTGCTAATACTTGGAACCCTACTTCAAATTTTGAAATTTATACAAGGGATAACGGATTCTTTCTCATCAGATTTACCAATCTTATGGACTGCATTAAAATGATCAATGGAGGTCCTTATTTTATAAATGGTAAACTCGTAATCCTCAAGAAATGGACTAAAAGTATTAGGCTTGACAAAGATCTATTAACTACTGTGCCAGTATGGATTAAAATTCCAGAGTTAAACCTTCGTTTATGGGATAATGAGGCGTTTAGTGCAATCGCTAGTTTAGTGGGCACTCCTCTAAAAGTGGATGAACCCACAGCAAATGAAACTAGAATTAGTTATGCCAGAATATTAGTTGAAATTAAGCCTGATTCAGAGCTCCCAGAAGAGGCAAACATCGCTATGTATGATGGCGAAAGAATAATTCAGAAAATCGAGTACGAATGGGTTCCTCCAAAATGTACGAAATGCATATGTTTCGGTCATTCGATTGAGGCCTGTCTCGCAAAACTAGAATGGAGGAAAAAAGCTATTCAAGAAACAATTTTGGAATTTGAAAAAAATCAAGATTTGGCTGCTGATCAAGAAATGACCTTGGATAATCCTGATGATAACAATTCTGAGGATAATTCAGTTTATGGTTGTCATACTAATGATTCTAGAACTATCTTTAAAAACGAAGAATCATTGAAAAAGATTTTTTATCGAAAGACTCTGAAAACAGAGGAGTTCTTGAAGAAACAGCTTCTGCTAAAAAATTGGTTACAAAATCTGAAAAGTCAGATAAATTCAAAAAGCATAGCGGAACACAGGTCTCATTCTCCCTTTCAGCAGATAATACTGAAGACATTTCGATTAATGTAGTCACTGATGATAATCTAATGAGGCATGAAGAAGCCAACTCAGATGTTAACATCAATGACAATATTCATGAAATACTTGATGAAATAAATGATGATGGCATGATAATATGCAATGGGGATAAAGATGAACAGGTCTTGATTCAGCCTCCCCCCAGGCTGAACCTAATATAAATACATATTCGGATTCAGAAATCCTCAACTAAGAAAAAATAAAACCCAGCAAATTTAAACTGAATAAACTGAGGTTAGGAAAGCGTACTCCAAATAATTCTGTTGAAATTGTTCAGAGTGCTGCCCTGCTCTTCTCATCTACTTCATCTCGTGTTAACAATAAAAGAAAGAAAAGCAAGAAGAAAAGTCTAAAATATATTATGGGCAGTAGAAATACTTCTGATAGTAACAAAGAACAGGCTGATGATATCAAAGTTTCTGTCAAAAACAGGAAAAAATTTAAAGACAGATACATTATTAAAAATCCAGAATGGGAAGAATTCCTCAGAGCTAATGAAAATACCTCTTATAAAAAAAGAGGAGGAAAATCCAAAGGGAATTTTGAGACTGATGGCTGCAAATTACCAATGCAGCAGAAGTGATATCCTTTATGTATCCTTTATTGTTTTTTATGTTTAATTATCCTTTATTATTATCTATTTTTATTATTATGTCGATCATAGTTTGGAATGTTAGGGGGCTTAACTCCCCTGAAAGGAAATTGGACTTATCCAATCTTATGTTTACTTATAAACCAAGTATTTTGGGTATTCTTGAGCATAAGTTAAACGATAATGCTATTGATGGACTTATGCACAGATTTTCTAAAATCTGGTTATCTGTTAGCAATAACAGAACTGGTGGTAATGGTAGAATTATAGTCTGTTGGGATTCTGGCATTTGGTCTCTCAAAAATTATTTTATAGACTTACAATATATACATTGCAATTTTTTTAACAAAGGTGGTATGCATATGGATATTACTTTTGTTTATGCTTCTAATTTTGAAAAGGATAGGATTTCACTTTGGAACCATATTAGTCTTTTAAATGATGTTATAGTTAAGCCTTGGGTTATTTTGGGAGACTTCAATTCTGTCATGCATTCTTCAGAAAAAAGAGGTGGTAATCCAATCCCATTTAAAAAATTAGAATTTTTTTCTAATTAAAACTGGGTTGGTTGAACCTACTGTCTTTGGCAATAATTTTACTTGGAAGTCTGGGGATTTTAGAAAAATTCATTGTAAGCTTGATAGGGTATTAGTTAATAATATTTTTATTAACTCTTTCCCTAATTTTAAATGTTATACTTTACCTCAAGCTTCTAGTGACCACACTCCCCTCCAATGTATTCTTTCTGAGGATTGCCTTCAAAAAACTCATTTTCCTTCTAGGTTTAAAAATGGGTAGGTCTATAAAAATGATTACAATGATACTGTCAAGAAAAGTCTCTCCTTTAATGTTGAAGGAACAACTCAATTCAAATTTAGAAATATGCTTCTCACTGTTAAAAAATGACTTAAAGACTGGAACAAGATCAAAAAGAAGAAGAGCATTGATATTATTAGAAAGGATTGTGAAAATCTGTAGAATAAAATTGATTTAGATAATTCTGATATTAATTAAGTTGATAACTTCTTTAATATGCAGAAGAATCTCATCAATGAACTGCATATTGAAAGTGTGAACAATAGGAAAAAAAAAAACTAAAACTGATTGGTTAACTAGTGGTGACACTTCTAGCAAGTTTTTTTATGCTAAAATGACTTGTAGAAAACATAGTAATGACATTGGCAAGCTTTTTGATAATAATGGTAACATCATTAATAGTGTAGCAAAGCTAGAGAAGGAAGCTATTGACTACTTTTCTAACCTTTACTACACTGATGAGATTACCATTAATTTTCCTCATATTTTTACTAAATGTTTTCTACATCCAAATAGTGAGGAGATTTTGCTTAAGCCTGTTAATATCATTGAAATTCATAATATTGTTTTTAATGCCAATATAGATAAGAGCCCAGGCCTAGATGGTTTTGGTGCTAAGTTCTATAAAAATCACTGGGAGGATATTAAGCATTAGCTTTTTGAAGCTATTTCTGAATTTTTCAATTCTGGAAATATCCTCAAAAATATTAATCATACTTTTATTACATTGGTTCCTAAGGTTGCTTCTCCCAAAAATATCAGTGAATTTAGGCCTATTGCCTGTTGCAACTTTCTTTATAAAATTATATCCACTATCCTTTGTAATAGAATGAAAAAAATTCTTTCCTTCTTGATTTCAGAAAATCAAAGTGCCTTTATTCCAAACAGATTAATTATTGATAATACTTTATTAGCCCATGAGCTTTTAAGAGACTTTAATTCTACCACAGCTAATAAGATGTGCATTAAAATAGACTTGCACAAAGCTTTTGATAGAATAAATAGATTCTTTATTATTCATATGATGAAGCAGCTTGGTTTCTGTGAAAAATTCTGTAATTGGATTAAAGAGTGTATATGCAATGTCACTTATTCTATTTTGATCAATGGTTCCCCTTGTGGTTTGATTAAAAGTAATAGGAGAATAAGACAGGGGGACCCACTTTCCCCTTATTTATTTACCATTGCCATGGAGTATTTCTCTCTTCAAATGGAGAGAGAGTTGGTTTCTAAAAATTTAAAGCCTTTAAATTATGTTAAACCTTGTGTCTCTCACCTTTTATATGCTGATGATCTTCTTATTTTCATAAATGCTGATATTCATAATGTAGCCATTATAAAAGATATTTTAGGTAATATCAAATAATATGCTGAGCTTGATATTAATGACTGTAAAAGTAAAATTTACTTCAATAAGCATTGTAATTATAAAGAAGATATCCTCAAAATTCTTAATTTTAAAGAGGGATCTCTGCCCGTTAAGTATCTTGGTCTTCCCCTTAGCATATTAATGTTAAAAGATAAAGATTATCGTAGGCTTTTTGAAATCATTCAAAATAAAATTGAGAACTGGTCTTGTAAATTTTTATCTATAGCTGGCAGGATTGAGTTAATACCACTGTTATTACTCCTATTTTTCTCTATTGGTGTCAAACACATAATATACCTGTCTCTATTATTGATAAAATTGAAAAGTTATGTGCTAATTTTATCTGGAATGGGAAATACCATAAAGTTGCTTGGGATGTTATTACTAAACCCAAAATTGCAAGTGGTCTTGGGATTAGGAATTTTAGAGATTTAAAAGAAACTTGCAATTATAAATTATTTTGGCATTTCCTTGAAAATAACTCTTTGTGGGCTAAATGGATGAATTCCAAGTATACCAAAAAGAGTAATCTTTGGATTATGAAAAATGAAAATCATTTCTCTTATACTTGGAATAATATTCTTAATTGTAGAGAGACAGGTAAAAAACTTATTGAAAGGAAAATTAAAAGTGGCAATAATACTAGTCTGTGGTTTGACCCATGGATTAACAACCATTCTTTAATTGACCTTCTAGGGTGGAATAATTTGATTATTTTTGGGAATGCAAATGCAAATGTAGATCATATTATTCAAAACTCTAGATGGAACACTAACCTTCATACAACAGCATCTATTTACAATTCTGCTATTAGCAAAATTGAAATAGATCCTAGCATAAGTGAAGACATATGGTGTGGGAAACTTTCAATTAAAGATAAATTCTCCTTTAAAAATACTTGGAATTATATTAAAGGGGAATATGTCAATGTTGATTGGTACAAAGTTGTTTGGAACAATGCTAATTGTCCTAAAATGGCTTATTGCACATACTTTTCTATTCTTAATAAATTGCCAACCAGAGATAAAATTTACAAATGGAATACTGATGGTTGTACTAGATGTCTTTTATGTAAATCTGAGAATGAAAATATTGATCATATATTTTTTGATTGTTCATTCTCTAGATTCATTTGGTTTAGTATTAAAATTAAGCTTAACTTCAATTTGAACATCTCTCTGAATAATCTTAGAAATATTGTTCAGTACATTCAAAGGGTTTTCAATCATAATAAGGATGATTTTAATAATGCCTGTGTTTATTTAACTACTTGTATTTATCATATTTGGAAAGAAAGAAATAGTAGACTTCACAAAGGCATTGAGAATAGATGTTATCAAATTTGGAAGGCCATTACTTCTGAAGTTAAAATTTTACTGATTAAAAATAGCAAGCATAGTAATGACACTAACAATTCTAACTTGGCTTTGAATGATATTGATAGGTACGAGGAAGGGATTGAACAGTACTTACAAAGAGGCAAATTTTCCTCTGAGACTATTCATAGCAAAACTAAAGAAGATGCAACTTCAAATCATAATCTCTCTGGGAAAAATAATGTCTTGCTTTCATCAAGCTCCAATACTGAAGGAAAACATCGTGACATGAATAATACAATTATTAAAGAGGGAAGTGCCCAGATAGATAATTCTAACAACAATTTTAATATAAATAATTGTATGAATAATCATTTACCTGCTGATAACAGGTATGATTTTCCTATCAACAGTGTTCCTGAGGATTTAAGCAAGAGCATTAATGGTAGTCCCCAGATGAAAAGCAACATCAAGACTGACTTCCTAATTGGAAAGCTTGCTCATAGAATTATGAAACGTCAGGGAAGTAAAATGGTCATTCTTAATAAAAAGAAGCCTTTTTGTAGCTATAAAAGGGATTTTAATTCGAGTGTTTTACCTGATTTTTTCAGATCTAAAGATCAGGCTTCCAACAGTGATTCAGCCTTGCTGAAGCTTCAAAGCAAAGACAACAACATTCTTAGCAGCGATGTTCAAAGAATAGATGATTTGCACTACAAAAGCGAGTTAGATGGGCGTATCTATCACTTATCTGTCTGGAATAGAGGTGAATCCAGTTGCTCCAGACAAGGAAACAACTTAATTTCCGTTGATCTGGCCTTGAAGAGCTCAGATCTGAACTATGATATTTCAGATCTGAATCTAAATATGTCAAACAGAAGTTACCATGAGCTTGAAGAAGGGAGATTTAAAGTTAAGACGATGAAGGGAAGAGAATCGGAAGTGAGAAAGCCTCCGTAGAGCTATTGCTCTCTGATCGCAATTTAAGAGTTGAAGAGAACAGCCGCCTCGGATTAGAAAACAATTAGGGTTTGTGGTTTTTGTCGGCTGTGGTTGTTGGTTATATTTGTAGGGTTTGTTGAAGCGGGTTTCATTTCTAACCCGTTTTCTTTTATTTTTCTTTTCCCACTTGTTGGGCTTTGGCCTTGGGCCTCTTTGTTAACCCATTTTCAAAAAAAAAAATATTTTTAGATTTTTCCCCGCTTGCCTGGACTATCACGCCTCTCTATGCAAAATCTCAGCATCAACGATCACCTAGATCATTGGAAATGGTCATGGTAATCATTTCTGGCCAAACCATTATATCTCACTTCCCTTAACATTAATAATCCAGATTTCTGTTTCAAAAATCATGTTTTGGTACCATGAACATGTTTTACTACCTGAGATTCAAAACTCAGCTAGTTGAAATATTTTGTTTTTTTTTCCTGCCTTTCCTGTAAACAATATAAAATTGTATATACTTTGTTTATTATAACGGGGAGTTATTTTTAATACATACTAGAGATCTAAATACACAATTGTCATGAAGAAATCAAAGCCTAATATCTACTAGAATCAAATATATGGGATTTTGAAACTAAACAGAGTAATGTGTTCACAGTATCTACACGGTTTAAACTAATAAGAAATGTCTCAGGGGTTTTGATCAAATAAATATTGGTTCAGCAATATAGTTTTGCAATACATAAATAACTGGTGCAGCATATATATATATATATATATGTATGTATATATATATATATGTATATATATGTATACATATATATATACATATATATATATATATAATCATGCATGGATTTAAAAGAATAAATAGTGAAGGTTTACTCACTTTCTTCATGTGCTTAGCTTTGGATAAGAGTGTTCTCTGGTCTGTTTCCTTCTACCACTTTGTTCGAATGTCTGTGGTGAAGGATACGTGCATCTGTGCTTCTATTTATAGGTGTTTTAAATCTTAAAATAATGCGTGCATTTAATGTATGCATAGGAAAGAAACTCTCTTATGCAGGAATGGTTCAGTTAATATGATTGAAAGAAAGAAATGCATAGCTACTATTAGTTGTGTTGATTAAGTAATGAAATTCTCCTATGTTTAGTAGTTGTGTTGATGTTGTTCAGGAATGAAGTATGAGAATGGGTACACATATATGTACTTGATAGTTTACAGGCCATACTAAAGTGTACATTATTTAGCTGCCGAGGCAAATGAGCATTTAATATGTGCTATACTTCATAGTTGTAAAGGTATGTTTCCTGCATACCCATTTTTGATGTGATGAATTGGATTGTTCATTCCTAGCTACAACAACAAGCTAGATTCTGCTCTTAACCATCAGGTAGTTCACGACTAATGCAAATATGTGTATAACTTGGCTAAAAAAAGATTTTTTTAATACTTACTTTGCTTCCAAGCTTCCTAAAATCTGAAGTGCTCCAATACTCTATGTATTTGTGGCATATTTGTGCATAAATCAAAATATTCCTACCCATTGTTCTAGTTCTTAGGTATTGTACCTCTCATGTCCTTTACTTCTTATGCATGAAGTAGTAAATATCTTATTTAATATTTCGATGGGTTAAAACCAATAAAAACGTGAAACAAGGATAACATTTACTTATACCCTTAATTTACACATACACATATGTTAGTGATATTTATATAAATTAATACATACAAAGACATAGGAATTCAATTTAAAGATAAAATTAAATTTGTTTCAAGTATTGGATCTAATTTTATTAATTTAATTTGATGAAATCAAAAATTTATTGTTTAATACAGGACATTACAATCTACTTCCCTTAAAAGAATTTCGTCTTTGAAATTTAAGATTATTCAAGTTATAATTAGAGTTATAGACTTGTATACATAAATAACCAACACACATCAGTAATTTGATATTTATCACAGTCATTTCTATAACTAGAATATCTTTTACTATGGTTGGAAAACATTTCCATTTCTGCATTGCTATTCTTCAATATCCATTAGTCCCTTACCGTAAACCGGTAAGCGAATAATCCTCTAAGTATCAACCTCGTAAAACGAAATCAACATCAGATCGGTGCTTACACTACAAAAGGAACAGGGGTTTCCAACGGCCAGGGGCTGTTGGCGGCCGTTGGAAACCCTGTTGGAAGCCGTTGGTCAATCCGTTGGTATACGGATCAATGGCTTCCAACGACTTCCAACGCAAACGACGCTTAATTTCCAACGGCTTCCAACTGATAAATAAGGACACGTGTATGATAATTAACTGAATATTAATATACGTTTCAAATGGATACATCCATCTGTATTGCACAGGCCCTCGAAGACGTGCTTCTGATGGAAGATGAATAGGTAAATGCTCCATAACATTGAAAAACCCTGGAGGAAATATTTTTTCCAATTTGCAGAGTAATATGGGGATTTCTTCCTCTAGTTTACATAGATGGTCAATTTTTAATGTAGATGAACAAAGCTCTTTATAGAACAAACTAAGCTCTGTTACAACAGTCCAAACTTTCACGGGCAATAGTTCTTTGAAAGCGACGGGCAATAAATTTTCCATCATAACATGACAGTCGTGGCTTTTCATCCCGCTAAGTTTACTGTTTTTATAGTCAACACATCTACGAAGATTTGAAGATATACCATCCGGGAATGTTAACCCTTCCATCCATTTTAAAAATATTTCTATTTGATTAGTATCCAGTTCATAGCACGCTTTCGGTTTTCTGGTGTCATTTGGCTTTATATGAAGCTCCGGATGATTACATATTACTTCAATATCACATCTGGATTTCAAATCATCTTTCGTCTTCCCTTTGACATTCAAAATTGTATTGATTACGTTATCAAACACATTTTTTTCATTATGCATCACGTCAATATTATGACGAATCAGAAGATCTTTCCAATAAGGCAACTCCCAAAATATGCTTTGTTTTCACCAATTATGAATTGATGATTTACCTTGAATTTCTGTCTGTACTCCGATTTCATGAATCTTGGGAAAATCTTGTACAAGTTCATAAATTTCCTCACTTGTCCATACTTTAGGTGGTCGTAAAGTTTCAAGTCTATTAGCTGTAAAAAAATTCTTATCCCTTCTAAAAGGATGATTAATATGAAGAAAACATCTATGACAGTCAAACCATGAAATTTTCTTTCCAATAGGTAAAGAAAATGCTCTTGTTTCTTCCATACAGTACGGACAAGCTAGACGACCAACCGTACTCCAACCTGAAAGCATCGCATAAGCAGGAAAATCGCTAATTGTCCACAATAGAGAAGCATGCATACGAAAGTTTTTCTTTTGGGAAATATCATATGTTTCTACCCCTTCATACCACAATTTTTTTAATTCTTCAATCAACGGTTGTAAATAAACATCGATTCCTTGTGTCGGATCATCAGGACCAGGTACGACAATTGTAAGAAACATATAAGGAGTTTTCATACACATCCACGGAGGTAAATTATAAGGTGTTACAATTACTGGACAGGATGAATATTTAGAACCAATTTGAGAAAATGGTGAAAACCCATCCGTACATAAACCTAGTCTAACATTGCGACTCTCAGATGCAAAATTGGGATACTTTTGATCAAAATGCTTCCATGCTTCTCCATCAGATGAGTGTGTTAACGTACCTTCTTCCTGTGTTCTCACCTTGTGCCATCTCATATGTTGCGCGGTTACAGAAGATGCATATAACCTTTGAAGTCTAGGAATAATCAGTAAATAATGCATACGTTTATACGGGACTTCCTTTCCCTTTTTCTTTCTTGGTTTGTATCTTTCTTGATTA
This sequence comes from Allium sativum, assembly GCA_030737875.1. NCBI lineage: Eukaryota > Viridiplantae > Streptophyta > Magnoliopsida > Asparagales > Amaryllidaceae > Allium > Allium sativum. The sequence continues at coordinate 382,224,149 of CM060926.1, forward strand.
CATATTCTACAATTCTTAAGCTTGATATCTTCTTTCCAAAATAGCATGCAACCCTTTAGACATGTATCTATTTTTTGATACGGTAAACCAAAGGCCGACATCATTTTTTTTACTTCATAACGGTTTTTGCACATTAAATTATTGGGAGGCATATGCCGCTTCGCAGCTTGTACAACAGCTGTAAATCCAGCTTCTGTGAGGCTGTATTTAGATTTCATCGCAATGTATTTAGCAGTTATTGATAATCGAGTTCCGCTTTCACAGCCTTCCCAAAGGTTTTTTTTTGCAACATCTAATAAGTCATATAATTTTTTGGCTTCAATATTTGGTTCTTCTTCATCATTACCATCGTCATCATTACCAACGTTTTCATTAAATTGTTGAACCGGGAACATAGAACATGCAACATCTTCAACCATTTGTTCTACGAGATTCGTCTTAACGGTTCTCCATGACGATCCCAAACTAAATAGTTCGGCACAAAACCGTACTGACGCAAATGAACTCTGACCATTTGCGGTATTAAATGCTTCAATAACTTGCATCTACTACATGGACAACGGATTTCGACGTCGTTTCCATTGTTACTTAAAGCGAAATCAATAAACACGCTGACACCATTAATAAAATGTTTGTTTATTGTGCCATCGGTTTCTCTTCGTTTGTACATCCAGCTTCGATCATTAAAATAATCGTCCATTTTTTCTAAGTACATATAAAATTAGAAAGAATTATATGAAATTAGATTCATAATTTTTGTGTCCGATCGCTCAAACGCTAAGATTGTATTTTAATGAAAACATTTCTTTTACATATTAATTATGATGATAAAATTTGCATTGACAATGTGTTAAAACAATTTTAGTGATTAATGCATGTTATGTCAATTGATCATTTAATGGTGGGTTATCCTACCTCCCATTACAAATACAATAACATAATTAAATCGCGTAAATCTTTTCAATTTAAATGATTCAACAAAATTTCGGCAGCACTTCCCTTTAGTTCCCTAAATAGTACACAATTGCGTGTACACAGGGAACATAAAGGAAGTGCTTTTGAAATTTTGAGAACCGTTTAAAATGAAATATTTTACGAGATTTAATTTCGTTATTGTATTCGTAACTTGTCCAATACAAAGGACAAATCCAATAAATATTGTATACAATGAATATAAATGTCTGTTCCTTTAATGAAACGAACATCATATCACGATTATATACAATACTTATCAGACGGGGCCAAAAAAACTCTCTAAGGCTTTATGAATATAACACATTATATGATTTGCTTTTTTTTGTGATTGATGTGTTTTTTGTACACCTTTGTGCGCCTTAGCGCCGTTGTGCGCCTTAGCCCAAAAAACACAAACTTAAATATATGTATTTCCACAACACGTTTTCGACAAATTAAATATTGTTTTCGATGAATTGGACCTTAACCAAATAAACAAATGCATAGAGTGTCAACTATATATACGTGTATATATATACATAACACTATATATATGCATATATACATAGTCAATTTTAACTAATCAAACCCTAGATTACAATCAATAAAATCTATAAACACAATCTCAATAACAACAACTACTTCAACTAATTCAAACCCTAGATCACAATAACAACTAAGTAATTTATAACTAAAAACCCTAAATTAGCAACTAAAATGATTAAACCCCACATTAACAACTAATTAACAGCACTACACACAAACATACTCTAATTATGCTTCAATTACACTAAATATAAGGTATTAAACAAAAATTAGGATAAACACATACCTAAAAATCGGAGAGAATAGGAGATTAGAGAGGATGAGAGAGTGCTTTGGTAGAGTAGGAGAGACCCTAGGCGGAAGATGGAGCGAAATTGGCGATTTCAGAAATGGAAAGGGGGAATATTGGAGATTTTGGGGTAAAAACCGTGGGTTTGGTGAAATGAAGAAGAAGAAGCAGCGTCAGCTGATTTGTGCTCCAATTCGTGTAACGGGGGGAAACGGCTTCCAACGGCTTCAAACCAACGGCCGCAAACAGTTTCCAACGGCGTATATTTTACATACGGAATACATATATGTATTTTGGCTTCCGTTGGAGGCCGTTGGAAGTGTCCGTTGCAATAGTGTTCAATTCTTATAGTGTTAGAAAATTATTTAACTCAACCAATCTCCAGTTAGGTTCCAATTTCTTAACTCCATATCATAATCTCTTATCAACTCATATTACCCCATTTCCCATTTAAAAATATCCTTGATTACGTTCGGATAATAAATTCCAAATCTTGTTTACTTCATTAATTTGAATCAACCCTGTTCCAACATATTTATCTACTTCAAATCCTATTTTTAACTCAAATACATGTTCAACTCACCAGCCAAATTCACTTAACTACGTTAAGTCCTATCCACATTCTCCATTAACTAATTAATTCTTAATTTAATTATCTTCATTTTGAAACTTAAAATTCTGGTTTTATTACAAAAATCAACCTGTTTAATTTTCATGAGTTCATATTCAGCAAATAACTTAAGTCTGGACTTAATTTATTGGAAATCAAAATTTTATTCAATTTAAATTCTAACTTCATTTCTTATATTAATATGATTTGGTATCATTTTAATTTAATTCAATTTTGTTCAACTTATCCTTAATCTAGCCCTAATTCATTTAACTCCTTCTATTACAAAGAGTAAGGTACCTTCCAAAACTTCTTCCATTTTCACGTCCTCAGAGGTTGATGGTTTATTCATTAAGGCAAAGCCCTTTGGTTGCATCCCCTTTTTCATAAGCGGACAATTTTTAACCATATGTCCGGGCTGATGACAATTATAACATGAAATCTGATGGACAATAATAGAATTACTCGATCCCTATGGTTTCTGTTGAGGTTGCTCTCGCTTCTTGACCTCCGAATTCTTACAAAACTTAGCGATGTGTCCTTTTTCTTTACAGTTGTGGCACAACATATCTTTGTATCGATCTTGAGACTTCTCATCTCCCATTTTTTCCTTTTCCTTGTTTTTCCAATTTGGATTAAATTTTCTTTTAATGGAATTTCCTCCACTAGTTTCTCCAATCTGCTCCTTTTTCACTGGCTTCTTTGCATCTAATGCTTTATATCGAATTGTCATGTCCACTAAGTCAATAAATGGATCCTTTAGATATCCAATAATTTTAACTTGCAAACTATCCTTCAAATCTGTTATAAACATCTTGTTCTTTTTGAGCGAAGTGTTGATCAACTTCGGTCCAAAACAGGAAAGTCTGTTAAACTTATTCTCGTATTCAGCTATCGACATGATCCCTTATTTGAGATCTATGAAATCCCGATACATCCTAGTCTTACCTGCGGCAGGAAGAAATTGTGCTTTGAATTCCTATTTGAATTACTTCTAAGCAAAATCGTCTTTGGGAAAATTTGCAGTCTGTGCATCCCACCATATTGCTGCAGCTCCTTGTAGTTTCCATGAAGCTAAGAGATTTTTTGTTCATCGTTCAATTTCAGTCCTTTAAAAATCCTCTCACCGGATCTCAACCATGCTTGAACTTCTATGAAAGATTCGGTTCCTTTGAAAACTTTTCCTCCTAGAGTGGCATACTCCTTGCAGATAGTTGCAAAATTTGGCCTAGGTTGAACTGGCCTAACTTCTTCCATAGTTTCTATTGGATTTTGCGTGCTGGTACGACCATTGGTAGTAGTGATTCCACTAGCTCGACCTCTTCGTTCACGACCACTCATACTTAATTACCTGAATACAACAGGTTGATAACCAATACTTGACTGAAAAAAACCTAAGTAGATAACTTAAGTTGATTCTTCCTAAATAGGTATATATTATGTATAATAATAGCAAATTACAAATACGCTCTCTCAATACTCACCCAAAGAATAGGTATTCAGTTACCTAAGCTCTGATGCCAACTGTAACAGCCCGACTTTCGAACACCTTGGAAGTCGTGTCTTTACTTAAGAATAAAATATAGATAGAAAATAAAACTAAAGAAATCATTAGAATCTCACAGCGGAACTTGAACAAAATATAATACCATATAATATAACATATTAGAAACATTAGTACATCAGAGTACATCATACATACAGATGCACGCCACCACAAATTACATACTTCTTAATTATACATAAACATCATTGATAAACCAACTTGTAGACTACATAATTATAAATAGATATAGTAGATAGACCAGCATGCAGAACCTTCCCATCCAGCTATTCCAAAAGTTGAGTCAATATCTGGTTTACTTGTTTACTCATAACAAGTGTTATAAGTACCCAAGAGTTTAGAGAAAACACAGAAAAATAAACTCTGGGTCAGTAGGGGATTGGTATGAGTAAAATATTTTAAAACAAGTTAAGAAATAAAAAGTATCTCATAAGACCTGGCCATAAGTACGAAACGGGCAAGTTACCTAATGAGAACCAAAATATTTTGTATATTGAAATTGGATATTATGATAATGTCTATGGTTTTCATAAATAATTTAGAATCTAGCCGAATGCTTGCATCTCACATTCTATTACACAATATATAAACAAAACCGCTTGGAACTTTTGGATAATGGATTTCCAACTATGACAAGGTATGTAACCACCTTCTGATAGTGTATCTCTAGAGGGAATACACTGGGTTCAACAAGAACATTTTGCAGCTTGGCTACACATGAACGGTCACTCATTTCGCTTGAGTGTACTGAATGTCTTATCACCAATGGTAGTGTATGACAACCATTTCCCGAAAGGGACAACATCGATAGAATAAGAAACAAAAGGAAATTCTCTTGATAGGTGATAATACACCCTAGTGGGACCGACCCGCATGGTCATGCTGTCTTCCCGATTTTTGTCATTTCCTAGTTGTAAAGCTTGAGGCTAAACTTACCTTTGGCAAGTCATTTATTTACTTTCTTTGAATGCCACATCGTCAAAACACGCCAATCACTGATTGACTTCCCAAAAAAATATTATGGGAATAAAGAAAGAGAAATAAATTCCTCTACCGCCACATAAATACGTTTGAAGAGATCAACGTACATGATTAGTTTGGAATACTCTGTCAAACATTCATCCATACAAGTTGTCCTCGGACTGGACAAACCGAATGAGCTATTCTGTAAACCGATCTTAGACAATTTCTACCTAGAATTTACATAACAGCCCTTACATAACTCCATCGTTTTTTATCCTTGAAAATCTTTGACTTGCAATGTAAAAATCGAATATAAGTGGAATATAGATTCCGGACTCTTCGAAACGATTGACATTAAGATCTTATGGGGATAAGTGATACTTAAATGGAACACATTATTATGTAAAAAATGGATTTTCAGTATTCATTTGTCATTAATTATGAATATATTTAAATGGCTTTCTTTTTATAGGCTTACTACAGTTATATATGTATATCTATCTATTATTTTATTTAAACAAAATGATTGTTTAAGTTATTATGATTTTATTAAAACAATGGTTTAAATTTAAACAAGGTAAATCTCCCCTTTTCTTTTATTTCCAATATCCTATTATTTTCTTTTTCTATTTCATGTTTAAGCCTAATTTTCATAGCCCACTTTCTGGCTCATTCCCTTATATAATTTTTTTTTCTTCTTCCTTAATTTGCGGCCCAAACTCATCCCACCTCTTACCCACGCACCCTCTTCTTCTAATTCTTTTACCTACCTGCTACTTCCTTTTCATTAGAAAATATCTTTCCCACGTCGCTATTGCTACCTACCTACCCTTTGTTGCATTCATTCCTCCTTCACCTGGGTACTGCCAATCCTCCTCGATCGACCAACGTCGATCATCCATGCAATCACTTTCACAAACCCTATTCTCTCTTTTTCCTTTTCATTTACCTGTTGCTACTCATTCTCCTTCCCTTGACTGCACTCAGTCACAAACTCCACTGTGCATGGTTTAGTGTGCACATGCACACTAATATCAGGTCATAACCCCGGCTCGTGATTGACTACACACAAGTACGAGCTACACCAGAGTCATCCCATACCATTCGATCAAACAAAGATCAGCATGATAAAAAACACACTTCAACTGAACCATCGAAATAAAACACCCAAACACACGATCGGACAAAGCCTACCGCCGTCAACACCGATCATCGATCAACCCCTAACTTCACCCAGGTGATGCTGACAACATGGCCGACCTCCTCCCCAAGCATCTCAACGCCCGATCATCTCACTATAACATCCCGCATTTTTAACTTAAGATAATAAAATAAGAATAACTTAATTAAATATTAAGAATTAAGTGAAACGGGCTACGCCATTACGTTCGTCTCGAAATTCTGGTCAAAATAGACACCTGATTTGCGTAAAACGGACACCATATGAAGAAGTTATGAGCAATAGAAGTTTGTATACATATAAGGAGCTTATATGTGTGTATACATATTAAATATATATCCTGGAAAATTCGAAAATCAGTTCAAAAATAAAAATTCGCAAGGCAGGAAGTTGAGCGGGAATTTTTCCCGTTGGGGATCTACCTACATGAAAGGGGGTCGGCCCATGGGTCGACCCACCTGAAAGGGGGTCAACCCCACCGCAGATCTGGGAAGATTCCTGAAAATGAACGTGGACTATTTTCTGGTCCAAAATTCGTTGCTGAACACCTATAAATAAGCCTATAGAGCCTACTCTAAATTTCATATTTCTGAGACAATATAGAAGCTCTGACATTCCTTTCCCTCTCCTCAAATCTATTCAGAAAATTAATATTTTTAGTTTAGGAAAAATTCTGAATCCATATCTGAAGGAAAGGAACGTGTGTTTGTAAATAGGTGTTCATATCTCTTATCGAAGTGAGGTAATTTTCTAGATCTGGTCCATTTCAATTCTCTTTTCTTTCTCACCTTTTTCTTTTAGTAAAAATAGTCAATCCATGGTTGTTAGGTTTTGAATCCAATTAGAGGAAAACCATGGAAGATTAGATCTAGACCAGATCCAGGATTTGGAAAGCTTACGAGGTGAGTGGATTTAAGCTATAGCCTTTAAATAATAATATGTTATCGTTTAGCATTCCCTTTTTATTAATTGTGAAATTGCCAGATTAATTATAAATTATTGTTATAACAAGTTGAGATGTTAATATGAATAATTCATACGTTGAATCAGTTAAAGTGTTGGAATGATTACATGTTGAATAAAATTGTTAGAATATAGGCAATGACTACTGTTGTTATAATTATATGATTCACTTGTGGCATATTATTAAGTAAAAGACATGTTTAACTTGTTGGATTTGAATAATTACCCGATCGAATGTTTACATGTCAAAATAGAATCAAACATATGTCAAAAAAGGACATGCGTTAAAATATAGGCATAATTGGACGACATGTAAATTAGATTACTGTAAACTAGATTACAGTAAAAAGGATAATATGCTTGAAATTTACATGAAATAGGAATAATTTTTAAAGAACGAACATTCCTAGATTCATAGTAATTTGACACTGTAATGATCTTAGACACGAGGTTAGATTGCACTTGTGATAGAAGTTTGCCCGGAACTGCCCGACATTTCCAGCATTCATAAGTGGTAAATCTAATATGAGGGGTCTAAGTACATAATTAAAACATGCAATGGTACTAAGACACGAGGTTAAGTCAACTTGTGGTAGAAGTCTGTCCGGACTCGCCCGGCAAATCCAACATTCACAAGTATATATTTAATATGAGAGGTCTGGTGCATATATATATATATATATATATATATATATATATAACCAAATATGAATAAATGGAAATGATGGTAATTAAATGTCTAACTCAGAAAATAAGAAAGGAAGGGATGTAATGGACTGAATTAGGGTGATGCGAAGGAAAAGTGATGTGTTTACCTAAATGACCTATTTCTGAGAACGTGGTTGCAAGTAAGCCACAGTTAATAAAGTAAGAAAAAGACCACGAATTTAGACAGGAATACATTATGAAAATAAATCACTGATTCCTTCTATACATCAAACTGATAAGGTGCATGAAGTGTTTTCCTTAATTAAAATAAGGAGCATAAAATACAATGAATGAAGAATACTGGAATACAACATTTAAAGAAAATGGTTTGACTGGGGAATGATAATCACCTATTATAAATAACTAACAGAAATGTTGTCTAAGTAGACTTGTCCTAGGGACAAGTGAAGATTATAATTTAGGTTATAATAAACTAGTAAGGAAATGAGATAACTGGTGAAATGAAATAAGGGACACTTAATTGTAAAATTTAGTAATCAGTAAATGGGGAAAACCGGAAACCAATTGAAAAAGGGGGGAAATATTTGGAATATAAGAAGTTGTACTTAATTATAAATTAAGTAATCTGTAAACTTGGAAGTCTGAAACTCGTTGATAAGAATAACATGTTTGGACTTGTCCTAGGGACAAGAGGACATTATAATATAGGTTATAATAAATAGGTAGAGAAACTTATTAATAGGCCTTAGTTAAAAGAACTAAGTGAATGGGTAAACAACGATAAGTTGTAGTAGCGGTGTAAAATGGATTTATGATTAAATGAGAAAGAATGAGGTAAACTTATGAAATAAGTTATATTTAATCATAAATAATGACTGACATGTTAAACAGAAAACATGTGAATTGAGATATACTTAATTACATATTAAGTAAAACATGCTATTGTAATGATGAAATCAAACAAGAATATAAAAGAGATTGCAGATTATAGACCTTGGGCCACAATCTAGAGAATAACATGTTGTAGGCTTATTAATAAACTTAAATGGGTTAAGTTATATGACTGAAATTAAAAAGCAAGAGAAACTTGGTAATTTGAATAAGAATTCAATGTAAATGGGAGTAACCAAGTTAAATGGAAACCTGGTGAGGTAAGGCAAGCGCGTAAAAGAATGTTTAGACATAGGTTCCAATAACATGTTAAATTGAGGCGCTCGGACCAATCCGCACATTTGAGAGTGAATAAACCAATGGGATAGATCATCGTGGTGTTATAAGGCACGAGGGGAGCGCACATTCATCTAATTATTCTGTCGGTTCCGAAGGACTGGAAGGGGAAGCACGCGGCTTCCTGATATAAGTAAGGTGCCCCTAGTAGCCTCTGTGAGGTGGCATATGCTTTAGGCTGTGCTCGCAGAGGTTGGGTCTGCGCGTAACTACTAGGTGGGTGGGCCTTGACTGCAGAAGTAGCTATGCAGTCAGAATGCTGTGATGCGGTGACACCAGGTGTAATAACCCGGAAAATACGAGCCAATTTAAAAATTTTAAATTGGTGATTTCAAAGAAATTTGAACAATTGAAATAGAACATTTCAATAAAATAGGGAATTAGAAATAGTGAGTCAGTTTGAAAATTTGAATTCAAACTTTGACTGACTGTGCAGGGTGGAAAATATAACGGATTTTAGAGAAACCAAAAATATTTAAATCTGTTAGTCAATACCTTTCTAACGAATCTGAAAATTCGAAGTTTCATAACGGGAATCAAAAGTTATGGCCGAATGAATTTTCAGAATGGTCGCTATATAGAATATATAGCCCTGGAAAATTGATATTTTGCATACGACCTCGGAATTCGACGAAACCACGTTTGTTGGGTCCGGGATGTCGAATTATGGCTAGGTTTAAAATTTCATAATTTTTGAAGCTAGTATGTGAGCGTGGCAATAGAAAATGTGTTTGGTCAGTTTTTGTTAAATTGGATCGACCAGAAAATGGCCATTTTTCAAACGATCTCAGAATTCGACGAAACTAGTTTTGTTGGGACCGTAGCGTCAAAACATAACTAGATTTATTTTTCTGGAATTTTTCGAATCAGTTTGTGGCCCTGGCAAATTGAAATGTACGTTCAAAGTTAAAAATTAAATGGTTTAAACTTTAATTTGAAAAATAACTGACTGTAACAGTCGAATTGGCCAACGAAACCTATCCCATTGTATCCGGAATGGGGGTATTTAGCTAGGGACGACAGTCGTTGGGTTTAAAAAGGAGTTCGTTGGAGAAAACACTATTTAAAAATATAATATATATCAGCCAATAGGATTTTTTCTTTCATAATTAAAAAAATAAAAAAAAAACAAACCCTCGAATCAACGGCGAAACCCATTCCCCCCTTCTCTCCAGCGTCGCCGCCGCTACAGCCATTTCCAGATGCCGCCACCGCCACCCCTCGACGCGCCTCCGCCTCCTCTTCAAATCCGACCCCACCACGTCCCCAACCGACGCCTCCTCCGCCTGAATCGAGGCCAGAAAGCCCGCCACTTCCTGGCGCCGCCGCCGACGATCCCGACCACCGAGCGCCACCAAACCACCACCGACAGGACCCCCTCTCCTCCCTTTTCCACGTCCAACCCGCTGATCATCCCCTCGTGCCTCGGTTCTCGCGAAAACCGCAAACCTAGTTTTGAACAATCGTGAAAGGAAACATCGGGACCGCAAGGAAGCTCTCTACCTCATAGAAGAAGCCGCGGATTTTTCTGAGTCATCTACGATTTTTAGCACGCCGAAAACCAATGTGAGAAATCTAAATTAAAAGAATTTGAATGGAAAATGTCATGTATAAATTATATAAGCGAAATATAAATTACACACGTGTTGTATACCTCATGTACATGCGTAGTGTAAGCTATATAAGCGAAGTATGAATTATACATGCATAGAATAATTGATATATGTGTTGAAATGCAAGTGAAATATAGCAATTATATTTTATATATATATATATATATATATATATATATATATATATACTCCACTCGTCCACAAACCATGGACGATATTTATTGTTGTGAGTTGGTGTGAAATATTGGATGAAAAATACGAATGGTTGAATAATTGTTTGTGGTTGATATTGTTTGGTTATGGTTGAAAAATACCCATTGGTGATTGAAATGGATTGGAAATATTTGTGGAAATAAAAATAAACATGCCGCCTACGTGCGAATTAGATGCATGAATCCCCATTGTCAAAAACCGCGAGGTTTTAAGGTAGAGCGAGGAGCCGTACTAGGGACGGTGCCGGTTTTAACTACCCTGCCATTATGCTGCCGAAATTTTGAATAATCTTTATGTGTTAGAATAATTTTCATATGTTGAAGTTATTTTCATGCATTGAAATTAAAGTCATATGTTGAAACTATATCCATGTGTGGAAATGTTCATGTGTTGAAAAGTGATGTGTGAAAATTAAATTCATTTGTGAATGAATGAAGTGTCTAAACAATAAAAATCACCTTTTTATAATATATATGAAGTATGAAAATATTCGCCTTATATATAAATAGTTTCAACAATAAAATTTTCATCTTTCTTATTTGAATAACATAAATAAAATATCCATGTGTGGAAATGCTCATGTGTTGAGAAGTGTGTGTAGTGGAAAAGTTCATGTGTTGAATAAAAAGATCGAGCAATAAAAATTACATTTTTATTGAAACTATGAAGTGTTGAAAACATCCATTTGTCGAATAAATATTTTAAATGATAAAAATATCATTTTTATCATATATGTGATATGCTAGAGATATGCGGACGTTGAAATAAATATTGGTGCTGAAATATTATTTTTAACATGCATAGGAACTAAATAAAATAGTCATGTGTTGAAATCTATTTTAGTTCGCCAAATTATCATCTTTGAAATGTGAAGTGTTAAAAATAGCCACTTATTCAAATAAATGTGCATGAGTTGAAATATACATTAATTAGCTAATGATATGATTTTAGCCTATGCATGCAACATTAGAATGAATGGTGTTTTTAAACCAAAGTAAATCAAATATGAAGTTGAATGGAAAATGATAAGTGATAAAAATTATATATATGTACATGCATATTTATTGAACATGTTATAGCAAAGGGGCTAGAGAAGAGGAATAAAATTTTGTGCCCGACAAATAGGTACCAATTTACTGTTTTGTTTGGGTGATGATTTTATGAGCCTGTTGGCTTTTTCTTTTTCTTTTTGACATGAGACGCCCGTGTGGCTATTTGGGAATTTTCCCAGCCCCTCCCGTGCAAAGGAGGTTGTGGCGAAATTTTCCAAAATTTAAAGGCGTTAGTGAAATAATTGAAGTGAAAACGATATAGGAATTTTTGAATGAACTATATTTATATAAATATAAATAAAATTAAAACGAAACGTGGCCGTGCAGTTCGTGTTTTGAAACCGTGATTTCAAACGACTAGTGCGGGAAATCCGACCATTGGATTTTCCCGAAACCGCAACCGTTGGGTTCGCCCTGGAAATATCTTTCCAACGGCACCAACTTGTGAAGATCCGACGGTTGGATTGTCTGGAATGTTTAATTCAAATCTGAAGAAAAACAGCGCCAGAAACGATTATATATATAATTAAATTAAATCGAATAACGACGCTGTAGTTTGTAAATTGAAATCGTAACTTCAAATGACTAGTGTGGAAGATCCGACCGTCGGATTTTCCTAAAACTGAAACCGTTGGATTCGTTTTGAAATGACCTTCCTAATGATATAAAATTTGTGAAGATCCAACGATTAGATTTCCAGATATGTGTAAAACAAAATTAGTGAAAAGCAGCGCCAGTGCATCGACACGACCAGAAACGCCGTTTAATTAAATAAGGCCGTTTTAAATTAAATAAAATGGCGATATATCGTTATAAAATACTATAAACAATATAGAGTGGAAATAAACCAATTTCATTGTGTCTGCTTGATATGTGATGGTTGAATGTATTTGACATGAAAATTATAACTAAAGAACCGAAATGTGAATGTTGAATAGTCCAACCATGTGATAAATTGATTTGAAAATCTAAATATACGTGGATTATTTGAAAAGGCCGAGTTCATCTCATTTCAAATAATCGATCGACGTTGAGAAGTCGAAGACGGTTGAAGACCGACGATCTTCACATTGGATGGATGGACGCTACTGATGCTCGTGATTGGAGTAGCTACCATGAAGGAGTTGAAGTAGTAGTCGTCCAAACATATTGTTGATTGTACGGATATGCGAGGAATTGGTGTCTCTGGTTTCATTCAGACCCAGAACGGACTTGTAAATGGACTGTGTGTCTGACATTGGATTTTATTCTGTGCTGATTGATCTCTGTTAAATATATATCTGTTTGGCGGCGGAGAATTTATTCTCTTGCTTAACGCCCTTCTCTGAGACGTACGAGCTCAGAGGTTATATATTGATAGAAATCAGTCGCATGGAGTGGATTGCATGTGTGGCACGCCTGAGTGGCATATGATCAAGGCTTCTGTTGCAAAGCAAAGTCTTGTGGTTGATGATCAAAGCATGGTCTGTGTGACGTAGCTTTGTGTATAACGTGAATTCGCGAGTCTCACACCTCGGTATGAGTCAAAAACGGGAGAGTGACTGCAGGGAGAGCACGACGTTTCTTTCTAGCTAAGGTGGTGTCAGTGACCTACCAGCCCTGACATTATATATACTTTTCACCTGTGTGGTTGTTGGAATGCGAGGCGCCTCGATATAGGTCTGTAAGGACCGGGAAACGGGTGTTCAGGAATAATTAATCCTCAAAAGTAAGAGAGGACCGACCCTGAAGATCCAAGGATCATAGTGGGGTCCTGGGACATTTGCTAGAGTGTCTCGAATCTGAGAGGAGTTTGCCCCTTGCCTCGACTCATGAAGGAATCCAATTTCCAATACGAAATATGCGTACGTGATTGTATTACTAGTACGGCGACATAGTGGTATGGGTCATTTATGCCGCCTATGATTGATATTTATGATTGAAATCGCTTTTGAAACATATATGCACTAGTAATAATATCAAACACTTTTGTCTAATTCGTATGAAGCATTTTTGGCCATTATAAGGTAAAAACTCTATCCTCCGGCTTGCGTTGCATTGTGTGACGGGACCTGAGTCTTATAATGACTTCATTTTATAAAAAGCATTGCGATGATTTAATCATTTACTTTATTACATGCACTAGCACTCATTGGAGTAAACCCGTTCCGCGAAAGTGGCGTGGTCCTTTGATTTGCCTTATTATTGTTGTTAAATAAGTTAAGTAGATTTCTAATACCAGTCCCATGACTGACTCGTAGTTTATTTCACCTTGCAAACTCGGGTGCCCTCATTTTCACACGTGCAGCCTAGTTACAGGTTTCTGACGCACCTTTTGGCTCATGGCGAGGCTTGACTACACCATGTTGACTTGGATTTTCTCCGCCATTGTTGTATCTATATTATGATTCCGCCATTGGCGATGTAGACTGATATTTATTTTGTATACTCATTATGTATGATTCCGCCTCAGGCGATGGTGACTGACTATGTATCATTATGCACTAAGTTGTATCATGTACTGTGCTTCTCTGATGTGATGATATCTATATGATTCCGCTGTCATATGTGTGTAAATTATTCTAGTTTCTGTTTATGTTATTATCTGTGATCTGCTAATGATGATTGATGTGTTATATTCCAATGATAATCCTTAAAACCGTGTCACGGGGTTTTGGGATCGTCACAGTGGTATCGGAGCTTTGGTTAACCTTAGTTCTGGAGTCTAACACATTAAACACTTCATCAAAATAGAATCAGTAGTATTCTAAGGCGAGTCGCTCATTAAAGATAGGACTAGTAATGTCCTAGAATGAGCCGAGCAGAATATCAAAAACAATTTGATCAGTCCATCGTTATCTTTCCGTAAATTTTCTGCTTAATCATGCAATAAACTATCATTTCTGTTAGCTAACTCTTTCCTTGCTTATACAGAATTTGACAAGTGGCTACCAGAGCAGCCGCCGCTAAAGGAGGCCGTGCCGGCCGAGGCCGAGGAAGGGGAGAAGACCAGTTCAAGAAGGACCTTTGATACAACCTCCGGCCGCTCAATACTTCAAGCTAGACCGTGTAGCTAAGAGATACAAAAATTTAGGAGGCAAGACCTTCTCGGGAACATGCACAATAATAGAGGCCCTTGCATGGCTCAAAACATGCGAGAAAATTATTGAAGGCCTAAGGCTTGGAGACGAAGATAAAGCTATTATGGGCGCCTGGCTTATGCAGGAACAAGCTGAACTATGGTGGGAATCTCTCACCGCTGGGAATAAAGAAGCAGGAAGAACATGGGATGGATTCAAAGAACTCTTCAAGGAGAAATATGTCCCAGAACAAGCACTAGAACGAATGCACGATGACTTCGCCAACCTCCAGCAGGGGGATCTTTCCGTGCAGGATTATCTGAATAAATTTACACTGTTGTCGCCCTATGCTCCGGAGCTCGTCGCCACTGCAAAGTCCAAAAATAAGAGGTTTATCCTTGGGCTAAGGCGACAATATCATGATAGAGCCATGGCCCATGTCAAGCTGGAATTTAACGAACTGGTGGAAATGACATGCAACTACGAAGACCTTGACCATAGGCATCTGGAGCAGGATTGCGCTAGAAGCCAAGCCAGGAACAAACGCAAGCCTACTGCGAATCAAGCCGAGTCAAGCCAAGCAGCATCTTCAAAACCTCAGACCGGCAAGCCGCCAAGAGGAAATTGCTTTAACTGTGGCAAAGCGGGGCATTACTCTAATGTGTGCACAGCCCTAAAGAGGCAGAAGACAAATTCACAAGGTTCAAGCCAGGGTTCTCAGAAACCTCGCTCTTGCTTTAATTGCCGCAAGACAGATCATCTAGTCGAAGACTGTCCTCTGCTGAAGAAGGCCATAGTAGCTCACGTGTATGACGGGTCGAGCCCGCCAGCTGCTTCCGATGGAGCAGGTAAACCCGATGTTTTGGGAGGTACCCTTACAATTAAAAATATTCCTGTCTCTGTATTGTTTGACACAGGTGCATCACGTAGTTTTATTGCTAGTAACACAATGCACAAATTAAAGTTAAAACAGAGAAAGCTTAAAGAATCAGTGGAAGTTCATAACCCGATGGGGTGTCATATTACTCTCGGCTCATATTGTAGAGTGCCAATCTCTTATTCTTCCTACAAATTTCCCATTAATTTGATCGTTATGGATTTTCCCGAATTCGACGTTATCCTTGGGTTAAAATGGTTAACGAAATACGAAGCTGAGGTAAAGTGTGCAGAAAGAATCGTTAAAATTCGAACGAAGCTTGGATATATTACGGTACCATGTCATGGTTCGAATCCAGATAGAAAATAATTTTGGTCGGCATTAGAACTTATCCCCACTTCCATAGAAAAGATTCCGATTGTTAGAAACGATGCGGATGTGTTTGAAGAAGTTGAAAACTTACCTCCGCAAAGAGAAATAGAATTCCGAATCGATCTAATTCCCAATGCCAGACCAGTGGTACATCCAATTCGCAGAATGACGCCGAAGGAAAAAGAAGAATTAGGCGATCAAACTCGTCAACTGTTGTGGAAGGGTCTAATCAGACCTAGTTTTTCTAATTGGGGTGCAGCTGTTGTGTTTGTCCCAAAGTCAGACGGTACTCTTCGATTATGCGTTGATTACCGAGACCTCAACAAACAGACGCTCAAAAACAAATATCCATTACCCCGCATTGATGATTTGCTAGACTAATTGAATGGGGCGAAAGTATTTTCCCGAATGGACCTAGCTACAGGTTTTCATCAATTGAGAATTGTAGAGGAGTGTGTTCCTTTGACAGCTTTCAGAGGTCCGGACATATTTTATGAATGGTTAGTAATGTCGTTTGGCCTGTGCAATGCTCCAGCATACTTTGTCGATCTAATGAATAGAGTGTTCAGGGGAGTTCTGAATAAATTTGTCCTCGTATTCATCGATGATATTTTAATCTACTCCCAATCAAAACCCGGGCATGAAAAACACTTAGAACAAGTATTGGAGATTCTAAGGAAGAACTCTTCAAAGCCAAATTCTCTAAAGGTGTCTTCTGGCAAGAAGAAGTCAAGTTTCTTGGCCATGTCGTGTCAGAGAAAGGAATTTCCGTTGACCCAAGCAAAATAACAGCGATTCAAGACTGGAAACAACCCACTACTCCCACAGAAGTTAGAAGTTTTATGGGGTTGGCTAGTTATTATCGAAAATTCGTTAAGGATTTTTCGAAGATATCCGGTCCGTTAACGAAGCTCACGAAGAAACATGAGAAGTTTAAGTGGACTTCTGACTGTGAAGAAGCTTTCCAGGAATTGAAATCGAAACTGACCACTGCTCCAGTGTTAACCATTATTGATGGCAATCAGGATTTAACAGTTTGGACATATGCTTCTAGTAAAGGTCTTGGTGCAGTGTTAATGCAAAGAGGCCAAGTAGTCGCTTATGCAAGCCGTTAACTGAAACCACATGAGAAGAATTATGTGACTCATGATCTTGAGTTGCTAGCCATCGTTTTTGCATTGAAAATATGGAGGCATTATTTATTGGGCGAGAAATTTATACTGTACACAGATCATCAATCATTGAAGTATCTATACACCCAGAAAGATCTGAATCTGAGACAGCAGCGTTGGCTAGAATTTCTTGCAGCGTATGATCTTGATATCCTGTATATGCCGGGGAAGGCCAACGTTGTAGCGGATGCGCTTAGTAGGAAAACCGCAATCGTTGCCAATCTTATAATTACGCCAGGATTGATTGATAGAATATCTGTTCTTCAGAAAAGAGACAATTTTGTGAAAGAGATGATAAAAAGGATTCAAAGGGGCGAAGGCTCCGGTTTCCAGGTGGATAGTGAGGGAGTTCTGAGGTTGAATAAAAGAATATGTGTTCGCGACATTCCTGAGCTCAAAAGAGAAGTGCTAGATGAATGCCATAAATCCAAATTTTGCATCCATCCTGGGGTGAGTAAAATGTACAACGATATCAAACGCACTTTTTGGTGGAAGGCAATGAAAAGGGATATTTCTTTGTATGTTAGCATATGCCCTACTTGTCAATTGGTCAAGAGTGACCAACAGAAGCTAGCTGGATTGTTGCAACCGTTGGAAGTCCCAGGTTGGAAATGGGAACAGATTTCCATGGATTTCATAGATGGCTTGCCGCGAACCAGGAAAGGTAATGACAACATTTGGGTAATCGTAGATCGCTTCACGAAGACTGCCCATTTTATACCTGTCAGATCCAATAGAACCGCTCAAAGTCTAGCACAGATATATTTCAAAGAAATCGTTAAGCTGCATGGAATTCCCATCAGCATAGTCAGTGATAGAGACCCGATATTTGCTAGCAAATTCTGGGAAGCTTTCCAGATAGAATTGGGAACGAAACTGAATATGAGCAGCGCTTATCACCCTCAAACAGATGGCCAAACTGAGCGGGTGAATAGAATTCTAGAAGATTTATTGCGGGCTTGTATAATTGATTTTGGTGGGTCATGGGAAGATCACTTGCATTTGGCAGAATTCTCATATAACAATAGCTATCAAGCAAGTTTGGGAATGTCGCCATTTGAAGCATTATATGGCCGACCGTGCAGATCTCCAGCATTTTGGGTAGAACCTGGAAATAGACTTATCTTAGGACCCAATATGATTAGAGAAGCATCTGATAAAGTCGACTTCATCAAAAAGCGATTGAGAACCGCCCAAAGTCGACAGAAAAGTTATGCAGATTCTAGAAGAAGAGATTTGACATTTGCTGTTGGTGACCATATTTATTTGAAAGTTTCTCCGATGAGAGGAGTAATCAGATTTGGCAAAACTGGGAAGTTGGCACCGAGATTTATTAGTCCCTTTCCTATACTCGAACGAATTGGAACTCTTGCTTATAGGGTTCAATTACCAGATTGGTTGCCTGGAGTGCATGATGTATTTCACATATCTCAACTTAGAAGACATGTGCATGATCCGGATCTTGTTGTAGAAGAAGTAGCGCAACAGGATATAGATATAACTCTAGAATTAACACTCAGAAGAGAGCCATTAAAGATTGTTGGCAAAGAAACTAGAGAACTAAGAAGCAAAAAGGTTCATTTAGTTAAAGTGCAGTGGAGCAGTGATCCTAGAGACTGTACTTGGGTGACTGAGGAAATCATTAAGCAAGCTTACCCTAAATGCAGAGTGGATATCACTGACTAACTCCGGTGCAAGGTACCTTTACAATACTTTGCATTTACATTTTGTTTCCTACTTTACTATTGTTTCCTTTTCGAGGACGAAAAGTTTTAAGTGGGGGAGATTGTAATAACCCGGAAAATACGAGCCAATTAAAAATTTTTAAATTGGTGATTTCAAAGGAATTTGAACAATTAAAATAGAACATTTCAATAAAATAGGGAATTAGAAATAGTGAGTTAGTTTGAAAATTTGAATTCAAACTTTGACTAACTGTGCAGGGTGGAAAATATAACGGATTTTAGCGAAACCAAAAATATTTAAATCTGTTAGTCAATACCTTTCTAACGAATCTGAAAAATCGAAATTTCATAACGGGAATCAAAAGTTACCGCCGAATGAATTTTCAGAATGGTCGCTATATAGAATATATAGCCCTGGAAAATTGACATTTTGCATACGACCTCGGAATTCGACGAAACCACTTTTGTTGGGTCCGGGATGTCAAACTATTGCTAGGTTTCAAATTTCATAATTTTTGAAGCTAGTATGTGAGCGTGGCAAAAGAAAATGTGTTTGGTCAATTTTTGTTAAATTGGATCGACCAGAAAATGGCCATTTTTCAAACGATCTCATAATTCGACGAAACTAGTTTTGTTGGGAACGTAGCGTCAAAACATAGCTAGATTTATTTTTCTGGAATTTTTCGAATCAGTTTGTGGCCCTGGCAAATTGGAATGTACGTTCAAAGTTAAAAATTAAATGGTTTAAACTTTAATTTGAAAATTAACTGACTGTAACAGTCGAATTGGCCAACGAAACCTATCCCATTGTGTCCGGGATGGGGGTATTTAGCTAGGAACGATAGTCGTTGGGTTTAAAAAGGAGTTCGTTGGAGAAAACACTATTTAAAAATATAATATATATATATCGGTCAATAGGATTTTTTCTTTCATAATTAAAAAAAAAAAAAAAACCCAAACCCTCGAATCAACGGTGAAACCCGTTCCCCCCTTCTCTCCAGCGCCGCCGCCGCTACAGCCACTTCCAGACGCCGCCACCGCCACCCCTCGACGCGTCTCCGCCTCCTCTTCAAATCCGACCCCACCACGTCCTCGACTGACGCCTCCTCCGCCTGAATCGATGCCAGAAAGCCCGCCACTTCCTGGCGCCGCCGACGACGATCCCGACCACCGAGCGCCACCAAACCACCACCGACAGAACCCCCTCTCCTCCCTCTTCCACGTCCAACCCGCCGATCATCCCCTTGTGCCTCAGTTCTCGCGAAAACCGCAAACCTAGTTTTGAACCATCGTGAAAGGAAACATCGGGACCGCAAGGAAGCTCTCTACCTCATAGAAGAAGCCGCGGATTTTTCTTAGTCATCTACGATTTTTAGCACTCCGAAAACCAATGTGAGAAATCTAAATTAAAAGAATTTGAATGGAAAATGTCGTGTATAAATTATATAAGCGAAATATAAATTACACACGTGTTGTATACCTCATGTACATGCGTAGTGTAAGCTATATAAGCGAAGTATGAATTATACATGCATAGAATAATTGATATATGTGTTGAAATGCAAGTGAAATATAGCAATTATATTAAAAATATATATATACTCCCCTCGTCCACAAACCATGGACGATATTTATTGTTGTGAGTTGGTGTGAAATATTGGATGAAAAATACGAATGGTTGAATAATTGTTTGTGGTTGATATTGTTTGGTTGTGGTTGAAAAATACCCATTGGTGATTGAAATGGATTGGAAATATTTGTGGAAATAAACATGCCGCCTGCGTGCGAATTAGATACATGAATCCCCATTGTCAAAAACCACGAGGTTTTAAGGTAAAGCGAGGAGCCGTACTAGGGACAGTGCCGGTTTTAACTACCCTGCCGTTATGCTACCGAAATTTTGAATAATCTTTATGTGTTAGAATAATTTTCATATGTTGAAGTTATTTTCATGCGTTGAAATTAAAGTCATATGTTGAAACTATATCCATGTGTGGAAATGTTCATGTGTTGAAAAGTGATGTGTGAAAATTAAATTCATTTGTGAATGAATGAAGTGTCTAAAGAATAAAAATCACCTTTTTATAATATATATGAAGTATGAAAATATTCGCCTTATATATAAATAGTTTCAACAATAAAAATTTCATCTTTTTTATATGAATAACATAAATAAAATATCCATGTGTGGAAATGCTCATGTGTTGAGAAGTGTGTGTAGTGGAAAAGTTCATGTGTTGAATAAAAAGATCGAGCAATAAAAATTATATTTTTATTGAAATTATGAAGTGTTGAAAACATCCATTTGTCGAATAAATATTTTAAATGATAAAAATATCATTTTTATCATATATGTGATATGCTAGAGATATGCGGACGTTGAAATAAATATTGGTGCAGAAATATTATTTTTAACATGCATAGGAACTAAATAAAATAGTCATGTGTTGAAATCTATTTTAGTTCGCCAAATTATCATCTTTGAAATGTGAAGTGTTAAAAATAGCCACTTGTTCAAATAAATGAGCATGAGTTGAACTATACATTAATTAGCTAATGATATGATTTTAGCCTATGCATGCAACATTAGAATGAATGGTGTTTTTAAACCAAAGTAAATCAAATATGAAGTTGAATGGAAAATGATAAGCGATAAAAATTGTATATATGTACATGCATATTTATTGAACAGGTTATAGCAAAGGGGCTAGAGAAGAGGAATAAAATTTTGTGCCCGACAAATAGGTACACATTTACTGTTTTGTTTAGGTGATGATTTTATGAGCCTGTTGGCTAGCCGCTTGGCTTTTTCTTTTTCTTTTTGACATGAGATGCCCGTGTGGCTATTTGGGAATTTTCCCAGCCCCTCCCGTACAAAGGAGGTTATGGCGAAATTTTCCAAAATTTAAAGGCGTTAGTGAAATAATTGAAGTGAAAACGATATAGGAATTTTTGAATGAACTATATTTATATAAATATATAAAATATAAATAAAATTAAAAAGAAACGTGGCCGTGCAGTTCGTGTTTTGTAACCGTGATTTCAAACGACTAGTGTGGGAAATCCGACCATTGGATTTTCCCGAAACCGCAACCGTTGGGTTCGCCCTGGAAATATCTTTCCAACGGCACCAACTTTGTGAAGATCCGACGGTTGGATTGTCTGGAATGTTTAATTCAAATCTAAAGAAAAACAGCGCTAGAAACGATTATATTTATATATATATATATATATATATATATAATTAAATTAAATCGAATAACGATGCTGCAGTTCGTAAATTGAAATCGTAACTTCAAATGACTAGTGTGGAAGATCCGACCGTCGGATTTTACCAAAACTGAAACCATTGGATTCGTTTTGAAATGACCTTCCTAATGATATAAAATTTGTGAAGATCCAATGGTTAGATTTCCAGATATGTGTAAAACAAAATTAGTGAAAAGCAGCGCCAGTGCATCGACACGACCTGAAACGTCGTTTAATTAAATAGGGCCATTTTAAATTAAATAAAATGGCGATATATTGTTAAAAAATACTATAGACGATATAGAGTGGAAATAATCCAATTTCGTTGTGTCTGCTTGATATGTGATGGTTGAATGTATTTGACATGAAAATTATAACTAAAGAACCGAAATGTGAATGTTGAATAGTCCAACCATGTGATAAATTGATTTGAAAATCTAAATATACGTGGATTATTTGAAAAGGCAGAGTTCATCTCATTTCAAATAGTCGATCGACGTTGAGAAGTCGAAGAGTCAAAGACGGTTGAAGACCGACGATCTTCACATTGGATGGATGGGCGCTAATGATGCTCGTGATTGGAGTAGCTACAATGAAGGAACTGAAGTAGTAGCCGTCCAAACATACTGTTGATTGTACGGATATGCGAGGAATTGGTGCCTCCGGTTTCGTTCAGAACCAGAACGGACTTGTAAATGGACTGTGTGTCTGACATTGGATTTTGTTCTGTGCTGATTGATCTCTGTTAAATATATATCTGTTTGGCGGCGGAGAATTTATTCTCTTGCTTAACGCCCTTCTCTGAGACGTACGAGCTCAGAGGTTATATATTGATAGAAATCAGTCGCATGGAGTGGATTGCCTGTGTGGCACGCTTGAGTGGCATATGATCAAGGCTTCTGTTGCAAAGCAAAGTCTTGTGGTTGATGATCAAAGCATGGTCTATGTGACGTAGCTTTGTGTATAACATGAATTCACGAGCCTCACACCTCGGTATGAGTCAAAAACGGGAGAGTGACTGCAGGGAGAGCACGATGTTTCTTTCTAGCTAAGGTGGTGTCAGTGACCTACCATCCCTGAAATTATATATACTTCACCTGTGTGGTTGTTGGAATGCGAGGCGCCTCGATATAGGTCTGTAAGGACCGGGAAACGTGTGTTCAGGAATAATTAATCCTCAAAACTAAGAGAGGACCGGCCCTGAAGATCCAAGGATCATAGTTGGGGTCCTGGGACATTTGCCAGAGTGTCTCGAATCGGAGAGGAGCTTGCCCCTTGCCTCGACTCATGAAGGAATCCAATTTCCAATACGAAATATGCGGACATGATTGTATTACTAGTACGACGACATAGTGGTATGGGTCATTTATGCCGCCTATGATTGACATTTATGATTGAAATCGCTTTTGAAACATATATGCACTAGTAATAATATCAAACACTTTTGTCTAATTCGTATGAAGCATTTTTGACCATTATAAGGTAAAAACTCTATCCTCCGGCTTGCGTTGCATTGTGGATGGGACCTGAGTCTTATAATGGCTTCATTTTATAAAAAGCATTGCGAAGATTTTATCATTTACTTTATTACATGCACTAGCACTCATTGGAGTAAACCCGTTCCGCGAAAGTGGCGTGGTCCTTTGATTTGCCTTATTATTGTTGTTAATAAATTAAGTTGATTTCTCTTACCAGTCCCATGACTGACTCGTAGTTTGTTTCACCTTGCAAACTCGGGTGCCCTCATTTTCACACGGGCAGCCTAGTTACAGGTTTCTGACGCACCTTTTGGCTCATGGCGAAGCTTGACTACACCGTGCTGACTTGGATTTTCTCCGCCATTATTGTATCTATATTATGATTCCGCCATTGGCGATGTAGACTGATATTTATTTTGTGTACTCATTATGTATGATTCCGCCTCAGGCGATGGTGACTGACTATGTATCAATATGCACTAAATTGTATCCTGTACTGTGCTTCTCTAACGTGATGATATCTATATGATTCCGCTGTCATATGTGTGTAAATTATTCTAATTTCTGTTTATGCTATTATCTGTGATCTGCTAATGATGATTAATGTGTTATATTCCAATGATTATCCTTAACACCGTGTCACGGGGTTTTGGGATCGTCACACCAGGGTGATTCGGCGGTTGCCTCAACGGGAGGTGAAGGGTCACGACCAATAAGGATAGTAGATCATAGGATACCCATCATTGGCAACCAGTGGGATGCGAAAAGACTAGAGATAAAACCAATAAACCATTCACCTTTCACTATCGGGATACGTGGTTGAGTGAAGACGCCAAATGGATGCTTAGATTGTTTTTCTTAGGGGCAGTCGTTTAGCTCTTGTAGTCTTTACTAGTTGAGGGAGGGGCCGAGGTGGGGCCATAGCCACCGTGGAAACAGACCCTAGGTATATATGTATATAAAGGCTCTTAAAGATAGGTCTGTTCAGATATGGGAAAGCTCCCGACCGAGTTTCGTGTTTCTTGTATCGCCCAGCCACGAAACTCGGTGCACATTAGAGGATGTGCGGTTAAGGCATCGAGCTACAATTGATGATACATATATAGGACAGTCTAGATACATGCATGTTGGCTCTGGGTGGTGTATCAGAGACTTGAGAGCATTACTCTAGTATGGAATCTGATTCAATCGAAGGTGGCAGTCTGTACGCTTACTTAGCATAGTAATGATAGATATATGCGGAACGTAACAAGTGTTATATAGAGATCCGTACGTCACTACGGCGTAGGACGAGGGACTACGTATATTTCGATGGTGTTACCGTGGAGACCGTGAGAGTGGGGTACCATGGGGTGTACCTTAATATTAGGAGTAGCAACATATGTACTGTATTAGGTTAATCTACTGGGAAGTGTATGGGTACGACGTGTGTGTAAGCCTTGAGTGCTGTTAACCCAAGTAACCTAATAAATAAGAAAATATGATTGAACGGTATATGTATTGTTATCCAAAGTGTATAATTAAAATAAAGTCACCGGAACTTGTGTTCTGACCCCCTCCTCATAACATACTCGTAGGTTAGATTTGTGGCAGAGACATGATAGCCTTGGTACTGGTTAGGCAGTATTATTAATACGGTAAGGCTATATTTTGACTATATTATATTTTATCCATTCTGCCGTGAGATATTTTCTGAGCTCTGACATGTTTTTTGTCTCTGTCTTTTTTGCAGGATATTAGAGCAAACTAGTCCGAGTTTCAATAGATTCGAATTTAAAAAAAAAGATCGGTCTGTCGGGATTCGGGTTGTTACACTCACGACACCTCAGTTCATCACCGACCTCCACCGTAAAAACGTAACCTCAAAACCCAATGTCAAACTAAAACTCAAAATTTGTTCATTCAAAAAATATTTTTAGATTTTTCCCTGCTTGCCTAGACTATCATGCCTCTTCAGACAAAATTTTAGCATCAACGATCACCTAGATCATCGGAAATGGCCATGGTCACCATTCCAACCAAAGCATTATACCTCACTCCCCTTAACATTAAAAATCCTGATTTCTGTTTCAAAAATCATATTTTGGTACCACGAACATGTTTTAATGCCTGAGATTCAAAACTTAGCTAGTTGAAATCTTTGGTTTTTTCCTGCCTTTGTTGTATACATTATGATATCGTATTTACTTTGTTTATTATACTATGGGGTTATTTTTAATACATACTAGAGATCTAAATACATAATTGTCATGAAGAAATCAATGCCTAATATCTAGTAGAATCAAAGATACAGGAATTTTAAACTAAACAGAGTAATGTGTTAACAATATCTACATAGTTTAAACTAACAGGAAATGTACCAGGGGTTTTGATCAAATAAATATTATTTCAGCAATATAGTTTTGCAGTACATAATAAATGGTGCAGCATATATATACATATATATATATATATATATATATATATATATATATATATATATATATATATGTATGTATGTATCAATAATCATGCATGGATTTTAAAGAATAAATAGTGACTGTTTACTCACTTTCTTCCTGTTCTTAGCATTCGATAAAAGTGTTCTCTGGTTTGTTTCCTTCTACCACTTTGTTCGAATGTCTGTGATGAAGAAACGTGCATCTGTACTTCTATTTATAGGTGTTTTTAAATCTTAAAAAAATGTGTGCATTTAACGTATGCATGGGAAAGGAACTCTCTTATGCAAGAATGTTTCAGTATATATGATTGAAAGAAAGAAATGCCTAGCTCCTATTAGCTGTGTTGATGAAGTGATGCAATTCTCATATGTTTTGTAACTGTGTTGATGTTGTTCAGGAATGAAGTATGTGAATGGGTACACATATATGTAATTGATAGTTTACCGGTCATACTAAAGTGTACATTCTTTGGCTACCGAGGCAAATGAGCATTTAATATGTGATATACCTCATGGTTGTAAAGGTATGTTTCCTGCATACCCAGTTTTGATGCGATGAATTGGATTGTTCATTCCTAGCAACAACAACAAGCTAGATTCTACTCTTAAACCATCAGGTAGTGCACGACAGGTGCAAATATGTATATGACTTGGCTAAAAAAGAGTTTTTAATGCTTACTTTGTTTCCAAGCTTCCTAAAATCTGAAATGCTCCAGTACTCTATGTATTTGTGACACATGTGTGCATAAATCAAAATATTCCTACCCATTGTTCTAGTTCTTAGGTGTTGTACCTCTCATGTCCTTTATTTCTTATGCATGAAGTAGTAAATATCTTACTTAATAATTTGATGGGTTAAAACCAATAAAAATGTAATCAGCTGTGCAGCGCCACACCGCATATCCGTCTATTGTAAAAACCAATAAAAATGTGAAACAAGGATAACATTTACTTATACCCTTAATTTGCACATACACATATGTTAGAGATGTTTATATAAATTGATACATACACATAGACATAGGAATTTAATTTAAAGATAAATTTAAATTTGTTTCAAGTATTAGATGTAATTTTATTAATTTAATTTGATGAAATCAAAAAGTTATTATTTAACAATGTTAGTTAAAAACCGGGATGTTACACTACGATATCCAGATTTCTTGAAATTTTTAATATTCATGAGCCTTCATTTTCTAATTCTTTTTTTGGCAAGGAAAGCGGGGTTGAGTGGACCCCTACCACATTTATTAAAAATAAAGAAAACAAACAAGCACTCGCACAGGAGACACCCATACAGAAATAGCACACAAGAAAAAAATACAACAAACACAAAAAACAAAACCGATTAGACAAAAGTTTACAACAACAACAAAAGCCACTCAGCAATAAAGATGCAATCAACCGGGAAGAAAGTAGAGGATAGATCCTTTCTAATTTCCAACTTCAGCATTGCCCGGATTTCTTCCCCACTTTTCTTCCTGAGCCTTAACTCTCTGTTATTTGTTTCATACCAGACCAACTTCACAAATTTTTTAATGCAAAGGAGGAAAAGGACATGCTTGTCCTTCCTCAACCTAGTCGACATAAGTATTATGTACCATTGCATGACCGAAGTTAATGGAAGATTGTCTAAATCAAATAACAACAACAACTTGCACCACTAAAGAAAGATAAAATTGCACTCCAAGAAAATATGGCTAACTGTTTCCTTGTATATGTCACAAAACAATCAATTAGAATTAACAAGCATACCCATCTGGCATAGATTTTGCTTAGTTAGAAGAGCATCGTTTAAAGCTTTGCATAACATCAAATTATTTTAGGAAAGGCAGCAGAATTCCAAACAAGTTCTTACCCCAAACTGAAGGCACGTATTCAAACCCCATAAAAAGAGCATAAACACTCTTGATGCTATGAGCTACCTCGCTTCAAGATATTATTCCATGAGCAGAGTAGGTTGCATTATGAATTAGGCTTTCCCATAAGGATTTGGATGCAAAGTTAGAGATGTAGGTAGGGAAACTTTGTATCTAACCAAGAAAAAAGAGACAGTAGCATTTCTATGAATCCCAGTTTGAGTGATATGATCATGAAGCATAATCCTGGAGAGGATTACCCCCTTCATTACCATGGATCATCCCAGAAAGTGACCCTCCGGTTAGGAAAAATATTATATTGAATATAAGGAAGAAACTTCTCTTGCATCGCCAACAAACATCTCCACATCCAACTACTATTTGATGGTATGTCCACGATCCAAAACTTATGATTTTTAACATTATATTTCCAACACCACTCCATGCATAAACTCTCCTTTCTCGCTAAGGAATTGTTAAAATGAGTACTAACCATAGCTTACATTTAGGAAGAAGCATTCTATTGAATGCACAAGGGATAGGCTTTCTGCTATGCATTTGGCCAATACAAAAAAAATGCAGTAAAGATGAATTAGTCATTGATAGAAGAAATTTAGGGAAAATATAGACCCTACCCTAATACACAATTAAGGAAAAGCCAATGCTCTTAACTTGAATAAGGCGTCCCGCTAAGACAGAAGTTTGTTAGCCCAACAGTTTAATGAAGAGGTAATTTTACTATATAGGGATAAGAAATTTGCTTTGATAATTCTTGAGGTGTAGAGAGGCAGACTCAAGTAGAGAGAACCCTTTTCCATGGGCTGCATGGCAATCAAAGAGTACAAACTAGAGGAGACAACATCAGATATACCAGCAAACATAACCTAAGACTTAAAACGAATTAAGTTTAAGACTTGTCATGGAGTGAGAAGTATTCAATTTATCAAGAATAGTAACGAACGAGGAGTCATCCGGTTTGGTAAACTTCATAATATCATCCGCAAAGAGGAGAGTTGTTATAGATATATCTTTGCATTTAGGGTGATATTGGATCATGTCATGATCATATTTGTCCTTAGACAAGGTAGTCAAAAGCTTCATTACCAAAATGAAAATGTATGATGATATAGGATTGCCCTGACGAATGCCTTGCAAACTCCTAAAAAACTAGATGTTTTCCATTGTAAACCATGGAAAAATAAGGAGTATAAATACATCTATATATCCAAGAAGCAAAAGGTATTTGGGAGGTTCATCCTATCCACGATTCTAACAATAGAGGTCCACTCAATGCTATCTTAAGCTTTACTTATATCCAATTTTAATAGGAAAGAAGGAGAAGCATTACTTCGGCAATATCCTTTTATTAATTCATGGGTAAAAATGACATTATCAAGAGTGTTAGGATCAGGTAAGAAAGCAGCTTGATTGTTAGAAATCAACGAGGGGAGAACAACAAGTAATCTGTTGGAAAGAATCTTGAATATACATTTATTAGTGACATTGCAACATGAGACTGGCTTGAAGGAAGAGACTGATGTAGGGTTTTTGCTTTTAGGAATTAAGAATAGGTCAATGGCATTCACTTTAGAGAGCATTTTGCACTTATAAAAAAAATATGGATAGCTTTAAAGAAGTTAGTGGCTATAATATCCCAAGAAGACAGAAAGAAATTGACATTAAACCCATCAGGACCTCCACTTGATTTTTTATTCATGGAAACGAGAGCCTTATTTATTTCAACATCCGTTCATTTGACAGTTAATAATTCAGCTTGGGAAGCAGAGAGATATGGCAAAGCAAACGTCATCGATAAGGAATAGGTTAAGGATGAAGGCATTACCATTTCCAAGCAGATCAAAGAAATAATTGAGTAAAGCAGCATCAACAGTTTTAGGAGTGTCAAAATAGGTACCTTCCTCATCAATTATGTTAAATAAATTCTTTCGATTACTTTACTTTTACTACAACATGAAAAAACTGAGTGTTCCTATCTCCATCATGCTTTCACTTCAAGTTCAGCTATTGTCTTTTCATGCTAGCTTCAGTTTCAAGAGCCCTATTGTAACACCCCTAAGTCCCACATGGTGGAAGCCTGTATGAAGTGGGTACTTATATAGTAGAGCCCATCTCTTACTAATGTCGAGGCCTTTTGAGGAACAAAACCCCACATCTATATAGTGGCTAAGTTGGGGACAATATCTTACATGAACGGAGGTGCAGGTTGTTACAGTGGTATAAGAGCCAATACCCAGCCAGAATTGTGGCTCCTGTGTGGACCACAGTGCCTAGGGAGGTGTATGTGAGCCAACAGGGACGTTGGGCTCTGTAGGAGGGGAGAATGTAACACCCCTAAGTCCCACATCGTGGAAGCCAGTATAAAGTGGGTACTTATATAGTAGAGCCCATCTCTTACTAATGCCGAGGCCATTTTAGGAACAAAACCCCACACCTATATGGTGGCTAAGTTGGGGACGATATCTTATGTGAACGGAGGTGCGGGTTGTTACACCTATTAAGATGGTAAGCACAGGATCATCAGGATTATTGATCATATTATTTTAGGCCTATAACAAGGAGATTTTTAATTGATCAGGTAACTTTGAACCATTCCTAAATTTTGAGCTAGCCTAACACCTTAGGACATGCTTAGCTTCCTTAAGCTTCCTGCAAAGAACAAAATAGGATTACCAAAGAAAAGAGGAGACCAAGAAATGAAAATTTTAGCATAGAACTCAAGATCAAGGATCCAAGAGTTATAAAATTTGAAGCTTTTTTTTTCCTTTTCATAGGCATTCCTGAGGTAAGGAGAATTGGGGAGTAGTCAGAGAGGGAAGGATGGGGAAGATTAGCATGGAGATTAGGCCTAGGTAGTAAGGCTTTGTAATTACAATATGCACGGTTAATGTTCGTGAATGTTCTCACACCCCTCCTGCTCCTATTATCCAAGTGAATTGGGCCCTAGATCTTCCAAAGCAGAAGAGATCAGAGTCGTTCACATCAATTTTAAAAGGTAGGATGTCCCTAGGAAGCAAAGGAAGCCCACCATAGTGATCATTTGTTGACACAACTTTTTGCAAGGCTGTCACAACTCGAATTCTATCAAGATAACTACTCAGGACTTAAGTATAAACTTCTGCTGATTGGCATTCACTTGAATGAAGTGACAAAGTGTCGGAAAGCTTTGGATTTCATGCACCCATAACATAGGGCTGGGTCCAACATATTCGACCCGACCTGGGTCCAACATAGTCAACCCAACCCGGATCTAACATATTCGACTCGACCCCACCTGGACAGTTACGTGAACATGGATTTGGACCTATTTTATAGGTTAATAACTCAGTTTGAGTTACACTTAGCAACACACATTATGGAGAGACTTTCCCCACTCTCCCACTAGTTCTTCGAGCCCTCCTGGATGCTCGACACGTGGCATTCGACCCGAGCTACCTCAATGCTTATAAATACATGAGGATTGTGAAAGGAGTTTTTTGGCATTCTATCTTCTCGGCCTCCACCATTGCTGAAGTGCAAGGACTTTGTATGTACTTAGGTCGATTTCACGTGTAAAACACGAGGATTTCATGTATAAACATCTCTTTCTCCTCTTTCTATTGTAATACAAGGATGTTGTGTTAGTTGGATCTTATGGATTGTAAGATTTGTATTTGTAACTTCTTAGGATTTAAGAAGCTAAAAGGTGGACATAGGCAAGGATTTTGCCGAACCACTATAAAAATATTGTGTGTCCCCTGTTATTTACTATTTTCTGCATTTTGTGATATGTGTTTTTGAGGATTTCACACTTCATTGGGTGTTAGTACCATTTTTCGGTCTAACATTAAGGCATGCCAGGTAGGGGAGAATGCTATAACTTCTTCTTCTAGCTCGAAAGGAAGCAGATTGCTTGGTTATTAGTTTGAAGGTCAAATGAAAGAAAGACGGAACTCCCGTGCTGAGGATGTTGGCATAGAAGGGGCCATGAACGAAGGAAATCAAGAGGCTTCCTCTGCAATAAGCCATCATTATACATGACTAGAGAGGAAATGGTTGGTATTCTTGCTAAATTGAGATATCAGATGGCATGGCAAGAAAAACTTCACCAGAAACAATAGGAAATGATGGATAACTTCTTTACTTGGATGGGTGGAAGGCCGAACAACCACGATATATCGCTGATCGTGGGAATTCAAAGAGTAACAAATCTGGCTCAAACGGTTCCTGCCCCTCCGGTCGGATCACATGGGACCCCAAGATGAACAGAGGGCAACCATCTTCCTTCAAACAACATGCGACATGATACAACAACTCACAATGTTCCATTCGGGAATGTGGGAATCACTGGAAACCTAGACTCGAATCACCCAACTTCTACTCCCGATAGAATGGTGTCTTTAAAACCAGAATCAACGCAATGTCAGAATGAAGTGCCATGGGTCGAAACTCGAAGACCGACTCGGGTCAAGACATTCGATCAGCGAGCCAGGGCACCTTTGACCTGATTCCCAGAGCCAAGCAAAGGCTCCACCACTCTTCAAAATTCAACCCTAGGAGCACCAGCGTAGAATTGGACGACTGGCTACAGTTGATGATTAACAGAAATCACATTGCTAACGTAATCCAATGTTTTACTGGAGGAAGTACTTCTCAGAATGACGTGGATATTGTCAATCGTAGCTATTCACCCTAGAAATCAGGAATTCCCATAATCCTTCAGATTGGAAGCTACCGTCTTTTGAGCCGTACAACGGCATGACAGGTTCTACTGTACATTTGACATGCTATATGCGCCACATGGATGTCTTATCGGTGTTCGATAACGTTATGGCCAAATGATTTCCCCTCTTCTTGACTGATATAGCTGCTATGTGGTTTAGGCAGCTGGAATATGAATCGATCAACAACTGGAACATATTGGTCACTCACTGTATTAAGCATTTTTGGGTCTACATCTCTCAACCAAAGAACGTCATGTCACTCATTTCAATCAAACAGTGGTTCGATGATACCCTAAGTTTATTCCCTGAAAGATTCAACGCTGTAGTGGCGTCAGTTGATCGACCTAAACCATTTATGGTATTGATGGCAGTTGTATCTGACATTCTGGATAAGTTGGACTTCAAAGTTTCTCTGAACCGAGATCCGCCAAGAGATCTTGGTGAATGTTATTTTGAAGTAGACAGGTTTCTGTGGGAAGAAGATGCAAATTCTGAGGACATTCTCCAAAGAGTGACCAAAAGCCTTACAAGAAGTACAAATTTTAGGTCTCCAAATATACAACACCCTTACAAAGTGAATACTTCCATCAGGCACTTGTACTAGAAATTCATTTGGTAACTCAGATTAGGGCGTGATTTCAACTAAACACTTTGCGAACTCCAGCCTTTAAAGCTTTTCAGTAGATTCATCCACACATAGGAATTTTCTTATTCTTGTTGCTAACCAAGTAACACCAACCAATGACCAATAGAACATTGGGATGTTATACAATTTAATCCAAACAGGTACAGCTCTAATCACACCACTGAAATTACAAACAGAGGGATCCCAACTTTTCAAGGTGAAAAGGTTGTTCCTCATGATAACCGGGTCATATTGAGGATTTTCCTTCTATCTTCAGTAGAAGACAGAATGAAAAGTGTTAGACCAAAATTTGGCTCTAACACCCAAATGCAGTGTGGAATCCTCACAATCACAAATCACAGATCATAAATGCAGCAAATAACAAGGGACACGTGAGATTTTTATAGTGGTTCGGCTCAAACCAAGCCTACGTCAACTTTATATCTTCTTAAATCCTAAGAAGTTACAAGTGCAATGCCATCTCACAATCCGTGAGATCCAATTACATACAGCATCCTTATATCACAATAAGAAAAGAGAAGACATTTATTCAGAAAATCCACGTCTTAATTTGATTTGAGGAAGACATAATGTCCTTGTGTCGTTTGTAATGGCAACCGAGAAGTGTTAGTACCAAAAAGCTGGAAGAAGTCCTTGAAAATGCCTTCCAATGGTGTATTTATAGCCATTTACAGCATGCGGTTCATAGGCCATGTGGCACGCATCCCAAGAATCTTGAAATGTGCTGGAAAAACGTGGAGAAATCCTCTTTAAGTCGCGCCATGCCATGTGCAATGAGATCTGGGTTCATAGGCCATGTGCCATGCCATGCCATGCCACAACCTAACAAGACACTTGAATTTACCAAACACAAGCCATGCTTGGGAAATCTTTCCTGATTCAATTCAAAATGCAAAACCAAAGCAAATCCTGATTGGTTTGTCATCGAGTCCATAGCGTGCTTTGGGGCTACATCCTAACCCCGTACGTGTGTACT
Organism: Allium sativum; assembly: GCA_030737875.1. Taxonomy (NCBI): domain Eukaryota; kingdom Viridiplantae; phylum Streptophyta; class Magnoliopsida; order Asparagales; family Amaryllidaceae; genus Allium; species Allium sativum. Next base: position 382,258,526 of record CM060926.1, read on the forward strand.
CCGATTCAACCAATCGAAACACCTAATGAAAGCAAAAAAATAATCTTAAATCCTAAGAAATGCAGAAAATGAAAGCTGATCTCATCTAGATCAGTTGATGATGATCCCGCGAGAGCTCGATCCAAGACCATTTCCACTCCTTGGGGCAGAAGGTGGTAGCACATGCGTAGGCGCTGTAGGCTGTTTTACATACTCGGGGAGCTCTGCAGGTCTAAACCGTTCCTCAATCAAAAGCAGACGCCTATAGTCATTTGTGTTATGACCATCGATTTCATGAAAGACAATGTTTTCTGGAATTGCATTCCTTTTGCGATGGCTCCCTCCTGGGAGGCTTTGGGTAGGAGATGGAACCCCTTGTATCCATGTACATGTCAATCAGCATTGAATTGAGTTCGGTGTACTTTTGATATCGAGGTCCACTCGGGGGCTGAGAATTTTGTCCATCGTTAGCAGCGGCTATTCCTTTGCCTTTGTCATTGCCTTTTCTAGAATCAGACGGTGCTCCGCCTTTAAGCATGTTGACATCGAGAATAGCCTTCTTGGATTTTGCATCTTCCTCATGCAGAAATCTATCCGTTTCAAAGTAGAATTCGCCAAGATCTCGTGGTGGGTCCCAGAACAAAGAGGTTTTGAACTCCGATGTATCCAGAACACTAGAAACTGCCGCCATCAATACCATAGATGGTTTAGGTCTATCCATAGATGCTACTGCAGCGTTGAATCTCTCAAGGAACGAATGCCGAGTTTCGCTAGACCTCCGCTTGATTGAAGTGAGGGACATGACATTCTTGGATCGAGATATATGGACCTGAACTGTTCAATAAAACGAGTGACCAACATGTTCCAATTGTTGATCGATTCCGGAGCTGGCTGTCGAATCCAAATAGCAGCTATATCAGTCAGAAAGAGAGGAAATCAATTTTCCATGATGTTTTCCAATGCCGATTGAACTTCCATATGTCGTTTATAACACATCAGAAGGATCCATCCTGCTAGTGTATGGCTCCAGAACTGGAAGTTTGAAATTCGGGAAGTTTGAAATCCGGGAAGTTTGAAATCCGGGGGATTGCAGGAATCCCTGATCTCCTAAGTGAAAGGAGTGTGGTAGACATCATCTAAGTGGTTTTGATAAGTCGGCCTCTCGAGAGGCGTTCGATCAAATTTGCAAGTTGATTTCCATCAAGAAGTTGTTGCAGATTGTCTAAGTCAGAGCTGGTGCCCCGGCGTTAAGTGTAAAAGAAGGAAGCTATTGGTGAGCTATTGGGAGCGGGTTATGGGGACTGGTTCGTGGGTCATGGGGGGCGACCGACTAGATCGTGGGTCCCCATCATGAGCCAACCCTTGCTCTACATCACGAGCTCGTTCCTATTGTTGAGTGGAGCTTGCATTCTGGTGTCCATTTGAACCGGAGTTGAAGTCGATCGAGCCTAACCATTTCCAAGAGAAAGAGGGATGCCCCCGAGCTCATGCTGAGCCGCGGGTTAGGTGACCCGATCACGATTGCTAATGAGAACCGCTTCGGTAGCTTCATTTCCAGCAAGTTGAGCATTTCTTGGCCTTCCATCCATCCAAGCGAAGAATCTGTCCATCATCTCATGTTTTTTTCGGAGGAGATCATCTTACCTTGCCATTTGAGCTCTCAGTTCCATGAGAACGTCGCCCATCTCTTCTCTAGTCAAGTATGCTTATGGGTTTTCGTGAGAGGAAGCCTCCTGGCTTGCCTCATTCCTTGCGCCTTCAGTGCCAACATCCTCAGCTCGAGAGAAGGTTTTTTCTTTCTTTCATTTTTCCATTTATCCAATAGCCAAGCAATCTGATTCCTTCAAAGCTAGAAATTGAAGTAGTATCGTGTGCCCCCTTCTGGCGCGCCAAAATGTTAGACCAAAATTTGGCTCTAACACCCAAATGCAGTGTGGAATCCTCACAATCACAAATGATAGATAATAAATGTGGAAAATAACAAGGGACACATGAGATATTTATAGTGGTTCGGCTCAAACCAAGCCTATGTCCACTTTATATCTTCTTAAATCCTAAGAAGTTACAAGTACGATGCCATCTCACAATCCATGAGATCCAATTACATATAGCATCCTTGTATCACAATAAGAAAAGAGGAGATTTATATATGAAATCCTCATGTTAATTTGATTTTAGGAAGACACAATGTCCTTGTGTCGTTTGTAATGGCAGCCGAGAAGTTTTAGTACCAAAAGCTGGAAGATGTCCCTGAAAATGCCTTTTAATGGTGTATTTATATCCATTTACAACAGGCAGTTCATGGGCCATGTGGCACACATCCCAAGAGCCTCTAATTGTGGTGGAAAATGTGGAGAAATCCTCTCCAAGTCGTGTCATGCCATGCGTAATGAGATCAGGGTTCATAGGAGTAGGAATAGCCAAGAGAATAAATCAATATATGAGCAAAAGCAGTTCCAGTCTAGGCAATTCGTGACCCCTATGTGCTCCACTATCGGGTCGTGGCCCAGGGTTCCACCACGAGCCCTAGGAGGGCGAGCCCTAGGATGAGGGCGATCCCTAGGAGGGCGAACCCTAGTATGGGGGCGAGCCCTAGAATGAGGACGATCCCTAGGAGGGCGAGTCGGCAGGAGGGTGAGGTCTGATCCAAATTCCAAGCTATCGACGCTTCGTCACTTCATCCAAGTGGTTGTCAATCCACATTCAAGTCTTGAGTTATTCCAAATGATAAAATTCGTGTTGGGATGATCCTTGCCAAAGGATAGCCTAACAAAAAGGAACAAAAATCCATTTGATTTAACATTAATTGAGCCTTTTAATCACCATGTCTTCTTAAGATGTGTTAAAACTGCATCATACGATAGTGCTTGATCAAGGAAAACCCCACTACCATGTTTTTCCAACTCTCATCACCCACTTTGACAACTGCATCCGATGGAACATTGGCGCTTCCATCGAAGATGAAGGGGATATCAGGTGCCATGAAAGATCCAACATTGCGTAGCTTGTTCAGTGTTCGACAACGAATATTCTATGGATTAGAAAATCATCACGAAGTGTATAAAACCACAAGTGCATGGCGTACAATTGTTAGTACATGGGGAATACGGGTTGATCCACAGGGAAAGAATTAATTATAAATTCTACTCAATCAAATTAAACCGAAATCAATTGAAATTATAACTAAATAAAATTTCGAAATCTAACAAAGTAATTACTACAAAAGTTGAATGAAACTATGCGATTAAATAACAATTTAGGAATAAATCCACTCTCTAGATCACATGAATCAACATAAAATGAAACCGTGATCTCTTTAATTTGGTCACAAGTGTGATTAGTTGATGTGTTTATCCTAAGCATGGTGTATTTGTGCTATTAATTAGCCCAACATAAGCCATCAAACTTTAACACAACCACCAACCCACTTGTTAACTCTCATGAAAATGACAAAAAGATGAAAATCAAATCTGTTTTAAGCATGGCCTATTAACTATTAATTAGAAATATAGGCCATCAAATTTTAGTATAAACAATCACTTCTCTCCCATAATCATATTTCCATTAAGCACAAAAAGAGAACACAAAATCAAATAATGTTGAATCTACATGATTAGAGAGCTTCGTTACCCCCAAAATTGAAGGGATTTAGATACTCATGTATGTTATCATATCAACAATTATAACATGAAACAAGAAACAAAGGAAAAAAGAGCAAAATAAAAGAAAACCTAATTAATAAGAATAAAATAAATATAATCTACTTGCATGAAATGTAAATCTATACTGCTAACATAAAGAAAAGAACATGTAAATAAAAGAAAACTAATTAACATTTCATTAAAAAATGAAAGTTACATAAGAGAGAAATGGCTAAGAAGCCCTAAAAGAAAACAAGAGCTTTGATCCTCCAAACTAAACTAACTAATAAAAAAAGAGAATATTTACATGAACATATGTGGGGTATTTATACATGCTTTAAAATCCTAACCCTAGTCCATAATTGTTGCGAACTACCAACAATACCCTCTTCATGAAGCTTCCATTTTGTCTCTATCCACTAACGAATCATTAAAAGTGCATGAAGCCTATTATGTCTCCATTATCCAATACATTAGCCTTTAATTGTACCATTAATGAAAAGGGATAATGGTTAGGTGGGGTCCTCCACTAAGTGGTGTGTGAATTAATTCCATCTCCATCTTCTTGTGTATGTGCATGCTTACCTTCATATCTTCATGTGCATACCTAATTTTTTCTCCTAAATTCCTACGAGACACATGAAAATGAATAAGTGGATTTTATAAAAATAAATACATGCGCAAATGACCATTTTTCCCAATATGAAGATGAATACATGATAATTTGAGAATTTTAGTTTTTGGTTAAAACATGTAAAAATAGCCCATTATGTTATTTATTTATCTAAAACAAGAATAAATGTGTGAATATAAATGTACACATTTACGTGCACATCATTCAGAAAGAGGGAGATAAACTTCGGTTTAGGATCAAGGATGGAGGAGGTAGAAGTTTGGTCAGTTCGGGCAGGAACGTCAAGAGACGGTGGCACTGGTGGTGGAATGGGGACGGAAGGGGTGGAACAGGTAGTGACGTGATAGGTAAGGGAACGACGACGTGATTGGGCAAGAGATTGGAAGGTTGGGAAGGACAAGGTACATGTAAAGGTGTGGCAGAGGATGCCATGAGAGAGGAAGTTTGGGTAAAACAGAGGATGCCGGGAGATTTAAAAATTCATTTTCTAACTCTTAAATCTCTATATCAACATCTTTAACTTTATCAGCATCTTAAATATTTACCTATTATTGTATAGTCCTATCAATCAATTCTTGTCTATTATTATATACTATTTGTTATATTTGTCTTGATAAAACACTAGTATTTATATTTTATTTTATCCCTAATGTTATTTTCATCAAAATCAAATCCTAAGGTATGAACATAAGGAAGTACGTGACTAGTGTATGGAACGTGAATTAAGTATCAACTATGTTGTTCTGAAGAGAAGTGTGATTCCCCATATTTTCAAGCCTCGAAATCATCAAAAATCATGTACCATAAATTCAAGGATCCAAAAATCATAAAGAAAGAAGAAAGAAATTAGAGGATAGAAGAAGAGTAAGAAAGATAGAATAAAGAAGAAGAAGAAATAAGCAACACATAATAGAATCTCACAATGGAATATATAATATATGATATAACAACAATCTTTACACAAAAGAGAAATTGTAGTTACATTCACATGTCTGTAGATGTACAAAATCATAAATCAGTCAGGATAGTTATAACAACATATACTTACAATTTTTGATACATATAAAAAAACAAACACTAAGCGAGATGTAATAAAAGAATACAAGAATATGCCTTAATCCCAAGCCCTCTCCTAATGCTCCAAGCAATCCAAATCAAATCCACAAAAAAACTCCGTCTGATCTTTGAATTAAGGAACATAACACCTAGATAAATTTGTAATACCAAAGAAGAAAAATTTGCACCATAACAATTTATTTATCTTATAAATTCTTTAGAAAGAAAAGATATCTCATAAGATCATGCCACACATAAACACTGCTGAATTTTTATCTTACGTTATTAAAATAGTGATATTATTTCTATTAACCCATTGTATAAAATCATATTAAAATAAGATCAGAAAATATCCATGACCATTACCATTATTAATCTTCGGGTATGGTAGGCTTTACAAACAAATTAGCATACGCATGTAAGGGGAATGGTTCCATATAATGGGAGGATAAGGGAGTACCTTTCGTATAGTACATTTCTATAGGAATGTACCAAGGAACGACTCTTTCGTAACCCTGCTTATCTAGCAAAATAAAACCTACTACGCTTGCATTTTCGTGGTGCATGGACCAGATAGGAAATCTCCGTGGTTGCAATCAACCTATCCTCGTGCGCTCTAGCATGCATAACACACTCAACATACGAGGGAAATCTAGGATCACGACCACACCATAGTGGGCATGAACCACATAGCCTTATTGGTTACCATGTTTTAGCCATCTCCAGGTGATGAGGCCAGAGGTATCGCTTTACCTTTCACATATCACACATTTCACAATGAGTTCCATATTGCCAATTCTATCAGCATACTAATTGATTCCTAAAAATAACAACCTTCAAGCTTGTATGTCTTAGAGAAGGGTGTTCAGTGTAAAGGGATTGTCTCCTACACCACCAACCATATGTATAATTTAAGAACCATAGATATGGTCTTTAGAAATGCAATATTAGTTACTCTTCCATATAAGTTGTCCAAGAATAGGACAAACGGAAGGCACTTCTTTTACCATATCCTATCTAGAATAACCCCTAGAATTAGTAATAAGTTGTTCTTGCAATAGGAAAAACTATAGAATGTATGGACCATTAATATAGTATAATCCAGTAGTTAAATAGAGACAATCTGTCCTTTTTGTTCCAAAGGTCTACGCCTTCAAATCATAATCATTAGGATGCTTGCACTCTTGAATGCATAAGTCGGTTCTAATTGATTCCCTTGGCCCAACACAATACTTTTAAAAATATCAAATATTTTGATAGTCGGTTATTTAACTATCAATCATACAAAATCATGGTTCAATTCATTTGGGCAATTTACTTGGTCAAACACATCAACAGTCGATAAGTCCCTTCTTAATTATAATTAATACTCATTAATCAAAATCATTTGATTGATTATTAAAATGGGTGCATTTTTTAGAGGTCCCTATTAAGGTTTGAAATTAAAACCACGTCCCTCCCATATAAAATCTTCAAACCCGGTCCCTAGAATTACTTCAGCCTGACACATCTTGAAAGTTCCGCTTCCTCCTTTCTTCCCTTCGCCTCCTCCATTTCCTGCAAGAAAAACAATGTGGCAGTGCATTAAAAAAATTTCTAAAATCATAAAATAATCTCAAAGATCCACGCCAATCGAAAAAAAAAGTTGCATACATGTATGCAACTATTGTCAATAGTTGCACACATGTATGCAACTATTGCATAAAGGGAATTCAGTTAACGTTTTTGCCTACAGATATGTTGCACACATCTGTGCATGTTTTCAGTTTTTTTTGCATGCTTGAATGCAAATAAAAATGAATTGCATTTCACTGTTATGAATTATTGCATCCTTCTATGCAAGAAATGTGCAATGCATGCACATAAATATGCAAATAAATCAAGGCGGAAGGAAGCACTGGAATACATGCACATATGCATGCAACAAAATCAAATATGTGCATAATATGATGCATTTAACTGCACTTTTTCCCCGTTTTCTTGCTGTTTTTTGTTTTTTGCCGTGTTTTTTGTTGTTTTTTGGATTGAATTTTTTGTAGAATGCATAATTTATTTTAATATTAATTTACGATTTTTTTTAATTATTATTTCATGAAGTTTTGAAAAATAGGGACCTAATTTATAATACGTTTATGACCGGATGTGAGCCTAATTAAGTTTGCTTTTAGGGACCTGAGCCTTATTTTCACTATTAAAAATCGATTGTATGTACTTACTTCAACAAAATAAGTTATTCACAAAACTTCTTGTTTCCAAAACAAATCCATACGCTTATCTCGATGGCATAAGTGTATTCACACGATATTTATTTCCAATACTTTGAAAACATATCCATACACGTTTCTCTATGTTACAAGCGTATTCACAAAACAATAACTTCAATACTTAGAAAGCATAGTTGTATACTTACCTCAAAGTTATAAGTAAATTCACCAGTTCATATAGTTTTAATACATAGAAAATATCGCTATATACTTAACTCAAAGATATAAGAATATTCACAAATTACAATCGTTTGAAATAATGTTATGTAGTATATTATTTACTGTAAACTCAAACCAATTAGCATTGAGTAAAAAGGATTCATAGTAATAAGATTGATTATACTCAATACTAATTTCTTTATTCAACACAATATCAAATAGGCCATTTTATAACACTTTTGGCACTCCATTTTCTCATAATTATTATTATCATTAGGATTGTCAAGGTTATTATTACTATTATATTAGCTTATCGCGGTTATTTCCTTAATATCACCTGAGCATTTCATAAACGATTCAAAGCACAATGGATAGAATGGGCATTTCAGTTCTACTCTTACTTCTCACACTTTATCTTTCTTACTACATATATCAAATTAAGGATTTTCTCTTATCACCGCCTCTACTCTTATGCCTTAAATTTGGGTGCCTTTCATCAATCTCTTTGTTTTCGCCATAATTTTTAGTTGTCTTCATCTACCATCTCTATGCTTCTACCTTGTCCCAAATAGGGTATATTTCATTTTTTTGAATCTAATATTGTAAATTATTATCATTGTTCTATCAACTCCTTCTTGTTTATTGGATTGACTTTAAATAATTGTTTTTGTTAAATAATGATGTTTAACATTAAATTGATAAAATATTCTACACACTCTTTCATTCTCAAAAGTCGGACATTTTTTATTCGATCATCTTTGGTTCTTCAAATCTTCCCCTCGGGTAATAGCAGTGTTCGTTTAAAATGTTTATTTTTCAATTAACAAATCTTCTACGTATATTTTTATGATTGAACTTTAGAAAGTATTCTTATTTGACAAAAAAATAAATCATAATTTCGAACTACAACAAGTCTTTTAGATCATGTTATTTCCTGTGAAGATCATGACAAACAATTGCTTTTTTATTCCTTTGATAAGAAGCGCGAAGTTTCATTTTCTCAATATTAAACTGTGACATTATATCCCCATTGTAATTCAAATTTATCTAAGAAAATTTTCATGCCAATCAGCCCATTGATAAAAAAAATCAAAATTTTGTCTAGCAATCACCACTATAATTCTTTTTCTTAATTACTAGCAATCACTCATATAACGTTATTTGAAGGAGAAAGCATGATTAAATTCAATTTTTATTCTTCCTACATATAGAGTGTAAGCTCCCTATATAGTGTCATGTTAAGTTAATGTGTATATATATTCCCGCTTATATTAGCTTTCATGGGTGGTTTGCATACATATCTGGTTATAAACTTGAAAACACGTGTTGTCATTCACATTTTGCTGTCAAGTCAATGCATATATATATATATATATATATTACTTTTTTCAATACAACTATTCAGTTGTTACCTCATTCACTTACTATTGTTTGATCAAAAAAGAAAGAATAAAATTGGTGTTAATAAAGAACTGTTAATGCATGGTAAAAGTAGTGTCATGCACATTAACATGGTGACAGATTTTTTTTACATTTGTATATTAGTCATAGTTTAATTTAGTGAATTTTCCATGATTTTAAACCTTTATGTTCAAATACAACCTTGTTATCTATGCCTAAACCCTGAGTTCTCTTTGATCGGGTTATTGACCTCATCTGAAATCAATTATTGGCATTTTGATGCATTTTCTTTAATCAAAACAAAGTTTCGGTTTTTTTGTAAAGACAGAAAACATAGTGCACAAATCATGGTAATAATTCATCAAATTCATGCTATAAAGACAACAAATAATCATATTTAAGCTAATTGGCCAATTTTATATATGTTACATATTTACTCATCAAAGAAAAACAAAATCGACGGCTAAAACTTCCTCTTTCCTTCCTTTGCAAGCTTCCATCCGAAAATTTTATTACCTCATTTCTAAAGTTCGTTTACACAGGTAGAAATTGGGCGTTAGTTTAGGTTACAATGGAGATAAAGGTATAGAGAAACCTTACCTTATACACAAATTTAAGTCAGGTTAATAATTTTGAAGAAATAAGAATATTTTAAAATTTATTTAGGATTATTTTTAAGTATTATAATTAAGAAAATATATAGTTTATACATATATTAATTTACGCACAAACTTACAGTAACATGAATATGGTTCTACCAGTGCTTCTACATACTTTAATTATACCAGCATACATTGCAGTTTAATGCCACAGAAAACATGCAACTAATAAGAATATGCAACCAATACAAATATTAATCTTAGCTTATTAACTATGTTAGAAATATAGTTTGATAAAAATTTGAGATTAAACCTTTAAGTTGATAAATTATTTTCTTTTGTTTGATCATTAACCTCAAGCAGAGCAGGTTGTACTTGAATCAACTATGAATTCTATTATAGTATTTATTACTTAGAATACATTTTATATTAAGCACTAAAATCTGTTTAGTTTGTGAATTAAAATTCAGAAGAACATGTAAGTAATAAGATTTAAATAACATACAAATTATACCCATCATACCTGGATATGATTTGAAAGCTAATGAACATTCATATCGTTATATATTGAATTTGTAGTGAATTCTCATGCATAAAGAGAATTTATTCAGGCAAATTTTCTTGTGTAAGTTTTGCTTAACCTTTAAAGTTTTAACATTTTTGTTGCATCTTGCGGTTGCGGTTACATAATTATGATTGAAGCATCTAATTTGGTAACATAATTTTCTTTGTTAATGTTGATGTTGAAAATATAAAGAAGAATTTAAAACTAAGAAAAGAAAAATATGTAAATTTAGTTCGTAATTGAACCTAACATTTATAAAATGAATACAAAGTCATCTGCTTGCTTCCATAAACAAATAAGCTATAAAACCAATACTGTTCATCCTTCTATTTTTTCAGTCTAACCTAAATGGTTCCTTTGTCATGTAGTAATATTGTGTACACTTAAAATGCATGGTTTGAATATATCATAAGGTTTATTAACATTTTGCTATTTCCTTGAATGTATGATATAGTGTGGCACTTATATGCCTTAAATACATTCATGATAAATTCACATTTGATTCATTTGTAGCCCTTATATCTACTAAATTTATAATGAGTTAGGACTAGAAAATGTGGCAAGGATGTCTTCTTATCAATCAAACTATTAATGGTTAATTTTCTGATGGCTGTGAACGTTTCATGTAGTAAAGAAATGAAACCTATGTCCATATTCAGGACTTTCATTGTTTTCATTTAGGCATTTAATATAGTTTAGTGCATTGTAGGTTTTAACTTCTACGATAAACCAAAAAAAAAAGTTGAATACGATTTTATCACACTAGTGTTAAATTAGGTTTAATTGGACGCCCAGATATCCACCAATCAACTATAGAGCAAAAACAACCAATTTTACTAAACCCATTGGATTTTAATTTGTCATTGTACATATAGTGAGCCAGTGATGTTAAATTATCACTTATGTTTTACTATAATTGTGGTTCCCACATTGCTGTTTTGTAAATTGTATGTTTAGTTTTGAACTATAGTCTACATTAACAATGTAAGCCTACCATTCTGAAGCTGCAGTATTGCGATTGTAATTTTTCAACCGCATCATGTAACTTTTATTTTCAATTGTAATTTGGATAAATTCGACCTATAAATTTGTTGTGTGAAAATTACCATTTATATAGTGTTTTTGTCATTAAATTATGTATTATTACCGTTGGCATAGATTTTGGTCAATCAAACACAGCACCCAAATCTGGAAAGCAAACATAGAATAAAGCAGTGAATCCAAACACAAAATACTGAAAAAAGTAAAGGACACCAAGAATTTATACTCATTCGGCAAGTCGTGCCTACGTCCACTAAAAGGTAATCTTTATTGTTCATATTGTATGATTATAAGTATTATCATGTTGGTTTATAGAAATGAAGAGAAAAAAGCTGGGTGCTAGCCATGGAAAATATCCTCGCTTATGAGAGCAAAGAGGAAAATCCTAAAGCTCGAAAACATCCCAAGCTAGGTAGATTTATACAAATGTCTCCAAAACAAAAGTATCCTAAGGCAAGCCAAAAAAAATCCATATATCGTATCCTAAAGGGGTACTTATATCTGATAATTAGAGGGAAAGGCAGGAGGTGCATGGGAAATGCGGCCCAAGAAGACCCAAAGCACAAGAAAAAGTAACCGATCCTTGAATACCGGTCTTCGAAGACAGTGGATTTACACCAATCCTTAAATACTGATCCCAGAATATCGATCCTCGAAGACTTAGGAGATTTATGGGATTTACACCAATCCTTAAATATTGATCCCTGAAGATTTTGGGGATTTACACCAATCCTTAAATACTGATCCCCAAATACTAATCCTTGAATACTGATCTCTGAAGATTTAGGGTATTTACACTAATCCTTAAATACAGATCCCTAAATATCGATCCCCAAAGACATAAGGGATTTATACCAATGCTTAAAAACCTATTCCTAATTATCGATCCCTCGAGACTTAGGGAGTAATATTGATCCCTATAATTTTACCTAAAACCCAAGTTTTCGTTATCTCTGTGACTTCATGCGATTCTTTCCGAGTATTCCCAAGTTCGTACTCAATTCCTGAGCACTCTGATAACCAAAAATCGAAAGTGTGATGGCCTTGTAAAAAGGCAGGCCAATGCTTGCTCCCCAAAACATGTCTATCAATGGTAAATGTGTTTTGTAATTTCCAAAAATCCATGAATCCATAAGCTGTAATCCCAGAGAATTCCAAGTAGAATCTCATGATCATTTTGGATCGTATTATAAGAGAAGATCAAATCTAGGTTATCCAAAATCCGAAATTTAAATGTTTGTAAAACCAGAGAAATCCAATCCAAAATTCACGGCCTCGTTGAGCCTTACCAAAGTAAGTATAATCAATACCTGCAAAAAACCAGGTGAATCGTTTTGCCAAGTCCTGACAGAATATCCACATCCAATTGAGTATAGTCTCGGCTCTTCTTAAGCATAATCCATAATTGGGGACCAGTTTATTAAAGTTTAAAATTCCAATTCCATACTTCACGGGTATAATACATACAAGTGAAGTAATCCTATTAAAGTTCCAATAGTTTTGATTAATTACAAGTCCAAAAGAAAGCTAGTGGTCTATAGTCGGGTACAGAGCATGTCTGGAGAGTACATCCTAATCCTGTATGTGAGTGAGCCAACATAGCCATTTTCGATTACAAATTTATTTACTAGGAGATGGATGGTTTATCGATGGGTACAGAGCATGCCTAAGGATTAAATCCTAATTCCATACATGGGTAGGCCGATGTAGCCATTTAAAACCAAAAACTAGAAAACCAAAGTGCCGGAATCCAAAAAGCAAAAGTACAAGCAACCAAAATCCAAAATATAAGAATCGAAAGAGTCCCGAAATATCAAAATCAGTTGACGATGATTCAATGTGAGCTAGGTCCAAGATCACTCCTATTCCGAGTTATAGTGGTTGGTTGTGCTCGTTTCGGTTCTATCGTTCGATTCCTAACATATTGTGCTAGCACTTTACATCCTACACACTACTTAATCATATCCTAAAGATGTCTACACTCGCTTATATTGTTTCCATCTAGCTCGCAAAACAAAATAGTGTTTACAGACATCCCTTTCCCTTTTAGTTGGCTCCCTCCTGGGAGGTTTTCAAAATGGAGCAGTCGTGTGAACATCTAAGTAAATCCCTTTTAAAGAGGAAGTGAGTTCTATATACAAAAGGAATTTGGGTTCCCTCCGTTATTGCACATTTCGATCATTCCGAGATGAAACTTTTCTCTTGTCTTTATCCTTCTTTTTTCCAGATTCAGACAATTCTACACCCTTAGCTATGTTAACCTCATGAACTTCTTTATCAGCTCTCGCATCCTCTTCTCGCAGAAATTTGTCTATTTTAAAAAAAATCACCAAGTTCCCTTGGTAGATCCCGCCAAAATGAGATCTTGAAAATTTGTCCGGAATTCCAGAAACAACAGCCATTAGTACCATAGACGTGTCTGGTCGATCTATCAATGTCATTGCCTTATTAAAACTTTCCTGGGATTTTCACAAAGTTTATCCAGACCTTTATTTGATCATTGTGAGATTCATAACATTCTTGGGTCAAGAAATATAGACCATGAACTGCACAATGAACTTTTGAACCAAAACATTTAGCTTCTAATGCTTTTTGATTCCAAATGCCTAAACCACATGCATCGATGTAAAGTGGAAGCACTCTACCACGACGTTGTCTGATGCTGCTATCACTTCCATATGGCGCATATAGCACATCAAGTGGTAAGTAGGATCCACCCTACCATCATAAGCATCCAATATCGAAAACTTGAAAATCGGTGGGTTCTGAGAATTCCTAATATCCTCAGTGAATAGGTCGAGATTAACATAGTAAAGGTATGAGTGAAACACCACACAAGGGGTAAATCGGCGCATTACATCCGCGATTCGATTTCCATCTCCAAGCAACTGCCTCCAATCTCCCTAGCCTACACTGATACTATGACACCCCATGTCCGTTAATGTCACTCACTAAGGGAATGCATTAAGTTTCGTGAAGCATTGTAGGTAAACATACACAGAATAATTACAAGACAGATACAAATAAGATATCAGCGGTTTCAAATTTTTATTTCAACATAAAACATAATACCGTAGTTCACAATACCATAAGTCATAAAACCATTACAACAAAATATTTCTGTCTTGCATCATCAGAGTACATAGGTATGAAAGAAAAACATTATTCCCCAATAAAAAGAGTAAGCCATAGTAGAGACAAAGACTTGAGCTATACTCCAGAAGTAGCTTCCAGCAAGATAATATCCAATTCCTAACTAAGCCTGGGTGTTTCCTCCCAGAGAACTTAAGGGGGGGGGGGACGGAAGAAAGAGGGAAAAACAAAGGGGTCAGGCATAAAGTCTGGCGAGTCTAGTTACTTTTAGCTAGTAAATAAATAAAGGTGAACATGATAGGAATAAAGTGCGTAAGAGTGGCCACTATATAAATGGCAGGTGTGACAAGGCAAATAAGATAAGGTGTATACATACTTCACTAATGACTACTTTGCACTATTACTAGTATAACTAAAGTTAGATGATCCCTTCCATAATAAGTTGGTAGACTTAGGGTATTTACCCTAACCACTACCCTAATCGATCGGCTCCCTATTTCGTAGATACCCTGTGCTGGCCCCACAGTAGGAGGTATCACTTCCTAAATGGAAACCCAAGAGGTGCACAACCATATCTACTGGTGTCACGGTCGTCTTAGCCCCCTCTACCCATCCCATGCACGCACATCTCCCCGGTCGGTTTGCGCCGTCCACACCGTCCGTCACGTTTGGATCTCTTACAATCAATCAGTAAGCATGCCCTTATCTCCGCCTAGTACGGAGTTCTTTATTTGATAACTACTCCGGACCGGATTACTGGTTGAAATGGGTCCCACACAATATGATACAAGCTCTCCCCTTTGTCTTGTATCCCCACTAGGTTTTTCACTGACTACGTATACCCCTAGGTGTCTTTAATTACATTGTCCTATACCAGTTTTGTTACGCTAAAGGGTGTCTTTAATTACATAACTTTATTCTATTTTTCCACTGGCTATGTATACCATCGGGTATCTTTAATTACATAACCTTATTGGGTTAAGTTTGTGGGCCTATATATCTATATATTACCCACCCCCTCTAATTTACTTAACCCACCCACTACTCATCCAGTTTTACTTAACCCTAACTTAAGTTCATAGTCATACAATCTTTATGAATTAAATTAGGGTAAGTAGTCCAATTCTATTATCATGTCCAATTATGGTTTCATACTGGGTTAGACCTCCCACATTAGTCCTGCAATATGTGGATGCTGGATATGTCGGTCGGGTCCGGGCAGTCTTATTCCACAGTTGGGCCTAACCTTGTGTCTTAGCCCGATTCGTATTTACGTACTTAGACCTCTCACATTAGGTTCAACATTAGTCGTTGTTGGATATGCCGGTCGGGTCCGGGCAGACTTTCACCACTAACGTAACTTAACCTCCTGTCCTAAGTTCAATTACAATTCCTAATTGTAATTACTAACATTCCATTTTTAATTAATTTACCAATTAATTAATCCTTTCCTTTTATAGGTGTCAATACCTATTTTGCAACAATGTTTTGAATTACATAACCATAAATGGTCATATTCAAATTATGCCATTTTACCCAAATTTACTTATGCCATTATAGATGATTATTTCTATGTTTCCCTATTTGAATTATATGTCCGACTTATATAAACATCATATAAAATATGCCAATTATAAATCCCCTTTTCCCCGTTTCCTAACTAACGTGATCACATGTATTTTGGCGTCATCGAGGCTACAAAGTAGCCTCGCCATAACAATAAAAAGGGAGTGATAAGGGTGACAGTTTCAGCACAGTTTTGGCACAAGCATGACAATAAGGTGAATGGACATGTAATCATCATAACAGGGTGAACACAGAGCTGATGAACTTGTGGCAACCACAGTGTCAAAGTCAACATAACATGGTCTACACTTATCATTTAGATGTCTAACAAAATTAGGGTGACATAGTAGCATGATTAGATCTAAAAGGGTGGCATCACATGTCAAGTTTACAACATATCGTGATTACTACAATATAATAGGTGTAAGGTGATTAGCATAAAGGATTAGATCTAAATTAACAAGTTCGCGTTTCCCACAATATAGTTGCAAGTCAAGATCTACATAGTCATCATAGTAGAATGTCCATGATCATATTGGATCCAGGGATAATGACATAATAAACTTGCATAAGTTCATGATTCACAACATATACCCAATTCGTATTCTATCATAATTCACATTTATCCATTTAAACCTAAATGTGACTAGAAACTCACCACGTTAGGTTCAGAAAATTTAGAGGGAGAGAGATCTGAATTCTGAATAGCTAAACTGATTGTAGTAGACTTTGATTCTGTTTCAATTTGCAACCCGACAGCATATGGCCTCTATGATCTCCAATAGGGAAAATAAGAGAATAGGGGACCATATTTATAGCCTAGAACAAATGAAACAGACCCAAAATCAAGTCCAGGTACGTAAAACGAATTCTGCCCAGATCTATCCGGGGGGGTCGACACCTATGTCGACATCCCCTGGGAGGTCGACACCCACGAGCGGGGAATTTTCCCGCTCAGCCTGCTTTGGTCCGATTTTGATTTTTGAATTGTTTTTGAAGGTTCTGGAATTTATTTTATATATATATATATTTATATTTATCTTGTGCGTAAGCAAACTTCGAACCTTCATAACTTTTTCATACGGTGTCGTTTTACGCAAACCAAATGTCCATTATGACCAGAATTTCGAGACAGACGCAATGGCATAGTCCGTTCCCTTTAATTTCGAATGTTAAATTAATTATTATTTAATTTATCCTCTTTTAATTTCGTTAAAATTTGGGGTGTTACATTCTCCCCTACTCAAAGGATTTCGTCCCCGAAGTCTCTAAGTTGGGAAGAATGCATATCCTACCATCCATCATCCATCTACTCATCCAACATCCATTGGCATCCATTTTCCTCAAAAGCCTCTAATGCTTATATGAATATATGCAGAAGTGTGTGTATATGTCCCAACACTAATGCGAAAATGAGTCGGTCTACTAATTCAGTTGACCTCCTTAATGCAATGTATGTTAGTGCCATGAATCCAATATGTATGCAAATAAACCTATTACATCATATAAGTTCTATATGTGTGCACACAAATTTGTCTAAATGCAACATACATATACTAACTCATCCATTTCTATCCATAAAAGAAAACGCATACACATCCATATGTAATATGAAAGTGATTGAGCCGATCTAGTGCCTAATGTGTGTGTACATGCGTCCACAGGAAACCACCAGCAAATACTTGCATCCACTAGCATCCATCAAACATAACATGTTTCAAACACATGTTTTCATCCATAGGACTCCTATCTAAAGGTTGAAAATACTATGAATAAGATATACGCAAATGATAGAAACAAGCACTGATAAAGCTTTTGGAAAAGGAGTTAAGAACATACCCTCGAAGAGAAAAGGGAACGAAGCACGAACCTTATCTTCGGTTTCCCAAGTCGCATCTTCTGGGTTATCTCCCCATTGAACCTTTAGCAACTTAATCTTTTTATTGCATAGCTTCTTAACCTCTGATCCTAGAATACGGGAAGGAACCCGCCTAATTGTTGCCTCCCGTTCCACCTCTACCTCTTCCGATATAGTCGGCTCAACAATTTCTGCGGTGTTATGCAAGCACTTCCGCATATGAGAAACATGGAAAACATCATGAACGCCAGATAGATTTTCAAGAAGCTTTACTCTATAGGCCATTTGGCCAATCCTTTCGGTTATGGGAAATGGTAGGCTCCAACTTCCCTACTGCTCCGAAGCGAATCACATTCGTTAGAGGTGATACTTTGACAAAAACCAAGTCTCCCACTTCGAATTCGATGTTAGTCCTTCTCTTGTCTGCATATGATTTCTGCCTGTCTTGAGCTGTCTTCATCCGTCATCAAATAAGGTCAATCTTTTCGGACATTTCTCTAACTATATATGGTCTAAGTAATAATCTTTCTGTAGATTCCCACCAATAAGTCGGTGATCTACAGGGGCACCCGTACAATGCTTCGAAGGGTGTCATACCGATGCTGGCCTGATAGCTGTTATTATAGGCAAACTCCACCAAAGGAAGATGCTCTTCCTAAGTCCCTCCGAAGTCAAGGATACACAATCTCAAAAGATCTTCAAGAATCCTGTTCACCCTCTCTGTCTGCCCATCGGTCTGAGGATGATAACCAGTGCTTAAGCGCGACTGTGTACCTAATGCCTCTTGCAAACTTCTCCAAAACTCGCTGGTAAAGATGGGGTCACGATCGCTTATTATGCTGGAAGGTACTCCATGGAGGCGAACTATCTCACGAACATAAATCGCTGCCAACCACGATGACATCCTTTTGCTTTTGACTGGAATAAAGTGAGCGCTCTTGGTGAGTCTATCTACTACCACCCAAACACAGGTATTGCATTTCTTCTATCTAGGCAACCCATCTATGAAATCCATCGAGACACTCTCCCATTTTTACTGTGGCACTTCCAACGGATGAAGCAATCCACCGGGCTTCTTTTGCTCAGCCTTGACTTGCTGGCAAACCAAACATTGAGAAACAAATTCAGCCACATCCTTCTTTATCCCAGCCCAAAAGAAAACCCTTTTCATGTCTCTATACATCTTGTCGTCGCCTAGATGAATAGTCATCTTAGAATGGTGGGCTTCTTCTAGGACTATCTTTATCAAGCTTCCAGTCTGAGGAACGCAAAGCCTTTCATCTCGTCACAACCACCCCTTTTCATCTATGGCATATCTACTGAGGTGACTAGAAGTCTCCCCTCTTCTGAGCTTATCCATAATGTCTAGAATCTATGGGTCACCTTGTTGCGAAGCTCCAATCTGCTCCACAAGAGTCGGTCGTATCTCCAAGGATGCAAATAAATCAGGCAAAACTTCGATGGAGGGTCTAAAATCAAAAGCTGATATGAACTCCAAGTTCTCTCTTCCACAAACAAAGGACTCAGAGCCATCCTCTGCCTACTTAGTGTGTCTGCAACCACATTACCCTTGCCAGAGGTATAAGAAATCTTAAAACTGTATGAAGCTAAGAATTCCATCCATCGTTGTTGCCTTAAGTTGAGATCCTTCTGAGAGAATAGGCACTTGAGAGATTTTGATCAGTGTACAACTCGAATCTTTCTCCCAGTAAATAATGACGCCACGTCTTCAATGCAAATACTATGGGAGCTAGTTCTAGATCATGGGTGGGGTAGTTCTTTTCATGAACTCTCAACTGCCTACCCCCATAACATATTACTTTCCCTTCTTGCATCAGCACCGAACCAAGCCCTATACCACACGCATCAGTGTAAACAGTAAACACTTTACTTCCATCGGGCAAGGTCAAGACTGGAGCTGTTGTCAGAGCCCTTTTCAGCCGTTGGAAAGCAACATCACAGTCTATATCCCATGAAAACACAAAATTCTTCTTTGTCAGCCTAGTGAGAGGGGCTGATATCTTCGCAAAGTCCTTAATGAACTTCCTATAGTAACCTGCCAACCCAATAAAGTTTCTCACCTCGGTTACTTTTTAGTAATCTGCCAATCTTGCACTGCAACCACCTTCGCGGGATCTACAGTTATCCCTTCTTTGGAGACTACATGCCCCAAGAATCTTACCTCCTTTCTCCAGAAATGGCATTTAGAGAACTTTGCTTTTAGCAAGTGGTCACGGAGACTTTTCAAAACTTCCCTCAGATGTTGGGCATGCTCTTCTTCGTTCTTGGAGAAGATCAAAATATCATCAATGAAGACTATGCCGAATTGGTTTAGGAATTCCTGAAACACCCTGCTCATTAAATCAACAAAATAGGCGGGTGCATTTGTAAGCCCAAAAGGCATCATTAGCCATACAAAGAAACCGTCCGGGATTCTGAAATCAGTCTTATCTATGCTATCCTCAGCCACTCTCAATTGATGGAACCCTGTAGCTAAGTCCAACTGAGAAAATACTGAGGCACCAACGAGCTGATCAAATAAATCATCAATTCTTGGAAGTGGATGCCTATTCTTTTTGGTGAGCTTATTTAATTCTCTATAGTCAACACACAGACGAAGTGATCCATCTGCTTTAGTCGCGAATACCCACTACAATAAAAACAACTATTACAACTCTAATTTTACAACTGTGCGAAAAGCACAGTGGTAATAAATACTTTTTTACAATTGTGCGTAAAGCACAGTTGTAACAAATGGTTTTTTACAACTGTGCATAAAGCGCAGTTGTAATAAATGTTTTTTTACAACTGTCAACTCTCTAAAGTTGTAATAAACATATATATCACAACTTTTCATTTTATTAGTTGTAATAGATGCCTATTACAAACTTCATGTTTATAATATCTATATTAAATTACTAATTATATTAATATTTGATAATAATTATAAATAATAAACTTAGGAATCAATAATATTTATCAATTATTATTAATTAATTAATAGTTAATAAGTAGTAATTTATTTTTAATAGTTAATGTATGTTAACTACTTATTAACTAATAATTAGTAACATAAGCTTTTAATTGTTGTTACGTATTTAATAGTTAACTAATAACATATATACATAATAATTAACTTTTAATCGTTATTATTCAATTATAACTAAGAAGAAATGAGTAATAATTAATAATAATAATAATAATTTTTTGGCAAGGCAATAATAGCTATTATTATTACATACTACTTAGTATTTGTAACGAAGCAGGTTTTTCAACGTTTAAATATATAAAATTTATTTGAATTTATATTTATAAAATTTGATGTTGGTTGAAATTTGAATTTTTATCTATTTTATTTTTATTTTAAACTGATTTTGTAAGGGTAAATTAAAATTTCATATTCGATTTGAATATTTTGTTAAATTAGTGATGTTTTAAAAAATTTGTTAGAAGACTCTAAATTTTATTTTTCTAACGTAGCTTGAGAAGTTAAATTTTTAGTTTTGAAATTTAGTCGTTTGTTAAAGTGAAGTGATGTTAATGTCTTAAACAAATTGGTATCTATTATTAGAGTGTTATAATTTTTTTTCTTTTAACTTGAGATTTTATTTAGTTTGTGGAATGAAGATTCTTGTTTTAAAAATATAAACATGAGTTTTATTTATTTGATTTTATTATTTTGAATTCTGGTTTAAAATTTGATTTAAGTTGTATTTGGGAAAATAATAGTATTAGTGTTTTATACATTGTATTCGAAATTAATAAATACGGTTTGCCACTTGTTTCAAATTGCTGGTATTCGGTACCACTTGTTAGTTTTTCTCTGAAATTTTGCATGTGTCCTTCCTTTTTGTACAAAAGCATGTTACATTCCTTTTATTTATCAGCCAAGTTCCTTTTCGCCGAACATTATCCCCAAATCACTCTCTGCCCAAATCGAAACCCATGGCCACTGCTTTGCCCTCGTTGCCACCAACGGTGAACCCGCAGCCTTCGCCGTTGTCCAAGTCTCCAAATCGATATGCCTCTCCGTCGCTCCACTGCCGACTCATTGACACTGCGCCGCCTTCCTCAACTTCGACCTCCGCCAACCATTGCAGCTATACCCGACTGAGACCGAAGCTTCATTGACCCCTCTCTTAACCCAAAATCGTTCGCCATCAACGGAACCGGCTTAGCACTCGACCCACATCCACACTGGAACTCTTAAGCAAGCCTCTCTACATGAACCACCACTGGTTAAAGCTCTGCCACCAGGCCGGATCCGCTGCCGTAAACCAGTCCGCCATCTTCATCAACCATTCCAGCAAACAAATCAAGTCGTAGGTACTGTTCTCGTTTGTCGTCACTAATCGTAAGTATAACTTACGATTAAAATTATTTTAAGTGGCCACTTTGCACATACGTTAAATAAAATGGATGGTTGTTGTTCGTTATCAGCTTGGTGACTAAATTTGGGGTATTTCAGTTGTCAATCATTGAGTTTGAGTTCATATGGTGTTGTTAAACACCACCGAGTCTTCATGCATGAATATTAGTAAAAGTAATGACCTTAAACCATACACAGTATGGTAGAAAGGAACTGTATACTATACCGAATATTAGCCGCGACTGTGACAATAAATGTTTTTGAATGTCCACCTCGAACAGGGACTCTCTCCTTTGCTGCATAATCTAAGGGGTCTTTCTACCTTTAATATTTACATGTTAATAGTTTGGCTTAAACTTGAAACGTTATGAATAACTTTAGTTTGTCTGCGTATAAATATTGTATGCATGCCTGGAAATCCGCACTTTAAACTCTGATTTTTGGTTTACATATGGACCTACGGTTCGTTATATGTACTCTTGTTTTAACCAAGTGATTTCTATGTTGGGCTAGAATTCATTTTGTGAGTATGGTACCCTGCGCCTTGAGATGTTTACTGTTGATTCATGAAGCTACTTAAATGATTAATACTATGCCCAGTCACAATGTCATTTTATCTCCTTTAAAACTTTGACTCATTAGGAATCCCCTGGTATCATGCGCTTTTAATTTTTATCACTTATCAAATACTTCAACACCTACCCTGATTTCCTCTTTTAATTGTATACGCTGCTTTGCATGACTTGCGGTTGGCCTTTACTGTTATGAAAATTTACTTGGCCATATAATTTGGTTTAATGCTTAGTTTTATAAGAAAAACCTCCCGTACTGTGCACGTTAATTTTCTGGGTTATATGAGTATTGTTGTATGTAGGAACCAGGTCTGCACATTTTTATTGTTCTCATACATGCTTGTAGTCTGGTGCCATCCCTTTTTGGTATAGATTTCGGCTCGTCCCTTTGCATGTTAAATTTTCTGGTCTGCATTTGTGCTAGCTGCTGCCTTTAGCTTTTCCATATTGGTATGTGCACCCAGGTCAACTGATTTCGTATTGCTATACAGTCCATACTTGCGTCCTTCCACTTAAGTGACGCATGCATGGTTGCTTTTGTCCCTTGTAAATGTATATAGGTTCTGTTCTTGATATTTTGACACCACTTGAAATTCCAGGGTCCCTTGCGCATATTCACAGCTACATGCATAAACTGTGAAGATGTGTAATAAAAAGTAGTGAAAGTATTGACAGTCCATTATATATATTTTTTGGGACAAGTATCAACTATTATTTGCTTGTTATTTTTCAACATATTCAGTAAAACATTTTTAGGAAGTACTGAACTAGTTTTGTGTAGCCAATAAGTGTTTGATGAAGGGAATCATTTGACATGTAATACATTATCTATTTAAAACAAGTGTGCTTTAACAGAGAAGGTAGTCAAACTGATGCAGTGTAAGGATTATGTTAAGAGGACATGTCACCTTCCGGTTAACAGTATGATATCTTTATTAATCAAAATTTTGGGTTTATAAAAGATGACAGTATAATGAAAAAAAATTACATATGTAATACACAAAATAGTTGTTTCTTCACCCATTTTATTCCCCTATTGAACCTTGAAAACATTTTAGTTTGCCTTGCCTGATGCTGTTTTGATTTATGGTTGTTGTTTTGATTTATGGTTGCATGCATGTTGTTCTTTAGTATCTTAACTGACATATATTACATTTTATAAATGGTTCACATTGTTTAACCAGGAAACAAGACAAAATCTTGTATGAAATAGTTAAAGGCTTAGCTCTCTGCGCTATAGTAAATATTAAAATTTAGCAAAAAAATGTCCCTAAAAGTCCAAAACGGCTCTTTTGGAGAAGAAAATCCAAGCAAGTATCACCAGGGTATGTAGAAGTTTGACCCTGGGCTTGCTCAGAGCTAATAGCAGTCCAACCTATGAATAACTTTATCATTTTGTTGTGTAGCGATTTTGCAATTAGATAACAGCTTGAAATTATTATGATATGTTACTTTTATGTGAAATACGTGCATTACCTAATGTAATAGGAGTCTTGCATACATTGAATTTGTCCGCTAATTGAAGTTCAGATTATGTATTGATATGCAGAGAATGGGAAATCTGCTACACCTGCTCATCTGTATTTGACAGGCTACTGAGGAGAAATGGAAATCTAGTTACAAAAAAATTCCTGGATTTGATAAATGGATCATTGATAAAGAAAATAAACCTTACATTGAAGCCTTGGAAAAACCTTGTCTATCTGACAGTAGATGTTGAATCTACAGTTGATGAGCTTGATCCAAAAAAGGTATATTATAGGTGGGTTGGTTGATTGGAACAGATGGTAAGGGATAATGTAACAACCCGTATTTTAAATAACATGTTATAACATAAAATCAAGGCAGAATTAAATGATAAATTCTGAATCAAGGGAAACGGGCTGTGCCATTGCGTTCGTCTCGGAAAAATACGCGAAATAGAGTCCGAGTTTTCGAAAATCGGAGTCCGTATGACCCAGTTATGGCCCATAGAAGTTTTCAGAAAATTTAAATTTAAAAACAGATTTCAAATTCAGCTGGGCAGGCGGGAAAAATTCCCGCCACCCCAAGTCGACTGGGGAGTCGACTTGGGAGTCGACACACCCCAGGCTGTGTCGACTGCCCAGTCGACACCCCTGTCGACTTGGGTGGTCGGCCAGTCTGGCCTGGGTGCACCTGACTTGTTTCTCAAGACATGTTTGGAGGCTAGTGACGTGAATTGATGGCCCAGATCTGAATTAGGGTTAATCCTATGGTCTAAACTAACCTAATCATCTATAAAAAGACCCTAATACCTAGCCTAAGTCATCATAAATCAATCCTACAACTAAACTATGCCAAAATGTTTAATCATGGCCTCCACCCTCTTGTCATAGCCTCAATCTTCATTCATATGAGAGTTCCTAGGCTTGTTTGAGAGTTGCAAAGCTTGATTCAAGGCCAAAGTTCAATCTTTCTTCATTAAAACAAGGATCTTTCTTCATAGAATCAAAGGAGCTTCTTGGAGCTTGTATTCATTTGGGATTTTTAGAGTTGCTAGTGGCTTCGTCTCAATCTTATTTATATTTTATAAGTCTTCATAGCATTGTAAGCCCTATACTACTCTTAGATTCTAACTATGAAGTTAAATATGACATGTTGCAAGTTTGAGTTTGGGCCTAAGTATGATATGTGCTTTGATCCTATCATGTTATGCATAAATTTATTCTATGCATGTTTGTAAGGCTATCACCTTTGCCCTATGCATAGAAAGCTATGAGCTTTGATTTGAAATATTGCATAAAGCAACATAGAAACTCTCATAAACCTTGTGTTATCTTGCATATGATGTTATATGTGAATCACTAGCCACCATCCTATGTCATTTATGATCATGTTTCACCTATTTGCTTAAGTTTGATATCAAGCATATTTTGAGGCTTATGATGTAATATGCAAGTTGCTATCTTGCATATGGTGTTATATGCGAATCACTTGCTATCATCCTATGTCATTCATGACCATGTTTCACCTATTTTGCTAAAGTTGATATTATGCATGTTATGAGGCCTATGATGTAATATGCAAGTTTATGAACACCTTTGCCTCATATGCCACCATGTTTAATTTGTGGCCCAAAACCTTATTGATTATGTCATGCTTCTAAGTTTCCCCCTTTGAGATCTAATTGCGTTTATGCGAACTTACATGCGATGGGGTTATATTATGGGTAAACTAAAATGACATAAAAACATGACTTGAAAATATGACATGAAATATGACATGTGATTATGCTTGAAACATGAACATGGACTTGGACACGACTTCTAGAAAACATGAGAATGGCCAACTCGAGGTTGGGTTGAGTTTGTAGCATAAATCTACCCGGAACCGACCGGCTTAACTAGTGGCTACAAGCAATAGGACCCAATGTGAGTAGTTGGTCATGTTGCACTTGAAACCCGAGGTTAGACCAAGTTGTGGTGTAAATCTACCCGGACCCGCCCGGCTTAACTAGTAACCACAACAAGGTCTAATGTGAGAGGTTGGGTGCATTAAATTAATTAATGCCACATGATAGGGTTAAGTCATGGACCACTTGAATACTTAACCAATTAAACACGATGGGTTGATAGGGTTAAGTCATGAACTTTGGGTACACTTAACCAACTTGACTGGGTAGGGTTAACCACATTTAACCCATTAGAAACCCTAGTTACATGGTCCTTTTCACCAGTAACCCTCTTGATTGTATCATGATACCCTAGGGACTAGGCTAGGGTGGGGCACGATTACTGGGCTAACATGTAAGCGACCAAAACGACGGCTGAGTAGGTGCGCCAGTGTAGGTTCAGGCGGGCTATGGTCGTGCACATGGTCCGGAGTTGAAAAAGCAGACACGGGCACCTGTAGGTTTAGACTGTGTGTGCTTGATTTGTATCCGTGGTTGGCACCCTAGGGCTTGATACACCCTAGGGTGGACCTAGCACAGTTTGACTACACTTCGTGATTGGGCCGTATGACACCGATACTTCACGAGTTAGGCTTTTAGGGAGCCGATCGACTAGACCGTGTTGTTGGACCTTGATCTAGGTCATCTCGGAATGTTGGGCCAAGATTGGGCCAAGGGATCTTTTCTTGTTGATACTTGACATAGATTACTAGTACACACTTGGTGCAACTTAACCTTGTACATGCGATGCCACACTATATCCATCTTGTTAACTCTTCACCATGCCAGTTATCACCCCATGTTCCATCTCTGCTTTACATGTCCAGTTAACTTTATTAGTTTTTATACTAATAGTAGATAGGACTTACCAGTCTTTTTGATTGACCCGTTTTCTTTCGCCTCTTTTCTTCCGTCCCCCCCCCCCCCCCCCAGGTTTGCAGGGTGGGAACACTGTTACCTAGCTGGATCTTTAGCTGCTTTTCTGGATAGCTCATGTATGGTTTAGACTTGAGCATGCTATGGCTTTATCCTACTTTGGGGATAGTTACTTTATTTTTTTTCAGTTTCCAGTTTATGTTCTAGACTTTTTTTTGTGGGAAAATAATGACCAAGTACTTTGATGTAACTTGACTATGGTTTTGAAATGTTAGTTTTATCCGCTGCTTTACTACTCTGTTTTACTTATATGTTCTATCTTGTGATATCTGCATGCATGTTTACCTTGTTTAACGCCCCTCCAAAGCTAGTGTGCTTGCAAGAGTGGCACTGGCGGAGGTGGGGTGTTACATTTGATATCAGAGCATAAGGTTTACAAGATTTGAGCAAAAGTGTTTTTAAAACTTACCTTTTTTGAAAACTATTTTCAAAACCAATTAAGTATTTTCCAGGAAAAGTCTAGTTATTTTAAAAGGCTATTCCCCAAAAGCCATTAGCACTATCCTTCGTTTCCTTGTTCTAAATCTATCTTTTCCTTTTTCAGCATGGCCAATCTTAACCTTCCCGAGGGAGTGACCATTCCCGGATGGTTCCGGAGGTACTTGGAAGCTAGGGCCAACAATGCGGGCCCAACAAATACCCCCACCGTAACTGAGGTTCCTCCTCCTCCTCCTCAGCATCCACAAGCAGATTTCGCAAAGGTTTGCAAGGACTTTAAGGCGATGGGTGGCAAGAATTTCATTGGGACGGAGACTTTTGTGGAGGCACGAAATTGGTCGAAAGAAACTGAAGATCTTTTCGCTATCTTTGATGTGGAATACCGTAGAAAGGTTTTGTTGGCAGCATGGTTATTAAAAGAAGAAGCTGCTTATTGGTGGGAGGTCACCAGTGCCACTAGGCCTATAGAGACTTGGGCCGACTTTAGGACAAGATTTGGGCTTAAGTTTCTATCATCAGCTGAGGCGAATCTGCAATTGGAGAAGTTTATATCTTTGAAGCAAGGGGACATGATCGTGAGGGAGTATGTGAATAAGTTTAACCAGCTCGCTCGATTCGGTTTGGACATGGTTAATACTCCCCAGAAGAAGGCTTTACGCTTTGCACGAGGGTTGAATGAGCCATTACAAGGCTTAGCCCTATCTCATATACCCATGGGGGCCACTTTTGAAGGCCTAGTAGACATGGCATTGCTTCAAGGAGACGATAAGAATGGCAAGAAGGAAGTCAAGGCTAATAAGACTCAAACCAAGAAGACGGACTCCAAGTAGGGAGGAAGTCAGGGCAATCAGAACAACAAGAACAACAAGGGCAACAAGGCCAAGGCAAAGGACCCAAGAAAATGCAACTTCTGTGGGATTGTTGGGCACATAGCCAAAAATTGCAGAAAGAAGAAGAGGAAGTTGGGCGAATGCTTTCACTGTGGAGAGCCTGGACACCTTAGCAAGGATTGCCCCAAGAAGCAAGGACAAGGGCAAGGGCAGAATCAGCGTGCAGGACCTTCTGGAGGGCAAGTGCATGCTCTCAACACTGCTCCAGTTCAGGACCGAGGTAGTATTTCTGTAGAAAGTCTTGTTTATATTTCTGACTTTCCTGTTCGCACTTTATTTGATTCTGGCGCATCGCATACCTTTATTTCTTCTGACATTGTTGAAAGTTTGCACCTAAGTACTAGCCTAGTTGAGGATCCCGTCAGTGTTTCAAATCCAATTGGGGGTTCCGCCCATTTATCTATGATTTGTGTGGATTTGAAGATTTCTATCTTGACCATAGAATTCACGTGTAATGCTTATGTTCTCGGGTTCACGGGATACGGGTTGATCTTGGGCATGGATTGGTTGTCCAGTTATGGAGCCATTCTCGATTGTGAGCATAGGGTGGTGAGGCTTATGACTCGCCTCGGTAATACCCTAGAGATTTCTTGCAACCCACTGGATCCCGTCATGCTATGTTATCTTGAATCTCTTGACTCGTCCATCAATGATCTACAATCTGTAAGGGTGGTCCGAGAATATCCTGATGTCTTTGAAGAGGTTAAGGGGTTACCCCCTAAAAGAGAGATAGATTTTCGCATTTATCTTGTCGATAATGCCAAGCCAGTATCATTTCCCGTTAGGCACATGGCCCCACGAGAAAGAAGAGAGCTCAGTAAGCAAATCAAGGAGCTGCTTGAGAAGAATTTTATTAGGCGAAGCATTTCGGAATGGGGTGCTCCGGTGGTATTCGCTACTAAGGCGGATGGTTCGCTTCGTCTATGTGTTGATTATCGAGAGTTGAACAAGCTGACAAAGAAGAATAGGCACCCTTTACCGAGGATTGATGACCTCTTTGACCAACTTGTTGGTGCTTCTGTTTTCTCTCAGCTCGATCTAGCCACCGAATTCCATCAGCTTAGAGTGGCTGAGGATAGTATTGATAAGACTGCGTTTAGGACTCCATATGGATTCTTTGAATGGCTTGTCATGCCATTCGGTTTGACTAATGCACCCGCCTACTTCGTAGATTTGATGAGTAGGGTGTTCAGGGAGTTCCTTAATAAGTTCGTGGTTGTCTTCGTGGATGATATTCTGATCTTCTCAAAGGATGAGGAAGAACATGCCAGACATCTCAAGGAAGTGATGGATACGCTTAGAACTCATCAGTTGAAAGCAAAGTTCTCCAAATGCCATTTCTGGAGAAGGGAAGTTCGGTTTCTTGGACATATAGTCTCTAAGCAAGGCATAGCGGTGGATCCCACGAAAGTGGTTGCAGTTCAAGACTGGAAGACTCCTAGGAATGCAACCGAAGTAAGAAGCTTTCTCGGTCTGGCGGGCTACTATAGGAAGTTCATCAGGGACTTCGCTAAGATTTCAGCCCCTCTTACTAAGTTGACGAAGAAGAACTTAGTTTTTGCATGGGACTTAGAGTGTGAGCTTGCTTTTCAAAGGCTCAAGAGGGCCCTTACTACCGCTCCAGTTTTGGCATTACCCGATGGCGGTAAGATGTTTACCGTGTACACCGATGCATGTGGTACGGGGTTAGGTGTTGTCCTGATGCAAGAAGGAAGAGTGATATGTTATGGGGGTAGGCAACTTGAAGTTCATGAGAAGAACTATCCCACTCATGATTTGGAGTTGGCGGCGATCGTCTTTGCACTCAAGTCCTGGCGCCACTATCTTCTAGGCAAAAGGTTTGAGTTATATACTGATCATAAGTCGCTCAAGTACCTCTTCTCGTAGAAAGGTCTGAATCTAAGGCAGCAAAGGTGGATGGAATTCTTGGCATCTTATGACTTTGAGATAGCTTATACCCTTGGCAAGGGTAATGTTGTGGATGATGCATTAAGCAGAAGTAGGTTAACTTTGAGTCCCTTGTTTGTTGAGATGAGGAGTCTAGAGTTCTTGGCAACCTTTGATTTCACATTGGCTGTTGAGTCGATGACGGGTTCTTTAGCATCCCTTGAGCTTAGATCTATGCTTCTTGATCAAGTTGGGGCTTCGCAGAAGGAAGATCCACAGATAGTCGAAGTCATGGACAAGTTGATTCGTGGTGAGACGTCTAGTCACCTTGCTAGATATACTATTGATGATAAGGGTTGGCTAAGGCGTGATGGAAGGCTATGCGTTCCACAAGTAGGAGACTTGGTGCATAAAGTTCTCGAAGAAGCACATCACTCAAAGATGACTATACATCCTGGAGGAGATAAGATGTATAGAGATATGAAGCGCATTTTCTTTTGGGCTGGAATGAAGAAAGATGTGGCAGAGTATGTTTCAAAGTGCATGGTGTGCCAACAAGTGAATGCCGAGTCGAAGAAACCCGGAGGGCTATTACATCCATTGGAAGTCCTGCAATGGAAGTGGGAGAGTATTTCTATGGATTTTGTGGATGGATTGCCTAAGTCAAGGAAAGGGAACACGAGCATATGGGTCATAGTTGACAGACTTACGAAGAGTGCTCACTTCATTCCAGTAAAAAGCAAGAGGACCGCATCATGGCTAGCATCTATTTATCTCCGAGAGATAGTGCGGTTGCATGGAGTTCCTTCTAGCATAGTCAGCGATCGTGACCCAATCTTCACTAGCCAGATCTGGAATAGTTTGCAAGAAGCGATGGGTACGCAATTGAATCTGAGTACAGCCTATCACCCCCAGACGGATGGCCAAACCGAAAGGGTGAATAGAGTGCTAGAAGATCTTTTGAGGCTTTGTGTTCTTGACTTTGGTGGTACTTGGGAAGACCACCTTCCTCTTGTAGAGTTTGCTTATAATAATAGCTATCAAGCTAGCATAGGGATGACACCATTTGAAGCTTTGTATGGGAGGCCATGCAGGTCACCATCTTGTTGGTGGGAGACTACGGATAGGCTTATACTTGGGCCCAATATGATACGGGACACATCCGAGAAAGTTGAATTGGTGAGAAGACGGATGAAAGCGGCCGAAGACAAACAGAAATCCTATGCTGACAAGCGAAGGACAGATTTGGAATTCGAAGTGGGAGACATGGTTTTCGTGAAGGTTTCTCCTTTGCGTAATGTGGTACGTTTTGGAGCAATTGGGAAGCTGGCACCAAGGTTCGTAGGACCCTTCCCTATCATAGAGAGAATTGGAAAGATGGCCTATAAGGTGGAATTGCCCGAGAAGCTGGCCGGAGTGCATAATGTCTTTCATGTCTCGCATCTCCGGAAGTGCTTACATGAGTCCGCTGAGGTGGTTGAACCAAGCATTCTTGAAGACGTGGAGGTAGAGAAAGAGGCAACCTTGAGGAGAGCTCCGATTCGTATCTTGGGAATGGAGATCAAGAAGCTAAGAAATCGAGAAGTCAAATTGGTGAAAGTTCAGTGGAGTGAAGCCGAAGAGGATGAAACTTGGGAAACCGAGGAGAAGATGCGTGGGCTTTATCCATTTCTTTTTGAGGGTACATTCTCAACCTCTTTTCCTCTTTAGCATATCTTCCTTTTTGCTATTCATATTTATCCTGTTTATCTTGTTATCTCGTTAACCTTGTCTTGAGAGCCTTAGGTAGAAACCCTTTGGATGAAACATGTATTTGAAACATGTTATGCTTGATGTTTGCAAGTGGTTGCAAGTGTTTGCAAGTGGATACTCGTGGATGCATGATACACATTAGGCACTAAGATCGGCTCACGCACTTTCATATTGCATATGCATGAGTGCTTATACTTATTCATGGATGAAACTTGTTATGCTATCACGTGGATGTTGCATATGGATGAATGTTATGTGCACTCATGTAGAGATTATAAATTATGTTAGGATTTTGCATACATATGGACTCATTTCACTAACATACTTTGCATTAAGGAGGTTTACTGAATCAGTAACCGCCTGATTTTCGCATTAGATAAGTACATATACACACACCTTTGCATATATTCATATAGCATTTAGAAGTTGTTAAGGACATTGACTACACGTGGATGATGTTTTGAGTAGATGGATGATGGATGGTAGGATACGTTCTTCCTAACTTAGAGATTTCGGGGACGAAATCCTTTAAGGTGGGGAGGATGTAACAACCTGTATTTTAAATAACATGTTATAACGTAAAATCAAGGCAGAATTAAATGATAAATTCTGAATCAAGGGAAACGGGCTGTGCCATTGCTTTCATCTCGGAAAAATACGTGAAATAGAGTCCGAGTTTTCGAAAATCGGAGTCCGTATGACCCAGTTATGGCCCATAGAAGTTTTCAGAAAATTTAAATTTAAAAACAGATTTCAAATTCAGCTGGGCAGGGCAGGCGGGAAAAATTCCCGCCACCCCAAGTCGACTGGGGAGTCGACTTGGGAGTCGACACACCCCAGGCTGTGTCGACTGCCCAGTCGACACCCCTGTCGACTTGGGTGGTCGGCCAATCTGGCCTGGGTGCACCTGACTTGTTTCTCAAGACATGTTTGGAGGCTAGTGACGTGAATTGATGGCCCAGATCTGAATTAGGGTTAATCCTATGGTCTAAACTAACCTAATCATCTATAAAAAGACCCTAATACCTAGCCTAAGTCATCATAAATCAATCCTACAACTAAACTATGCCAAAATGTTTAATCATGGCCTCCACCCTCTTGTCGTAGCCTCAATCTTCATTCATATGAGAGTTCCTAGGCTTGTTTGAGAGTTGCAAAGCTTGATTCAAGGCCAAAGTTCAATCTTTCTTCATTAAAACAAGGATCTTTCTTCATAGAATCAAAGGAGCTTCTTGGAGCTTGTATTCATTTGGGGTTTTTAGAGTTGCTAGTGGCTTCGTCTCAATCTTATTTATATTTTATAAGTCTTCATAGCATTGTAAGCCCTATACTACTCTTAGATTCTAACTATGAAGTTAAATATGACATGTTGCAAGTTTGAGTTTGGGCCTAAGTATGATATGTGCCTTGATCCTATCAAGTTATGCATAAATTTATTCTATGCATGTTTGTAAGGCTATCACCTTTGCCTTATGCATAGAAAGCTATGAGCTTTGATTTGAAATATTGCATAAAGCAACATAGAAACTCTCATAAACCTTGTGTTATCTTGCATATGATGTTATATGCGAATCACTAGCCACCATCCTATGTCATTTATGATCATGTTTCACCTATTTGCTTAAGTTTGATATCAAGCATATTTTGAGGCTTATGATGTAATATGCAAGTTGCTATCTTACATATGGTGTTATATGCGAATCACTTGCTATCATCCTATGTCATTCATGACCATGTTTCACCTATTTTGCTAAAGTTGATATTATGCATGTTTTGAGGCCTATGATGTAATATGCAAATTTATGAACACCTTTGCCTCATATGCCACCATGTTTAATTTGTGGCCCAAAACCTTATTGATTATGTCATGCTTCTAAGTTTCCCCCTTTGAGATCTAATTGCGTTTATGCGAACTTACATGCGATGGGGTTACGTTATGGGTAAACTAAAATGACATAATAACATGACTTGAAAAGATGACATGAAATATGACATGTGATTATGCTTGAAACATGAACATGGACTTGGACATGACTTCTAGAAAACATGAGAATGGCCAACTCGAGGTTGGGTTGAGTTTGTAGCATAAATCTACCCGGAACCGACCGGCTTAACTAGTGGCTACAAGCAATAGGACCCAATGTGAGTAGTTGGTCATGTTGCACTTGAAACCCGAGGTTAGACCAAGTTGTGGTGTAAAGCTACCCGGACCCGCCCGGCTTAACTAGTAACCACAACAAGGTCTAATGTGAGAGGTTGGGTGCATTAAATTAATTAATGCCACATGATAGGGTTAAGTCATGGACCACTTGAATACTTAACCAATTAAACACGATGGGTTGATAGGGTTAAGTCATGAACTATGGGCACACTTAACCAACTTGACTGGGTAGGGTTAACCACATTTAACCCGTTAGAAACCCTAGTTACATAGTCCTTTTCACCAGTAACCCTCTTGATTGTATCATGATACCCTAGGGACTAGGCTAGAGTGGGGCACGATTACAGGGCTGACATGTAAGCGACCAAAACGACGGCTGAGTAGGTGCGCCGGTGTAGGTTCAGGCGGGCTATGGTCGTGCACATGGTCCGGAGTTGAAAAAGCAGACACGGGCACCCGTAGGTTTAGACTGTGCGTGCTTGATTTGTGTCCGTGGTTGGCACCCTAGGGCTTGATACACCCTAGGGTGGACCTAGCACAGTTTGACTACACTTCGTGATTGGGCCGTATGACACCGATACTTCACGAGTTAGGCTTTTAGGGAGCCGATCGACTAGACCGTGTTGTTGGACCTTGATCTAGGTCATCTCGGAATGTTGGGCCAAGATTGGGCCAAGGGATCTTTTCTTGTTGATACTTGACATGGATTACTAGTACACACTTGGTGCAACTTAACCTTGTACATGCGATGCCACACTTGATCCATCTTGTTAACTCTTCACTATGCCAGTTATCACCCCATGTTCCATCTTTGCTTTACATGTCCAGTTAACTTTATTAGTTTTTATACTAATAGTAGATAGGACTTACCAGTCTTTTTGATTGACCCGTTTTCTTTCGCCTCTTTTCTTCCGTCCCCCCCCCCCCCAGGTTTGCAGGGTGGGAACACTGTTACCTAGCTGGATCTTTAGCTGCTTTTCTGGATAGCTCATGTATGGTTTGGACTTGAGCATGCTATGGCTTTATCCTACTTTGGGGATAGTTACTTTATTTTTTTTCAGTTTCCAGTTTATGTTCTAGACTTTGTTTTGTGGGAAAATAATGACCAAGTACTTTGATGTAACTTGACTATGGTTTTGAAATGTTAGTTTTATCCGCTGCTTTACTACTCTGTTTTACTTATATGTTCTATCTTGTGATATCTGCATGCATGTTTACCTTGTTTAACGCCCCTCCAAAGCTAGTGTGCTTGCAAGAGTGGCACTGGCGGAGGTGGGGTGTTACATTTGGTATCAGAGCATAAGGTTTACAAGATTTGAGCAAAAGTGTTTTTAAAACTTACCTTTTTGGAAAACTATTTTCAAAACCAATTAATTATTTTCCAGGAAAAGTCTAGTTATTTTAAAAGGCTATTCCCCAAAAGCCATTAGCACTATCCTTCGTTTCCTTGTTCTAAATCTATCTTTTCCTTTTTCAGCATGGCCAATCTTAACCTTCCCGAGGGAGTGACCATTCCCGGATGGTTCCGGAGGTACTTGGAAGCTAGGGCCAACAATGCGGGCCCAACAAATACCCCCACCGTAACTGAGGTTCCTCCTCCTCCTCCTCAGCATCCACAAGCAGATTTCGCAAAGGTTTGCAAGGACTTTAAGGCGATGGGTGGCAAGAATTTCATTGGGACGGAGACTTTTGTGGAGGCACGAAATTGGTCGAAAGAAACTGAAGATCTTTTCGCTATCTTTGATGTAGAATACCGTATAAAGGTTTTGTTGGCAGCATGGTTATTAAAAGAAGAAGCTGCTTATTGGTGGGAGGTCACCAGTGCCACTAGGCCTATAGAGACTTGGGCCGACTTTAGGACAAGATTTGGGCTTAAGTTTCTATCATCAGCTGAGGCGAATCTGCAATTGGAGAAGTTTATATCTTTGAAGCAAGGGGACATGATCGTGAGGGAGTATGTGAATAAGTTTAACCAGCTCGCTCGATTCGGTTTGGACATGGTTAATACTCCCCAGAAGAAGGCTTTACGCTTTGCACGAGGGTTGAATGAGCCATTACAAGGCTTAGCCCTATCTCATATACCCATGGGGGCCACTTTTGAAGGCCTAGTAGACATGGCATTGCTTCAAGGAGACGATAAGAATGGCAAGAAGGAAGTCAAGGCTAATAAGACTCAAACCAAGAAGACGGACTCCAAGTAGGGAGGAAGTCAGGGCAATCAGAACAACAAGAACAACAAGGGCAACAAGGCCAAGGCAAAGGACCCAAGAAAATGCAACTTCTGTGGGATTGTTGGGCACATAGCCAAAAATTGCAGAAAGAAGAAGAGGAAGTTGGGTGAATGCTTTCACTGTGGAGAGCCTGGACACCTTAGCAAGGATTGCCCCAAGAAGCAAGGACAAGGGCAAGGGCAGAATCAGCGTGCAGGACCTTCTGGAGGGCAAGTGCATGCTCTCAACACTGCTCCAGTTCAGGACCGAGGTAGTATTTCTGTAGAAAGTCTTGTTTATATTTCTGACTTTCCTGTTCGCACTTTATTTGATTCTGGCGCATCGCATACCTTTATTTCTTCTGACATTGTTGAAAGTTTGCACCTAAGTACTAGCCTAGTTGAGGATCCCGTCAGTGTTTCAAATCCAATTGGGGGTTCCGCCCATTTATCTATGATTTGTGTGGATTTGAAGATTTCTATCTTGACCATAGAATTCACGTGTAATTCTTATGTTCTCGGGTTCACGGGATACGGGTTGATCTTGGGCATGGATTGGTTGTCCAGTTATGGAGCCATTCTCGATTGTGAGCATAGGGTGGTGAGGCTTATGACTCGCCTCGGCAATACCCTAGAGATTTCTTGTAACCCACTGGATCCCGTCATGCTATGTTATCTTGAATCTCTTGACTCGTCCATCAATAATCTACAATCTGTAAGGGTGGTCCGAGAATATCCTGATGTCTTTGAAGAGGTTAAGGGGTTGCCCCCTAAACGAGAGATAGATTTTCGCATTTATCTTGTCGATAATGCCAAGCCAGTATCATTGCCCATTAGGCACATGGCCCCACGAGAAAGAAGAGAGCTCAGTAAGCAAATCAAGGAGCTGCTTGAGAAGAATTTTATTAGGCAAAGCATTTCGGAATGGGGTGCTCCGGTGGTATTCGCTACTAAGGCGGATGGTTCGCTTCGTCTATGTGTTAATTATCGAGAGTTGAACAAGCTGACAAAGAAGAATAGGCACCCATTACCGAGGATTGATGACCTCTTTGACCAAATTGTTGGTGCTTCTGTTTTCTCTCAGCTCGATCTAGCCACCGGATTCCATCAGCTTAGAGTGGCTGAGGTAGTATTGATAAGACTGCGTTTAGGACTCCAGATGGATTCTTTGAATGGCTTGTCATGCCATTCGGTTTGACTAATGCACCCGCCTACTTCGTAGATTTGATGAGTAGGGTGTTCAGGGAGTCCCTTAATAAGTTCGTGGTTGTCTTCGTGGATGATATTCTGATCTTCTCAAAGGATGAGGAAGAACATGCCAGACATCTCAAGGAAGTGATGGATACGCTTAGAACTCATCAGTTGAAAGCCAAGTTCTCCAAATGCCATTTCTGGAGAAGGGATGTTCGGTTTCTTGGACATATAGTCTCTAAGCAAGGCATAGCGGTGGATCCCGCGAAAGTGGTTGCAGTTCAAGACTGGAAGACTCCTAGGAATGTAACCGAAGTAAGAAGCTTTCTCGGTCTAGCGGGCTACTATAGGAAGTTCATCAGGGACTTCGCTAAGATTTCAGCCCCTCTTACTAAGTTGATGAAGAAGAACTTAGTTTTTGCATAGGACTTAGAGTGTGAGCTTGCTTTTCAAAGGCTCAAGAGGGCCCTTACTACCGCTCCAGTTTTGGCATTACCCGATGGCGGTAAGATGTTTACCGTGTACACCGATGCATGTGGTACGGAGTTAGGTGTTGTCCTGATGCAAGAAGGAAGAGTGATATGTTATGGGGGTAGGCAACTTAAAGTTCATGAAAAGAACTATCCCACTCATGATTTGGAGTTAGCGACGATCGTCTTTGCACTCAAGTCCTGGCGCAACTATCTTCTTGGCGAAAGGTTTGAGTTATATACTGATCATAAGTCGCTCAAGTACCTCTTCTCGCAAAAAGATCTGAATCTAAGGCAGCAAAGGTGGTTGGAATTCTTGGCATCTTATGACTTCGAGATAGCTTATACCCTTGGCAAGGGTAATGTTGTGGCTGGTGCATTAAGCAGAAGTAGGTTGACTTTGAGTCCCTTGTTTGTTGAGATGAGGAGTCTAGAGTTCTTGGCAACCTTTGATTTCACATTGGCTGTTGAGTCGATGACGGGTTCTTTAGCATCCCTTGAGCTTAGATATATGCTTCTTGATCAAGTTGGGGCTTCGCAGAAGGAAGATCCACAGATAGTCGAAGTCATGGACAAGTTGATTCGTGGTGAGACGTCTAGTCACCTTGCTAGATATACTATTGATGATAAGGGTTGGCTAAGGCGTGATGGAAGGCTATGCGTTCCACAAGTAGGAGACTTGGTGCATAAAGTTCTCGAAGAAGCACATCATTCAAAGATGACTATACATCCTGGAGGAGATAAGATGTATAGAGATATGAAGCGCATTTTCTTTTGGGCTGGAATGAAGAAAGATGTGGCAGAGTATGTTTCAAAGTGCATGGTGTGCCAACAAGTGAAAGCCGAGTCGAAGAAACCCGGAGGGCTATTACATCCATTGGAGGTCCCGCAATGGAAGTGGGAGAGTATTTCTATGGATTTTGTGGATGGATTGCCTAAGTCAAGGAAAGGGAACACGAGCATATGGGTCATAGTTGACAGACTTACGAAGAGTGCTCACTTCATTCCAGTAAAAAGCAAGAGGACCGCATCATGGCTAGCATCTATTTATCTCCGAGAGATAGTGCGGTTGCATGGAGTTCCTTCTAGCATAGTCAGCGATCGTGACCCAATCTTCACTAGCCAGATCTGGAATAGTTTGAAAGAAGCGATGGGTACGCAATTGAATCTGAGTACAGCCTATCACCCCCAGACGGATGGCCAAACCGAAAGGGTGAATAGAGTGCTAGAAGATCTTTTGAGGCTTTGTGTTCTTGACTTTGGTGGTACTTGGGAAGACCACCTTCCTCTTGTAGAGTTTGCTTATAATAATAGCTATCAAGCTAGCATAGGGATGACACCATTTGAAGCTTTGTATGGGAGGCCATGCAGGTCACCATCTTGTTGGTGGGAGACTACGGATAGGCTTATACTTGGGCCCAATATGATACGGGACACATCCGAGAAAGTTGAATTGGTGAGAAGACGGATGAAAGCGGCCGAAGACAGACAGAAATCCTATGCTGACAAGCGAAGGACAGATTTGGAATTCGAAGTGGGAGACATGGTTTTCGTGAAGGTTTCTCCTTTGCGTAATGTGGTACGTTTTGGAGCAATTGGGAAGCTGGCACCAAGGTTCATAGGACACTTCCCTATCATAGAGAGAATTGGAAAGATGGCCTATAATGTGGAATTGCCCGAGAAGCTGGCCGGAGTGCATAATGTCTTTCATGTCTCGCATCTCCGGAAGTGCTTACATGAGTCCGCTGAGGTGGTTGAACCAAGCATTCTTGAAGACGTGGAGGTAGAGAAAGAGGCAACCTTGAGGAGAGCTCCGATTCGTATCTTGGGAATGGAGATCAAGAAGCTAAGAAATCGAGAAGTCAAATTGGTGAAAGTTCAGTGGAGTGAAACCGAAGAGGATGCAACTTGGGAAACCGAGGATAAGATGCGTGGGCTTTATCCATTTCTTTTTTAGGGTACATTCTCAACCTCTTTTCCTCTTTAGCATATCTTCCTTTTTGCTATTCATATTTATCCTGTTTATCTTGTTATCTCGTTAACCTTGTCATGAGAGCCTTAGGTAGAAACCCTTTGGATGAAACATGTATTTGAAACATGTTATGCTTGATGTTTGCAAGTGTTTGCAAGTGGATACTCGTGGATGCATGATACACATTAGGCACTAAGATCGGCTCACGCACTTTCATATTGCATATGCATGAGTGCTTATACTTATTCATGGATGAAACTTGTTATGCTATCACGTGGATGTTGCATATCGATGAATGTTATGTGCACTCATGTAGAGATTATAAATTATGTTAGGATTTTGCATACATATGGACTCATTTCACTAACATACTTTGCATTAAGGAGGTTTACTGAATCAGTAACCGCCTGATTTTCGCATTAGATAAGTACATATACACACACCTTTGCATATAATCATATAGCATTTAGAAGTTGTTAAGGAAATTGACTACACGTGGATGATGTTTTGAGTAGATGGATGATGGATGGTAGGATACGTTCTTCCTAACTTAGAGATTTCGGGGACGAAATCCTTTAAGGTGGGGAGGATGTAACAACCCGTATTTTAAGTAACATGTTATAACATAAAATCAAGGCAGAATTAAATGATAAATTCTGAATCAAGGGAAACGGGCTGTGCCATTGCGTTCGTCTCGGAAAAATACGCGAAATAGAGTCCGAGTTTTCGAAAATTGAAGTCCGTATGACCCAGTTATGGCCCATAGAAGTTTTCAGAAAATTTAAATTTAAAAACAGATTTCAAATTCAGCTGGGCAGGGCAGGCGGGAACAATTCCCGCCACCCCAAGTCGACTGGGGAGTCGACTTGGGAGTCGACACACCCCAGGCTGTGTCGACTGCCCAGTCGACACCCCTGTCGACTTGGGTGGTCGGCCAGTCTGGCCTGGGTGCACCTGACTTGTTTCTCAAGACATGTTTGGAGGCTAGTGACGTGAATTGATGGCCCAGATCTGAATTAGGGTTAATCCTATGGTCTAAACTAACCTAATCATCTATAAAAAGACCCTAATACCTAGCCTAAGTCATCATAAATCAATCCTACAACTAAACTATGCCAAAATGTTTAATCATGGCCTCCACCCTCTTGTCATAGCCTCAATCTTCATTCATATGAGAGTTCCTAGGCTTGTTTGAGAGTTGCAAAGCTTGATTCAAGGCCAAAGTTCAATCTTTCTTCATTAAAACAAGGATCTTTCTTCATAGAATCAAAGGAGCTTCTTGTAGCTTGTATTCATTTGGGGTTTTTAGAGTTGCTAGTGGCTTCGTCTCAATCTTATTTATATTTTATAAGTCTTCATAGCATTGTAAGCCCTATACTACTCTTAGATTCTAACTATGAAGTTAAATATGACATGTTGCAAGTTTGAGTTTGGGCCTAAGTATGATATGTGCTTTGATCCTATCATGTTATGCATAAATTTATTCTATGCATGTTTGTAAGGCTATCACCTTTGCCTTATGCATAGAAAGCTATGAGCTTTGATTTGAAATATTGCATAAAGCAACATAGAAACTCTCATAAACCTTGTGTTATCTTGCATATGATGTTATATGCGAATCACTAGCCACCATCCTATGTCATTTATGATCATGTTTCACCTATTTGCTTAAGTTTGATATCAAGCATATTTTGAGGCTTATGATGTAATATGCAAGTTGCTATCTTGCATATGGTGTTATATGCGAATCACTTGCTATCATCCTATGTCATTCATGACCATGTTTCACCTATTTTGCTAAAGTTGATATTATGCATGTTTTGAGGCCTATGATGTAATATGCAAGTTTATGAACACCTTTGCCTCATATGCCACCATGTTTAATTTGTGGCCCAAAACCTTATTGATTATGTCATGCTTCTAAGTTTCCCCCTTTGAGATCTAATTGCGTTTATGCGAACTTACATGCGATGGGGTTATGTTATGGGTAAACTAAAATGACATAAAAACATGACTTGAAAAGATGACATGAAATATGACATGTGATTATGCTTGAAACATGAACATGGACTTGGACATGACTTCTAGAAAACATGAGAATGGCCAACTCGAGGTTGAGTTGAGTTTGTAGCATAAATCTACCCGGAACTGACCGGCTTAACTAGTGGCTACAAGCAATAGGACCCAATGTGAGTAGTTGGTCATGTTGCACTTGAAACCCGAGGTTAGACCAAGTTGTGGTGTAAAGCTACCCGGACCCACCCAGCTTAACTAGTAACCACAACAAGGTCTAATGTGAGAGGTTGGGTGCATTAAATTAA
The DNA here is from genome assembly GCA_030737875.1 of Allium sativum. NCBI lineage: Eukaryota > Viridiplantae > Streptophyta > Magnoliopsida > Asparagales > Amaryllidaceae > Allium > Allium sativum. Next base: position 382,300,962 of record CM060926.1, read on the forward strand.
TTAATGCCACATGATAGGGTTAAGTCATGGACCACTTGAATACTTAACCAATTAAACACGATGGGTTGATAGGGTTAAGTCATGAACTTTGGGTACACTTAACCAACTTGACTGGGTAGGGTTAACCACATTTAACCCGCTAGAAACCCTAGTTACGTGGTCCTTTTCACCAGTAACCCTCTTGATTGTATCATGATACACTAGGGACTAGGCTAGGGTGGGGCACGATTACTGGGCTGACATGTAAGCGACCAAAACGACGGCTGAGTAGGTGCGCTGGTGTAGGTTCAGGCGGGCTATGGTCGTGCACACGGTCCGGAGATGAAAAAGCAGACACGGGCACCCGTAGGTTTAGACTGTGCGTGCTTGATTTGTGTCTGTGGTTGGCACCCTAGGGCTTGATACACCCTAGGGTGGACCTAGCACAGTTTGACTACACTTCGTGATTGGGCCGTATGACACCGATACTTCACGAGTTAGGCTTTTAGGGAGCCGATCGACTAGACCATGTTGTTGGACCTTGATCTAGGTCATCTCGGAATGTTGGGCCAAGATTGGGCCAAGGGATCTTTTGTTGTTGATACTTGACATAGATTACTAGTACACACTTGGTGCAACTTAACCTTGTACATGCGATGCCACACTTGATCCATCTTGTTAACTCTTCACCATGCCAGTTATCACCCCATGTTCCATCTCTGCTTTACATGTCCAGTTAACTTTATTAGTTTTATACTAATAGTAGATAGGACTTACCGGTCTTTTTGACTGACCCGTTTTCTTTCGCCTCTTTTCTTTCATTCCCCCCCCCCCCTCCCCCAGGTTTGCAGGGTGGGAACACTGTTACCTAGCTGGATCTTTAGCTGCTTTTCTGGATAGCTCATGTATGGTTTGGACTTAAGCATGCTATGGCTTTATCCTACTTTGGGGATAGTTACTTTATGTTTTTTCAGTTTCTAGTTTATGTTCTAGACTTTGTTTTGTGGGAAAATAATGACCAAGTACTTTGATGTAACTTGACTATGGTTTTGAAATGTTAGTTTTATCCACTGCTTTACTACTCTGTTTTACTTATATGTTCTGTCTTGTGATATCTGCATGCATGTTTACCTTGTTTAACGCCCCTCCAAAGCTAGTGTGCTTGCAAGAGTGGCACTGGCGGAGGTGGGGTGTTACAGATAACATTGAAGAAAGCTACTGAACAAGGAATACAAAGTGCAAAGTTGCCAATTAATTATTATCTGAAGATGTCAAGCTCTCGGGTATGTTTATAATTCTTCAATTGCAAATGGTTTTCGATTTATTTTATCACATTTTATTCTATAACTTAATGGGATAAAACCAATTCGTGAAAATATTGTGTGAAAAATAGCTTGCTTAAATGTAAATTCATGATTTTGTTGTATCTAAGCACATATTTTAAAGAATGAATGCATTTTGTGTAATTAAGAAAATCAACTGGTTAGCTTTGTTCAACATAGTTTAGAGCATTGAATGGTTTGAATATTAGTCATATGACACAAAATATGCAAAAAGAATTAAAATTTAGGCAAAACATACTTGATTACTTCCAAAAAAACAAAATTCAACACAATAGCACTTGCTATAGCACATAGCATGAAATAGTGCATAGCGCAAGCTTTGCGCTATTTTGTACTATTTGCTATTGAGTACACTGCGCTTGACATTGGCTTGCATATCAAGGGCATATTCAAGTCTCCTAGCAGACATTGGAGGATCAACCAATCAAAATAATTAAGACATGCAACATAATGTGGATTCATCTTGTGTTTGTTGTATGAAATGCACCCATAAAATCCATGTTAGGCATTAGTTTCGGTTTTGCAAATGTAATGTGGATTCATCTTGTGTTAAATTTTCTTCTTAAATCATAGATAACAATTTGTTCGATTCATTATATATGTATGTGTATATGTGTGTGTGTGTTGTAGCTTGTGTATAGAATGCAAGTTATGTTTGATGCTATTAAGATTTGGTATTGTTGGCTTAAAAAAACACTTTTTGTTCTTTTTTCTAACAATAGACATATTCTTATGCAATAGGTTTGATCACCGCAGTGAATTTGCACCAAGAAGATAAATGGCGTAAAGATTTCGTTGTCTTCGACTAGTGTACTCCCTTAGGATATGCAACTTTTTGTGGATAACTTGTGCTTGTACTAAGTTACTTTGTAACGGTCAAGTACGTAATAATGCACGAAATGTTGCCTGAAACTTATTGTTTGAAATACTGAATATTTGAGTATTTTAATAAATTAGTTTGCAAGTAACTGTAATATCGGATTTGCTTATGGAGTATTGTTATATTTAGTGTATTGTTCTTTTCAGTTGCAAATGATGTCTATTTTAAAAAAAACTCAAATGTCAATCACAACGGTGCATAACAGTTGTAGTATATTTTATTACAACGGTGTATAATTGTTGTAATAAAGTTTATTACAACGGTGGAAAAAAGTTGTAAAATATACATATTACAACGGTGCTGCAACAGTGCAAAAAAGTTGTAAAAGATATTAGTCTATTACAACTTCTTAATACACGACGGTTTGCCCACCGTTGTAAAATGTATATTACAATGGTGTTCCACCGTTGTAATAGGGTTATTTTGTTGTAGTGACTACTGGAGCACCCCATTCAGTTATTCTTCGTCTGATGAACCCTTTCCCAAGTAGATCCCCTACTTGCTTACTCAGCTCCCTCCTTTCCCTTGGAGCCATGTGGCATACTAATTACGCAACTGGTTTTCATTGTCCACTAGATATATGAGGAAGTCGATCTCATGCCTTGGTGGTAAGCCCTGTAGCTCATCAAAAACATCGTTGTAATCCGAAACCACTGGAACAGATTGCAAGTCCTCTATGGATGCATCTAAAGACTCTAGGAAGCTAAGCATAAAAGACCCTTGGGGGTCACAAGAAACTTCGAGGGTCCTCCCATGACAAGTTAGGAGCCTGACAGCCCTCCTTACACAATCTAAAACTACTCCATATGTGATAAGCCAATCCATTCCTAGAATCAACCCATAGCCCATAAACCCGAGCACATACGCGTCGCATTCAAACTCAACGCCTAACATAGATAATTTCAAACCCCTACAAATCATCGATAAATGAGCCGAACCACCAATAGGGTTTGAAACAACCACGTGATCTACTACAATACTAGTAACTAAGTGCAGAGATTCAACCACAGAACTAGATATAAACGAGCGTGAAGCACCAGAATCAAAAAGTGTTGTAACTGGATGGTTTGAAAGAGAAACTAAACTTTCTATGGAAATTTTTCTACCTCTTTCAGGAGCACTGACGGTGAGAGCATGCACCTGCCCTCCAGAAGTTCCTGCCCTCTGACCCTTTCCCTGTTTCTTCGGGCACTCCTTAGAGAAGTGTCTGACCTCTCCACAATTAAAGCAATTGCCCTTCCTTCTCTTACAGTCCTTGATCAAGTGACCTTCCTTCCTACAATTTTGACATTTCCTCTTATCCTTGCCTTTGACATCTTTCCCTCCTTTCTTTTGCTGTTGTTATGGCTGTTGTTGCTGTTGCCCTTTCTTGGGCCACACCTTCCTATTCTGCGATGTCCTCTCAGTCTTTACTTCCTTCTTCTCTCCCTTGTCTTCTTCATGCATTAGGGCCATATCCACAAGCCTTTCAAAGGTAGCCCCCATAGGAATATGGGACATAGCAAGACCATGCAGAGTCTCATTCAGTCCTTTAGCAAATCGTAAAGCCTTTTTGTGCGGTGTATCCACCAACTCTAGTCCGAACCTTGCTAGCTGGTTGAACTTGTTCACATACTCCTTCACCATCAAGTTCCCTTGCTTGAGCGCTAAGAACCTCTTCATCTATATGCTTCGCTCAGCTTGGGAAATAAATTTCATCCTGAACCTCTATCTGAAATATTCCTAGGTTTCCACCAGACATCCAGCCTGGGTGAGTTCCCAACAAAATGAGGCTTCGTCTTTTAACAGCCAAGCAGCTAACTGAACCTTTCTTCGGTCCTCCACTTCAAAGATTATGAATAAGTCCTCGGACTCCTTAAGCCAATTCCGAGCTTCCACAAATGTCTCATTCCCATGGAATGGCTTCCCTCCCATAGCACGGAAGTCCTTACCGATTTTGGCAAAGTTATCTGCTCTTGGAGGGGGAGGAGGAGGAGGAATGACTAGGGCAACAGGAGGAGGAGCGTCTTTCTGGCCTTTAGCAGGCGTTGTGGCCTCAAAATATCTCCGGAACCATCCGGGTATCGTGACGCCCTCTGGGATATTAGGAACGTTTTGATCCCCAGACATGCTGAAAAAGGGAAAAGGAAGAATTTTAGATAAAGGAACGAAGGATATTACATATGGCTTCTTGGGGAATATTTTCAAAACAGACTTTTCTTTTTCAAAATACTTTCTTTTAAAACCTTTTTGAAAAATATTTTTCAAAACTTTTGTCTAATATGGTAACCTTCAGCTCTGATACCAAGTGTGACACCCCACGTCCGTTAATGTCACTCACTAAGGGAATGCATTAAGTTTCGTGAAGCGTTGTAGGTAAACAGACACAGAATAATTACAAGACAGATATAAATAAGACAGCAGCAGAAATTTCAAATTTTATTTCAACATAAAACATAATATCGTAGCTCATAATACCATAAGTCATAAAACCATTACAACAAAATACTTTTGTCTTGCATCATCAGAGTATATAGGTATTAAAGAAAAACATTATTCCCCAATAAAAAGAGTAAGCCATAGTAGAGACAAAGACTTGAGCCATACTCCAGAAGTAGCTTCCAGCAAGATAATATCCAAGTCCTGACTAAGCCTGGGTGTTTCCTCCCTGAGAACCTGTGGGGGGGGACAGAAGAGAGAGGGCAAAACAAAGGGGTCAGACATAAAGTTTGGCAAGTCTAGTTACTTTTAGCCAGTAAATAAATAAATGTGAACATGATAGGCATAAACTGGGTAAGAGAGGTCACTATATAAATGGCAGGTGTGATAAGGCAGATAAGGTAAGGTGCACACATACTTCACTAATGATTACTCTGCACTATTACTAGTATAACTAAAGATAGATGATACCTTCCACAATAAGTTGGTAGACTTAGGGTATACGTCCGAATGTACCCTAACCACTACCCTAATCGATCGGCTCCCTATTCCGTAGATACCATGTGCTGGCCCCACAATAGGAGGTATCACTTCCTAACGTGGCAACCCAAGAGGTGCACAACCATATCTACTGGTGTCACGGTCGTCTTAGCCCCCTCTGCCCGACCCATGCACGCACATGTCCCCGGTCGGTTTGCGTCGTCCACACCATTCGTCCCGTTTGGATCTCTTACAATCAATTAGTAAGTGTGCCCTTATCTCCGCCTAGTACGGAGTTCTTTATTTGATACCTACTCCGGGTTACTGATTGAAATGGGTCCCACACAATATGATACAAGCTCTCCCCTTTGTCTTGTATCCCCACTAGGTTTTTCACTGACTATGTATACCCCTAGGTGTCTTTAATTACATAGTCCTATACCAGTTATGCTTACCCTAATGAGTGTCTTTAATTACATAACTTTATTCTATTTTTCCACTGGCTATGTATATCATCAGGTGTCTTTAATTACATAACCTTATTGGCTTAAGTTTGTGGGCCTATATATCAATATATTACCCATCCCTTCTAATTTACTTAACCCACCCACTACTCATCCAGTTTTACTTAACCCTAACTTAAGTTCATAGTCATACAATCTTTATGAATTAAATCAGGTTAAGTAGTCCAATTCTATTACCATGTCCTATTATGGTTTCATACTGGGTTAGACCTCCCACATTAGGCCTGCAACATATGGATGTTGGATATGTCGATCGGGTCCGGGCAGTCTTATTCCACAGTTGGGCCTAACCTTGTGTCTTAGCCCGATTCGTATTTACGTACTTAGACCTCCCACATTAAGTTCAACATTAGTGGCTGCTGGATATGCCGATCGGGTCCGGGCAGACTTCCACCACTAACGTAACATAACCTCGTGTCATAAGTACAACTACAATTCCTAATTGTAATTACTAACATTCCATTTTTAATTAATTTACCAATTAGTTAATCCTTTCCTTTTATAGGTGTCAATACCTATTTTGCAACAACAATTTGAATTACATATCCATAAATGGTCATACTCAAATTATGCCAGTTTTACCCAAATTTACCTATGTAATTATAGGTGATTATTTCTATGTTTCCCTGCTTGAATTATATGTCTAACTTATATAAACATTATATAAATTATGCCAATTATAAATCCCCTTTTTCCCTGTTTCCTAACTAACGTGATCGCATGTATTTTGGCGTCATCGAGGCTGCAAAGTAGCCTCGCCATAACAATAAAAAGGGAGTGATAAGGGTGATAGTTTCAGCACAGTTTTGGCATAAGCATGACAATAAGGTGAATGGACATGTAATCATCATAACAGGGTGAACATAGAGATGATGAACTTGTGGCAACTACAATGTCAAAGTCAACATAACATGGTCTAAACTTATCATTTAGATGTCTAACAAAATTAGGGTGACATAGTAGCATGATTAGATCTAAAAGGGTGGTATCACATGTCAAGTTTACAACATATCGTGATTGCTACAATATAACAGGTGAAAGGTGATTAGCATAAAGGATTAGATCTAAATTAACAAGTTCGCATTTCCCACAATATAGTTGCAAGTCAAGATCTACATAGTCATCATAGGAGAATGTCCATAATCATATTGGATCCGGGGATAATGACATAATAAACTTGCATAAGTTCATGATTCACAACATATACCCAATTCGTACTCTATCATAATTCACATTTATCCTTTTAAACCTAAATGTGACTAGAAATTCACCGCGTTAGGTTCAGAAAATTTAGAGGGAGAGAGATCTGAATTCTGAATAGCTAAACTGATTGTAGTAGACTTTGATTCTATTTCAATTTGCAACCCGACAGCATATGGCCTCTATGATCTCCAATGGAGAAAATAAGAGAATAAGGGACCATATTTATTGCCTAGAACTAATGAACCAGACCCAGAATCAAGTCCAGGTACATAAAACGAATTCTGCCTAGATCTGTCCGGGGGGGAGGGGGTGTCGACACCCATGTCGACACCCCCTGGGGGGGTCGACACCCACGAGCGGGGATTTTCCCGCTCAGCTCGCTTTGGCCCGATATTGATTTTTGAATTGTTTTTGAAGATTCTGGAATTTATTTTATATATTTATTTATTTATTTATTTATCTTGTGCGTAAACAAACTTTGAACCCTCATAACTTTTTCATACGGTGTCCATTTTACGAAAACCAAATGTCCATTCTGACCAGTATTTCGAGACGGACGCAATGGCATAGTCTGTTCCCTCTAATTCCAAATGTTATATTATTTACTATTTAATTTATCCTCTTTTAATGCCATTAAAATTTGGGGTGTTACAGATACCCCTGGGTATCTAATCTTGTCTGAGCTATTCGTTGATTACCCAATGTAAACATCTGGTTTGACCCTGACCTGAGGAGCTATCACAGGCACAAACCTAACTTTTTAAACTATAGGAGTTCTTTCGGCATCGAACCCTCATGCACCTGCGCTTAAGCCTCATTTACAACTACAAAATATAAAGTACAACCAGCCAAAGCATCATGAGCTAACCTTCCATGGAGATTGGGGGAGTTTTCCTCTGGTCAAGCCAGATCAGCACTAATCCTAGGATCGACACCGATCTGATAGTAATTCAGGGGAATTGCCCACGAGTCCCGGTGCAACCCTTGAGTGCCACTTGCATCTGTACCAATAATAATTCCCTTGCTTGACGACCATTCTAATCCTTCCATTCGAAAAAAATGCATTCATTTCCTCTTCTTGCCTTCTAAGGAGTTCCTCTTGTCGTTCCACGCGTGTGTGCAAATCCTTACCACTCAATCCATCTCTTCCCAGGTTAAATAGATGGAGGGGTTTCCAATGGAGCAAACCTCCTGGCTTCCTTCCAATCCTTCTCCTTCAGCCTGAGTTGTGGCATATGTCTTCTTCCTTTTCACCCCTATTGAATTTGAGATAAATCTGGTTCCTTATGCAATACAAATCCAAAGGTATTTACCCCTTTTTGACATGCCAAATGTTGATGGTTATTTTAGCAAATCAAACACAACACTCAAATCCAAAAAGCAATCATAGAGTAAAGCAGTGAATCCTATCATAGAATACTAAAAAGTAAAGAACACCAAGATTTATACTAGTTTGGCAAGTCAGGCCTCCGACAATTGTAAGTTAAACTTTATTGTTTATGTTATGGACTGGGATACTGATGATGATGGTTTTGATGAAAACAACCTTGTTTCAACTTTGTTTCAATTATTATCGTTATAAAATATATAATAACAATATTTTCGAGAATATATATGTGTATACATAGGAAATCTATGTAGGTATATATTATTGAAGACTGTACAGTTCATAGAATCTAGATTTCAGAACAGAAGAGTTTAAGATTCAAGACTCATGAGTATCAAGCAATCAAGAGTTCAAGGGTTCAACAATTATAGACTAAATGTGTTTAGATATATTGTCAAAACTATGGTTAGCACAGAATTCTGATTTCAAATTCTTTTTCAAATGATTTCAAAATTATTCACTTGTTTTTTAAACTAGTTTTCTAATGATTTCAAAATTACTTCCTTATTTATAAATATATACTTCTTTATTTTGGAAAATATTTTAGCTCTTGAAATTTATTTTAATTCCTATTTTCAAATTTACGACTTTAACTTAAGTTTTACTTACAAATTTATTACTAGTTTTATTATAATTACTTATTTTTTAAATTTCCTTATTTATATTAAGTTTTATTGTGTTCATAGTTTTATATTTATACTTTTATATCATTTCATATTTATTTTTAATATAAGTTTAAAAAATATATTTTTCTTTAAATAAAATGTTTTAATAATATTGAATATAGTTTTGTTTTAACTCACGAATCACCACAACTCATTTTACACTTTATTTGCTTTGTTTTAAAATTCATTTTTTATATTTACACTAGCATGTGTATGTCAACATAGTATAGGCTGTTTTTTTAAATTTTGAAAAGAAGTGTCTTTTGAATTCAAACCTTTTTTGAAAGGTTGTGGCTATTGGAAAACTACAAATACCTCCAGAATTTGTTTTTTTATGATTTTTTATTATTTTCTTCTTCCTTAATCATTCCACCATTATTCTTCTAAATTTCTTAATGTTCTTCACTTATACTCTGCCATTTTCAATAAAAAAATCATATCATTCTTCTTCTCTTTCAATTCTAAATCCAAGTCTCTTTGAAATTCAAGTGCTACTTAAGAGTTATAGGCTGTTTGTAATCAAAGATCGCATGATCACGTCCTATCAAGTCAACACTCCAAAAACTGATAAGAGAAGAGTATTCTTATGTCCCGTATATTGTGATTAGGTGTGGTTGTGTCTTGGAAATTGATTTGGTGTAAAGTTATAGCCTATAAATCAACTAAGTTTCACTATACTTGGAATCAGTTAGGATGTGCCCATGTAGCCCTGAAATCAAGGATTGTAATTGGATCTGTTGAATAAAAATCCACATCAACCCAGCGTTATGTGAAACTGGATGTAGGGAGTCCCGAACAACTATTAAATCCCGGTGTGTACTTTCCTTTTACTGCTTTTACTTTTATTTTATGCATTTTGTGATTGATTGTGTTTGTTAATATCTGTGATTTGCATACTGGTTTGTTTAATCTTAAAGGATTTTAAGAAATTAACAAATTCCATAGAATACTATTGACCCTCCCTCTAATGTTTAATTTGCCTTAAGATCCCTAACCCGCATCCCCAATAATTAGTATCAGAGCATTGGTTTTCAAAAGTATTCATAATCTAAATTTTGAAAATTTTAAATGGAATTTTTTGAAGATTTTTATAACAATAGTTCAAAATTATGCTTTTCATCAATATTTCATAAGTCTGCATTTAATTTTATTGAAGAATCAAGTTAACTATTGAATTGATGTGTTGTACTAGAACAAAGGTGTTACATGGCTGTTGATGATTCAAAACTTAATAGTCAATTGGTGCAAATCAAAAGAGATAATTGGATAATGGATAGTGGTTGTTCGAGGCATATGACGGGAAGTTCAAACTTACTGAATAATGTAGTCTATAAAGATGGAGGAATGGTCAATTTTGGTAGTAACTCGAATGGATATGTGATTGGCATCGGCAATGTAGGTAAATCTAAAATTCCTACTATTTCTAATGTTTTATTAGTTAGGAATTTAAAACATAACTTGCTTTGTATAAGTCAGTTATTCGTTAAAGGCTGTAAAATTAAATTTGAAAGAGATAAATGCTTGATCGAAGATAATAATTCAAACATTTTTTAAGGGATCAGAAAGAAAAATATTTACATCTTAAGTATGAAAATTTCAAATAGTAACTTATGTCTTTTGGTTAATAAAAGTGACCCCTGGATTTAGCATAAGAGGTATGTTCATTTGAATTTCAAACAATTATCTAAAATCTCTAAATTAGATTTAGTTAGAGGATCACCCAAAATGAATTTCAAATTAGAAAATTTATGTGATGCTTGCCAATTAGGAAAGTTAAGAAAAAGTTCATTCAAGTCAAAAGATAAGATTACAACTTCAAATTCATTATAATAACTTCATGTGGATTTATGTAGTCCATCTCAAACACAATAAATAGACAATAGTAGATACGTTTTTGTAATTATCGATGATTTCTCTAGATTTACTTGGACGTTGTTTCTTAAACAAAAAAGTAATGCTTTTGAATAATTTAAAACATTTGCCAAGGGAAATTAAAATTTATTATCATTAAAAATTAAAACTATATGTAGTGATCGCAGTGGAGAATTTAAGAATGAAAATTTTGAGAGATTTTGTAATAAAAAGGTAATTACTTATAATTTTTCTTTTCTAAGAACTCTTCAACAAAACGGAGAAGTTGAGCATAAAAATAAGACGATACAATAGGGTGCGAGAATTATGTTATCCAATAGTAGTTTAACCAAAAGTTTATGGGACGAAGTAGTTTACGGCTTGCTATATTACAAACAGAGTCTTAATTAGGTCATTAACTAACAAGACTTCATATGAACTTCTGTATAATAAGAAACCAAAGGTATCTTATTTCAAAAAAATTAGGAGTAAATGTTTTATTTTAAATACTAAAGATAATTTAGATAAATTTGATCCTAAATCAGATATAGATAAATTTGATCCTAAATCAGATAAAGGAATTTTTATTGGATATTCAAATAGAAGTAAAGCCTATAAGTTTTTTAATTTAAAATCCCATACCATTGAAGAAACTTTAAATGTATCTTTTGATGAAATTTATAAAGATCTAAATCAAAAACGTAATGAAGATGATTGTGATAATGATAATGATTCAAATAAAATAAATAATGAAATTAATCAACCTAATAAAAGAATTAGACTATTAAGAGATAATTTTGTTGAAAAAACATTAGGAGATATTGAATCTATAGTTAGAACTAATATTAACTAAATAACATGAGTAATATAGCATTTATATCTACTATTGAACCCAAAAATCCAAAGGAAGCGTCATTTGATGATTCATGGATACTTGCTATGCAAGAGGGATTGAATCAATTCACCAAAAATGATGTATGTGAATTTATTCGTAGGCCAGAGGATAAAACTATAATTGGAACTAAATGGGTATATAAAAATAAAATGAATGAATTTGGTGAGGTCATTAGAAATAAAGCACGATTAGTTGCTCAGGGATATTGTCAAGAAGAATGAATATATTCTGACGAAACCTTTGCCCCTGTAGCAAGATTAGAGCAATTAGAATTCTACTAACTTTCACTCATCACAACAATTTCAAACTATTTCAAACAGATGTAAAAAGTGCTTTTCTAAATGGATTCGTTAAGGAAGATGTTTATATAGAATATCCCCCATTATTTGAGGGTGAAAATTTCCCAAACCACATTTATAAATTAAAGAAATCCTTATATGGTTTAAAAAAGAGCTCGTAGAGCTTGGTATGATTGACTAAGAACTTATTTATTACAATCAAATTTTGAAATTGGTAAAGTAGATACTACACTATTATTAAAAGAAATGAAAATGATATTCAACTGTACAAATCTATGAAGACGATATAATTTTTAGATCAAGAAATAATAAAATGAATCACTAATTTTTTTGAAATCATGACAAATGAATTTGAAATGAGTCATATGGGAGAACTTACTTTCTTTTGAGGATTACAAATTAAACAATTGGGTAATGGAATATTTATTAATCAGGAAAAGTATGCTACGGATTTAAATAATAAATTTAATATGGCTGGTGCTAAAGGAAACCCCACTCTTATGGCAAAAAATGAAGCCTTAAGTAAAGAGATTTGTGATGACCGCCCATGGATGTGCTTTGAATCTATTAACTTGAGCCTTGAATCTATTAAGTTGTTCCTCCCGAGAAGTCATCAGTCTTAAAGAAAGAGGATGTTGAATAGTCAAATCATTTTAGAGATGTCAAGATACTTGGATTTTATTTTCTCGTTGAGTTAGGAAGTTGAATATGTTAGTCGCATAGCTGAGTTGTGTCGAGTCGTTGACTCCCACGTGTGATGGCCGACACATAGGTCGTCCAAACAACGTCGTCCTTCTGCGCAAGTCAAGCACGAGATAAGATCAAATTTATGACCTTACGTGATGTTACACGTGTGATTGCAAACCAAACAGTCAGAGAGAGTCCTTCTACCTTCTCTAGTTTCTTTTCTTTTTTGTACTCGGTTGGTGCATGAGCAGAAGTCTGGGTCGATATAACTATGGGTCGGTATATAGACCCGGACTGAGCCTACTAGTTATACCAATTGGGAAACAAAGGGACTCTGGTTTTACTAAGCTACCTTCCATTATCTCCTCTCTTACATTTTCTAATACCTAACCGAAACCTTTTGAAATCGTCCAATCTCCAAGTTAATCCTTATCTCCTCGATCCTAATCATTTAGTTGGGTTTTAATTCAATGAAACCTATGTAAATTCGCATGAATCGGCCCTTAATCCACCACCGATGCGTTAATCTCGTCTCCGATTAGAGAAATGTGGCCATGCTTATCATCGCACTACTGGCAACAAGTGTGATGGCACGACGGTCATGGTGTCTTGAGAGAGGATGTCGAAGAAGCGGTGATTCAAGAACCCATGGGATTTGATGAAGAAGACGGTGGAGTTGAGATTTTTTTTCTCTTTGATCGGGTCGCTCTAGACCGTTGGGGGCATATAATGAATAGTGATGAGCCATAGGTCCCACAATGGCTGGGAAGGGCAGGAGAAAAGTTGTGGCACATGGGAATTTTTGGGTCGGCATAGTCATTGTTCGAGTAGGAATTTAAATGGAGTTGGGTATTCCTCGAAAATATTTCTACGTGTTTGGAGCTCCGGTCAGTATGGTCAAACCGGAGTAGGCCAAGCCGAAAATATTGACCCGGATAAGGTCGACCTAAATCAACTTCCTATCCTACAACACTTCAATTGAATCTGACGATCGCGATAACTTCAAACAAGAAGATAATAATGAATTAAATTCGAATAAGCATCTAGACAATTAGAACAGAGCCTATCGAGAACTTAGAACTACACATGAACTTGGTTGCTTATGACTTTTAATAACCTGTATTATTCTAGTGCTTTATCTTTTCTCCCGTATGTACACTATCACTACATGCACTGCACTACAATACACATAGCGGATCCGGGTTACTCGCGCTATCCATAAAAGTTTTTTTAGATAGCACAGGAAGATGTCCAGATGATACGAAACAACAGGTTTTGAAGTTGGAAGAGGGAAGACAGTCCCGAAGGACCCCGAACTGGAGTCCAGTTCTGATTCTAAGCCAAATGCATGGTTTGAAGTCCAACAACATGAAAAAGAAGCAACCTCATCATCCGAGAAAGATTCTACGTCTGGAGAAGAAGATGAGGAAGAGGGAGCAACCGATGCCTTCGCCGAGTCATCTTTCTGAATAGTCTGCCATATTCTTTTCCTTCCAGCATGGATGAACCAAAAGCTACGACAGCTATGTGCGAAGCATAGGATAACATTCGACCAGAACCGAGTACCGACTCTAAGTGATAATACGGCACAGCCTCCTGAGGGTTTTATGGCCATTAGCCCTCAAATGTGCAAAGTGGGTTGCGTTCCACCTTTTGGTCCTTCCATTGTCAAATTCCTTTATTGCATGGAAATGGCATCCATGCAACTGCACTCAACTTCTTATGTATATCTCTTCTCCTTGTATATTATCTACAGAGAACATCTGCATTGTAAACCCTCCTTCAATGACATTGTCTTCCTTTACAACTTTAACACTGGAAAGACTATCCGTCCTTTCTCTTTTTTTGGTCTGTCGTTGGAAGACAAGTGATGATGGCCGGTGTGAAGACCCATAACTTCCTCGTGAAGGAAAGCCCGGATTACCTTGAGAACACGACAAATCAGAACGCAAACAGAAGAACATTTCATTGTATATTACAACAATTCCATCAGAATACAAGAATATACAGAGTATGAATTGATATTACATAGAAAATATCAGAGATTTAAATTACATTTAAATACATCGCAGCGGAAATAATACAAAACACAACTAGAAGAGATATACGGATACAGAGCTTTCCGGATATCGTTCCAGCTATAGATCAGGATCCTGTGAATATAAATCTACAAAACCAAAACTACTAGCTGCCCGTGTGGAAAATAGGGGCACCCAGAGTTTAGGTTAAAACAATAAACTCCAGGTCAGTCATGTGACTAGTGTGAGAACTAAAACAGTTATTAATCTTTGTTTTTAAAGTTAGGTAAATCAAGGGACCACACCGTATAACACGGAACGGGTTTCCTCCCAAGAATACCAGTGCAGAAAACAAACAGCGCAATGCTAAATAAATAACAATGAAGCTATTATAAGACCCAGGTCCCATCACACAATGCAACGCAAGCCAGAGGATAGGGTTTTCCCTTATAATAGCCAAATATGCTTGATACGTGAAATTTCATCTTATATTATTACTATAAGTGAAGAAAACAACTTCAAATATAAATATATCAGTCATAGACGGCATGGGTACCATATATCATGTCGCCAATACTAGGCTCTACAATCAAAACCGCAAAATGTCATATTTGGAAATTGGATTTCCATCATGGTGGCTCCTGATTCGAAAGATCGATCGCGTAGTGCCATCTACAACGTCTTACGTCTCAGCTAGAGAAAACACCGTAATGCACATCCGCATGATCGCTGCTTTTCTATGAATCAGAAAAGCGCGACATTTAAATTAAATACTGCAAGCGTACAGGTGTGTAGCATACAGGTCGAACACAGGGAGGTGTAATTAATTTAAATGTCGCGCTTTTCTGATTCATAGAAAAGCAGCGATCAAGTTTTTGGCGCCGTTGTTGGGGAGGTAACGATTAAATTTTATTATTTATTTAATTTCTGATTCGTGTTAGTTTTCATTTTTTTTATTTTCTCATTTTTGTTTTCTTATATATATAGAAAATATTCTCAATTAGATGATTTGGTGTTGATTGTTCATACCGTAATCTTCTACACATGAGAGAAAAAAAGGTTGCCAATTTTCTTTTGTTTCATTCCTTCTCACAATTCTTTCCCTCTTTTCAATAATTTAATTACAAAAAAAAAGACAATTCTCTATTGTTGTTTCTGGCCTGCCTTGATTTTCTTCCCTTTCTAAATTGTTTTTTCTTTTTATACTTCTGCGTCAATCTTAAAAAAAAAAAAAAAAAAAAAAAAAAAAAAAAAGAGAACTTGATTGGCAGATTTGATATTAGTTATTGATATTACAATCTCCTAAAAACAAGGAAAAAAATCTTGCCCCTTTTTCTTTTAATTTTCCTTCTTTTTATTTTCATTTCTTCCTTTCTTTTTTTTGTTTGCATTTCTTCCAATCTAATTCCTTCTTCAAAAAGAAAAAAATATATACAAAAAAAGAAACTTGCTAATTTTTCTTCAATTTCTTTCCATCTTTCTACCACCTCGCTGATTTTCACATTTTTCTTTTCCCTTTCCTTTTCTTTTTATTTGTTTCCATCTTTTATCTACAAATTTCTAAAAAAAAAAAAACTTTTGCAATTTCTTCTCTGTCTACTTTGATTTCTTTCTTGTTTTTGTCTTCTTTTATTTCTTTCCTCAATTCCTTCTACCCTTCCTCTCTACTCAAAAAACCTTGCTTTTTTTCTCTTATTTCCTTCCTCTTTTAATTTTTTTCCTTTTTTGTTTCGGTTTTTCCCATTCGTTTCTTTCCCTTTCTTCTTGTTCAAATTTTCATTAAAAAAAACTTGCATTTTGTTTATTTATTTATTTCTTTCCAATTGCATTTCACATTCACCTCCTACAATCTCTCTTTCCATTTTTTTCATTTATTTCTTTCCGTCTCTCTCCTTCATTAAAAAAAACAACTTTCAATTTTCCTTTATTCTTTCCATCTTTCCACTTTCTTTCCAATCATCTGCATTCTTTTTCTTTTTTAAATTTCAAAAAAAAAAGATTCCTCTTTTGCAAAAAATTTTCCTTTCTTCTTTTGTCTTTCTTGTTCTCAATACATTTGATTTCTTTTCTTCTCTTACAAATTCCCTTTCTTTTCAAAAAAAAAATCCCCTTCTAATTTTACAACAATAAACAAAAGAAAAAAAATTCTTTCTATTTTTGTCTTCTCTTTTATTGCTTTCCCTTCTCAATTTCTTTTCCAAATCTTTTACAATTACTTTCCTTCCTTTACAATTCTCTTTTTTTCCTGAAATCTCTCTTCCCATATTTTTTTTTTTTGTCATTTGTTTCTTTCCTATTTGTCCACTTTTTCAATAATAATAAAAAAAGGGAAGGTCATAAAAAGATTCATTCTTTTTTTTCAATTATTTTTCCCTGCTTTATTTCTTCCCTCTGATCAAATACCCCCACACTTCAAAGGCGAGCAAAGCAAAGCAAAATAGTGAAGTTGAATTGTCACCACTACTCAATATTCTCTGGACGGACTGCCATACACCGCTGTAAAATTTCTTTAACTCTACAGGTGCTCTGCTGAAAAGAAAAATATATAGCAATTGCTTGTAAAAATCTTCTGCAGGGGCAGCAGCTTGCTTGTACAATATTTTAATTTTCTTTTATTATTCTGTGACTGTTCTGTGACTGATATTTTTGAATCTGTTTGGGAGAAACGAATTTCCATAACTAATCACTCTCGTCGATTGTCAATTTTAACGCTTGATTTGATTTGCAAAATAATATAATTGAAAAGTGGTGCTTTGTGAAGTTAATTGTCTCGTATAATTGGATCGCGGATATATAGTAGTTCAATTTATTGAACTATTAGCAAAAGAGGTTGCATACTACCCGTAAAACATTGGTCGTATCCCTTAGTATCTATACTATACGTGAACAGCCATAAGACCCTCTTCCCCCTTCTAATTGAGTCAGTTAATTAATAGAGCAAAGCTTATTATTTTATATTATTTTGAAGTGAGAATACTTTCTGTCCTGCCGTGACTTCTTTAAAATGTCTAATTCAAAAAAATCATTGAGAGAAATGTGGGATAATAATCGGAGTAGACATCCGCTTGAAGAGTATGATTTTGAATTACAACTCATGAAGCAAGATTTTCCAAAATTTCGCGACCCAAATGTCAACAATTTTCAAAATGACCAACATTTTCAAAGTTATGATCGAAATGGTGACTTCAATTCAAATTTCAATAATTTCGATTATGGGCCACATCCACATGAAAATAACTTTGAATGTCAAGATAGCTTTGATTAACATCAATATGGGGTTGTAAACCAAAATTTCTAAAGTTATAGCTCATATCAACATCTTGAAAATAACCAAAATTGCAATTTTCTGCCAAATTTCAACAGTTTTGGTTACGAACATAACTTTTATGATCAAAATGATTTCCAATATCATTGTCATTTTTCTGAATATTCAAACAACCACCACATTGGGAATGATATTGATCGTGAAATTGATGTGGACTATAATTTTGAGAATCAAGAACTCCAGAACGAGAGCTTTCAAATCAACGATTCTAAAGAATATCATCTTAACATTCTTAGAGAGAGGGTAGAAAAGCAAGATAGACAGCTTGGTGAAAAAGATAGATAGCTTGATGAACTTCTTTGTTTAATGACATCTTTTAAAGAACAACTTGAACAACAAAATCAAATTCAAACATGCGATGATCCAGAAAACAATCCATTCTTTGCTGATAGTGAAAATTTTCAGATAACAACTTTCGAAACTGAGAATAACGATCTAAATGAAGTTTTTAAAAATTCAAGAAATGATCTGGACTTCGATTCTTTTCAGGAAGAAGATTTAAGTTTAGTTTTTGATCTTCCTCTTCCGGGCTGTGAGAAACTTGAAATTCTAGGAATTGAACAGAATAAAATTGTTGAATTTTTTAATTCAAATTTGGAAAAGGATTTTAAGGAACATGAATTCTTTGGATTGTACGAGGATGAGTTGCCAAATGAGGAAGAAGTGGATTCACGTCACGAGTTCGAAAATTTTAACTTTGAGAAAATTTCAAACAAACTTGAAATTGTCAGTGTCGAAAATACGTTGTCAGTTAATGATGAGAAATGTGATCACATGGTCTTGAACAACACTCGAATTTCAAATTTCACTGAATTTATATACGATCACAAATTTTTGAATAATTACACTGATAAATTTGTTGAACACATGAACCATTTTTGGAATGTTAGTTTGATTGAAAAACTTCATGTTAGGATGACCCTAGACATTTATCTTCTGGACTATAAATCTAGGTTTAAAGATGAGATGGTTTTCAAAAACCTTTGCTTATTAGAAAACATGCCTAGACATAGTGGGAATGGGACTCATAGGGCTAGAACCAAGTGTGGGGGAAAAAGATGGTGGTATTCTTTGCATCGCGTGCACCACAAACACATATATCATTGTATATATGATCCATTCTTACATATAGTTAGATTGCATTTCATTCCACAAATAATTTTGCATCTCATTCACCTTTGGGTACGATCTTTCAAATTTAGGAAACGTTCACAGTGTGAACACTGTTTAGTTCTAGTGTGGGGGGGAGTCTGCATTTCACTCATTTTCGTTTTTTTTCTTTATTTTTCTTTCTTTTCAATTTCAGCCACTTAAATAGGACCATCATGTATTTTAGACTGTACTAACATGCCATTTTTTTTTGAAACATGACTCGTTTTAGATTGATACGGCAAAATAAGTTAAGGATTATTAATCAGTTGATAGTATTTTTTTTCTCTCAACTTAGATCGAATAAGAAATATAATGAAAAGTTTAATTTTGAGGGATAATAGTGTAACCGGTACATAGGGAGATTCTTAGGTGATGGCCATGAAATCTATTCTATATTATAGACTTTGTTTAAATAAGTGGAGGACTTAAAATACTTATATTGGCTTTTCAAATCTTTAAAACTAAGTTGTGTTAAGTTGAATTCGCGTAACTCTCTTTTGTGCTTATATTTTCAAATAATAGTAATCCAAGGGTATCCAACATTGCTTGTATATCAAGCGTTGGTGTGCAAACCCGCCAAGCTCTATCCGACATGTTGTTGACAAAGTCAGCGTTGGAATATCTTGGTCTCATTTTATGAGATTGGACACCTAAGGATTACCGACACATTGTTGACAAAGTCAAAGTCGGCCTGCACAATCCGCCAAGCTCTTTACCTACTCTCCGTTAGTCCGCGAGGCAGTGCATGGGTGGTAAACCTTGGTCTTCTAAGTTAGGTGTATGTACTTAATCATAAATTTTAAAAGTTTATAGAATAAAGAATAAGCGATGATGCCCAAACACTTCTTGACCTTATTGATTTGACTAGCCATACATAAGAAAATAACAATACCACTTTGCAAACTGTGCCAAGCAAACTAAGAATCTATTTCATGGCTGCACTATCTTATCAACCGAACTAACTGGCCAAACTGGAATTTAACATTTGAAAACTTGATTTATATTGAAATTTTGTGACAAGTTGAGGTATCTAAAATAAAATCAACTGACTAGAAATTGTTAATTTAATTTGTTGTACCACTTCAGAAACAAGTCTTGTTTTCATTTTTTTGTTTTTATTTTGCATATGTCCATTGCATTCATGTAGTTTCATTAGAATCATAGCATACTGCATTTAGATTTTGTAGGTAGTATCCGTTGAAAACCCTCACGGGACACCACTCGTCCTATTAGGGACACCTAGAGGTTTAACGGCTTGTTGCATACGCTCAATGCAATCATGTTTCCTACGAAAGTGTGACCTATCTAGTTAGTTTTTAATTTTTGTTTTACTCGAGGACGAGCAAAAGATAAGTTTGGGGGTATTTGATTAGCACAGAAATGTGTTTATTTTGCAAGCGCACAGGTGTGTAGCATACAGGTCGAACACAGGGAGGTAAATTAAAATCAAATTATTTATCTAATCTCTTGGGCGAGTTAGACGAAGCCTGGAGATTTTGTTGAAATAAAAACAAATTGAAATTGCGAACTTAGGATTATCGTTGAATCTAATCAACGATTAATCACTAAAGAAAGTAAATTGCAAAACAAGAACAACAATGCAGAAATTAAAATTGCAGGAAAAGAAGAACAACAAAAAGTAAATTAGGATTGTCGTTGAAACTAATCAAACGACTAATCACTAACAAAAAAATGTAAAATACAATTGGTGTTCTTCCAAAACTAATTGTGAAGACAACACCGATTGGTAAGAAAGAAAAATGCAGAAAATAAAAGAAGAAGAAGAATTTTTATTAGAGTAATGGAATACAGAAATGAGATGGTCGTTACAATGGGTATACATGTGCTTATATAGGTGAACTGAAAAACCCTAATCCTCTAATGGGCCATGACTCAACCTCTTGAAAATAATATCTTCACAAATAAAAGAGATAAAATAAACTTGAAATATTCCATGTAGCTTTCCTCTTTTGATTGGTCATGTGGCAAATTGATTGGCATCATGATTGGCATCTATCTAATCAAATCTTCATCTTTATGTAGAGTAAAAAATGAAAGATTCCCTTTGATTTATCTATGAAGAATACTTCCAATTCTTGAAATATTTATTAGTGTATATCATATATTCATACATATGAATATATATATATACACCATAAATCACTAATCCATAAATTCTTCAAAGCAAGGGAGTCAGTGTGAACGCGTTCCATTCTTCAGCAAAAAGAGAGTTTGATGGGAAAGTAGCTTCTTTTTCTTATCAGTGGTCTTTTATTTAATGAAGGAGACAATTAATCAATGACCTGTAAAAACACACAAAATACCCAAAGTAGCATTTATTTATATACAATAAAGATAAGATATAAGCATAAAAATAAACACATTTCTGTGCTAATCACCGCACTTTTGGGAAATCGAGTATCATTGCGGCTTATGTCCCGGCGAGAGAAAACACCGCTTACCCTATCCCTCTAAGAACTAAGCTCAATCTCGGTCGACCGAATCCACGACACCACTAAGGTGCCCATCCTCTAAAAAGCATACTGATCAAACCATCAGTTTACCACCATACCGGGGTGTGAGGCTTGCGAATCAACGCTATACACAAAGCCGTGCTATATTAAAGCTGTGCTTTGATCATCATCCACCAAACTTTGCTTTTCAACAAAAGTCTGGATCACTGCATCTCAGCATGCCACACTATCAATCCATATTGTACCACTGATTTCTGCCAATATATAACCTCTGAGCTCGTATGTCTCAGAGAAGGGCGTTAAGCAAGAGAAAAATTCTCCACCGCAAAACATATATATATTTAGCAAAGATCAACGAATACAATATAAAGGAATACAATGTCAGACACACCATCCATTTACAAGTCCGTTTTAGGTCTGAATGAAACCGGAGGCACTTTCCTCGCATATTCGTCGATCTCCAAGTACGTCCGGACGGCTACTACTTTAGCCCCCTTCAAGGTAGCTACTCCCATCGTGAGCATCAGTAGCACCCATCCATTCGATGTGAAGATCGTCGATCTTGCACCGTCTTCAATCTCTTCGACTCATCGTCGAATCGGTTATTCAAAATGGGTTATACCCAGACTTTCTGAATAACTCGCGTATCTTAATCAATAAGTGCTATAAAACACAATATACGCCTCATTCCAATTCAGAATATTCTTTTATTCAGATATTCACACTCCTAGGGAAATGTTCCCATTAATTTTATCAAAGATAAATTCTTTTAAATTTATTCTTTAATCTTCCTTTGGATATCATTTCAAACAAGATTATGGTTTTCTAAACTAGTCGAGATTGGCGAACCACACCGAAGTAATTATTTATTTTATTTCCCAATCCCAACCTATTTATCCCATGGAGCAAAACTGTTATTACCCCATAACTAACACCATGGTGTTATCGGTAAATTTAATTACCATTTCATGTTCAAATCTAATTAAAGATTTAACTACCGCTAGCAGTAAAACTGGTGATACTCCCCTTTCGGTCATTTCCAAATTTTGATAATTTAAATTATGAATTCATATTTCAATCTAATTAAAGATTCACTAAAACTCCTTTTACTGCGTTAAAGAACTAATGTCATTTAAAACATAGCCCACGATAAACCCAAATCACATTTTATTTCAATTCCAATTAAATATATTAGAAATTCTGGTTATTTAAAACCCATTTCAAATTCAATTTATTTATTTCAAAAATAAATTGATTTTAATTCTAGTTCAAATCATTTTGATAAAAATCTATTTTTATCTTTTCAAATATGGAGTTTTTCATCCCAGTTCTTACCAAATCATTTCTTATGATTTTACACAAATTATAGATATTTTTAGTAATTTTATCAAGGCCCGTACAGTCGATTTCCATCTACGGCCATCGAACTACACTTACAACGACCTTTTCAGAAATGGATTTGGACATAATTCCAAATCCAACCATTAGATTTCAAATTTCTAATATTCATTCGAAAGCTCTTTTCGATACGAACCCAACGGTTTCGATTTCAGGAGAATCCGACGGTCGGATCTCCCGCAACGTCAATTCGAAGTCAATGGTCGAAATTCGTGAACTGCCGCAGCGCGGCGCGTTCTATTCAGGCCATTATATTATATATATAATATATATAATATATACTTCGTCGACTTCCTTTTTTAAAAAAAAAAATTTATAAATCGTTTTAAATTCGTTTTCAAAACGATTTCAACTTCATTTCAAATTCAAATCAAAATTGAATTTTTCCAATATAAATTTGTTTTAAATTCATTTCAAATTGATTTCAATTCAAATTCGATTCTATTCAATTTCAATTCGAATTCTTTTCTATTCAATTTCAATTCGAATTCGTTTCTATATTCAATTCGATTCGAATTCGTTTTATATTCAATTCAATTCGAATTCACTTTATATTCAATTCAATTCGAATTCACTTTATATTCAATCCAATTCGAATTCACTTTATATTCAATTCAATTCGAATTCACTTTATATTCAATTCAATTCGAATTCACTTTATATTCAATTCAATTCGAATTCACTTTATATTCAATTCAATTCGAATTCACTTTATATTCAATTCGAATTCACTTTATATTCAATTCAATTCGAATTTACTTTATATTCAATTCAATTCGAATTCACTTTATATTCAATTCAATTCGAATTCACTTTATATTCAATTCGAATTCACTTTATATTCAATTCAATTATTCTGTTATTCTATTCAACAAATGAATATTTATTCTATTCAACACATGAATCTATATTTCTTTCAACATATGACTAATCTCAACAAATGAGTACTGTCCACATGTGACTATATTTTATAATATTCTTTATTTTCCCAATTGGAATGAGGCCCAATCAATTACCATATAATGTTAATTATATGGATTCCGCACAACACATGTTTATAATAACAACAATAAATAATCAACCGTCATCCAAAGTGCACAACACAACTGTCTGTCAACCTATCGGTCGACACACAACTAATTATTGGGACTAGTGTACGTCAAATATCATCCCAACACCCGTGTGGGGTTTCACATCAACAAACACTGAATATTATTTGTGTAGTTGGGCGATGTGTAAAATTTATCGTCCCAATCAATATCCTTCAAATAGGTGTACATAAACAAACCGTCCGGTTTATAAATGAATATTTATTTATTCACATTCACATTAAAAATTATATTTTTAACGATATAAAATATTTTTAACGATATAAAATATTTTTAACTATGTAAATATTTTATTTCATTCCACATCACACAACCAATTTTTCACATTAGCGTACAATCAAACAAACAAGCCGTCCATGGTCTGTGGACGACGGGTGTCGGGTGCTGCTAAGCACCGTCTGCATCCTAGTATATATTTTTAACTAGAAATAAAATTAGAGTGAGAAGTTCTCACCTTGGAGATCCACTCCTCCATTCTTATCTCTGAACGGTTTGAATTCAGATTTGTTTTCCCAGAGTACCATCGCAATCTATATCACGCAGTCGATTATTAAAAATCACATTATTATACTGATATTCATACATAAAAAATCATATTTTTATGTTGGTGTTTATATTATAAAAATCATATTTTTATTCCTATACTATCTACATAAAATTCTCATTTTTATATTTTCAAAAATCTGATCTTTATATTTTCAAAACAAAGTATTTTATAGATCAAAACAAAGCAAATTTTGTAGTTTAAGACAAAGCAAATTTTATAGATTAAAAAATCTCTATGCTAATTTTATTTCAAAAGCCATGTATATTTATTTATTTTTAAAAAGAACACATTTCCTATTTCAAAGTTTTATATTTTAAATAAAAAAAATCTTATATATATTATAAAAACAATCTTATATATGTTATAAAAAAATACTATATTTTATTTTCAAAAACAATGTCATTTTCATTTTTAAAAGAAACATATTTTTATTTTTCGAAACAATGTCTATTTTTATTTTAAAACTAAGCCATTTATATATTTTAAATATGAAAATAATTATACCATTTCATAATTTAAAACACTGTCATTTATATGTTAATTACTTTAATTAGATTAACCTAAAATAACTAATGACTACTCAGTTAAATTTTAATTACCTTCTGTATATCGGCTTCCCCATTTCCAGTTAACAGAACCACACCAAACAATTCGAACTAAACCCTTCAAACTAGGGTTCGAGATTGCCCCAAATCTGTTGCGTCGGTAGTTGATCGGAGGTCTCCACGCGGTAGGGCCCCGCCACCCCCTCGAACGCCAGAGAAGGCGTTGCATTCGATGGACCAGGCGCGCCTGCAGGCGCTCGCGAACGGCACCCTTTCGAGCTCGTGAATCTCGAGCTCCACATTCCCATTTCGAACCGAACCCAGATCAGAAGAAAGTTCCCGAAGATCTCTTTAATTTTCGCTGAAAAGTGGGGAGGTAATTCGAATCCGTTTGGGAAATTTTTAGGGTTTAAAAATTGAACCTTTTCCGCCTTCAAGTCGATGAGAGCGGCGGTATAGAAGTTTGACCGGGGGTTGAAGAATAATAGGGTTTGACTTGGAGTGTTATATATTTTTTTTATTTAATTAATTTATTCTCCTTTAATTCTCATTAAATTTGTCTTTCATTTCAAACCCCAATTCAAGCCCAACGACTGTCGTCCCTAGCTAATTACCCCCATTCCGAACACAATGGGATATGTATCATAAGCTGATTTGATCGTTTCGATCAGTTTTCGTCAAAATCAACATATAACTCTATATATTGAATTGAACGCACATTTCAATTTACCGGGGCCACATACGAACTTTAAAAATTCCAGAAAAATATTCTCTAACTTCGTATTGACGATACGGTCCTAACAAAACTAATTTCGTCAAATTCTGAGACCGTTTGTAAAATGGTCATTTTCTAGTCGATTAAAATCAACTGAAACTGGTCAAACGCGTTTTCCTTTGCCACGCTCACGTATTGATTCGAAAAATTACGAAAATTGGAATCTAGAAATAACTTAACATCACAGATCCAACAAAAGTGGTTTCGTCGAAATCCGAGGTCGTTTGCAAAATGGCCATTTTCAAGGGTCGAAATTCCATAGCGACTATTCTGAATTTTCAACTGGACGTATCTTTTGATTCCCGCTATGAAATTCCTATCTTTCGGATTCGTTGTAAAGATATTCACAAATAGATTCTAATATTTTTGGTTTCGCTAAATTCCGGTTTATTTTGAATCCTGTACATTCATTTGAACTTTGAAATCTAATTATCAAACTACTGCGCCATTTTCAATTCCTTTTATAATTATAAATAAATATTTGTATTCTAACGACGACGTATATAAATATATACGTTCGAATTCTATTCAAAAATAAATTTCTCATCGTTTTTATTTAAAATAATTCATTTTAAATATTCAAAATTCATCAAAATTGCCAAAATAAAATTTTTAAACTGGCCCAGATTTTACGGGTTGTTACAATCTCCCCCACTTAAAACTTTTCGTCCCCGAAAAGGAACGAAGCCGAAAGTTGTTTTAAAAACCAACTCAACTTTCATTATTTTCGCTACGGTTTAAGTTCTTCAACTTTTCCGTTTCTAAGAACTTTTCAAATTTTTCAAAAATTTGGCTAACAGCCTAAATTTTCGGAAAATTTCGCCATAACCTCCCCTGCACCGGGAGCACCAGGAAAATCCTGAAATTGCCATATAGGCCCTCTGATCTCAAAAAGAAAAAGAAAAAGCCAAGCGGCTCATAAAATCATCATCACCCAAACAAAACAGTAAATTATGGTAAACATGTACCTATTTGTCGGGCAAACAATTTTATTCTTCTTCTCTAGCCTCTTTGCAATGACCTGTTCAATGTATGTACATGTATATGCAAGCATTTGCAACTAATTTTCAATACAGTTTATTATTCGGTTCAATTAGACCAAATGGTTCAAAATATCAAACAAATAAACAAACAATACAAACATCAATCAATTAGTGGATTAACGTTTCAAATTCATAATTTTACTACATATACAGAAAATCATGTTTTTGATGCCAAATCACAACAATAAATCTATCTAGTTTTGGTTCTCACACCAGCCTAATGGAAATATATAGATATCACACTTTAGAAACTCGAATATAAATTCTGATGATGTACGTACTATATAGCAATCATCAGAACTATCCCCACGCGACTAGAATGTAATTCTATATCTATCCAGTATATTAAAACTTCGAATATACGTTCATAACGCGTATATGCAAAACCTTTATATACTGGATTGTCCAAATTCAAAATAAATAAATATTCAAATACGAATAAAATGGTTTAAATTTCAAAACAAAATTGTTTTCATTTGAAAAATATACTCTTCACACTCGTTCTGGGATACTACTGATCCTATCTCTAACGAGTCATTCTAATTGGATATTACTAATCCAATATCTGATGAATTCTTTCGTTTGGTTCTAATGTGTCTTGTTCTCGAGCTCTGTAAACCAAAGCTCTGATACCAACTGTGAAGACCCGTAACTTCCCCGTGAAGGAAAGCCCGGAATATAAGAACGCAAACAGAAGAACATTTCATTGTATATTACAACAATTCCATCAGAATACAAGAATATACAGAGTATGAATTGATATTACACAGAAAATATCAGAGATTTAAATTACATTTAAATACATCGCAGCGGAAATAATACAAAACACAACTAGAAGAGATATATAGATACAGAGCTTTCCGGATATCGTTCCAATTGTAGATCAGGATCCTGTGAATATAAATCTGCAAAACCAGAACTACTAGCTGCCCATGTGGAAAATAGGGGCACCCTGAGTTTAGGTTAAAACAATAAACTCCAGGCCAGTCATGTGACTGGTGTGAGAACTAAAACAGTTATTAATCTTTGTTTTTGAAGTTAGGTAAATCAAGGGACCACGCCGCATAACACGGAACGGGTTTCCTCCCAAGAATACCAGTGCAGAAAACAAACAGCGCAATGCTAAATAAAGAACAATGAAGCTATTATAAGACCCAGGTCCCATCACACAATGCAACGCAAGCCAGAGGATAGGGTTTTCCCTTATAATAGCCAAATATGCTTGATACGTGAAATTTCATCTTATATTATTACTATAAGTGAAGAAAACAACTTCAAATATAAATATATCAATCATAGATGGCATGGGTACCATATATCATGTCGCCAATACTAGGCTCTACAATCAAAACCGCAAAATGTCATATTTGGAAATTGGATTTCCATCATGGTGGCTCCTGATTCGAAAGATCGATCGCGTAGTGCCATCTACAACGGCTTACGTCTCAGCTACAGAAAACACTGTAATGCACATCCGCACTTTTGGGGAATCGAGTATCACTGCGGCTTACGTCCCAGCGAGAGAAAACACCGCTTACCCTATCCCTCTGAGCACTAAGCTCAATCTAGGTCGACCGAATCCACGACACCACTAAGGTGCCCATCCTCTAAAAAGCATACTGATCAAACCATCAGTTTACCACCATACCGGGGAGTAAGGCTCGCGAATCAACGCTATACACAAAGCCGTGCTATATTAAAGCTGCGCTTTGATCATCATCCACCAAACTTTGCTTTTCAACAAAAGTCTGGATCACTGCATCTCAGCATGCCACACTATCAATACATATTGTACCACTGATTTCTGCCAATATATAGCCTCTGAGCTCGTATGTCTCAAAGAAGGGCGTTAAGCAAGAGAATAAATTCTCCGCCGCCAAACAGATATATATTTAGCAGAGATCAACGAATACAATATAAAGGAATACAATGTCAGACACACCATCCGTTTACAAGTCTGTTCTAGGTCTGAAAGAAACCGGAGGCACTTTCCTCGCATATTCGTCGATCTCCAAGTACGTCCAGACGGCTACTGCTTTAGCCCCCTTCAAGGTAGCTACTCCCATCGTGAGCATCAGTAGCACCCATCCATTCGATATGAAGATCGTCGGTCTTGCACCGTCTTCAATCTCTTCGACTCATCGTCGAATCAGTTATTCAAAATGGGTTATACCAGGACTTTCTGAATAACTCGCATATCTTAATCAATAAGTGCTATAAAACACAATATACACCTCATTCCAATTCAGAATATTCTTTTATTCAGATATTCACACTCCTAGGGAAATGTTCCCATTAATTTTATCAAAGGCAAATTCTTTTAAATTTATTCTTTAATCTTCCTTTGGATATCATTTCAAACCAGATTATGGTTTTCTAAACTAGTCGAGATTAGCGAACCACACCGAAGTAATTATTTATTTTATTTCCCAATCTATTTATCCCATGGAGCCAAACTGTTATTACCCCATAACTAACACCACGGTGTTATCGGTAAATTTAATTACCATGTCACGTTCAAATCTAATTAAAGATTTAACTACCGCTAGGAGTAAAACTGGTGATACTCCCCTTTCGGTCATTTCCAAATTTTGATAATTTAAATTATGAATTCATATTTCAATCTAATTAAAGATTCACTAAAACTCCTTTTACTGGGTTAAAGAACTAATCTCATTTAAAACACAGTCCACGATAAACCCAAATCACATTTTATTTCAATTCCAATTAAATATATTAGAAATTCTGGTTATTTAAAACCCATTTCAAATTCAATTTATTTATTTCAAAAATAAATTGATTTTAATTCTAGTTCAAAACTAGTTCATTTTGATAAAAATCTATTTTTATCTTTTCAAATATGGAGTTTTTCATCCCAGTTCTTCCCAAATCATTTCTTATGATTTTACACAAATTATAGATATTTTTAATAATTTTATCAAGGTCCGTACAGTCGATTTCCATCTACGGCCATCGAACTACACTTACACCGACCTTTTCAGAAATTGATTTGGACATAATTCCAAATCCAACCGTTAGATTTCAAATTTCTAATATTCATTGGAAAGCTCTTTTCGATACGAACCCAATGGTTTCGATTTCAGGAGAATCCGACGGTCGGATCTCCCGCAACGTCAATTCGAAGTCAATGGTCGAAATTCGTGAACTGCCGCAGCGCGGCGCGTTCTATTCAGGCCATTATATTATATATATAATATATCATATATACTTCGTCGATTCCCTTTTAAAAAGAAATTATAAATCGTTTTAAATTCGTTTTCAAAACGATTTCAACTTCATTTCAAATTCAAATCAAAATTGAATTTTTCCAATATAAATTTGTTTTAAATTCAATTCAAATTGATTTCAATTCAAATTCGATTCTATTCAATTTCAATTCGAATTCTTTTCTATTCAATTTCAATTCGAATTCGTTTCTATATTCAATTCGATTCGAATTCGTTTTATATTCAATTCAATTCGAATTCACTTTATATTCAATTCAATTCGAATTCGTTTTATATTCAATTCGAATTCACTTTATATTCAATTCAATTCGAATTCACTTTATATTCAATTCAATTCGAATTCACTTTATATTCAATTCAATTCGAATTCACTTTATATTCAATTCAATTCGAATTCACTTTATATTCAATTCAATTCGAATTCACTTTATATTCAATTCAATTCGAATTCACTTTATATTCAATTCAACTATTCCGTTATTCTATTCAACAAATGAATATTTATTATATTCAACACATGAATCTATATTTCTTTCAACATATGACTAATCTCAACAAATGAGTACTGTCCACATGTGACTATATTTTATAATATTCTTTATTTTCCTAATTGGAATGAGGCCCAATCAATTACCATATAATGTTAATTATATGGATTCCACACAACACATGTATATAATAACAACAATAAATAATCAACCATCATCCAAAGTGCACAACACAACTGTCTGTCAACCTACCGGTCGACACACAACTAATTATTGGGACTAGTGTATGTCAAATATCATCCCAACACCCGTGTGGGGTTTCACATCAACAAACACTGAATATTATTTGTGCAGTTGGGCGATGTGTAAAGTTTATCGTCCCAATCAATATCCTTCAAATAGGTGTACATAAACAAACCGTCCGGTTTGTAAATGAATATTTATTTATTCACATTCACGTTAAAAATTATATTTTAACGATATAAAATATTTTTAACTATGTAAATATTTTATTTCATTCCAAATCACACAATCAAATTTTCACATTAGCATACAATCAAACAAACAAGCCGTCCATGGTCTGTGGACGACGGGTGTCGGGTGCTGCTAAGCACCGTCTGCATCCTAGTATATATTTTTAACTAGAAATAAAATTAGAGTGAGAAGTTCTCACCTTGGAGATCCACTCCTCCATTCTTATCTCTGAACGGTTTGAATTCAGAATTGTTTTCCCACAGTACCATCGCAATCTGTATCACGCAGTGGATTATTAAAAATCACATTATTATACTGATACTTCATACATAAAAATCATATTTTTATGTTGGTGTTTATATTATAAAAATCATATTTTTATTCCTATACTATCTACATAAAATTCTCATTTTTATATTTTCAAAAATCTGATCTTTATATTTTCAAAACAGAGTATTTTATAGTTCAAAACAAAGCAAATTTTGTAGTTTAAGACAAAGCAAATTTTATAAATTAAAAAATCTCTATGCTAATTTTATTTCAAAAGCCATGTATATTTATTTATTTTTAAAAAGAACACATTTCCTATTTCAAAGTTTTATATTTTAAATAAAAAAATCTTATATATATTATAAAAACAATCTTATATATGTTATAAAAAATACTGTATTTTATTTTAAAAAACAGTGTCATTTTCATTTTTAAAAGAAACATATTTTTATTTTTCGAAACAATGTCTATTTTTATTTTAAAACTAAGCCATTTATATATTTTTAAATATGAAAATAATTATACCATTTCATAATTTAAAACACTGTCATTTATATGTTAGTTACTTTAATTAGATTAACCTAAAATAATTAATGACTACTCAGTTAAATTTTAATTACCTTCTGTATATCGGCTTCCCCATTTCCAGTTAACAGAACCACGCCCAACAATTCGAACTTAACACTTCGAACTAGGGTTCGAGATTGCCCCAAATCCGTTGCTCTGGTTGTAACAACCCGTATTTCAATAACATGTTAAAACGAGAATCAAGGCAGAATTTAATTTTAAATTCTGAATCAAGTAAAACGGGCTATGCCATTGCGTTCGTCTCGGAAAAATACGCGAAATAGAGTCCGAGTTTTCGAAAATCGGAGTCCGTATGACCCGGTTAAGGCCCAAAGAAGTTTTCGGGAAATTTGAATTTCGAAACATGCAGAAATGGGGCCAGGCGGGAAAATTCCCGCCCAGACAAGTCGACTGGCATGTCGACAGGGCTGTCGACTTGCCCTGTCGGCTGATTTTGATCTGGTGCACCTATTTTCTATCTTGGCTAGGTTTTTGGGCCTGGTTTGAAATCTGACGGTTCAGGTTGGTCCTAGGGTTAATCTAAGGGCCTAAAACTATCCTAATCTCTATAAAAAGACCCTAAACCTAACCTAAATCCCTAAAAATCAAACCTAGCAACTAAGTGCTGCCAAAATCTTCATTGGTCATGGCCTCCATCTCCAATCCCTAGAGCCTATGCATCCAAATCAAGTTCAAATCAAAAGGTGCAAGCTTGCTACACCAAATCAAGGCCAAATCAACATTGCTATGCGAGTTCCATGACGATTCTTCTACAAAGGAGGCACCTTTCTTAGCCAAGATGATTCATGCTCCTTTCCCTAGGCCTAACTATGTAAGTTCTAGCTACTTTTGGATCAAAACGGTATTTTTAATGTTGACATGGGATAAAATGAGGCTAAACATGATTATGCGAACCTATATGAACCTTACCTTGCCTCTTGTGTTCATGTTTATGATTTTAGGCCATGTGAGTGACTTAATCATGCCTCTCATGCTATGCATAACCTAGTTTATCTTGCAAGTTTGGATCTTTATGCATGAAATGCTAGCATGAGCCTTTAGGAACCACTTTACTTGTGAAACATTGGCTAAGACAAGATTTTGGGGCTTATGCATGTTTATGAACCCAAACCCCTTATGCTAACATGCAAGTTTGTGGCCAAATCCTTTATGAGATTATGCATGCTCGTGGCCAATCCCCTCTTTTAAGTTGTGCATGTTTATGGCCAAACCCTTTTTGATAATATGCATGTTTGTGGCCAAATTACCTTATGACACTATGCATGTTTATGGCCAATCCCTTTATGATGTTATGCATGTGGAAGCCAAGCCCTTTTTGGCATCATGCATGTTTTGAGACCAATATGTGACATAGTATCCTTACTATGTTGACTCGCTTTGCTTGCGTTGGGAAAACACGATTTTGGGTAGTTAGATAAACATGAACATGTCGCAAAATCCTAACTTGAATATGACATGTGTTTATACTTGAAAATATGACTTGAAAGATAACATGGAGGTTGGCATGCAAGTATGCATAAAAACACGAGCTTGGGAATTTACCTATTAAGTTAGGTCTACCCTTTGGGAATTTACCTATTAAGTTAGGTCTACCCAAATGCTTGAAAACTTGTAACATGTTTTGGAAACATGATGAACTTAGATAATATAAGTATGGCCAACTCGAGGTTGGGTTGAGTTTGCAACGTAAAACTACCCAGAACCGACCGGCCTAACTAGTAGTTGCAAACAATAGGACCCAATGTGAGAAGTTGGTCATGTCGCGCGTAAGACCCGAGGTTAGACTAGGTTGTGGTGTAAATCTACCCGGACCCGCCCGGCTTAACTAGTAACCACAACAAGGTCTAATGTGAGAGGTTGAGGGTGCATTAATTAAATTAATGCCACATAATAAGGTTAAGTTAATTTGATTAATGAGGCTTAACCAAATATGATATGGACAAATGGGTTAAGTAATTTGATTAGGCTAATGATACTTAACAAAACATGATAAGCTTGGGTAGGTTAAGTAACTTGATTTGCCTAATGACACTTGACCATTTTTATACGACTAGTGGACGGGATTAAGTTAACCAACACTTAATCAATCCAACACAATAACGTGATAAGTTTAAGTAAATTTTCTTAATGACACTTAACCGTATAATACAGTTAATGGATGGGGTTAAGGTTAGGCTTAACTAATCTAAACATGGTAATCGGATGGGGTTAAGTTAGCCTAGACTTAATTAATCCAACTTGGTAATTTAATGGGGTTAAGTTAAACACTTAACTAATTTAACACGATGATTTGATGAGGTTAAGTGACCTATACTTAACCAATCTAACTCGTTAATTTGATGAGGTTAAGTTAATCTATACTTAACCAATCTAACGTGAAAACATGATAAGGCTATGTCACGAATCACTTGAATATGCTTGACCGATTTGATGACAAGGTCAAGTTAAATTATATAATTAACCAATCTAAAATGATAATTAGACGAGGTTAAGTCATGGATCCCTTGATATACTTAACCAACTTGACACATGGTTTGTAGGGTTAAGTCTTGGACTTGTATACTTAGCCAATTTTGACATGGTTTGTAGACGGGCTAAGTTATGAACTTAAGTGACACTTAACCCATTAGATAAACCCTAATTCGGAGGATTAGGTAAATAACCATAGTTAACAAGGATTATGGAAATAAGGCTAAGTGGTAAACCTTAGTTAAGGGAAACTAAGTAATAATTCTTAGTCAAGGAAATTTGGACCATTTCTTAGATAGATTAGTAACCCGATACGTTAGGTCAACGTTTAAGTATGCGTGTAGGAGCAGGCTATCTGATTTAGATAAAGGCTCCAACGAACTGGGTAACGAAGCAGCGGCTTCGGGGAACGTGAGGATATTCTTGGGATCCCTCTGTGAGCTGCCAGGTCATTATACTAGGCTCACGGGAGGTTGAGGTCTGCGGTAGAAGAACCAAGAATATGCCTTGGTTGCTATGCGAGCGACCTAAAGACTGGGGTGGATAGCAGTGAGTCGACGAATACATAAGGTGCCCGAGATAGCAAGTTTGTCGATCATCTACCATCTTGAGTCAAGCGTGTACGTACGGAAAGGCAGGGAACACCCAACAGACCATGATTTGCTATCTAATTATGGGTGAGGTAGGCCGTAGGACGTGGGCGGGCCGGAGTGTAGTTCTCATGCAAGATTTTCTCTTGTGTTGCCTTTCACTAGTTGAGGGAGGGGTCTCGTGGGACCATAGCCACGTGTAGAAAAGCAGACCTTAGTATCTGCATCGGCAGATAAATCTAAAGCTCCCGACCGAGTCCTGTATTTCTTGTTTTGCCCTGTGACAGGACTCGGATGGCACGATGTGATACATGTGCATACAGTTATAGAAAAACGATTCACGATGAATGCGTGGGAAAAAGGGCGCGGTTGAGGGTTAGCGTAATCCCTAGTGGCCTAGGTGGTTTAACCCAAACCGAAATACGAAAGCGTGCAATAGGTAAGCGTAATCCCTAGTGGTGCTAGGTGGCGTAATTCCTAGTAGTTCAAACGATGATTCATATGGAAGAGCCTAGCTAGAACAAGGGTGACAGTCCAAACGATTTCAAGGATAATACGACATGAGGAAGCCCGTAAGAGGTACGGCAAAGGACTAAACTTATATACATGGAAAGAAACATATGATTTGAGTAACCTATATATGCGATGTTAGGTTGACATGGACCATTACACGACTTTGAGCACGGGACATTCATGGTTAACACATGACGCGGGTAGGGATACTAGTACGAGAGGTGCAGAGCAAATATACATGTTAGAACTAGGAAGAATATACATAATAGATACCGTGGGATGTTAGACGGGGTAGATACCTTGGGATAATGTACTCGATAGAAATCTGACGATGTGATACCTTGACTTATCATAACACCGTAGTTTATCATGATACCTTAGTTTACCTTGCCGCAGTAGTTCAACCGGCTATCCTGGTTTATCTATCTTGTAGTTATCCTTATGTTTACTTTCAGTTTATGCATGTCATGTTACCTTTACCTGTTTTTATACTGGAAGTAGATAGGACTTACTCAGTCTTTTTGACTGACCCGTTTTGTTTCGCCTCTTTTCTTCCGTTCCCCCCCCCCCCAGGTTTCAGGGAGGAAACAATGCTGTTCAGTTCGGACTTCTTCCGCTTGAAGGTCATCATGGATGGCTTGGACTTCTCTTGGCTATGGCTACTTTACTGTTTTACTTGGGGAATAATTTATTAAAAAGTCTTTATGCTTCTTTACTATTGCAAGACAGGTTTTGATGTACTCTGATGTAAAAGGCTTTAGACCTTATTTATTCATGTTATGAAAGTTTGATTTTACTTCCGCTATTTATATATGTTCTGTCTTGTGATATTTCTGTGCATGTTTACCAATAATGCCCTTCTAAAGCTAGTGCATTCCTTTGCGAGTGACCCTAGCGGAGGCGGGGTGTTACATTTGGTATCAGAGCAGAAGGTTACCAGATTGGGCAAAAGCTTTTAAAGACCTTCTGAAAACTATTTGAAAATCGTTTATAAAGAAGCATTTTTCAAGAAAGTTTTCTTTTAAAAAGAAAAGGCTATTCCCCAAAGGCCATTAGCATTATCCTTGTTTCCTTAATTAAATCTCTTTTCCTTTCTTTCCTCCATCTGTAGTCACAGTGGTTTTAACTGCGACTAGTCTTTTCTATCTACGAAAGTGCTTTCCATGCGATGGAGGTGGTTTTCAAGAGACCAGTGGCCGCGTTATAAGAAAGGATAGTAAGAACAAGGATAAAGGACACGAACTCAGGGATAAGCAACATGTTGGTATGGCTGAGTCCTAAAAGGAGGGAGAAAGATGAACAATGAAACCCATGACGAGAGAGTACCTTTGGCATGGTGAAACGGGACGGATAGTTAAGTATCATGGAACAGGGACAAGATCATTCGGAGGGCAATAGTATGCTCTCATTTCTAGGGTACCTCAGAAGGAGGGTAACGATCTTGTTAAAGGTTTAGCTTTTCTTCTCTATCATCCTGTCGGGACTTTGTTTTGATCACCGCATCTTTTAAGTCCGCTTCGATAGTTGAGTCTCTGCACCTTAGTACTAGCGTAGTAGAGGATCCCGTTTTTGTCTCAAGTCCTATTGGAAGATCGGTCCATTTACTCATGGCTTGTTTGGATTTGAGAATGTCTATATCAAGTGTTGAGCTTGGAAATAATGCTTATGTTTATAAGTTGTGGATGGATTCTAGGGATGAAGTGGTTATCCAGTAAGGGGTGCCACTCTCGGTTTTAGAAGGAGGGTAGTTAGACTCTTGGCTTGCTTTGGTAATACCCTTGAAGTATCGCGTAACCTTTTGGGTTCTGTCATGATTAGTTACTTAGAATCCCTAGATGCCTTTGTTGGAAATTAGAAACCCGATCGAATGGTGTTCGCTAATAAGACGGATGGTTTACTTCGATTATGTATGGGTTATGGGAATTACCCTAGTAAGTGCGCACGGTAACTTGTTTACTTTCAAGAAAAAGTTTTTCTACGTGGAATACCTTATGGTACAAGGTCCAGGATTCACTAGTGAATTTTGGAGGGCTCGCATGTAATAATGTGTACGCAGTCCTGTTTGCGCCAAGTATTCTAGAAGGAGAATAAGTGCAAGTGGAACGAGAGGCGACGAGGAAATGAGTTCCAACTCATGTTATGGAAACAGGAAATAAGAAGCTGCAAAATCGTGAAGAAAAAGGGGCGGTCAAGGCACGATGGAACTAAGCTCAAGGTAATGCGACTCAGGAGACTGAAGACTAAATACGTGCATGATATCTCTTTTGGGAATATATCCTCGATCCCTGAGCTTGCTTGTAGGCTATCTTTTAGGGATATCCCCTCGGTCATGTTTCTGTTACAAACCCCGTAAGGAGTTTGTTTTGTTTATCTTCTCGATCTTATTTTGGGAACCTTAGGTAGAACGCTATGGATGTAAACATGTATTTGAAACATGTTATGGTTGATATGGTTGCAAATGGTTGCAAGTGGTTGCTCGTGGATGCGCGAATTTACATTAGATATTAGCTCGACTCGGTCACATTTCATATTGCATATGCACGAGTATTTATACTTGTTTATGGATGAAATTGAATGTGTTACCATGTGGACGTTGCATATGGATGAATGTTTGTGCACGCATATAGTATCTACATGACTAGGACTATTTTCATACATGTTGGATTCATGGCACTATACATATTTTGCATTAGAAAGATTATTCAGGCCTGATCATTAGCATTAGCTAAGGAACATGTACACACACGTTTTGCATATATTCATACAGCATTAGAAATCATCTAAGGACAATGGTTGCTTGTGGATGATGTTTTGAGTAGATGGATGATGGATGGTAGGATATGTTCTTCCTAACTTAGAGATTTCGGGGACGAAATCCTAAAAGGTGGGGAGAATGTAACAACCCGTATTTCAATAACATGTTAAAACGAGAATCAAGGCAGAATTTAATTTTAAATTCTGAATCAAGTAAAACGGGCTATGCCATTGCGTTCGTCTCAGAAAAATACGCGAAATAGAGTCCGAGTTTTCGAAAATCGGAGTCCGTATGACCCGGTTAAGGCCCAAAGAAGTTTTCGGGAAATTTGAATTTCGAAACATGCAGAAATGGGGCCAGGCGGGAAAATTCCCGCCCAGACAAGTCGACAGGCATGTCGACAGGGCTGTCGACTTGCCCTGTCGGCTGATTTTAATCTGGTGCACCTATTTTCTATCTTGGCTAGGTTTTTGGGCCTGGTTTGAAATCTGACGGTTCAGGTTGGTCCTAGGGTTAATCTAAGGGCCTAAAACTATCCTAATCTCTATAAAAAGACCCTAAACCTAACCTAAATCCCTAAAAATCAAACCTAGCAACTAAGTGCTGCCAAAATCTTCATTGGTCATGGCCTCCATCTCCAATCACTAGAGCCTATGCATCCAAATCAAGTTCAAATCAAAAGGTGCAAGCTTGCTACACCAAATCAAGGCCAAATCAACATTGCTATGCGAGTTCCATGACGATTCTTCTACAAAGGAGGCACCTTTCTTAGCCAAGATGATTCATGCTCCTTTCCCTAGGCCTAACTATGTAAGTTCTAGCTACTTTTGGATCAAAACGGTATTTTTAATGTTGACATGGGATAAAATGAGGCTAAACATGATTATGCGAACCTATATGAACCTTACCTTGCCTCTTGTGTTCATGTTTATGATTTTAGGCCATGTGAGTGACTTAATCATGCCTCTCATGCTATGCATAACCTAGTTTATCTTGCAAGTTTGGATCTTTATGCATGAAATGCTAGCATGAGCCTTTAGGAACCACTTTACTTGTGAAACATTGGCTAAGACAAGATTTTGGGGCTTATGCATGTTTATGAACCCAAACCCCTTATGCTAATATGCAAGTTTGTGGCCAAATCCTTTATGAGATTATGCATGCTCGTGGCCAATCCCCTCTTTTAAGTTGTGCATGTTTATGGCCAAACCCTTTTTGATAATATGCATGTTTGTGGCCAAATTACCTTATGACACTATGCATGTTTATGGCCAATCCCTTTATGATGTTATGCATGTGGAAGCCAAGCCCTTTTTGGCATCATGCATGTTTTGAGACCAATATGTGACATAGTATCCTTACTATGTTGACTCGCTTTGCTTGCGTTGGGAAAACACGATTTTGGGTAGTTAGATAAACATGAACATGTCGCAAAATCCTAACTTGAATATGACATGTGTTTATACTTGAAAATATGACTTGAAAGATAACATGGAGGTTGGCATGCAAGTATGCATAAAAACACGAGCTTGGGAATTTACCTATTAAGTTAGGTCTACCCTTTGGGAATTTACCTATTAAGTTAGGTCTACCCAAATGCTTGAAAACTTGTAACATGTTTTGGAAACATGATGAACTTAGATAATATAAGTATGGCCAACTCGAGGTTGGGTTGAGTTTGCAACGTAAAACTACCCGGAACCGACCGGCCTAACTAGTAGTTGCAAACAATAGGACCCAATGTGAGAAGTTGGTCATGTCGCGCGTAAGACCCGAGGTTAGACTAGGTTGTGGTGTAAATCTACCCGGACCCGCCCGGCTTAACTAGTAACCACAACAAGGTCTAATGTGAGAGGTTGAGGGTGCATTAATTAAATTAATGCCACATAATAAGGTTAAGTTAATTTGATTAATGAGGCTTAACCAAATATGATATGGACAAATGGGTTAAGTAATTTGATTAGGCTAATGATACTTAACAAAACATGATAAGCTTGGGTAGGTTAAGTAACTTGATTTGCCTAATGACACTTGACCATTTTTATACGACTAGTGGACGGGATTAAGTTAACCAACACTTAATCAATCCAACACAATAACGTGATAAGTTTAAGTAAATTTTCTTAATGACACTTAACCGTATAATACAGTTAATGGATGGGGTTAAGGTTAGGCTTAACTAATCTAAACATGGTAATCGGATGGGGTTAAGTTAGCCTAGACTTAATTAATCCAACTTGGTAATTTAATGGGGTTAAGTTAAACACTTAACTAATTTAACACGATGATTTGATGAGGTTAAGTGACCTATACTTAACCAATCTAACTCGTTAATTTGATGAGGTTAAGTTAATCTATACTTAACCAATCTAACGTGAAAACATGATAAGGCTATGTCACGAATCACTTGAATACGCTTGACCGATTTGATGACAAGGTCAAGTTAAATTATATAATTAACCAATCTAAAATGATAATTAGACGAGGTTAAGTCATGGATCCCTTGATATACTTAACCAACTTGACACATGGTTTGTAGGGTTAAGTCTTGGACTTGTATACTTAGCCAATTTTGACATGGTTTGTAGACGGGCTAAGTTATGAACTTAAGTGACACTTAACCCATTAGATAAACCCTAATTCGGAGGATTAGGTAAATAACCATAGTTAACAAGGATTATGGAAATAAGGCTAAGTGGTAAACCTTAGTTAAGGGAAACTAAGTAATAATTCTTAGTCAAGGAAATTTGGACCATTTCTTAGATAGATTAGTAACCCGATACGTTAGGTCAACGTTTAAGTATGCGTGTAGGAGCAGGCTATCTGATTTAGATAAAGGCTCCAACGAACTGGGTAACGAAGCAGCGGCTTCGGGGAACGTGAGGATATTCTTGGGATCCCTCTGTGAGCTGCCAGGTCATTATACTAGGCTCACGGGAGGTTGAGGTCTGCGGTAGAAGAACCAAGAATATGCCTTGGTTGCTATGCGAGCGACCTAAAGACTGGGGTGGATAGCAGTGAGTCGACGAATACATAAGGTGCCCGAGATAGCAAGTTCGTCGATCGTCTACCATCTTGAGTCAAGCGTGTACGTACGGAAAGGCAGGGAACACCCAACAGACCATGATTTGCTATCTAATTATGGGTGAGGTAGGCCGTAGGACGTGGGCTGGCCGGAGTGTAGTTCTCATGCAAGATTTTCTCTTGTGTTGCCTTTCACTAGTTGAGGGAGGGGTCTCGTGGGACCATAGCCACGTGTAGAAAAGCAGACCTTAGTATCTGCATCGGCAGATAAATCTAAAGCTCCCGACCGAGTCCTGTATTTCTTGTTTTGCCCTGTGACAGGACTCGGATGGCACGATGTGATACATGTGCATACAGTTATAGAAAAACGATTCACGATGAATGCGTGGGAAAAAGGGCGCGGTTGAGGGTTAGCGTAATCCCTAGTGGCCTAGGTGGTTTAACCCAAACCGAAATACGAAAGCGTGCAATAGGTAAGCGTAATCCCTAGTGGTGCTAGGTGGCGTAATTCCTAGTAGTTCAAACGATGA
The DNA here is from genome assembly GCA_030737875.1 of Allium sativum. NCBI lineage: Eukaryota > Viridiplantae > Streptophyta > Magnoliopsida > Asparagales > Amaryllidaceae > Allium > Allium sativum. Next base: position 382,342,908 of record CM060926.1, read on the forward strand.
TTCATATGGAAGAGCCTAGCTAGAACAAGGGTGACAGTCCAAACGATTTCAAGGATAATACGACATGAGGAAGCCCGTACGAGGTACGGCAAAGGACTGAACTTATATACATGGAAAGAAACATATGATTTGAGTAACCTATATATGCGATGTTAGGTTGACATGGACCATTACACGACTTTGAGCACGGGACATTCATGGTTAACACATGACGCGGGTAGGGATACTAGTACGAGAGGTGCAGAGCAAATATACATGTTAGAACTAGGAAGAATATACATAATAGATACCGTGGGATGTTAGACGGGGTAGATACCTTGGGATAATGTACTCGATAGAAATCTGACGATGTGATACCTTGACTTATCATAACACCGTAGTTTATCATGATACCTTAGTTTACCTTGCCGCAGTAGTTCAACCGGCTATCCTGGTTTATCTATCTTGTAGTTATCCTTATGTTTACTTTCAGTTTATGCATGTCATGTTACCTTTACCTTTTTTTATACTGGAAGTAGATAGGACTTACTCAGTCTTTTTGACTGACCCGTTTTTTTTTGCCTCTTTTCTTCCGTTCCCCCCCCCAGGTTTCAGGGAGGAAACAATGCTGTTCAGTTCGGACTTCTTCCGCTTGAAGGTCATCATGGATGGCTTGGACTTCTCTTGGCTATGGCTACTTTACTGTTTTACTTGGGGAATAATTTATTAAAAAGTCTTTATGCTTCTTTACTATTGCAAGACAGGTTTTGATGTACTCTGATGTAAAAGGCTTTAGACCTTATTTATTCATGTTATGAAAGTTTGATTTTACTTCCGCTATTTATATATGTTCTGTCTTGTGATATTTCTGTGCATGTTTACCAATAATGCCCTTCTAAAGCTAGTGCATTCCTTTGCGAGTGACCCTAGCGGAGGCGGGGTGTTACACTGGTAGTTGATCGGAGGTCTCCACGCGGTAGGGCCCCGCCATCCCCTCGAACGCCAGAGAAGGCGTTGAATTAGGTGGACCAGGCGCGCCTGCAGGCGCTCGCGAACGGCACCCTTTCGAGCTCGTGAATCTCGAGCTCCACATTCCCATTTCGAACCAAACCCAGATCAGAAGAAAGATCCCCAAGATCTCTTTAATTTTCGCTGAAGAGTGGGGAGGTAATTCGAATCCATTTGGGAAATTTTTAGGGTTTAAAAATTGAACCTTTTCCGCCTTCAAGTCGATGAGAGCGGCGGTATAGAAGTTTGACCGGGGGTTGAAGAATAATAAGGTTTGACTTGGAGTGTTATATATATATATATATTTAATTAATTTATTCTCCCTTAATTCTCATTAAATTTGTATTTCATTTCAAACCCCGATTCAAGCCCAACGACTGTCGTCCCTAGCTAATTACCCCCATTCCGAACACAATGGGATCTGTATCATAAGCTGATTTGATCGTTTCGATCAGTTTTCGTCAAAATCAACATATAACTCTATATATTGAATTTGAACGCACATTTCAATTTACCGGGGCCACATACGAACTTTAAAAATTCCAGAAAAATATTCTCTAACTTCGTATTGATGATTCTAACAAAACTAATTTCGTCAAATTCTGAGACCGTTTGTAAAATGGTCATTTTCCAGTCGATTAAAATCAACTGAAACTGGTCAAACGCGTTTTCCTTTGCCACACTCACGTATTGATTCAAAAAATTACGAAAATTGGAATCTAGCAATAACTTGACATCACGGATCCAACAAAAGTGGTTTCGTCGAAATCCGAGGTCGTTTGCAAAATGGCCATTTTCAAGGGCCGAAATTCCATAGCGGCTATTCTGAATTTTCAACTGGACGTATCTTTTGATTCCCGCTATGAAATTCCAATCTTTCGGATTCGTTGGAAAGATATTCACAAATAGATTCTAATATTTTTGGTTTCGCTAAATTCTGGTTTATTTTGAATCCTGTACATTCATTTGAACTTTGAAATCGAATTATCGAACTACCGCGCCATTTTCAATTCCTTTTATAATTATAATTAAATATTTATATTCTAACGACGATGTATATAAATATATACGTTCGAATTCTATTCAAAAATAAATTTCTCGTCGTTTTTATTTAAAATAATTCATTTTAAATATTCAAATTTCATCAAAATTGCCAAAATAAAAAATTTTAACTGGCCCAGATTTTACAGGTTGTTACAGCAGGATTAGTAAGATGAGCAACATAAGAACTGACTGATTTTATGTCCCACAGCTAGGAAACTGGTTCAGGCGATGGAGACAATGTCATAAGTGCAAAGTCCCAACCTACTTCTTGGAATTTCGCTGAAAATTTTCTAACATTAATGCTTCTTTATAGGTGAGAGTCCGGCCAAACCCATCGATGATGAGTATCACGCTCGTCTTGCTACTCTAAAAGACATTCCAGTGAATGTATGAAATGTTAAGAGATGTCTACATATGAGTTTCTTCATCGATTTCACTTGCTTAGTGTCGATCAGACCCTAGGAGTGGGCGGTGCTCCCGATCTAGTTGTCGTACCACTGGTAGTCGTGCCTCCAGTCAAGAGACAGACTGTAGTTATAGCTCGGCAGCAGGGTTGGGTCAAGAAGCCTCCCAAAACGATGACCTCTCCTGGGCCTATCCAGAAGCCTGAAGGAAAGGTCGCCCGAGAATATTGTCGATGCAGGGCATAAGACTCCCTCTCCGAAGAAATCAGCAACAAAGAAGTGTCCCGTCATTGAAAGAGAAGGTGTGGTGTAGCCCGGGTCAGAACATACTATGTCACCATAGAATCAGTCGAATCATATACCAATCCAGAAAGGTGGATCACTTTCTTCAGAAAATCCTTTCAATGGCCTGGAAGACTTGGACCTCCTATCTGAGCAATATTTCTTCTAGGACTTAGGTTCACAGTCCTTCTTTCTAACACCCAAGAAAGAAAAAGTTATGACTGTGTTCTAAGAGGTTACACCTACTATCTAGGCACTAATTACTGGCATGTCCGGGGGGATCCACTAGGATATACACGACACCTGTACTACACGTCACAACACTTATCTGTTGCATAAATTCCTGATTCTAACGCTAGATTATTTCTGTTTGTAGGAATCATGTCTTCCTGGTTGTATGATCCCAGGAAGCTTTACAATAGTGTTTACAAAAGTGGGGCTTCCCTAAATCTTATTCAGATCAAAGTAGGATTATAGAAATGGCCACAATATAGAAGAGCGAGATAGGGAAAAGAGATGCCGGAAGTATAAGTACCATCACCGCTCTCATTCTCATTCTCAGCTCCACTATGATACACAACAAGCATAAAAGATATAATGATCCGTGCAAGGGTGATAAACCGATTATCAAGGCCCTGGCCTCTCAGAAAGAGTCATTAGAAGAAAAAAAACACCTTCTAAGATACATTCTGATCCCAAGGACAAGGATAAAGAGAAGACAATGGTTACCTCGAGCAAGCGTAAGTCTATAGAAATATCCACTTCTTAGCCCGACGTTCTTGAAGCATCTATTGAAGAAAGAATGAAAATTTTGCAAGGGAAGTTTCCCCAGTATTACTTTGGGTGTATGCACATCATTCTCGGCTTGTAAGTTGTGCCTAACATTATTGGTGAAAGGCTCAAAAAAGAATAAACTTTGTTATCAGGCAATACAAAAAATTTGCAAGTATGCTTAAAAGATATCCAAAAGCATTTGCGACCTTAATCTATACTTGGCTTTCCAAAAGCCGCCATGGGATTGCGATAAGAGCTCCTCGGATACCGTCGATAAAGATATAACAGATGCTCTGGATAAGCCGAAAATGGCAGAAGTAGATGCTGAGAACTATAAGTAAATGTATAATTAGTTGCACGATCGCTTCTACTATGAGCTCGACTATTGAAACTTTGGTGCGACAGTTTACTAGAGAATAAGTGTTCTTGGGAGAAGGAGACTGCTGACTTAGGGGGAAACTAGCTGAGGCCAAAGCAAGGGAAAAAGAGCTAAGGAAAACACCAATATCGCCTAAAAATCTGCTTCCAGTTACAAGGTGCAATATGACATTGAGGTGGCTAGACTAAAGAAATAGGTTGCTGAAGCAAAGCAAGAAATGGATAATTTCGAACCTTTGATAATGTCTTTTTTTGTCGAGTCCTATGGCATCGTGATATCTCTTGGGTGGACGACTACCCCACCACTCTAGTCGATGCCTGGAATGAACTATTTGAGGAGAAGAGGCATAAATCAAAGAGTGGAGCAGTGGAAGAAAAGGAGCTAAAGAAGGTATTTTTAAGAAACGAGAGCCTGAACGTCTGGCAGAAGGGAGAAGGTTGTAGAAGGAAGCCGAGGACGCCACTAGGCGTCAAGCTAAAGGAAAGACCCAATAAAAGATGGTTCTTGTTCTCCATTTACAGTCCCCGAATCCGGAGAAGTGGAGGGTTGTAACCCTAATTTCCCAGCTCTCAAAGTATCAAAGTCATCATCTCCAATAACTGAAATGCCCGAAACTCCCAGGCTTACAGGTGGTGGTTCCATAGAAGGTATCCCTCAGAATTTACCAGAATTTGAGAGAATCTACCTGGTTTTAGTTGGAACATCCATTGTTCCCGAATGACTAATCGCTATTGCTCTTCCTACTATAGGTACCCATCCGGTCCAGACTTCTCCCGAAGCTCAATCAAACGATGTTGATGAGTCACAAGTGCCTTCTGTCGACGATCCAAACAAAGACGGAGACATGATCGATGCACTGAAGGGTTTGGATTGAATAGGCTCTCAAGCTGAATGTGAGGAAGATGTTATTTGCACTAGAGAATCTAGCAGAAGGGAACTTTAGGCACGGCAGAAACCCAAGTGCAACAAGTAGGGAAGCTTCTAGAGCTAAAAGACGAGAATACAATAGTCCCTTGTCAATTCCTCCTCTTCAAATGATACCTCCTTTCGGTATAGACTCGTCAATCAAGAAAACTCCACCATATACCTCGGGCTAGCACCAAAAGAAGAAACATGAGGTTTCTGCGTCAGGGCCTTCTGATTCTTCTGATGATAAGTCCAAAAAGAAGTGCACTCTCACCAAGATAGAGTTGTATGAGAAGAAGAGAAGTCCAAGGCTGATGATAAGTCGTTGAAGGCTTAGTTGATCTATCTCTTGTATAACCCATAGTCCTTATGTTGTTGTATGCGAGTGCGACCCTCACGTTTTTGCCAGTAATTTTGTGTAAAAATGCATTTGTAAATAAAGCAATGTTTTTTGTTCAATAAAACAATGTTATCCATCTGCAAATTTATGTTGCTTTCCATTTAATCTACTTGCGATCTAGTAATTACTAGGTCAAGTCATAAGCAATAAACTATAAGAAACAAGCCATAAGAAATCTGGCTCAGGTTCTTAGGTGATAAGATGTCGTACTTGTAATCACTAAACGACGTAGTGTTTAAGTGTCATGGTACTAGGTGTCGTAGAACCGAGTGTCGTAGTCTGGAGGTATAGTACATATGCCCCTAATTAACTTTGAAATATGTGTTGCATCCGAGACGTGTTTGAAGTTAATTTGTAGGTCTATACTCGTGCCCCCAAAATCGGTGGGGTCCAAGTTGAGTCCTTTAGAGGTATTTTCCTTATGTCTTTATACTTCTATCTCCAATTAAGGGGTGACTGAGTTAAAGCGAACATTGTAGAATCATCCTTTATACTTTCCCAATGTCAATTCGGGTCAGAGTTGCGGGTTTAGCGCTCGTAGGTCATGGTGCACCATTCACACTAACCGGATAGATTTATACTCTCTCACCTCGTGGGAGTTAGAGTCAGTCATGAAAATAGTTGTATCACATTCGTATTAGCGTAGTTTTAACACTTTATGGGTACCACCGTGTTGAGCGTTGATATCAAGCTCGAATCTCGTTAAATCACATCCGACTAGTCACGAAGGTGAATCAGCTCACCGAAACATGAGCCTGCGATCTTCTTTGGGGAGTTAGTCATCCCTTTTGTTTGAGTGTTGGCACAGGTTGTCGAATCACAACACATGGCCAAATTGGTAAACACAGTCATAGAGCATGGAAAATCGCTTTTATTTATAAACAGTGGGTGAGTCACGCCTTATTACATAGTTAGAAAATGAAATAACAAATTCAGAATTGAAAGAAAATAAAGGCCTAATTTAAATAAGGTTGCAAGTGCTCAATGTTCCATGCGTTTTGGAGATCGTCTCCATCGACAGTCATTAGCCTGAAAGTTCTGTTATCAAACTTCGATCGAATGATGTAAGGTCCTTCCCACCTTGATCCCATGTGAACTGGAGTCGGAAGACGTGCTTCAGTACAAGATCGCAAGGTTCAAAGGTTCTGGGTCGAACCTTCTTGTTGTAGTGGCGGGCAACGTGGTGTTTATGTGCCAAAGCGCGTAAACTAGCATTCTCTCTCTTCTCGTCAATCTTGTCAAGTGATTCCTGGAGAAGAGCTTTGTTAGTCAAAGGGTCATAGTACATTGTTTGATGAGAGGAGACTTTGAGATCCACCGTTATCACCGCCTCAGAACCGTAGAACAATGCGAATGGCGTGTGGCTAGTCGCAGACTTATGGGTTGTATGATATGCCCAAAGAGCTGAAGGTAATTCGTCGATCCATTGCCTTTAGCCCACTCCAATCGCTTCTTTAGAATGTACTTTATAATTTTATTCATAGCTTTGCGCTATCCGTTTGATTGCGAATGTGCAACTGCAATGTATTTCTATTCGATGCGATGTTTTCGACAGTAATCCATAAACTCCAAGTTATCAAATTGGGTCCTATTCTCAGTAAGGATAGCCTTGGAAAGTCCAAATCGACATATGATGTTTCTAGTAATGAAGTTGATCAATCGCTTCATCGAGATCTTGGTTAGTAGTTCAGCTTCAGCTCACTTCGTGAAGTAGTGAATCGCATGATCACATACTTCGCTCCATCTTTTGAAATGGAAGGCTACCGATGATGTCTATCCCTTAGATTGCAAATGGCCAAGGACTGACCATCTAGGTGAGTTGAATTAGTGAAGCTCTGGAAATCTTTGGAAACTTATGGCATTGATAGAGAATGGAATTTTGATTGCAACAACCTTGTTTCAATTAATAACAGTATTGATTATAAAATATATACTAACATACTTTTCCAATATATATATATATATATATATATACGCAGGATATATATGTAGGATATAAATATTAAAGACTGTAGAGTATTAGAGATTCAAGGTATCAAGATATAAAGATTTCAAGAGCTCAAGATTATCAAAGTAATAGAGTCTAAATTATATGTAAAACTCCAGTTAGCACTTTTAAATTCTATTTTCAAATTCCTTTTCAAATTGATTTCAAAATTATTTTCAAAACTCCTTTTCTAAACGATTTCAAATTATTAAGTTTTTACTTATGATTTCAAATATCCATATATGTTTATAGTTTATAAAGTTTTATCATATATATATAATATGTTTTGAAGTCTTATATTATATACATTTATAAATTTATAAATATGTTTATATTATATATTACTATATTTTTACACTTTAGAAAATTCATTTGAAACAGTAGTTTTGATTTAAGAATTTCCTAAAAATATATATTGGTTTTAACACTTGAAAAATGATTTTAAAAATTCCAAAAACATGTATATGTCAACATACATATTTGGACATGTTGGCATATAACTGTCACTTTTTCAAATTTGGAAGCGTCTTTTTATATTTTAAATGCTTCAGAAACATTGCAACCTTTCAAACACAAGAAATAGGGGTTAATTTCGAATTTTTAATAAACTTTTTATCTCCTTCCACATCCCTTCTCTTACCACCATTATCATATATTAATTTCTTGATTTCTACACTTATACTCTGCCGATTTCAACTCAAATTATATCAAACTTCTTCTTTTCTCAATCTCTATCAACTACTCTCTGATTGGAAGTGTCATTCAAGAGTTCTAGGGATATTGTAATCATTTGGGAATTGTTTGGGAAAGGGTGTGTTCCTTGTAACCTAGAATCAAGGAAAGGGAGCGGTGTGAACCTTGTAGCCGTGAAATCAAGGGTGTTGTAAGATTGATACTAGTATTAATAAATATGTGCAATCCAGTACTGCGTAGGACTGGACGTAGGAGTAATTCGAACCAGTATAAAATGCAGTGTGTTCATTCCTTTTCTGCATTTTTTATTTATTTATATCTGTGATTGTTTCTGTGTTTGTGATCATTTCTGGTGCGATAATCATTGTCTGATTCATATAGCAATTCAAGTTAGTTAAAGATTTCTATAAATTTCGTATAAACACTATTCAAGCCCCTTCTAGTGTTAATTCTGTCTTAAGATCCTTAATCTGCATCCTTAATAATTGGTATCAAAGCATAAGTTTTCAAAAGCTCATCATTTGAATTTTGGAAATATTAAATGGCAAATTTTGAAATGATTTATAACACTATTCTTAATTCACGGATTACATCAATGTCAGAAGAGTCTGCATTCAATTATATTGAAAAATCAAGTGATCTACTGAATTATTGTCCAAAACAGGAAAAGGTGTGTTACATGGTTGTTGAAAATTCAAATTCTAATGGTCAACTGGTGGGAATCAAAAGGACAAATGGATATTGGATAGTGGTTATTCAAGACATATGACGGAAAATCCAAAATTACTGAATAATCTAGTACATGAAGATGATGGAATGGGTAACTTCGAAGATAAATCTAAATGATATGCAGTTGGCATCAACAATGTCGGTAACTCTGAAACTCCTACTATTTTTGATGTTTTATTAGTTAGGAATTTAAAACATAACAAGTATAAGTCAACTTTGCGATAAAGGCTATATAATTAATTTTTAAAAAGATAAATGCTTCATAGAAGATATGAATTCAAAAAATAATATTCAAGGGAGATAGAAAGAAAAATATTTATATACTAAGTATGAAAATTTCTGGCGGTAACCTATGTCTAATACAAGTGACCCTTGGATTTGGCATAAGAGATTCGGTTATATAAATTTCAAACACATTTCTAGGATTTCAAAACTACAATCAGTTAGAGGATTACCCAAAATGAAATTTAAAGTAAATAATTTATGCGATGCTTGTCAATTCGGAAAATTGAAAAGAAGTTCATTTAAATCAAAAGAAGAAATTACAACCTCTAAACCATTAGAGTTAATTCACATGGATCTATTCAGTCCATCCCAAATTCAATCAATAAATCACAATACATACGTTTACGTAATAATCGACAATTTTTCTAGATTTACTTGGACTTTGTTTCTTAAAAATAAAAGTAATGCTTTAATCAGTTTAAAACCTTTGCTAAAAGAATCCAAAATTTACTATCTTTAAAAATCAAAACAATACATAGTGACCACGGGGAGAGTTCGAAAATGAAAATTTTGTAATAAAATGGGCATAACCCATAATTTTTCTTTCACCCCCTTAGAAAAATGGAGTAGTTGAACATAAAAATAGGTCAATTCAAGAATGTGCAAGAACATTGTTATCAGATAGTAATTTACTAAGGAATTTCTGGGTTGAAGCAGTTGAAACAACTTGTTATATCTTAAATAGATTTTTGATAAGACCTTTAACTCATAAAACACCATACAAAGTTTTGTATAATAAGAAACCAAAGGTATCATATTTTAAAATATTTGGGAGTAAATGTTTTATACTAATACCAAAGAAAAATTAGACAAATTTGATTATAATTATGATAAAGGAATATTTATTGGATATTCATAGAGAAGTAAGGCGTATAGAGTTTTTAATTTAAGATTCAATACTATAGAATAAGTTAAGCATATATTTAGGGGGAGTATAATTTAATTTATTCTAGTATACTATATTTTAGTTTAGCCTAATCTAGTTTAATTTAGTATAGGTTTCTATAGGTATAATATAGCATAGTTTATTATAGGATAGATAACGACAAAGGGGAGAAATTAAAAAATAGGATAGACATAGTTCAAGGGGGAGTTATAAGGAATTTATGGTAAAAGGGGGAGTAACCAAGGAATCAGATCAACAGGTAATATCAGGTATGAATATTTTATAAACCAAGGTTGTCATCATCAAAAAGGGGGAGATTTTTGGAGAATGGAATTTTGATGACAACAACCTTATTCCAATTAATAACAGTATTGATTATAAAATATATACTAACATCCTTGTCCAGAATATATATATATATATATATATATATATATATATATGCATATGTATATGCAGGATAAGCATATATGTGCAGGATATAAATATTGAAGACTGTACAGTATTAGAGATTCAAGATATCAAGATATCAAGAGTTCAAGAGCTCAAGATTATCAAAGTAATAGAGTCTAAATAATATGTAAAACTCCGGTTAGCACCTTTGAATTATGTTTTCAAATTTCTTTTCAAATTGATTTCAAAATTATTTTGAAAACTCCTTTTCTAATTGATTTCAAATTATTAAGTTTTTACTTATAATTTCAAATATGCATATATGTTCATAGTTTATAAAGTTTTATGATATATATATATTTATTTATTTATTTATATTTATATTTATAATATATGTTTTATAGCCTTATTTGATATAAATTTATAAATATGTTTATATTATATATTACTATATTTTTATATGTTTTTACACTTTAGAAAATTCATTTGAAACACTAGTTTTGATTTTAAAATTTCCAGAAAATATATATTAGTTTTAGCACTTGAAAAATGATTTTAAAATTTCAAAAAACATGTATATGTCGACATACATATTTGGACATGTCGACATATATGTCACTTTTTCAAATTTCAAAGGAAGTGTCTTTTCATATTTTGAAATGCTTCAGAAACACTGCAACCTTTCAAACACTATAAACAAGGGTTAATTTCGAATTTTTTATAACTTTTTTATCTCCTTCTTCATCCCTTCTCTTACCACCATTATCATATATTAATTTCTTGATTTGTACACTTATACTCTGCCAATTTCTACTCAAATTATATCAAACTTCTTCTTTTCTCAATCTCTATCAAATACTCTTTGATTGGAAGTGTTATTCATGAGTTTTAGGGCTATTGTAATCATTTGGGAATTGTTTGGGAAAGGTGTGTTCCTTGTTGCCCGGAAATCAAGTAAACGGAGCGGTGTGAACCTTGTAGCCGTGAAATCAAGGGTGATGGAATCGGTGTTAACCTTGTAGCCGTGAAATCAAGGGTGTTGTAAGATTGATACTAGTATTAATAAAACTTTATGCAATGCAGTGTTGCGTGGGACTGGACATAGTATTAATCCGAACCAGTATAAAATCTGGTGTGTTCTTTACTTTTCTGCATTTTATATTTACTTATATCTGTGTTTGTGATTGTTTCTGTGTTAGTGATCATTTCTGGTGTGGTAATCATTGTGTGATTCATATAATAATTCAAGTTTGTTAAAGATTTTTATAAACACTGTTCACCCCCCTCCCTCTAGTGTTAATTCTTCCTTAAGATCCTTAATCCGCATCCTTAACAGACATGTGTTGCACTATCAGGAATAATTAACCGCATCCCAGTTTACGGCAAGCTAGAAGTAGCCGTACTTAAGTATCTTCTTTGCCAAGGTTTACCCGCCTGTGTGATCACCACATTCACCTTTGTATACTTCCTACAATACGCATTTGACGTCGTCGTTGGCAATACAACAGAGTAAAGGAAATGAGAATCCCTTTCGATATTGTGTGTCACTAGATTATGTATCTTTAGGCTTTGCTTATGAGAGCACGCCTTTTGTTCTTTTGCTCTGGAAGGTTCCTACAAAAGGAAGTCTTTTATAGGAGTCATTCATGACACCCTCTTGGGATCGACATCCAAGACTTGATCAATTTTCATCTGATTTATGCTTGGAGTATCTGACACTTCTATCGGGATAATTTCCATTTGCTATAGATCATCAAAACTAGTCAGTTTCTCCTACTGGTCAACTCTCTGATTTTGTTCCCTTAGGATATGAGAGATGCTATAATAGTAAAACCCATCCAATAGTTCTTCCACCAAGTTGAAATAAATGGCTAGTTGTGCCACTTTTATCAGAAATTCCCTCCTGACTTGGAATACGACAACTCGTGAGTCACAAAAAATGCCAATAGCCTTTATTCCCTGTTCCTTTGCGGGCTTTAGCCCGACAATCAGGGCCTCATACTCGGCTTCATTGTTTGTGGTGGAAACCCCAGCCTCAATGCATAACAGATTGAACGTCGCTCAGGAGTTAACAAGACAATTTTGGTGGCAGAACGTCGATCGTTTTGGACACCGTCGGTATACAGTTTCCATGTAATAATTGGTGGGTAGTTTTTTCATCCTTCTCAACCTCGGAGCAATCAATTCATCTATTAAGTCCGCCAATGCTTGTCTATAAATATCCCGTCTAGGGATATATGCAATATCAATATGTTTGAGTTCAATATTCCACTTGAGTAACCTTCAAACGCCTTAGGTTGTTGAAAGACCTATCATTGCGGCTGGTCAATATACAATTTGATAGGATGAGCCTAGAAATAATGATAGAGCTTCCTTGAGGTTATCAAAAAACTATAAGCAAGCTTATCGATCTTTGGGTAGTTGGCCCTGTCCCCATTAACTTCTTTCTTACATAATACATTGGTCACTGAACCTGATTGTCTTCGCAGACTAGTGTTGAGCTAATGGCATGTGGAGATACTGCTAAGTAAATGAACAAGTCCTCATGATCCACTGACTTTGACAAAATAGGATGCCCCTTCAAATGATCCAACAAAATCTGGAATGCTTCGATATGGTCAATCATCCAAGCTAAATAGCACTTCCCCGCTTAATCAACTCGAAGAAGGGGAGACACTTGTTAGTAGTCCTAGATACAAATCTGCCCAACGTTGCCACCTTCCATGCTAGACTTTGCACATATTTGATCCTTCTAAGTTGTTGGATATCCCTAATAGTCGCTATCTATTCAGGTTTGATTCCTATTCCTCGAGAGCTGATGATGAAACCTAAGAATTTCTCTAACACAACGCCGGAAGAGTATTTTAATGGGTTTAGCTTCATCCCATATCTTCGGAGAATACTGAACATCTCGGCCAAGTCCTAGACATGATCTGTTGTTCGCTTTGACTTCACCAGCATTTCATCTACATAAACTTCCAATGGCTTTCCGATTTGATCATTGAACATACGGTGTGACCAATCATTGATATGTTTCTCCCACATTTTTTAATCCAAATGGCATAACCACATAGCAGTATAGCCCGAGATCCATTATGAAATTGGTATGCTCCTGATCCAGAGCATGCGTTGTTGTCTGGTTATATCCTAAATTAGCATCCATGAAAGAGAGGAGTTCATGCCAGATATAGAGTAGATAAGCTGATCAATCCTGGGAAGTGGAAAGCTATCTTTAGGGAATGCTTTATTCAAGTCCAAAAAGTCAATGCACGTTATCCAAATCCGGTTGTCTTTCTTTACAAGAGCTAGGTTTGATATCCACTTAGGATAGGTCGCATCTTGAATGAACCGGTTATTCTTTAGTCTTTCGACTTCTTCTTTTAAAGCTGCTAGTCTCCTCGGGCCAAGCATACGCCTTTTCTGCTTTACTGGAACGTACTTCGGGTCAATATTCAGTGAGTGACTCATGATGGATGGAGATATCGCAAACAAGTCAGCATGGATCTACACGAACGCATCAAGGTATTCATGGAGAAATTCAATCAACTTCCTCGTCCTAAGTGGGTTTAGATGGGATCCGATATTCCTAGTTGGGTCGTCGTTATCGATCAGAATCTCCACCATTGTTTCATTAGGGGTTGCCTTTCTGCATCTTGACTCTTCGTCCTCGCTTGGATCAATACCCTCGAGATGGCAACTGGACAGTCCTAGCTAAGATGTTTTCTTTATTTTCTAATCTACTGCCTCCTCGGCATGAGGAGGATTGTCTTCAGACTCTTGGTTTTCTTTGTCACGGGCTTCTTTTCATTCTGCTAAGTAAAATGCTTGTCCTGCTACCTGGTCTCCTCGTACAACTCCGACTCCATCTTCCATCCCAAACTTCAAAAGAAAGCACCAAGGAGCTATGCGTGATCTAAAATCAAGGAGGGCCGGTCAGCCCAAAAAGGCATTGTATGGAGTGTTTATGTTTATCACCAGAAAGGGGAGGATCTGCACTCTCCTACGACCCCTCTCGCCTAATTCAATCGGTAACTCAACCGTTCCCACCGACTCAGTAGTCATACCATTAAAGACACGAATTCTACCTCTACATAGCTTTAAATCTCTTGCCTCTAACCGCATCTGATCACAAGCTTTCTCAAATTTACAGAACTCCCGCAATCCACAAGGACGGACTTTCCACACTATTGATGGGCCAATGATAGCTAAAATCGTCAACGGTTCAATGCATACGTCCCCACCCCTTCAGCTTCTCTTTTTTAGAAGATGATATCATCAACCATCATCCTCCACTGCTATATGGGAACGATCTCTTTAGGAGTGCTACACTCCAACTTCCGAATATTTCACAACATTCACATACTGCTCCGTCGTCTTTGCACTGAAACCTGCCGGATGTGGTCTTCCGACAACTGTATTAATAAGGATATTCTTACCTTTACCGCGATTTCTAGATAAGCGGCGACATTAGGATCTACCTGACCTTGTTTGGGAGTCGAATCCCTTATCCATTGTCCCTCGGGGAAACCTTGTATTCATCCAGCTTTCCTCTCCTCTACAACTTCTCTACTATATCTTTAAGATAACGGTAATCATTTGACGTATGGCCGTAGAAATAAACAGATATTTCCCATCTAACGCTCTTTCTCTATGGATTCTCATGGAGAGAGTTTCGTATACTACATAGGACTACAAGTATCCAAATAAATATTCTCCAAGGTATCTCTTAATGGAGTGTATTTGTCAAATGTTTGGAATCAGGGTCGCTTCTTTGCACCCCTTTCTTATTACGACCTCTCTATTGTTTTTACGCTGGTTACCATTCCATTTGTTATAATTTCCAACGCTCACCTCCACCTTGCCGAGATTATCTCTGGACTGCTTCACTGCCACGTTGTTATACATTCCTCATAAATTGTATTGTCTACTCTCCTCTTTTATTAGTCCTTGCTTCCTCAATACGCAAATGATAGGCTTTCCTGTCAAATGCTTTCCGAACTCAGTCTCAGAATCGACTTCGTCCACCAACGCCATCAAACTAACTTTGGATTAGGGTTGGTGAGTTCTGTAACGACCTTACTGAAACAGTCGAGATAACTTTTGATAGTTTATCCTCAAGCTTGAGTCATTCGGTAGAGTTACATTACGTTCTTGGACATTGCAGTATGTAGGCGGAATTGATTCAGAAACCTCCTACCTAAGTCTGTAAATTTTGGTACCGATCGCAGAGGCAGCGGAGTAAACCACATAAATGCCACCCCATCAAGGTAGATAGGGAAAGCCTTACATTTTATGGCGTTCGAGGCTACAACCGCGTTTATGGACCACGTATATCAGATAAGATGTTGGCTTAGGTTTGTTCTACTAGAGTAGTGATTCATCTGTGGCAAGTTGCATCTCCTTGGGAATTGAGCTTCCAATATGTCATCAGTGAAAGGCGTATGGCTACGATTCAATCCCCGGTTCTCATTTGTAAATCCATCACTGTTGTTCATGATCTGCCTCACCATGGTAGTCAAGTATAGAGTATCGAGGATGACGGGTTCTAAGCTCTCACCTTGCTCTGGGCTACCGTTCGGGAAGCGCTTCCTTGACCCCTATTATCTCGGTCATTCAAAGGACGCAAGGGAGGAAGAACTGGAGTGTGAGAGGTTCCAGTACCATCACGAGCTCTGTGGGGCCTTCGGGTCGACAAGGGTATGGAATTAGCATTATTGGCATCACTGAGCCGAGCCACGATTCTGCCAAATCGGAGCTCATATACATTCTAGGCCCTAGTGAACTATTGTGTTGCCCCTCCACTTCTGACTGATGATGATGAGCTCTCGGCTGCTTGGTGATGTGCTAGGAAAGCATCTTGCTAGTTCCTAAATTCTTCCCATTTTCTTACCATTCGATCCATATCTTGCCTCATTGTGGAGTTCTCACGCGACTTAGCGTTCAATGCCGCGGTGGTCTCCTTAAGTTGGTTCATCCGCAACATGAATTCGTCCCGAGTGGAAAACACGAAAGTGGGAGCTTGATTGGAGGTGGTAGTGACATCCTAGGGCTGGTTCAGTACCGACACGGAAGCTGGAGGTAATGCAGCTTTGCATGTTGTTTGTTGGTTGTTGCTAGCTGATGGCCTCGAGGCAGCTCTGATCTCATCGGCTCTGGTATAAACCATTGTTATAAAATTGTTGATGAAAGTGTGGATTTTTCCTCTGGAGTTGGTAATCCAAAAAGTAGGAAAAAATCCTTAAACGTTAAGAATCTGTTTCCTATTGAATGAACCAAAGTGTTGACGCCAAAAAGTAGCACAACACCCAAATAGAAAACATATAGAGAATAAAGTGAATAAATATAAATGAAAACAAGTAAAATGCCATGCACACACGAATTTACAGTGGTTCGACGTTAACGATCCTACATCCACTTTATAATTTCTTATATAACTTGAAAAATTCAAGTAAAATGGTGGAATAAATGTAAAAACGAGTGCAAGGCAATACAGTAAGCAAAATTACAGAGTAATGGCCAAAAGTCCTTTTCTTGAAGGTTTGGTGGGCTATTTATAGAAGGTAATGGACTTCGGGTCGGTAGGAACATATGGCAGCTGATCCGAGGTAATATGAGCGAGTGGTCTTGGTCACGTCATAACAGAACGAGTCTTCAGGTGATATTATTCGGGTCTATATTGCTTAGGATCGACATATGCTTGGGTCGATATGCCGAGCCAGATCCACTACCCATCTTCGCCTTCTTCATCCTTCAGGAAAAGGACCGAGACAGACTTTACATGGAGCACATGTTGTATCCTTTGACTTAATAGCAAATGGAGATGCCTGGATCAGGTCTTGAGTGCTTTGCCTATAAATCTTAATGGCCTTGACAAAACAGGTAAATAATTGAGGCATTATGCGTGTTCATGCGTTATTTTCCCTTTAAATTCTTTGACATAAGTGTACATATCATGGTGCATTTAGCTGATCAAGCATTGCTATATGGACCAGTTAGTTATACATGGATGTATCCATTTGAAAGGTACGCTATTTCTTTCATATAATTATTACATGGTCACCAATACCATAAAATTTTGAATATTTGGTTAAAGCTATGAACGAGTGTAAGGACATACCTAACAACAAGAGTTATGTGGAGGAATCAATTTTTGAAGCATATATATATATATATATATATATAATTTCAGAATTCATTAGATATGTCATGGAATACATGCCAAATCCATAGAATGGTAATCATAACCGCAAACAAGCACCATTTTTAGATGAGAATTGAGATGATAAATATGAATGTTCCATCCTTGTGGGTAAAATTATCAAATTCTCTGGCATACAAGTACTCAAATTCAAAGGTAGATACTTTTTAGGATGGACGTCCCAAACCTAGATCATTATTATAATTTTGCATTTTTCTAACATGTTATAAGATGTAATTTCAATATTTACTTAAACCGCAACATTTTTGATTTGTAGCAACTATCGTTCATCACTGCAGGATGCTCAACAGAGCAAAAAGAGCACCACATAAGGACAAAAAATACTAGAACAAGTAAAATTTATCGATTGGTTGAATAAGAAGGTTTGCTAGATTTTGTATAGCTCATAGCCCGATAATGAATTTGACATTATTTATCTTATTTAAATTGTTTTGACGGTTATTAGAAGGAAAATGCATGGATTTACTGTTATGGTCTTATGTCAATGGACTACCATGGGAAGCGAAAACTCACCTTAGATATAGAATTAATGGTTGTTTATTCTTTACATGGCACTATGATGATTCCCCTACTACACAAGATGGCGGTGGTTGTATAAATGCAATTACAACAATTATAGCAAGTGCAAAAGATTTAAATCCTTCAAATTATGACACTACTTTGTATGGTATTATCAAGGAGATAATCGAAGTTGATTATCATGAATTTCAACATCAAGTGGTTTAATATTGCTGACAAAATACATGGTTGTAAGATTTGTCCAAACTCTAATTTGTTGATAGTGAATCTTAATAAATTTAATAGAAGTGATTGAGTGTATGATGAGCCTACCATTCTTTCATTTTAAGCAATCAAGTTTTCTACATAAAGGGCATACAAAATATTGATTAGTCCATTGTACGATGTTCACCTAAACGTCTGACCAATAACGTGGACGATTATGAGATGCCAGCAAATTTCCAGTCTGGTTTAAAGGAATAACCCAATTTAATAGCATTGTATGTACTAAATCCAATAGATGAACTTGATTTTGGGCCATAGTCTTTTTCTATGTACTAAATATTTGGGATATTTGATGATTTTTTCCTTGGTGTTTCAATATGAGAGTCCAAGAGTCACATGCGTATACATACTCACTAAGCTTGTACCATTTATTGAATCCATTTTTTTCGTTTGCTACAAATTTTATGTCTATTTCATTTATATCTTTTTATAAAGTAGTCTCATCCCAATAGTTTATTTATTACAACGCAACCAGTTATTCCGACTTCGGAAGAAAGCCTCAGACCCGGTTTTAAGACTTATATATAATTAGCGACCACAGAATATTCACTGCTAATTATAAATTTCGTTAAATTTTTGTGCATGGAATTTAGTTGTTTGCTCCACTAGATTAAGATTGGGTTCTTTCGGTTGAGCTGGATTCAAGTCCATAGGTCAATACAATCTATGATCAGGAATCACAGGTTGATGTTCATAATTATTTTTGTGAAGTGAACTGCAACGACCCATATTTTGATGACTAGATATTCAAATATCTTACTTAAATATTAATAGTCAATGTATTGACGATCCAAAATGATTTTTTTAACGATTGAATCAGTATTCAAAATCATATATTGAATCCAGATAGTTTGTTGCGTGAATAAAAAGTATACAGAA
The DNA here is from genome assembly GCA_030737875.1 of Allium sativum. Lineage (NCBI taxonomy): Eukaryota > Viridiplantae > Streptophyta > Magnoliopsida > Asparagales > Amaryllidaceae > Allium > Allium sativum. The sequence continues at coordinate 382,361,938 of CM060926.1, forward strand.
TGCCATATTTGGAGATTTGATATTTCAAGGGAAAAACAGTCTTGATATGCGCAAAAATTATCGTTTTGAGACGTAATATCAGATTACGATGATTTTTTTTTTAGAATTGTACTGGTGAGTTTTTACATGCTATCGGGTTTCGTAGCGATCAGATGTAATATTTGATCATACGAAATTTAAACGCGTGTCAGTTTTGAATAGAGAATTCAAAACAATTCAACATAATTATACTATAAATACCCCTCATTATCCATTGACCTTTAATCTTATGTGTCGCTTACTATAACAGTCTTCCTCATTAAAAATCATGGCCGACACATTTTTGTTATTTGAAAAAGGGGATTCTCACTTGAAGGGCTTATTTGTTCAAGGTAATAAGTTTTAAGGATAACACTTCTGAAAAATTAGTTTTAAGGACAATTCTAAACGAAAAAGATAAAAGCAGTTATCTTTTTACGTTATACAGAAATACAGATAACCGCTTTTATCTTTTTCTTGCAATACTTAAAAAGATAACTACTTTTATCTTTTTCATGCAGAATTGTCCTTAAAACTTATTATTAAGAAGTGTTGTCCTTAAAACTTATTATCCTACAAAAAGAAGCCCTCTAACTTAATTTCCACTTTGAAAAATTCAAATCAGTCAATATACTAATCATAAAAATATGAAACCAGATTCGTTGAATTTGTATAGATTCTCTCTTCAACCTCGCATTAGTTATGTAGCACTTGATAAAAGTTTGGGGAAGATCGTTTATGGGCATCAAACAAGGAATAGGGATGGCGATCGATTTGGATGACGAGAGGAGGAACGAAGATCAACATTGCATAGAGAGATGAATTTGGAGCAATGGCCGATCAATGAGGCACCGTCCAGAGTGCTCAAGTGAATTGGATCAGGCATGCGTTCTAGGATCAGGGCACAGATGCATTTTTCATAAGGGAGTCGAGTTTGATGAGGCTTGGCGTTGAGGACGAGTTCACATAGTGTAGAGCAACATTTCCATTGGTTTGGATTTTCCTTGAGAGATGAGAGAGAAAGGAGGACAGATATAGTGAAAAAAGTGGGTTTAGATATTCGTGAGCAGCCTAGGGATGAGAAAGGACAAGACGAATTATGAGGGGGATTAAGATGTAATTAGAGGTTTTAATTCAGTTAGTTAATTGCATACATTAATCTTAAAAAAATATGCTTGCGGTATCTTTTGTGTAGAGGTCAGATTTGGATGTTGTTTCTGCCATTAAACTGATGTTTGCAAGCTTTACGTCTAGACACTGATTTGGGATAATTTGGCTAGGGTGAGTGATATTGTATCTACTGGTCTATAATTGCCCTTACGGTGAAAATTTGATATTTTAGGTTATTTAAAATCTTAAAATATATTTTCTAGGAATGTTGAACCTAGTTATTAATAAATAAAAAGAAGTAAAAGTGATTTGATTAGTTTGAACGTGAATTTTACTTGTTTATTCGTTTGCTCATTATTGTGCCTTTTTGACTTTATTGCTAGAATTGAACTAACTTGACACCAAATCCACACCAACCATTTTAGATATATTTTATCTATTTTACGGATAGTATTATGGATGTTTTTTCTGTTATTTAAATAATTATATTATTGTTTGCATGGATGATTGCATGCTAAGTTTAGTTAAAACGACGTTTAAAGATGACATAGTATTAGGAAAAATCTCATTTTATAAAGTTGCTAGTGGATTTGATCAAACGCAAAAGATGCTGACTCTAAGGGTATAACAAAGCTTAGTGCACATTGATTGAGCACATAGACTGGACACCAATAAGATGAGATGAATTCACGAAGGAGAAGTGGAGCGTAGCGACTGATCCGAAGATGGAACAACATTGGAGTAGGGCGATAGATCTGAAGGTGGAGAATGGACTTGACGACTAGCTTGGATTTCATCACTTTATTGGGCATCTTCCTATATAACGCACTATTAAGCTATAAGAACACCGATGGTATATGATAATTGTCACAAACTGAAGTTTGACTTGTGATTATGAGTAATTTTCTATGCTTATGTATCCTGTAACATTTATGGACTAATAATACTATGATTTTATTCAAATATGTAAATTGGGCTTTCCTTGCTTATAACAGCCAGGTTATGGATCAACAAAACATTTGTGCAATTTATTATGCATTATGTATACGACAAGTTTTATCCAACTTTAGTGCAATAGTATGTACAAAAGTTGTATTACTTTAACCAGAATTATGTATGTATTAGTATAGCAACGTATGTTGACTACATGTGATGATCAGATAATCAACATGATATGTTAGTCGCACACGCATGTAAGACGATAATTTTTTCATAGCAAATCACACTATCCTTCTTTCGTTCATACACAAATTTTTGGTTGAAATAATATGACACAAGCACAACTCTTGCATATCAAGCTATTATTGGGGATGCAGATTAAATATCTTAAGGAAAACTAAACACTAGAAGGGGATGAATAGTATTTTATGGAATTTCTTGATTTTTTTTTGGATTAAACAGAATGCTATGCAAATCACAAATTTCAACAACGGAGAATCAATCACAGATGCAGAGAATAAAATAAAAATCAGTAAAAGGAAAGTACAAACCGGGATTTTATACTAGTTCGGGATTCCCCTACATCCAGTCCCATACAACGATAGGTTGATGTGAATTTTTATTCAACAAATCCAATTACAATCCTTGATTTCAGTGCTTCACACCCCCAATCAATTATAGGTATATTGAGATTTAGTTGGTTTTCGAACCGCAACTTTACATCCACTCGATTTTCGAGTCATAATCGCATCCGGTCACTTTATACAGGATGGGACCACACCCGTCTCTTATCTATTTTTGTAGTATTGACTCGATAGGAATTGATATTGCGATCTTTGATTTAAAACAACCCATAACTCTTTGATACTGAATCTTGAACTCTTCTACTTTGAAATCTTGTTTCTCTTAATTGTACAGTCTTCAATAATTAATATCTGCATATATTTCACGTATATGTATATATTATAGATTAGTGTTAGTATATATTTTATAATAATAATAATAATTTGAATAAAGTTGAAACAAGGTTGTTGTCATCAAAACCATCATCATCAACATCTCAGTCCCTAATAGCTATTACATTGATTCATGTACAGTGTCAACATGATGTATAAGAATTTGTTTATGGTTTTGGTAGTTGTGTGCTGATGTATATTTGTACCTCAAACGAGTCGGTTATGATAAATTTTCAATTAGGATAGACAATATAGTCAATAACGTGAAGAAATTGACACCTAATTGGTCTACATTCAAAAAACTACTCAACCAAGCTGCCAGTCTTTATTTCATAGGTATGAATTTTCTCCATTTCGGGCTTCTTTCAGAATGTGAGCACATATGCTAATTAAATAGCAAATAAATGTATGACTCATTTTCTACTTTTGTTACACAATATGAAGTTAGTTTATGCATACATGCCTTACTTTTAGAATTGCTTCATTACATTTTCTCTTTTCATAATCAACATTTGAAAAACTTAGCTGATTCTGGTGGTATATAGTGCGATAAACTTGTGCTTGATGGTAAAGCACCCCAAAGTGCAACAATTAATGCAGCTATGCAGGTCTTTTATTGAATGTATTTACCTGAGTATATTTCATATGGGAATGTTTAATATGATACCAAAACTTCTATTAAAAGGATTTTTGCACTAGAACTAAGTTCAAACTCGGTTTGCAGATGAACATGCATGCTTATTTTTGCAAAAACGTGATTGCAAACTATATTTGCAGAACCAAGTTTGCAAATTCAGCTATAGAACAGAGTTTTTTGGTTTCATTTTGCAAATTGGGCATACATGCCATGTTTTGCAAAACTCAACATAAGCACTAAATTTTGTAAACCAATGCAAGTCGGGTTGTAGATGCTAACCGAGTTTTGCAATCCTATGTACTTTTCAAACTCATTTTTATTAAACTATAATTGGATTTCTAACTCAAACTTATAGAAGTTAGATATTTGAGGTCAAATAGGAGTTATAAGCATGGATTTATGACTTGGATTTGTTTCTTACTAGTGTAGAATGTCAACTAGTTGCAGTAATACATCGAATCATAGAGAAAGCATAAAAGACTATGTTCCTCCGCTAGCAAATAATAAGTACCGTATAATTGTTGAAATGGATGGTGCAATAGGTCAGGACTCATCAAAGTGGACTTCTCGTTGTGGTGTACTGATTCGAAGGCATATTCCTACTGGTTATGATGATGGGAGGAAAGTTGATCTTTTTCTGCAAGAACTTATGGAGAGTACTCATTGTATTTTATTTATTCTTTCTTGATAATGTTTTTATTTTGCATATGTAAAACACAAAATTATAACATAAACCATTTACCTTTTCCGAAGAGAAACTAACCCTTTAAGGGAACTTATTTTAAGTCGGTAAAGCTTACCCATCTTAAAATAAGCCAGCGAAGGGACACATTATTTAAAATTAATTTCCCTTGGTCGGCTTATTTTAAGCCGGCTAAGTGAATGATGTATTTCAATACACATTTTCACGTGGATTGCAATCCACATGAGGGCTGTTAGCCAGTTTAAAATAAACGGCTAATGACCTATCTCGACTTCCATTTGTTAGTGTTTGGTCTTGGTTGATTCGCCATGAATCGGCCAATCACAACCCCCATGGTTGGGATCGCTCTAAGGTATATTCTAAAGAAAATCTATATGCCTCGTCATTTTGTTTGTCATAGCTTAAAACTAACCCTTTAAGGTACGTGTATAGGTTAAATTTTGATCCATACACAAATATATGTATATGGTTTGAATTGTTTTAACTAGCTTACCACATTTTCAAATTTTTTGCACCGAAATACTTTTTTTAGATCTGCAATATTGAATAATGTTCATGTTCCCAATTTTTGTTTCTATGTACATAGGACTTTTTCAGTTTAGCTCACTTTTAAAAACTTATTACAAAAATAGCCTGGTTTGAAAACTAGTTACAAAAGTAGCCTAGTTTTGGCCAACTCAGTGTTGAGTTGGCCAAAACGTACTGGCGCAATCTCAAATCGCGCTAGTACAGTAGAAAAATTAATTTTGTATGGGCGCAATTCAAAACTGTGCCAGAAAAAAAAAAATTTGTGCTGGCGAAAATTGAAATTGCGCTAGTACAAATTAAAAAAGGTACTGGCGCAATTAGAAATTTCGCCAGCACAAAAAAAGTTCTTTCCATTGTAGTATACAATTAGTCATCATCGTTATAATCACTACATAGTATATATATCTTCCCGCTGTAGTATAAAATTATTCATCATCCTTATAATCATTGCATACTATTAAATGAAATGGCACAAGGGATTTTGTACTGGCGCAATATCAAATTGCGTCACTACAAATTTTTATTTTAAATTTGTACTGGGGCAATTCCAAATCACGCTAGTACCTTTTTTTTTAAATTTGTACTGGCGAAATTTCAAACTGCGCCTGTACAATATTTTTTCCATTGTACTGGCGCTGTTTGAGATAGTGCAGTATGTCTTAGCCAACTCAGCGCTGAGTTGGCCAAAATCAGGCTACAACTATAATTAGTTTTAAAACTAGACTATTTTTGTAATAAATTTTCAAAACAAGGCTAAATTGGAAAAATATCGTTGTACATAAGAGCATCTCCAACAACATTTAATTCATATGCTAAATCTTAAATTGATTGATGAAATGCCCCCCAACAAATGTTTGAGAGCCGTAATAATAAGGGAAATATTCAGTGGCCAATCCTGAATTTGAAATTGACCTCGGGTGCTGAAATTATCGGCGCTCTACGTAGAGCACCAATTTTTTCGGTGTGCGCCAACTAATCGGTGTGTTACACAGGGCGTCGATAATTTTGGTGCTCTACCTCCTCACTCAAAATCACCTAAAACCCGGTTGTTTTTACACCTCTAACGGCTATACAATGATCATATTTTCCTCCTACGACTATAAAACATTCATATTTTTTTCCAACGGCAATAAAACGATCATAATACAGTTAGAACGACTATACTTACTTAGACTGGAATGCGTGTTTTATATATTTTCCTACTTTTCCCCTAATTTGATTGATTTAGATGTTATAATGCTAGTTGCTTAACACTAAAAAATATAATAGACAACTTATGTTTAAATAAAACACTAAATCATAATTACTGCATAATTTCGTATAATCGTAAAATTAAACACAAGTTCGGTTAAGCATACATCAACATAAAAGCATTATAAAACTAATTATCCCTATAGTGGTTGCATAAATGATTCATAAGATCTTTCTGTAGCCTATTATGGAGTTGCGCGTCTCTAAATGAAAGCTGGTGGTCTAAATGAATGTTGAATTCCTCTTCTTTTATTTGTGTGTCGTGTCGGAATACATCAGGTTGTTGCGAAGCACCTTCGTACTAGTAGTGCCTTAGCCCGTCGTCCATATCTCTTTCATCTTCAATGCTCATGTTGTGTAGAACAACGCAGGCAACCATGATTATGGACATCTTTTAACTAGACCACAAACGACATGGATTACTAAACTTTACAAATCTAGACTGTAAAACACCCAATGCTTGTTCTACATCTTTTCTTTGTCCCTCCTGCATCGCCGTGAATTTCTCTTGTTTAAGTGTTAATGGATTTGGACATGTTTTAGCAGTGGTGCTCCATTTCGAGTAAATTCCATCATCTAAGTAATTGCCATGGCTGTAAGTTTTTTCCCAAGGGTACATGTTATATGAGGTACCTGGCCTTGAGGAAGATCATTAAACTGATTAGATCTTTCTATAATATTTAAGTCATTATTCGAACTGGGTGTTTCAAAGAAAGCATGCCATATCCACAAATCGTAGGATGCTACGACTTCCAAATGATTGTTGGTCGCATTTCCTTGCCGTTGTACGAACCTTGTAATGCCTTAGGGCAATTCTGCCACTCCCAATGCATACAATCCAGACTTCCCAACATCCCCGCCCTTCCCCTGCTTTCGTGCATTTCTCTAATGCGCACTATATCGTCTTCGTTCGAGGATCTTAAGTACTCCTCTCCGTAGACATCCACCGCAGCCTAAAAGAAAATTTCAAGTGTTTCAAGTGCCATGCTCTCCGCAATTCGGTATGCATCGTCTAATGCATCTATAGGAGTGCCATAAGCTAGCATTCTCATAGCGACCGTCATTTTCTATACACTGGTGATCCCCTATTCTTTGATGCATTTTGTTTGTACTTAAAATATTCATTGTTACCTTGTATACCTTCCAAGATTCGAAGAAATAAATCTCTTTACATCCTGTATCTTCTACGAAACATATCAGGCCCGAAAGTGCAGTTGTCGTTAAAGTAATCTTGCATCAGAGATTTATGGTACGCAGCTTGGTTTCAATTTATAAACTGCCTGCCAGGACCCAATCTGTGTCGAGTTGTGGATGATGAACCATAGGATTCATGGTATATGTTGACAATTTCTTATATTTCTTTGACTTCCTCTTCAAGGATATCTTCTTCCTCAGAATCACTGTCAAAAGTTACCATGCATTGCGTAAAATAGGAATCCATTTTTGTGTGTAAATTTGTTTGCATATGAGATATGGTTTGCAATGTTGCTGCCGTATATAAGGTGTTACTGCCATATATAAGGTATGAGGTATTGGTTAGTGTATAACTTTATTATTCTGTGTGTTGCTTTATTAATTTTTGTGTAGATTTATTGGTTAGAGTGTACCTTTTTGTCGATAATTGTGTAGTTGCAGTGTTTAGTGTGTAGCTTTATTGGATAAAGTGCACCTTTGTCGATAACTATGTAGTTGCCGTGCTTAGTGTGTAGCTTTAAAAGATTGGAGTATACCTTTGTCGAATTGTGTACTTGCAGTGTTCAACTTTTTTGGTTGGAGTGTAGCTTTGTCGATTAGGATTGAAGCCTTACTGATTAGTGAATATTTATCGTATTGCATTTAATAAACAAAACAATTTGGACGTTAAATAAAGGGGACGACCCTAATCGTTTAATTCCTTAGCTATAATATATGGTAATCCCACGTTGGAAACATAGCTAAGGAGTTAAACAATTAGGGTCGTTCACGTTTATAGTAAAGATTTATAAACATAAAGAAGTTAAAAATTAGGGTCGTAATCAACCATAAGGATATATTGCTTGTGACTTCCCAGCATGATATCCAAAATGGCTATAGTATACAGTGTACAATAGACAGTATAAAGTGGTCGCAGTAGCTAGTGTCGAGTCTCAACGTAGACTCCAGCTACATTGCACAAATTTCAAAGCACTTTCTAGGTTTAACTCATTATACCCATAGTTTTATCACAAACCATTGGTAACAATAATTGTCGTATCACATTCAACAAACCAAAGGAGTTAAAATTTTGTCGTATTACATACAAAGATTGGGTCGTCCTCATCCACCTGCCTAAAATACTTGTGACTTCTTAGCACAATATCCAACGCACCTACAGTATAGAGTATGTAGTATCCATTGCTAGTACCATCATAATAGCCACGTTGCACAAATTTCAAAGCGCTTTCCTCTGGCAACTCATTTTCCACCTTTTCCTTTGTAGCCTTCAGTCATAAATACCAGAGACAGACTGAGTAGCAAGATTACATCAACTCAAAAATGCCAATTTCTTATCCATCCTCTTACAATTACACTGATATTCTGGCCAGACCATCAAATCCTAATCCATTTTCACATAGAGAACCGACTGAGTGGTAAAAAGCGACTCCATGACTATTTGCGACAAATGGAACTGGAAGAAGGGATGCATCAAGTGGAAATAGGACACCAGTAACAACAGTAGACTCAATAACGTGCCTAAAGGTCACACGTTGTAATTCCTTCTATCAGAGCTACGGTTGAAGACCACGAGGTATAATCTGCAAGTATTGTATGTTTTGTGGCTTTGAGGCACCACAACTAGACGTCCGACATGGAAACGATGTCGGACGCCAATATTATTGTTTCCCGGTACGTACAAACGGATGTGACTTCAGACAGTGGGTAGATGAACCTTTTCCTTCTAGAGTAATTATGTACGCTTCGGAATTGAAAGAAGAAATAAAAAGTTACGAAATCAAGTCAACGACCTTAGCCATGCAAATTACCGACTGCAACATGGTTTAAATTAGAGGTTTAATATTTTATATTATGCCCGTAAAAAATGTTGATGACTTGTTGTATCTTTATGCTTAATATCAGTTGTATCGTTATGCTTAATATCAGTTGTATCATTATGCTTAATATCAGTTGTATCCTTATGTTTATGAGCAGTTCTATTTGCATGCTTATTATCAGTTATATCGTTATGAGTTGGAGTTTTATATGTACATTCAGATATTTAAATTTGGATTTGATGGTGTATTGTAAATATAAAACGATTTTTTATAAGTAAAATATTAATTAATTGACTTTTGAACATATAATAAAAATTAAGAAGGCTATGTACAATTTTTAATCGATGTTCAAACATTTAAATTATTAATTTAAACTATAATTTTTAAATTACAATTTTGTTGGAGATGCTATCATTCGTGCTTCTCATTCCCACCTTCTCTGAAAGCGTTGAATCCTGTAGCCTTGTCTCCTCCTCTTCTCCCTAGATCTGAACCCGCACGTCCATTATATATTTAAAAAAAAAAAAAAAAAATTCAAATCCTTAAAACCTGAACCCGACCACTCACGCATCTCCGCCCGCCTCCTATCACCGGCGACCTCCGACCCTAAGTCCGCCCTTCCTCGCCATGGCCTCCAGTCCAGAAGGCGACCTCGTCCCCGCGTCAATCGCTTCAGGTCTGACCTCGTCTCCATCACCTTACAGCGCAAACCCAGCCGCATCGGACCACCTTAAACACCCTCCGCCTATCCTTCCTTCGCCAGCGTGCTTCACCGTCGTCAGCCGAGCAGCTTGAAGAATTGTTCACTGAGGTTGAACCCGTCAAACGGTGCTCTATGTCAGTGCTAAATATTCAGAATTATCTAACGGATTTGGTTTTGTACAACTTGCTTCTGTGGATGATGCTAATTGATCTGTCGAGCTAAAGAACGGCTCAGTTGTTGATGGTAGAAAAATCACAGAGAAACTTGCAATGGACTGCCTGGCTCGAGAGCAACGGCTAGAAAAAAAAAAAATGTAAGTTCGGATGATAAGGTGGAAGACACTGATGCAGCTCATACAATTGCCTACTTAAGCCATGACGATGGAAAACCAGTGACAAACATTCTCAATGAAATTTTGCAAACGAAATTTTCAGATCCACGGAAAGAAAAGTGAGTGTTCATAACTCATGATATTTTTTTTTTCTGCGAAAGTATATTTATAGAATTCACGATTCTATATTGCTTTGCTAGGGTGATTTAAGGTAAAACCGACATGTTGAAACAGTTGCTAGTTGATACCTAACATTGAAATTAAATTGAATTGAACGTTGTTGATATATTTGATAGTTAAATTAATTTAAACTGTAATTTATTGTGTTGAAATTTGAAATCAATTAAATGGATATTATTTTCATTTTAATCAAAGTAAGAACTTGAATTTGAATTGAATATATCGACATACAATCATTGTTATTACAGAGTTAAGTCGAATCGAGTTGACAGAGGTCCAGTTAGTCACTAGTCGATTAGTTATAGACTAGTCGACGTATATATTGCTACCACCAAAAAGTTGTCAATTCTAATATATTGCAACCAACAAATATATTGCTACTGAACAAATAAAATAAACAAAGGATGCATAGAATTTAATAAAGTGCAAGTTGCAAGATGGCAGTGGAAAGACGGCGCTACAGGTTTAGGGTATCGATTGACTTTCGATGAAGCTTGGGTTCGAAGTTTTTTTCTGTTCGATAATCGATACTTGATCCTTTTCAATTCGAAAATTTTAAATCGACTTTCGATCGATTTGTTTTTTTATAGGTACTAGGTATCGATCCTTTTCTGATGTTTTTTTATTATTTGATACAGGTATCGATAACTTTCATTTTTTTCATGTTTGATGTATCGATAACTGTAAGGAGTTCAGATCAGTGTATTAAAAAACGCACCTTGAGGCGAGGCGTAGGCAAAAACGCCTTAAGGCGCATCTCATGAGGCTTAAGCCTCAACCAATTGAGGCGTGAAAAGCGCAAAAAACGTACGCTTCAGAGCCTCAATTGGCTGAGGCATACGCATATAAGAAAATTTTACCTTGTTATTTTTTAAAATATCGTATCTGCTTATTACTTCTTCACTGTTTCGTTTTCGAACCTATCGAGCAAATATTCAGACTTGAGAATGAAAAAAAAAGGTAATCAAATGTTGAAATTTTGAACTGGAAGCACTCTATTCAATTGGAATCGAGTTCGATTCCAGTTAAGGAATCGAGCTTGATTCCAGTCAGCCATTTTTTTGTCTTTTTTTCGTACAAACTTTTTTTTTAATGGTTTATGGTTTTTACTTACTATTTGAGTGCTGGAATTGAATGCTTTATGTTTTTTACTTAATATTCGACGCTTAATGTTATTCCATATTAAAAATTAAGTATATGTGTTGTGCTTTTTTTTTAACCCGAGAGGCTTACGCCTCAACGCTTCGAGGCTTACGCCTCGCCTCACGAACCCGAAAACGCCTCACGTACGCCTTTTGCGTTTTAAAACATTGGTTCAGATTTTTTTCTTTTCTAAAATGGGCCAATACCAAACCAGTCGACACCAATAACAACCTAGTCGACTCGACTAATCGATTAGTCGACGAATTTCTACCCAGACGCCCGAAATTCATACAAAAAGCAAGTCGAGACTTCATATCGATGGTTTGATCTCGATTAGTTGACTAGTCGAGCGCCGTGATAACGGTGCATACAATATTGAATTGGAACGGATCAAAATTTGAGATTTATTGATTTTAATTTTAATTTGATATAAAAATTAGTCGACAGTCAAACACACTGACACATGATTATTATATTGTATATGGACTTGGATTTTGATTGCATGTGCAAAATTATTGATTGTTATGATGGATGGTATTATATTGTCGTAGAGATATACCCATGTCACGTATTGTTGATTATCGAAGGATATTATTATTGAATGGTTATATACCATAATAGAAATTGGAAGCCCGAAATGAGTTGAAATGATATATGTTCATTTATTTGAATTATTTATATCGAATTATTTAAAGAGATTTGAAATTAAAGATTTGAAGTTGAATTTTAATTGAAATTTAAATCTGATTTAATGAAATTTGGCATTTAAACTTATTATAAAGTTAATTGGAAATTTAAATCGGTTTAAGCTAAACTTAAAATAGTTTCGAATCTATTAAATAATATTAAAGCTAAAGCTTTTAAAGCTCTCTCCTTAATTTTCTGCCGTATCTCTTCTCTCCTTAAAAGTCTCTAGATATTTTTTTTATTTCATGGATTTTGTTTTGGTTGCAATTTCCGATAGCAGTAGACAATAATATCTTATACCATCTCCACTTAATATTTACACATGTTGCAATTTTCCGATCAGTACACAATTTCCACGCTATTTGATTTCAACGCATGTATAGAGAAAGAAAATATTACTTCATCCAAACCATTTACAATTTAGAACCCCATGATTTTCAGTAAATGACAAAAGTTCAAACCACTCAAAATAAAAGTTTATTATATTCAAATGATTCACATAATACAAGCTTAATCTTTTATTCGTTTATCATTTAACATAAAATACCTATATTTAAAATGGTAAAATATTTTTATTATGCATGCCATTAAAAAATTCTACATGTAAATAATTACCTCAATTATTTACAAAACTCAACCCACTTTCTCATATGTTTTACGTTTCAGTTTATATGTTTAAATTAATTATGCAATCTTAAGTTTAAAATAATAAGATAATGTAATTAAGCGATATTCATTAGTTCAGAAGACAATATGAAAAATTCAATAATATACATCACACTTATATTAGTGAAACATGATAAAATTGCATTTCGATTAAACCTAAAACACGTAAGTCACGCGACATACAATATAACATAAACAATAGGGAACACTTAAAATTTTGAAATACCGATACAGTTTTTCTCAAAAAACATGCGTCAAAAACATTGTCACTTTTACTTCCAGCCAATCTGTGAATAACTGCAGTTATTTTACAAAAAAAATGCATTTGTGCAAAGAAAAAAACAACATTTATAGAAACATGAGATTAAGTACAAATTTAATTTTTGAAATAAAATAGAAAATATTAGAAAAAGTATCAACAATTCTGTCATGCATTACAAAAATATGTTTTTTTTTTTAAAAAAAACTTAGCCATTTACCGAGCTATCTGAATACTCTTCTAATATTTTGTATTTAACTTCATACACTAGAGTTAATCACAAATCTTAAAACTATAATTAAAGTTAGCTACTATTAGTTGTTGATGTGTCAAATAAATCATTAAAAAAATGAAATTTTCTATAATTGCAATTTGCACGATATTCGTATTAAATAAAGGGTATAAAATTCATTTGGATATATAAGTACATATGTCACATAACATACCTATTTATATAAACAATAATCAAAAGTTTAATTTTATGATTTATCTGTATCGATACATTAGTGCATTACATTGTAAAATTCTTATTTTAACTAAAGTGCATACCTTTTGAAATTTCTACATTTGCAAAAAAAAACCCTCAATATCGCATAATTTTGTACATCTACATCCATATAATTTCAATTAATCACGTAAATGTTGGTTTTAAATCATTTGAATAAATTTAATTAATAATTATTCACTAATTTATCAAATAAATCCTTAAATGTGATGGTTTCAATATGTACATATTCATATTAAAATAAGGGAAAGTCTATCTCGGGTGACATAGTTAATCTCCATCATTAGATCACCCCCTGAATTCTACCTTTCCATATAAGGATAAAAAGATCCAACAACTCAAATCTTTTGTGCCACCAACTATGTCTAATTTTGTGTCCAAATAGCCGCTCTCTTAAAAAAAATCAAGTGAAATTTTCATTTAGATGTAAAAGTATATAATTTAGATATAGCAAAGATAATTTATTATTTATTTATCTCAATAAATTTATCTGCATTGTCGAATTCTATTTTTAACTTCAAATATCCATATTTTGACATTTCTATAGTTTTGCCTTCATCGACTCTTTACTAATTTTTTATATTTAGATCCTATGTATTTAAATTGCTTACGAAATCTCGAATTTAAAGTATTTTAATAATCTATATATCAGCCACATATGCGTAGACTTACATATTAATAAAAAAAATCATAATAAAAAATGTGTTTAACTACGTAGATGTATAGATCACATGCATACATTTATGTACATAAACAACAACAATAAAGTTAATTTGTAAATAACTATCATCATTTATGTACATAAACAATAAATTTATCGCAAACTACGTTAGAAAACAATACTATTTTTAACTTCAAATGACTCTACAATAAGACCTATATAATTTTGTTATAAAATCGTTCTTAATTTATTCAGATTATTTACTCTTAAGATAATATATTTTAACTAATTACATAATTTCACAGTTAACATATTTTTAAAGAAAAAAATAATATTTTATAATATATCTAAAATAATTAAAATATCTTAGTTTCAGCATAAACACTTTCTCATAGTAATAAGAACAATAAAATTATTTTTTTACTTCTAACAAATAAAAGTTACATAATACATACTTTATATAGACACCACCAACAACAACAATTTATAGTTTATTTATTTTGTCAGATTCATCGTATGTTATATAATAGAGTTCCAATTTTAACAATAAAATTCTGAATACTATATTTTATAGTATTATTGTGTGCAATGCACGGGTTACACACTAGTTACCATGGTTCGAAATTCCGCCCGGCACGCCGGAATTCCGACCATCCCGGTCCGGTTCCGGCGATGACCGGGCCGGAATTCGAGTCTAATTCCGTTCTGGTAGCAAAATAGGGAAAACCCGATTTGAAACCCTAAATGCTTGAGACGAGAGAGAAAGCGCGCACGCATAGAGTAGAGAAAGAAATGAGCGAGGAAGAGCAGCAGCGATTGTTCGTGAAAAAGAAGAAGCGGCTGTGTTCTTTTTTCACGATTTAAGGTTTCGAGCAGAAAATATGCTATTTCACAGTTTGTTTTGGAGAAAATAAAGATGCTATTCACAATTTAAGCGTTCGCTTTGGAAACAGGCTTTGTTTATTGGGTTTTCATCCTTCTATTTCACGGTAATGTTTGAGTAAAATGTTAATTTAAATAGATATTTAGGGTATTTTACTGTACGAATCCAGATAATGCTAAAAGATGCAGAAAATAAAGATTTTCCTATGTTTTATGTATTTGTACCAGAGCTTGTCTATTGTATGCAAGTGGAAGAGTTCATTACACTGAAAAAGTACTGAAATTCACAAACCAAAACTCAAATGGTATTCATTTAATTTGCAACCAAAATTAGTTTTTATTACTAAATCCAGTCTTATAATCTAATTTTTATTTAGATAAAACTTGTTTAATCAATGAAAAATAACATAAGTATATGTAGATGAAAAACGGAATTCTAAACCTTGGTTAGTACTGCATATTTATTTACGAATTAAAAAAAAAATTACCGGAACTGCCAAACCGGATTTTCCGGAACGGAACCGGAATTTTAAATTTTCTATATGACCGGAACGGAACCGGAAACCGGAATTTCGAACCTTGCTAGTTACTTTAAATCGAATTGAAGTAGTCTAAATTGTTTTGTATTATTCTATATAAGATTTGAATTATTCAATTTAAATGAATTTTAAATTAATTTGGATTTAAATTTGAATTGTTTAAATTAAATTTGAACTAATTTAACTTAGTTTTGAATTAATTTAAATTTGATTTGAATTACGTTGCAATTAGATTTAAATCATTAGTCTGTTTCCAACAAAAAATGAAATATAAATTTGTTTCGAAAGAATCAAAATATGGATTCATTTGATTTGAGACATGACAAATTTGATTAAAGTGAGTTTGAATTTACTGTAAACATGAAGTTTCCAATCAATATTCGAAGTATAAGCGTTTTGAAATAATGTTATCAATTGTTTAAATTAAATGATGATATTTGATCTGAAAAGGATAGTTGGAACCAAATAGTTACGAACTCATATTATCTATTAACAAGTTTATAAAAATGATTATCAACAAATGAGATTTTTGAAGTATTATTTAAATAATGTAAACTCTATTGAATTTGAAACAATTTCTAATGATTTTGAGAAATAAATGATGTTAAAACTTACGAAGTACTTATGAATAATTTTTTAATATTGCAACTTCTGGTGATAATTGACCTTTATATATTATCATCTATACAGACCATAATTGAGAAATGAGTTTTGATTGGAGGGTTCATATAGAATCTAAGTATAATTCGCCGAGGATGTACTTCGATTGATCGATTTATTTCGATAGGCTATGACTCTCTGGCCTTGTTATTGGGTAAAATATCCCAATTCGATGTCATATTTTGGATATGATTTTTTGTAATATTCGAAATTTTAATTAACCATATTTTAAAAGAATTTGTTTAAATCTCAAATAAAAAAAATTACTGTTTCAAATCTCGCAAATATCTCCCGAGATCTCCTCCGAAATCTCATTTCAGGCTCCTTTCGAAACGAAACAGCAAATATCACTCTAAATCTCCTTTCGAATATATTGCAATATCGAACGATATATCGACCGAGACGAAATACCGAAATATTGTTCGAGATTTTAGTTTTTTTGTTAAAAATTAAATTTGTGCTTTAACTAGAATAACAATTAAAAACTCAATTCTAGCCATGATAATCTTTCGTTATTTTACATTTTGCATGTTAAACGACCATATTGTATGTTCATATATGTTCTACAATGCTTTTGATTTTCATATTCGTCTTTTTTTACATACATGTTACCTATGAAATTATGTATTTTATGGTCTATTAATGTTGAATTTTTTAATGTTTCCTTTTAATGTTTTATGTCTAACAATATTTCTGTTTTAAGCATATTACGATTTAATATGAATGATCTTTCGCAAAATAAAGAATAATAAAGTTATTTTGCAATTCAAGTTTAAGTTGCTATGTTTTTAAAAGCATTCATAAAAATCATTTTGTAAAAATATCATTTTTTAACATATCATGTACCCCGAGATTGTACAGATATGAACTTTCAGATCCGAGATTGTTCCGATATGAACTTTCAGACCCGAGATGGAAATTTGAGACGAACTCCCGAGTTAGACTCATCTCGTTAGAGATCTCCTCCGATACGAGATCAAGTCTATAAAATCCCCAGGGCGAAACGCGACCGATATCCGAGATTTAAAACCTTGGAAAAAAAATATGATATGGAATTGAATACATATTATTATTCTAAGAATTTGAAATAAACTGGAATTTAATTCAAAAAGATTATCTTCGAAAAGACTATTAATTCGAATAATTAAGTAATTAGATTTCACCTGTGTTGACCTTGAAATTATTATAGCTTTATTTCCTGATTTGAATTGACTCACATAAAATACATAGTACTGACTCGAATGTTTTGTTTTTTCATTATGCTTGGCTTAGACTGAGGTGTTTCAGTTACGAAAACATTAGTTACTTGAAGACAAAAATGGAGTTGGAAGATCGTATGTACTACTATTTTATTTCTGCTGCATTATTAATATGTTTTGTTTAGGTGTATAAATATGATATTATTAAAACTGAAGTCAATGTATATTATTTAATAGCATCTTGAAATGTTTATATGATTAGTATATTTTGGTCGTTTCGTCTTGAGATTCTTTGTATCGTTTAGTTTCTTCTCTTCTTGTATTAAACCCCATCAATAATTCGTCACTTTGGAATAATTTGAGTTGAATATCTGTGACTTATTGTCGACTTGAATTGTCCCAAAAAGACGGGTTGTTACAATATCTATACATGGATATATGAATATAAATAGCGAATATTTTATATAATTATATAACATAGTTGATATATAAAATGGTAAGACATTAGTGATATCACCATATATTCTATTGATATTAATGGTATCGTTAATATTTAGAATTATAAGTAAGTTTATGTGATATGACACAATACAAAACAATTAAATTAAAAAATGTTTATAAAACTATTATTGGGAATCAAACTTCTAAACTAATTTCAATATTGCTTATTTTTGCTACATCAAAAGTATCACGTTTTCCTTTGAAATACAATGCAAATGTTTATTATTTTAATCTTCCTTTATCTTATGTATAATGTTTTTCTCCTAAATCTATTTTCTTATACAATTACATAGCTTAATATTTGAAATGGATGAACGTTACAAAAACGAAGCTCATATCTATATAACAATGAACCAATTATTCTGTACAAAAAAAAAAAAAAAAAAAAAAAAAAGACTTTGACAAAATGCAAAATCATACCCAAAAAAGATCACATGAAAGTCAATAATGATGCGAAGCCTGACCTAGAAATAAGCTTTTCAACTTTATCTGTAATAGATTTTGCTAATCAGTAGGAGATTTTGTGGTAACAACATATTTATGGGGTCAATAACTTTTTTTGTGACAAGGGGACATAATTATCGAAAATCTTACGAACTGAAACTTAACCACAAAGCAGAAATTAGGAATTAGAACAAAAGTTTCAAATTGGGCATTAGTTTAAATGAGATGAGAAATAATAAAGGAATCTAACTTTTAAATGAAGCTTGATTGTACTAGTACGCTAACATTAGAGATCATCAGATTACTCTTCCATAAAAAAAATACTTAAAGCAATTGGAAGGAAAAAAAAAAATAGTGCAAAATATGAATAAAATCATAAATAATTCAAGTTGAATATGAAGTGAAAACAATTAACTAGTTCAATCCGATTGTGGTAGAATAAAAAAATTAATGTGATTGACTAAAATTTCTTGAAAGAATTTCCAATTTATAGGTTGCAATTAGGATTGTTTTAAATTGTAGCATCCGTATGAAACTGGAAAAGGGAAAAAGACAATCTTGGAAGAAAATGAAACAGAGGTGAAAAAGATGGAAAATGCAGTATATGTTGGTATTTTCTTTTAAACTATATAATGGGAAGATAATTTATAAAACATTAGTGAGTCCGTTGGTATTTCTTTTAAGAAATAACGGCTATAAGAAAAAGTATATAACAGTTAAACTACCGGGACACATGACAACACATGGGATTTTTTAGAAAATTGGAAATAATGAGGCATATAATGTAATAGATAATCATTCCTTATTAACAAAACTTATGTAGACCTTTCAAAAAATTAATTGTTATATTCCAGTCTGATTTAAAATCTCGTCAGCTAATCTTATTATTCTAAATAACTTAAGTGCATTTCGTGCTTCATGTGTATTTGAACATGCTATTATCTACACCCATGATGATCAAGTATAGCGAATATAGATCGAATGATCTCAGGTTGGTTCTCAACAATGCAGATTTTGATGAAAAATCTAATGATGGCATGAAAGGTTGTGTATGTTAAAATCAACTATTGACAGCTAATCAAAATTAGTGTTGTTAACGATTTTATAATTGTGCCAACAAGATTTGTGCACCATATATATGTTGGTTTAATTCTGTTGTTACAACTATTTGAAGCTAAATCAGACAATACAAATAGTAGCAGTATTTGTGATTGTTTCACATAAAGGAAAATTGCAAGTATTTTTAGTTACTTGCATTTATTTGCAATTCAAAGTGAAAACCGCAAATCTTTTCAAGTAATTGCGTTTTTGAAATTGTAAACACAAGTATTCGCACTTATTTCGCGTTAGAAACATTTGATTGAAACTTCTCTTTATTATTGAATCATAAACTATATAGTCGTTCTAGCAACATATTCATATCATATACTTTGATAAAATTTTGTTGGTGAAAACATGTGCTATTTTTAATTAGAGATATATCTGCAAGTACTAACAATTTATTATTTCTTCTACGTAACATATAAAATCATGGTTTATATGGTAAAAATGAAAATAAATCAATATTTTGTTAGGGAAAGATACTTTAAATTTTACTTTTTAGAAATGATGATGTATATAACATGCTATGTTGTAATAAACCTAAAAACAAATATAACCTCTAATTTGGCTTATAAAGCCTTTGAGTTGTACTAAATATATTTTACAAAAATTTCCGTAGTTAATACGCAAAATGATTATTTCAAAACCAGGAATTTGAATATCCAAGTTATCTTAAACGCAAATAAAAATGCTGCTTCATCCAAAAATATTTGTGTCGACATACCTGCACGTGAAGTAACACGTCTGAACCCTTAAATTTTTTATTTTACCACCTAATTGTTTTTCTTCTATTTGTGCTTTTTTTATTTATCCAATTTCGCACACTGGGGTAAGATAATCATGAGTAAGAGAAAATTCCAAGTGTTTTCCGTGTCCCATTTAAAACTATTCCTTCGTAGCTTTTGTAAGGACATTAAATTTGGTGCATGTGGCATGGTTCTTTGATGTGCTACTTATTACGCTTCCATTTTTATTTCATTAACATCAAGGATTAAACATATTATCAATGAAGTCTTTCTGAATATATAAAAGGACATTCATTCACCCATGCCTTCACATTAGAACCACTGAAAACCTAAAAAATTCATCGCAATTCAGATTTATCAACAAAACTCCGTCCTCGATTGGAAGCTGAAACTAAAACATTTCGAGGTAATTTCTCAATCAACTTGATGATTTCATTTTGTTTACTTAATATCCTCGAATATTTTTGCGTGTGTGTGCGTGTGTGTAGAAGGAAACAGAAAAATAAAGATGGGGAGACATTCGAAGGAAATAGAAGGTCACCGTATCCGCCTGTGGTACGGGCCAGTGCTCTCTCTCTCTCTCTCTCTCTCTATTCGTGGAAAAAAATAAACAAAGAAATGTTCGATTCAAGCTGAAAGACTTCGCTAATAATATGTTTTTTCTTACATATCAGTTACTATATTTGATTTATACAGTTTGCTTCCTAATTCTGCAGACCTCGTTTTTTTTAAGCTCTTTTTCAGTTATAGCTATTTTGTTACCTTTGAAGATGTTGTCTATTTTGTCTTCCTTGTTAATTTTTAGAAACAAATGTTGTTTATTTGAAAATAACAATTAAATTAGAGACGAATAGAAATGTAATTGGATGTTTGGATCGGTGTAATTGTTAAAATTGAGTGAAATTAAGTTGCCAGTTAATTCTTTAGTGCAGGTAATTAAAGTAATTTGTTTTTTAATAATGTGTTCATTGATGAGTTTGTATTATCTCTGTCTGTTTAGATTTAACTTGTCTTATATTTTTTAGTTAAGACTTTAATAGTAACATTGCTTCAATAGATTTTTATTTTATTTTTAGACAAAGTGGGAAAGGTATTGGGAAGAAGATTCATAATTTAATTAGACCTGCTGCTTCTTGATCTGCATAGAGAGAGGAGTGAAAGATTTATTTTCCCCTCACTTTATTTTTTCTTTTGCTTCTAAATGACTATTTTAGCTGATTTTCAGCTGGATTGTTATCTAAAACTAGATCAAATAAAAGTATTGAATTTTCTTCTTTAGCTACATAATCGTAACGGCTGTGTAGACCGAATTACAGTTCTATAGCTTAAATCTTACTTCACTGGTTACTATTTCCCACTAATAAAGGCATGGTTTGTGATTTATCTTCGTCTTTATTAGAATCCTAAGTATTTAAATTATACTATCAAATGATTTGTTGAATGTATTATGTCCTTTATAATAATCTAAAGTTAATCTGTCATTTACGAAATTGTTGCTTTTATTTAATGTGACTAATAAATAGATTATTGCATAGCAATTTGATTGGATTGGATACTTTGGCTTTTTAGTTAATTTTTGTATGGTCTAGACTTGATTTTTTTTAAATAATTATTTGCTGTGTTCATGTACTTTCCTATAAGTTATTTTGGTTACATGAACTCTTTCATGTTTGATATATTGCATTTTATTTATTTATAGCTTAACTTATCTGTGTTTGTTTCTTTACTTGGAAAAAATGGTTATAATAAATGACTGGGGGATATGAACCCATGACATTTGACTTCAGATTCTTAGTCTTTACCATAAACTGAGATTATCTGACAGCATTGTTTTATAAAACTAGGTTGGGTTGAACAGTTTGAGTAATAATTTAATGCAGAGAATTCCCAAAACTTTGACAGAGCAATCGTTGGTTTGATTAAACCAATTCAATAACTTCTTACATATAAGCAATATGTGTGTTGCCCCAAAAGGAGTCAGTTATTGATAAGATTCCACACCACCCCCCAAATCACCCCCCCCCCCCCCCCCCCCGGGGACAAACGAAGGACGTGTATAAGTTTTACTGCATGCTGAATTTCTATCTCGAGTAGCGACGATACATACAATGATAGAACCTAAACATTTTAGGTAACCAGTAGGTGTTATTGTTGCCTCAGGATTAAGGTAATGGGTGGCACCAGAAAACAAAATGCAACCAGTATGAATTTGCTGGACAATCAAGAAGAAAATGATGGTGGTAGCTCAGGCACATTGATAGCAGATGGTGTAGCGCCAAGTTTAAAGAGGCGATTCTGGACAGCAGAAGAAGATGCACTATTAATTGAATATGTACAGAAGAATGGGGAAGGTAATTGGAATAATTTGCAAAAACATTATGGATTATCTAGATGTAGGAAAAGTTGTCATTTGAGATGGACAAATCATCTTCGACCCAATCTTAAGAAAGGTCCGTTTAGTCAAGAAGAAGAGCGGAGACTTGTTGAACTGCATGCCCAGATGGGTAACAAATGGGCTCAGATGTCTGCATTTGTAAGTCATTTTCACCTCGTGTTCAAGCACTATTAACTACGTACTGTTCAGATAATTTTCACGTCACTGGGTAGTACTTGAAAAAAGAAAATCAAGTTGTGTACTCGTACTATCGTAGCTGTTTTGTTTCTTAGCTTCCAGTAGTTGATGATCTTATTTTAAGTAGTTTACAGTCCTGCAATTTGACTTGAACACTAGACTTCTGCACTTTTGAAATGTGAACAAAGGGAACAGTGTCGGTTTTTTTATTAATGATTCACAATTATAAACTCCTCAGATTTCAAACTTGCCCATAACGAACACATATTTTGTTCATCAGCTATGTTGTAACATGTTCGAAAGACAAAGGTTGCACATTGGTCTTTAGGGTATATAACTCTTATGTTCAATGGGATCTTTGATGTAAGTTAAAATGTTTGTCTTATTAAACTTAGTCGTTTATATCTAGAAACTTATCGAATGTAAACCAGTTGGTAAAAATTTCATTGCAGATTTCAAGGAAAAATGTAGCAAATGTTACGAATAAACAGCAAAGTTTAGGCCTGCTAGCCTAAGAAAACATATTAGTTATGGCATGCTATTTGTTGACATGTTCTATTACAGTTTCAATTTATTTTGTTCTTAATATGTTAGTAAGATTATAGGCAATCCTCTTTCACTTATCTCAATTGTTTTCCTTAACATTTTGGTTATCATGGGTAGCTAAATAAACTGAAGCCTGATTATTGATTTTGTCTGGCACTGTAGTTTGGAACTTTGAATCCGTTGGTTTGTCTTTTTGTTTGTCCCAATTGACACAAAAAGGAAAGTAATGGAGTGGTGCACAACCGATTAGTGCAACTAATCATTTTAGTTTGCCCGGCAATCAATTCGTGGATTGATACCGGAAAAATTGCAACTCTTCAATTTCTGCAGACCTCTAGCTTGCACCTTTGATTGTGAGATCTGCATATTCCTACTTAGTTTCTGTCCTTATAGCATTGCTCTTAGTGCAGTCAGTTCCTCTGTCTCTTATTTGTTTTTGTCAAAAAGCATAATTGCATTCTAAATCAATATCACTTTATAACTGGTGTACCACTCTGTACCTCTTATCGTCCTAGTTGTTTTCGTTGCCTATATTATATTGTAAATGTGTAGATCGCAGAATACCTACAGTTGCGTCTTTATCTGCAATTTGACTAGCCGCATGTACTAATAAGTTCTTTGGTTGCAAGGTAAATGAATGTGATTTGTTGGAGCTACATTATTCATCTGTTTGGATGACTTTCCCTCTTTATTTTCCTATGAAAATCCAAATTTGTACGCTTATGTGGCTGTTGTGCATACAGAACTAATTTTATACAAAATTAAATTAAATAAGAAGTATATGAATTGATAGAATCAAATGTTAACCATGTTTTGATTAGATTCAGGATTTAGATTGATTTTTATATATTTCAAAGGGATGTTTAGGCATAGTATTTCCTTAAGGTATTATTACCTTTACCATATATACCAGTCCTGGACTAATAATTGACATCACTCTGGCACAGTTACCTGGTCGTACAAGCTATGAAATCAAGAATTATTGGAATGCCAGAGCGAAGAGGCTAGAGCGTGCTGGATTACCACTATACCCTCCTAATATTTCAGTATCTGACGATGTTCTGATGGATAATAATTACATTGATTCCAGCAGTGATGGTATGGTGCAAACTGACAGTTTTGCAATCCCTGGTTTTAACTCTGGCTACAATTTGCTTTGTGTACCAGAAAGTTCTTCAAGTAGCAAGTGTTCTAAAGATTTCCAGTCTCAAAGCAGCAATCAATTTATTGGTCAATCGATAAACCAGAAACCATTCCTAGGAACACCATACCCAACAGTAGTTCCTTCTACCCTAGGCAATGTATTTCCTATGTTTGACAGTTTCCTGAAAAATGAATCTTGCTATGAGTCAAACTACGCTTACGGGTATATTAATCAGTGTGCAAATCCAAGAAGCCATGCCCTGACAACAGACTGCAACAATACTATCTGGAGCAGTAATGATAGTGAGAGCTGGGAAGAATATATTATGTCTCCTTTAGCTGCTACGATAGAATCTGAAAGTTTTTCCTTTAAGCGCACTGGTCTTCTGGATGATGTAGTTCAGGAGTGCAAAACTCGTTGTCGGAAGAGATCCTCTACTGATAAGAGCTTGAATTTCCCTTCATTTACAAACAGTGTTACTTCTGAAAATAATCGAAATAACCGCTTTAACGAGGATGAAGCCGGCGCACTTCCTTTTTTTGATGGCTACAATGCTCTTGGCAGTTCCGGTAATCTCTCATCATGCTCTTATTTGCTGAAAAATCAACTTCAATGTCCCAATATAAGTTACTTACATGTTCATTTTATACATGTTAAAACACAAATTAGTGGTTTTTGGAAGCTATTATATATGCAGGATTTTTATTTACAGCCATATTATGATGGTTGCAGATTTGGGCAGGATGAAGAAACACATGGAAGAGAAGCCAGAAAATATGAGGCCAGATGCCTTGTTAGACTCTTGATTAGGTCCAAACTCTCAAAAGAGCACGTTGAACTACAGTGCTATAGAAGCTATCATATTATGATGACATGCTTTAAGCTGAGCCATCCAAATATCTGGAGTTATCAAAGCACTTTCTCGACTCTGAATTTTGAGCATCTGAGATGAATGAAATTTCCGCTGAGTATTGATTCTTAGTTTCAATCAATTTGGTTGTTAAAAGTTGAATAAATCTTGAAACTTGTGATTGAATAAACCTGCTGAGCCTTTGATAGATGCACTTTGCTATGTTCTTATACTTTGCCTTTAGTCGTCTTCTGTTGCTGTCTACTTCTTATACTTTGATCTGGGCCGGCTAGGGCAACCCACCCGGGAAGAGGCAGCAGGTATTTGAAGAACACAACAAAATCATTGATTTTGGTCAATCAGTATTAACTATTAGGGCATTGGTCGGTATCAATTATTGTTACTAAAATAAATTATGACAATCATTTTTCAATTCCCTTGCATATCTTTATCCATTGACTTCCTACTACCGACGATCGTTGCAACGGCCCATATTATTAGTCGTTAAGTTTATACATTTAAAATTGATTTAAATGTTGATTTGGAAATATAAAAGGGTTTAATTATAGATTTGAACTATAATAAGGAATTCGTTTATTAAACGAAGTTCGAACGTATAATTTATAATTTAATTAATAACGAGCTCGCCGCTAGTTCGTAAATTTACGATTTGAACTTCAAACAAGTGTATAGAATCTATTATAAGTTGGAATTTTTTGAAACAAGAATCATCTGGATCTATTGGGTTATAATTTTTTAATGAAAGATAAAAATCGAGATTTCATCTTGTAGATTTTGAGTTATGTCAAAATCAAATTTTCAGAAAGTCGTATAATCGTTTATAAAGCATAATGATTTATTAAATAAAACAAAATGATTTTAAATAAATCAGATGTCGTTTTAACATGGAATTTCAAATATTGAGTTTAAATTCCAAATTAATTTATTTTGAAGTTATATAAAATTGTATTTGAATATATATATATATATATATATATATATATATATATATATATATATATATATGATAATAATATTTTATTATCAGTGAATTTTTTTGTTTTGAAATCGTTTATATTTTATTTCTTTAATATGGAACTTGAGAATAAACAAATTTCAAATGACCTCCGATAACAACGAAACCAATTTTATAAAATCCGTAATACTTAATTATTGCTAGATTTCAAGTTTCATGTCAACTGGAGTTATTTTGTGACCGTGTGCGGTATAAACGCATATCGATTAACCGTTTGAAATCAAAATAGTGATTTTACAAACGATCTCGGAATTCGATGAAACTAGTTCCATCTTATCCGGAATATTAAGTCATTATAGTTTTCATCGTGATCGGAGCTCGTATGTGGTATTTTGTGCGTGAAACTTCAAACGTAAGTACCATAAATTAATATTTTAATCTAGAAATATCTTTAGTCACTTCAAAAAAAATAAACCTGCCAACCCTATCACTATCTCCTCCGAATTGCGTCCCTCTTCGTCACACATTATGGCAACTTTCGATTATTTAAATCTGAAGTCCCTCCGAATGATCGCCCGAGGCAACCGAAATCTAAACAAAGACGTGGCCATGCTTGCTTCGGGTTCTATTGGATTGCGTGCGATTGGGGGCTTTTCAGGTCGAGGTGTCTAAACGTGATTGGGGCGTAGGAGGGACGCGAAGATTTTAGTGAAGTTTGGTGAGGATTGGTGGTCGGAGGTGGCCGCAGTTCATAGATGAACGAAAACCCGTTCGTTCCTTTTTCTAGCCACTTGACGTAGAGGTAGGGCTCGAACTTATCGGTGGTTGAAGCTCTCGGGGAGCCGGAGGCATGGGTAATACAGAGTTGGGGTCTAACGTTTTGATGGCGGCACGATGGAGTATGAAGAGGCCGATTTTTTTATTCGATACATTGAACGAGAACGATGGTTATCGGAGTGGATCAACGGCCTAATACAGAAAATTAAAGGTTAATGGTAATTAAGGTAGATTAAGTGCAACCAGGTCTGTTGAAACCGTTATCGCGAAGCCTATGCATGCGAGCTGATTCAGAATGATTTGGAGGCGACTGAAATTTTATGTAATTTCAAACGTATGCTTAAAATTTTATAAATCGACCTGAACCATTGATTGAAACGAAATGTGAGTTAACTCTCACGCCTTCTAAAATTCTATGATGTGATTGAATTTATATAACTATAATTTATCGTCGTTGATATAAATTAGATGTTTGGATGCCTTGGATGTTGGTTGTTTGTTAATGGTTGACAATATTATATTTTCATCATCTTAAATGCATTAGATTAGAAAATTTGTTTAACACGCATCTATATAACAATATTATGAGTTGTGATTCAGGGAAAAACAGATTAGAGGGACTCAACTGGATTCCTCAAATATTTTGTATGTTATTTGATTTCATATTATTCTAAATAGTTTAATGTTAAAACATGTTCGGATGTTGATTGCTGAATTTATAATTCAACAATTGTTGTGTTTTAATCAATAAATAGTATTGGTTAAGTGATTTGCAGCACATTGTATAAAATTCATCTTTTAAGACGTTGATTCACCGTCAGGTGAATCGACATAATTAAAGTTATAAAATTTATTTTATAAACTAAAGCAAGATTTTCAGTTATATTTTTATAAGTTGTATAAAATAAATGTTTTATACACAAAAAATATATTTATAAGTCAATTTTTATACGATAATTATAAAATGATTTATATAGAAATTCCTATGTTTTTATAAGTAAGGAAGCCGGAAATTAACCGAAAGGTTAATAGTCTAGAATAATTGTTTCAAGGAAAACAGTTAAGCGAGTTCATATTAAATTAATTATATTAATAATTAATTTAATAAGAAGAAGAGAGAAAGCCAATTAACCAGGGTTTCAAGTTGACTAAGTCGACTATTTCTAATTGGAATTTTTATTTCATTAATCTATTTCCAATTAAATTAATAAATATAGTTTTTATGAACTGTCGTAGAACTTAACGAATGTTCTTAGAAGTTAATTAATCTTTAATTAACAATGATTATCAAATTGTTTATTAGTAATTAAGTTATTATTATTTTAATAACCTTTTAAAGGGATTAACTATGCGATCTTTAGTTAATATAAAGGTTAACCACTTATACTTTAGTTAATGATGAAGTAAAACAATTTTTACTTCAATTAGTATTGAAATTAATTATTATTTTAATTAATAATAATTAAAGAAATTACCTTTTTTATTTAAACCATTTAAGAAGGCAATCAAGTTTGAAAGGAGTTTTAACTGAAAACTTTTAAAGAGCTTTATAAGGGATTTTAGAATAAAAATACAAGCGTTATAACCAAGGGTTATAAAAAAAATGTTAAAAACTAATCTGATGCTTTTAAATAAGTGATTACTTAATAATTGAATTAAGTAAGGCTGATTGTAATTGAAAAAAGACTTTCAAGATAAAAGAAAGATGTTAAGTAGATTTGTGCAAATAGGATTTGGTAATATATCCAAGTTATAATTGAATTATATTAAAAAGGGATTTAAGCTTAAGGGTTGTAACTAGAGTTTGCTTAATAATCAAATTGTAAAGTAATTATAATCAAAAGAGATTTGCAAAAGTAAAGAATGGTTTATAAAACCATATCTTGAATGAGAAAGCAAGCTAGAAATTGTGGTAATTAATATCAGTTTTTGAGTTACAAACTTTTATCTATCTTAAGATAAGAACGTTGTCGATCAAGGTTGGAGAGGTAAATATAAAACCCCAACTTGAACGACTTCACTATTATCAAGGGATGATACTAGTTTGTAATGGTAAAAGATGTTGGAAATAATTATTATTTCCATAAGAGAAATATTTCAGCTTATTTGGCAAGATTCAATTGTCTAATTAAACAATTGGATCTTAAAGTAAACAATGTATTATTGACATAGTTTGGCTCAGATATGAGGTGTGACTATACTTATACCATTTGGTTAAATATATAACACTATTTTCTAAATAATGAAAATAGTAAGGTTTGTCAAATACACTTATTTAAAGAAATAAGTAAATAATTAAGTTTTTCGAAGAAATAAAACGAGAGATTTTACGAGTTTGAAAATGAAAATGGATATGGAAATTGAATAACTATTTCCACAGCTAAAGTTTTTTTTACCTTGATCTAAAAGTTTTGAAGTTAGATGAAATCGTTAAGATCTATATAATAAACAAGGTGTCATATGATGTTGTTTTCGCCCATATAAGATTGACAATTGCATCTATACTATTTGGCTATATATATTGATATTTTCAAGTAAAAAAATAAAGAGGAGTTTGGTGAATACATTTATTCTAAAGATATAAGTATTGTTTATCGTTTCAAGTAACAAAAACAAAGGAGAGAGTTGAGATAAGTATAAAATAATTGACTTTTAAAAATCGATGAAATAGTTTTAATGAATGGTTTTAACAAAAAGGCGTGAGTTGCTGATGTACTTGGTTATATTGTTTTTGATTGACAGTAAAAACCCGACTATCAATAAATAATATTTTTAACCTTTGACGAGTTAGTTCAAAGAGATCGGGATGGGAAGTGGACACACAACTACTTCAAACCGACTGTGCGTTCAAGACTAACTTGCAGGAATGCGTATAATGATGGAAAATTGAAGACCGTGGATCTTCATGAAAGGAAGAACTACTTGCTGAATTTCTATGATTCATGCTCATAGATATTTTGGCAGTAATTTTATCATCATTGAAATCTTCGAATTGTAAGGACTACTCACTACTGATCCTTTGGGTGATTCCTCTAAAGGCTGCAGTAGGAGAGTGCCTCTGATTCATCCAGTTCCTGGATGACTTGTACTGAAGAATGTCTGACAGCATATTTCCAAATGATCATGTATATTGATTCCCTCAAGTGTTCTTTTGTTTAGTGGCGGGGAAGACACCTTCTCTTAGCTTAACACCCAGAGTATTTTTGTGGACGTCAATTAGTGATATGGCGCATCTGACAATGTGATATTCAAAGTAATTAATGATGTGATGTTCTAAAAGGTAATCGTGATCTCAATCTTCATCAACCGGGAAATGACATAAATCGGGCAGGCAGCATGGCTATGTGGGTCATTCCCATTAGGGTATATCCTCACCATCTAGATAAAATTCATTTGTTCCTTCTTCTGTTGCTTCTTTATGCTTACGGAATACGATTGGCTTGCTACCAACCGTGGTGATGATATATTCGGTACACTCAAGTTGAATGATTGGTCGATCATGTGTGACCGGGTTGCAAGATGTTCTTATTGAACCCAGTGTTTCCTTTCTAGAGAACACTGATTAGGAGGCGGTTCCATGCCTTGTCATGTTGGAAGTTCAAACTCCAATATGAGTCGCACGTTTTTATATGTAAACCAACAATGTTGCAAAGTGAGATGCAAGCTTTCTGGCTATATTCCTATTTTATTTGTAGTTTGATAGACATTATTATAATATTACAAGATTTTGACATAAAAAGTGATTTGGGTATCATAAGGTAAAAACACATGTCATGTTTATGTGTGGTCGTGTCTTACGAGAGTTCCATTCTTTTGAAAAAAATCTAAAGTTAAGCAACTTGATTGTGATGTGAATTTATCACTAAAAGTATTCCAGACTGATCCAGGTTGATTTTTCTTTGCTTCAAAATGTTCTCGGGTCAGACCAAGTATATTTTCCTAGGTTAGGTTACTTGGAGCTTCAGGAGGGAAGCTGGAGTCGAGATGTAATTCTGTATTTATTGATATTAATTTATTTCCGCTGTGTGTTTTTTATTCATTAGATATTATAATCAGATTTGGTTGTGTACTCTGATTGTATAATCATATATATATATATTTATATATTTATGTATGTATATATATATGTACACAATTTTCTTTTTAAGTAAAGAGTTGTTGATATATTATATTTTATTCGTTCAGCTGTGAGGTTTTATTTCTACTTTGGTTCTTTTGTATTTTTATTCTTCTTCTTCTTCTTCAATTCTAATATTTCTTTCTTTCTACTTCTCACCCTCTAATTTCTTTATATTAACTATCTGAGTTTTCGATGCTTGAGTTTTGGCTAGTGAATACAGGAAAATGTATTATGTCAAAATTCAAGCATCTAATCACAACACCAGAAAAGGCTTTTTATAACAGTTATTACTGTTACTAATGATCTTTGTAACAGTTATAATCGTTACAACAGCATATGTGACAAACTGTTGTCACGAATATTGTAACGGTTAAAACTATTATAAAGTGTTCATACTGTAACGGTTATTACCGTTATAAGATATGTGCTTTGTAACACTTAAAACCATTAGGACTGTAAATTTTATAACATTTATAACGATTATAAACATTATTTTTATAACAGTAATAATTGTTACAAATATGAAATATGTAACAATTATTACTGTTAGCATATAAACTGACTATTTCATACAATAATTTACTAATAGCTATAACTGTTACAAACGTGAATATTATACCAAGACTGCAATAGGTAATTTCATACAGCATACACCAATTATAATATACAACATATAATATAACAATAACTTAAAACAAATACAACATATCACAATTTATATCCTTAAGAAAATTCCATTTTGACCAACATCACAATTTAACATACAATTGTAATACCATTCATCATCTATAACAAATACCAAAATAACATCTAAGTATCATAATTTTACATATAACCATTACACAAAACGCAAACGATTAACGGTCCAAATTACCACCATCGACAAGATCAGATAGTGTATACATACCATTTTGGGGTGCGTCAAAAATTAACGCATCCAGATCCAGAACTTCCTCCACCCTAATGGTTTTCTCTCCTTCAAGCACAGTTTTATTATGACAAACTTTTTGCACTCCTACATATCCCTTCGCTACCTCCTTTAATGTTGACGACAATAACACTATCGACTATTTATCTCTCTTGGATGATCCAATGGCATTAATAAAAGTAGTATGTAGATTGTTATTACCTGCATCGAAAGCAACTTCTTCACGTGTTGCCGTATTCCCTCCTTGTTGATTGATAAGAAGCTTCATAGACTGTTGCAAGTACGCCAATGCCGAGTTCATTGATTTGATGTCTTCATGCATTTGATTTTGGTTGTTCTCCAATTTAGCTAACTGTTGCTTAGTTGCATTCTCTTTTGCCGCGGTAATTGCTTTTGAAGCTTGTGTTATTTTTACTTGCTTTACATTGCATGTAGAGCTGATATCACGACAATAACTTCTTCTTTTATCATCTCCAAAAACTTCAGCAATTAGATCTTTATCAAAATTATCTAGACTTAAAGCATCATCGCCATCTTCGAATCTTTGTCTTGCTTCCGCTGCTTCAACCAAAGCCTACGATGTTCAACAAATACAATGATATGAGTCTATGCTAGATTAAAAAACAAAGAAAGCTTAACTGAAGATGCTCGATTAAAAACAAACAAAGAACTACCTAACATTCTGTCAACCAAGGAAAGTCTGACATTCATTTTACTCGGCTCAAGTTTACTGAGCCTGGCTCAGTGTAAACCGAGGCCTATGGCTCAGTAAACCTGAGCCGAGTGGCTCAGTTTACACTGAGCCTACATGGCTCAGTAAACTGAGCCACTCGGCATATAAAATCAAACCGATAATCTGCATATTTGTTTGCACTTAACATCGTCAAACTGATAAACTTAGCCTGCACTTAACAATGTCAAATTTGTTTGCATCGGTTGTCACTTTTATCAATCAAACTGATGATCAGCATATGAAATCAAACTAATAATCCGCAATCCATGACACACTCACGCAATTGACATTCCAGAACAGATGTTATGTTATAGAAACTGACAACCTCATGCCCACATTTACTGGTGGCCACTTTCAAATAAACTCAATTGATCAGCGACCATCAGAAGTATGTTTTTATCTTGATTCTAAAGGTAACGTGTCCCCAGCAAGTGTGTTATTGTCATGCTACACAACAAACAGAAAATGATTTAATGAAAGATGCTACAACAGACACTGATTTAATGAAAGTGCAGATTTCACAAGAGACCCTAAACCTGATTGCAACATACACCATTTCAAATAAACACAATGTTTAGAACTTTAGAGGAATACGTAACCCTTTTGACTGCTTTTCTATTGGTTGTATGCTACTTGACATATATCACGAAGAATTCGAAGATTTGTGCTTTATCCCTTTACTTTTTGTCATTTGTTCAAAGGTCTCAAATTACAATGAAGAATATGTCATGTATGACTTCATAGTGGTTTTGTTACAATCATTTAATAGGGATTTGGTGCGTATTCGTATTTTAGCAGAGTACATTTTCTTCATGTCATCTTGCAAATTCACTATTCAGTATCATTTTCAGGAAATGGTGGGATTGCATACACTGAATCGAATATTCTATGCAGACTAGAGTAGAGTATGAAATTCAAAATTATCTTGTTATTTCACCCATAAAATTCCAAATATTTTGTAGTAACCTGTTGGAAAATTCAGATTAAGGGGGTAAAGAGGGGTTTGTTCTCTCAAGATTTAGGCCAAGTTTTCACTGAATAATGGCAATTTTAGTGCTGTTTCATGAGAAGGATGTGAACTACAGATGAGATGCTTCATAGCATTGTGCAAAGCTTAGGCTATACTTAGTTTAAATAGATATTCACACATTAACCATCAATTAATTACATTTGTCTATTTTTGATGTGACTACTGCACTAGACGTAATTTCACTAAAAATACAAATTAAATTGTCATGGATAAGTAAGCATGTGTACATGCATAATATTTCACATACTGTTTGCGGGGTTAACTTCATTAGAAAAAAGCTACAACACAAAACAGTAGAAATTAAAGATAATGATAATTCAGCAGTCAAAGATCAGTTCAATAATTGAGCCAAAGCAAACTTTTCGAAATGGATTTCTCGCCTGACAAGCACCTTTCCTAGTGCCTTTTGAAAGTCGAGGCAAGAAGGGACCATAATAACTGGACTCTCAATTGTCATAAACAATATGTCTGACATAAATTTATCCGAACACCACGATGAGTATATGGAAGAATATATGGCGGGTGATGGAACGTTGGGAAAGAATATATTGAAGACCACGATGAATGGTGAAATACTACGGTGAGGCGCTACAATAAATACAAGTGCGAGTCTTTGATCAAATTTTGACAATTAGATATGATTCATGAGGTTACCATCTCGAATGACACCTGTATTTACCCCATTCCTTCGATCGCTTCATTTACCGTCAAGGATATAGCATTTTATAGATCATTTCCCCAGACGAATATACTTCCTCTACCCTCAGTTTCATATACGCCAAGGACTATTTGTTGACGCAAAATTGTTTTTTTTCATTACCTCATCCTGGAGCTTATTACGTAAATAGCAGGGTTTTGAAAATAATTACGTTTATAGCTAAGTTTTTTACCAACTCGGCGTTGAATTAGCCGGACTGTAAGCATAAGTATTTTTGAGATCGGGCTATTTACGTAATAAAACTTCAAAACGATGTCAAATGAAAAGAAAAAAAATTGTATAAAATATTCCAGTTGGTATACTCTATGTGGCTTATCTTATCGCATTTGATGTGTTACACTTGGCTAGCTTTATTCTGCATATTTTGTCCAACAAACTTATGTTAGCCAGATCTATTAGGCAAACTTTGTTTGAAACCTAACGAAACGGTAAGCAAGCACAGAGACTGAAGCTGCAGAACAATTTTCACAATCTAAACCTAAAAGAATCATCAAGGTTGTACTGATTATCTTTACATCGCAACTTCTTCAATTTTAAGTCCAAATTGAACAAAATCTTGAGCCAAAAGCTTCGGTTTGATACTGCATTTGGATATTCTATTTAGATAATGTCAGTTCCTCTCCAAAACCAATTCAATGAGACACGTTTCGACCAAGACGCCTTTCTTAACTTCAGATCTATTCCAGACCAGGCCAAACTTGCCTCTAATGATAATGATTATCAGTTGAAATTAGCGAATGGGCCGAATAGGAGGGGGAAAAACATCAAATTTGTGAATAAGGATGTGTTTTACAAGAACTAAACATAAATTAGATTCGTTTAAATAAACGTAAATAGATTATTTTGTTGACATTTTGAAAGTCAAGTTAACTAGTTTTTCAAAAGATCAAAAAAAAGTACTCAGTTTAATCAATCCAAACTAACCATTAGTCTCGGCAATTGATTTAAGAGTATGACTAATAAACGTCTCAAGTAGGATATACGATGGCAACCCATAGTCATCTCAGAAAAATTACCAACATCAATTCTCATAATTTTTGTGTTTGGTTTAAATGGTATTTTAAGTGTTGAGTTTTCAACATTAATTACACTAAATAAAAAAGTTGGAACAGCAGAGGATTTACAAAAAGAAATACAAACAGGATTCTCAAGGTAACGTGACACCAAAAAGTGCGTTTATTATCATGCCACACTACAAAACTAAATATATTTAATAGACTAAGCATTAGCCAAGGTGTCAACGCTGATTGGAAAATTAAGACTTGCAAATTTCAAAGAGAGCCTGATTGCAACAGATCGGACCTCAAAGACTTACCACTAAAGCAAACAAAATCCAACCAAAAACATAAGTAAACACTGCAATAATCAATGGTTCGTTTCCAGAAAGCATATATGGCACGCATACAACCTTCAACAACATCAATAATACATAAAAGAAACAAACTCCAGGCTTCCATACTATAAAGCCATTTATTTTAAAAGAACAACGATAATAAAGTAGCATAGATAAATTCTTTTGGATAATCTTGTTTTTCAACCAATTTTGAATGACTTCGTTATTTGTTTGATAAAAAACTAACAAACAAAACCAAAAAATTATTTATTCATTTTGTTGAACAATTATTAAACCAACTATAATTCTACGGATCAAGACGATGGTGATCTACCATAAAGAAATCAAGTAAATAAGGTAAACACAGAAGATATGAAAATGTTAAAAATAATGACTAGAATTTCTGTGAATAATAAAATTGCAAATTAGAGATTGACAAAAAAAAGGTTCGGATTACTTACATATTTTTCAGCGGCACACGGAAGCACTTCCCCGGTTTTTTTGCTTGTATGTGTTATTTTCCAAACAAGAGATCGTTTAGGCTTACTTTCTGGATTTTCGTTTTTCTAATGAAATATACAAATAAATATATATAATATAATTTATCATAAAGTTTACTTAAGAAATCTGAACTACATACCAATTCATCATAGAGTGTACGGTACGATTTTCTTCCTAATGTATGATTTATAGTAACTTTTGCTTTGTTTGAAGTATTCTGCTTACATTGTTTTCTCTTTCTATCACCATACTCCATGTCAACAAAACTCTCCCATTGAACTTTATCAATATCATCAGGATGATTTTCCATTACAATACATCTAGGTCTAATCTCATCGTCCTTCTTAAGGTATTTGTTACGTAGTTTCGATTTTGCACTTCTGAATTTTTGTGAGAACCCTTCTCCTAATATAGGTCTTGCTTTATCGGGATCTATATCCATATCAAACTCTTTCTGTAGAATCAAAAGAAAAAACAACCAATGCCTGATTAAAACAAACAAAATAAACCCTATAAGTCAATAACTTGTGTTATTCTAGGCTTTGAACAAGAACCAGGATCACAATAGTTGGCCATGAAACCGAATCAACCAATAGAAATTCTTCTATTATGCAAAAAAAAAAAAAAAAATGCAACACCATAATTGTTTATGATTTATTAAATTTAAATGAGAAGTAAGATACCAGTATTGCTTTCCATAAAGCATCTTTATAAAAGATATCTAAATTCCTCCAATCATCATAACTGATCGGAATGTATGCACGGATCAAAACACCACATCGGGAACTCCACTTCTTTCCATCTTTCTCTTTAGCACCATCCATTTCAACATTTATAAAGTACTTTTTATTTGGAGGAGGCGGAGGGACATCTTCTGTGTCTTCTGTTTGCCTCGATCAACTACTTGACATTCTGTTAATTTTATTGCATTAGCACGATTACAAATTTTTGACTTGCAAATAAAAGAAAGAAATGCAAAAAGACGGTGTAGCTTACATTTCTGAAAGATAACAAGTAGAAATGGTGGATGCCCCTTCAACCAAAAATAAAAATAGAAACTCATGAAAAAACTCAGCACATTCGTTTTGCAGCACAAAATAAAAATAGAAATTCATGCTCCAAAAAAACAATTAACACAATAGAGGCAAAACACAAAAACACTCTAGCAAGCATAACCCGATAATATAAAAAATTTAACTGAAGATACTTACATAAGATGATACATCCACAACCAATTAATTGATAGATAACATTTATGAATGTTCAAAACAAGAAAAGGTAGCAAAATGAATAAAGCAACGTCAACAACTTCAACCAGTTTGTCTATTTGGATTCAATACAATTTAACAATGTTGTTAAGTTGGGTTGCTCTTTTAAAACGGACTGAAAGTTCGTTGGCATCTCATAATCATCCACATTATCCATCATGTGTTTAGGAGAGCGTCGTACAATGGACCAATCAGAATTCTTCTGTGTGTTCTTTATGTAAAAAACTTGGCTAGCTTCCGATGCAAGAATGGCAGGCTTATCGTACGCTCCATCATTGCTTTTGAGCCTTTTCAAATTCACCATCAGTAATTTGGAGTCAGGATAAACCTTATAACCATGTGTTTTATCAGCAAAATTGACCCATTTTCAATAGAACACAACATGTTGAAATTCATAATAATCAACTTCAATGATCTCCTGGATAATACCATCCGTAGGATTTAAATCTTTTGCACTTGCAACAAATGTTGTAATTGCATCCATACAAACGCCACTGTCTTGTGTTGAAAGAGTGTAGTCGTAGTGCTGAGGAGAG
Organism: Allium sativum; assembly: GCA_030737875.1. Lineage (NCBI taxonomy): Eukaryota > Viridiplantae > Streptophyta > Magnoliopsida > Asparagales > Amaryllidaceae > Allium > Allium sativum. Next base: position 382,400,330 of record CM060926.1, read on the forward strand.
AATAGATAACCATTGATTCTATATTTAACGTGAGTTTTGGCTTCTCATGTTGGTCCACTAACATAATACCATAATAGGAAGTCCATGCGTTTTTCTTCCATTAACTGGAAAAAAGTAAAATATGTTCAAAAATGTTATTTATTATCAAATTTTGAGTTCATTGTAATCCAACAAACCTTTTTATGTAACCAGCCAATAAATTCAGACTGAATTATACTTCTGCCTTTGATTGGAGCAGCTTTTTACCACGTTGAGTCTCTTCTAATGATAATCGATATTCGCTACAAATAAAAACAAAAAAATAAAAATAAATTTTGGACTTGTATTTATAAATTTAATGTGTAAAAAAGACAAACCTATAATAATCATCTCGATCTGGAATGTCTATTTTGAAAAGTATCCATCTTCGAATTTGTACATGTTGTACGCCAGAAAATTTTATTGTTTTACCATCAATAATGGAACGCTCATAAGTATCGCCATAGTTCTCATCTAAAAACGGTGTTTGTTTAGAGCTATGATTACCATCACGCGGATTTGGCATATATTCCATTGCATATCTAACGGACTCTAAAACAAGATGCACTTCTGAAATTGATCCCTCGACAAATCTTTTATTGCTTGGTATGTTCTTACACTCCTTCATATCTCTAAAAAACAACATTTAATGTAACTAATAAAACATAAATCAGTTAACAATCGTGTAAATGAAATGTCTACCTTTACAAATGGATACATCCATGTATAATAAACTATCCACATAATAATGCTTAATTAGCTAAATGCACCATGAGATGTATGTTGATGTCAAAGAAATAAGGAGGGAAATAATGAGCCAGCACACAAAATGCCTCGGCAATCATATCTTTGGAAGCTTGGACATGCTCTCGATTTAAAACCTTCGAACAAATAATATTGAAGTACAAGCATACTTGTAATATTGCACGTCTTAAATCACGGTTCTTTGGATATGCATATTGAACAATCACAGGTAGAAAATATTGAACTATAACATGATAATCATATGACTTTCTAATATTCAAACTAGGTGGCTGTGTATTTATCAAGTTGCTAAATTTAGTCCGGAAGCATGAGGGAAGTTTTACATCCTTAAGAATTTGATAGCACTGCGTCTTATGATTTTTGTCGAATGCAAATTTAGAAGATTGTTTGTACTTATCAAACAATATGTTAATAAAACGTTCTGCTACATTCTTTTCGGTGTGCATTACATCAATAGTATGTCGCACCTTATGACCACTCCAATACTCTAAGTAAAAAAAGAATATACTTCTTGTACCATGCTGATATTTCATTGTCTTCGTTCTCATTTTCAAAATATTCATCATCACGATCGGTATCATCTATCACACGTTTTTGGGTTTTCGTTAATTTACCTGGTACATATCTTATATGAGCAAGCTTTTGCAACAGTATCGATCCTATCAATCGTGTTGGAGGTTTCTTATCCTCCGTATCGTTATACCATCCATGTTTGAGTGCTCTATATGGATGATCACACTTCAAAAACATTCTACACTTCATATAAACAGTCTTATTGCCGATGTGTTCTGATTCTGTTTCTGTTGCACAAACAGGACATGCTTTGTAACCATGTGTTACACAATCAGATAAATTTCCAAATGCAGGTAGATCATGAATTCCCCATAGTAGCATTGCTCTCAAAGTGAAATGTTCCCTCTTGTCCATGTCAAGTGCAAGCACTCCTATCCAAAATTGTTTTAACTCATCCATAAGAGGTTCTAAATAGACATCGATATCTTGACTTGGTGCCCTTGGTCCAGAATTAACAAACAAAACATTTGAAATTCTGGTTTCATGCACAACGAAGTGGGTAAGTTACAAGGAACTATATACATAGGCAAACAACTATAGCTACCTGATAAGTTTGTATTAGGATTGAACCCGTCAGTAGCAATGTCAAGCCAAACATTTCGTCCGTTCCTAGCAAACTCGGGCTATTTGTTTTTAAGTGATCTCCCTTCAGCCGAGTCAATGGGATGACACATCGAATTCCAACAAGGTTTTGCTTCACTATGCCACAACATTTTTCGATCTATCCATGGCACGGTGTACAGCCTTGTCAATCTCGGAATAAGTGGAAAGTGTTTCAATACTTTTCGTGGTTGTTTTGTGATTTTTTCCACTTCTCCTTGTTTGTTCGTTTTAAATCTCGAAGTATGGCATCTAGGACATTCCATTGCATCCTTATAATCCTTTCAAAATAATATGCACTCATTTTCACTAGCGTGTATACATTCTACTTTCATTCCTAAATATTTTAACATTTGTTTCATTATGGAGTACTTCTCAGGTATTGTATTCTCCTTTGGAAGCCACCGTTTTAATTGCTTCAGCAACTCGGTCATACTATTTCCTGACTAATTAAAGTCTTTTTTCAAATTATGAAGCTCTACAAAGACACTTAATGTTGTAATACCATCTTCGCAAGAGGGGTATAATTTTTCGCTTGCTTTTCCCTTGTAATCATGATACTTTTCCCACTGACTACCATCATGCATTCCTTCTACGCTATCATATACTACGTATGCATCATCAATAAAGTTTCCAAGAGTATCTTCTATGGGGTTTTCCTCTCGAGATTGATTGGAGTTCTAAGCATCATATGTAACATTAGGTGTATCAGTGACCCTAACGTCAACGTTGCTTCTCTCCCCATGAAGAAACCACTCATCGTATATTGGATCCATACCATTAATGATTAAGTGCTTCTCAACCATTTCAAAAGACAACTTCTTCTAATATCTACACTTCATACAAGGGCAGCTACACATTTCAAAGTCGGGTGGTGAATGACACTTCACGAAGTCCACAAAATATCGAACTCCTTGTATATATTCATTGGTATTCCTATGTCGAATTCTAATCCGCTCTCTTGAAGTAGGATTCGACATTAACAAGAACTTTACTCGTGCCTGTTATATTTTTGTAAATGAAAAAATAATGCAATTAGATAGATAACATATTAATGTTACAAAATTATAAATAAAATGAATACGATAAATTGAAAAACTTTTAATATATAGCAACATTCGAAACTGATATGCAACCAAATTACATATCAAAGCAACATTAATGCATTACAGTATAAAATAGCTAATTTCTTCCTACATATTATTGTCTAACCCTTATACCTTTTAGTATTTTTATTTGCTATTATGGAGTAAGTTCCTCAACACCTAATGGCTTAGCCAATTAATCCGTAAAATCCATAAAATCCTATATGCGCATACGATATGCCTAGCGTAACCTTCTCTAAGGACACATACACACATACTCGCACATACATATATATTTATCTAAACCTATATACCCAAAACCATGACCGTTAAACGCTTCAAGTCCTTGAAGCGAGCTCTTCACAGCATACTGCTAGTCAATTGATCCTAACCTCAGGGACCTATGACACCAATATTAGGCTTTATAATATAATTGTCCTATTACTTACACTTTACAATTGCGCAATTTACTTCCAATGTAGGCGAAAGGCTCTTCCTAGTCTCATGCATCTGCAATTTACTTCCAACTGTAGGCGAAAGGCTCTTCCTAGTCTCATGCATCTATTATAATATTGTCCAACAATATGGAAGATAATAACAAAGCCATTTAATATATTTGTAATAAGAACTAAGCAGATTTTGACCGTTTAATACTTCTATTTCAGACAGGTTCATGTTATTTAATACATATCCCAAGGCGCACTCATCTCTGATACTATACAACAGACATTGCACAAAATATCACCAGACAATTTAATACATTCTTATGAAAAAGGCAGACCATATAATAATACTAGCTAGTAGCTACTCAATACCTCATATCTTAAGGCAGACTCTTCCCAATGACTTTGTTAACTCCATTGTTTCAATCCAATGACCCGCCCCCCTTCTCAATTACGGGTCGTCTGAACTGTTACTTTACGCAAGTAAGTCAACCGGGTTTAACAAAATTAGAACCTAAATTTACTGCTGATTGTCATTTTCCAAACATAGATATGTAAATGCTTGTTTCATGAGAACTGTAACAGTCGCCATGCATGGCTCTTCGCTTTCCCTATAGCTACGAACCGATAGGAGCTTCTTATATAAAACCGTTGCTCAAGTTTGCTCCTTGAGGCCTAATACACACAACACGATGTATGCACATAAAATGGAAAAATCAAACTCAGGAAAAATTAGGAACAACCTAATCCATCCTCAAGCAATCAAATTTTATGTGTCCATGGACGACCAGTCGGTTCCACACGCATTTCACCTCGGTTGCCAGAGGATTGAAACTACAAACGATTCAGAAAGTTATCTCATATCCGGTTTTTTATTAGTTGTGTGCACAGTTCTTCTGGACTTGGTCCCTTTAGCTGCGAGAATCATGATTAATGTTCTGGGTTTTCGAATGGAGGTAGCATCAGACGTTCCGTCCCGGTGAGTGTCGGGACCGGGACGTGATGAATGAGATCTCGCTGTTTTGGAAGAAACCTCAAACCATGATGCTAACACACAAAAAGGATAATGTCCATGACACAAAAAGGATAATTCTGCATGTAACTGCAGTCTAGCAAACAAATTTCAATTTTATTTAGAACTATAGTTCACTACCTAATCCATTTCATACTATTTTCAAATACTAATTATGTCACATGATTATTTTTGGTTTTTTAATGCTGTAAAGTGTTCTCACTCCAAGATGTCAATTTTGCAACAAGTAAAACATTGATAGAAATAGTTAAAATAAACTGCATTTGTTAAAAAAAATGCACTGATTTAAAAACTGCACTGATTTAAGAAAACTGCACTGATTTAAAAAAACTGCACTGATTTTTGGTCCACAATTCAAGTCTACAAATGAAAGAAATACTTAAAAAAATGCACTGATTTTTTTTTTTTAAAAAAAAACTGCATTTGTTCCAAAAAAAATTCTGCATTTGTTTAGGAAACAAATTCTGAATTTGTTTAAAAAAAAGCATTTGTTTTATTTTAAAAAACTGCACCACATTTGTTTTAAAAAATAAAAAAACTACACTGCACTTGTATTAAAAAAAATTGCATTGATTTTAAAAAATAATTATTATCACAACCAGCATAATTATTATCATTCCTAGTTCACAATAGTTCATTGATTACGAACATACAAGATCTTGTAACAAGATCTACTAATAAAATGCTTAGATCAGAACACAAAATAAACTCTAAGCTATCAGTACTAACCAGATTAACCTATCAAGAATTTAAACACCAAACTAAACACATACAAATTCTTGGGAAAGAGTTAGCAGTTTCTAAATAACTATCAAACAAAAGACATCGATAAGCAAATGAAAACTAAACCATTGACATTTAGAATTTGAAATTTCAATATTCAAAGAACATTAACTTATTTTAACTAAATCATTTACTCGATAAACCAAATTAACAAACATTCTTCAAGATCACCAAGCTAAGGGAAAGGCTTGAAGGAAGAACCAAAGATAGAGCATTCAATTAATTGCAACATGAATACTTTCCGACACATGAACATACGGGTAGTAAAAACCAGTTATGATCAACAAAACATGTGACAAATCATTGAATTTACTACCTCTATGGCTACATAAAATATTAGTACTGCATTTCATGCCAATACGAATATTGTTTCTTTATAAAAAAAGGTGATGAATAGTATGACCGCAGAGTGGACAAATGAACAAAATAAAAAAAGTACGAAGTAGAAGATATGTAGCTTAATAGGTGAACTAAAGATTGTTCAACTATATTGAAATGCATCTATGTCATTACATAGTGGATTCAACTATTTGTTGTAAAGAAATATAACAATGTATGACACTGTAAATAAGAGAGGAAAAAGTACTTACAAAATATTGTTGTCATTGATGCTTCAATTACGAGTATTTAAAGTCTCAATTCAACCTACACACATGAACAATGAAAGCCAAAAATATTACACCAATGTCATCTATTAGAAGGTATAAAAGATATGTATTTTCAATAAAATGAGACCTAGTGTGTTGATTCACTCAGTCATTTTACCCAGTATGTTCACTCAATTAGAAGGGAAATCACTTGACTAAAATATTACACTAATGTCAGCAATTATAAGGCATAAAAGGTATGTATTTCAAAAATATTGCACACAATTTTTTTTGAGTTACAACCGTTAACAAATTTTGTACCAAATTCATTGTTTTAAGCTTGTTTATATGCAGTGAAAGTTATTCATTAACAAAACTGATAATCTTATCTTTTTAGGTAATGTAACATTCACAAACCATCACACTATAGTTATTCATTTTGTTTGTGACAATACATTTCCCTGAAGTGGTTAAATACTAAGATAACTTGCAAGTTTTAAAGGAAGATATGTTTGAAATAAAGAAGTGTACAATTCACCATACATCAAATTTCTATGTTAACATAAGGGGGGTCAAGCCTGATTTTAATAAAACGAATATGTTTGAAATAAAGATAGGTTTCATAATATTTTGAATAAAACGAATATAAACTCACTTTTCTTTGCAAGCCCGTTAGACTGGCCTTTAGGACCTGTTTATGTAAGATTAATTTACTTATTACTTCTGTAATTTAACTTTGTACCATATGTGCACCTATTAAATACTCTTTTTGTTAATATTGCAAGTTATTGTAACATTACTAACTTATGAAGCATAACTTCTATATTTCATGTTAATTTGTAACAATTCTGAATTTTCGTTGCAACCTTTCTTGTATATTATAATTTAGAAAAATTCTAAACTATTATTTTACCTGTTCATAATGAAGTATATTCAAATTAAGTTAATCACAATACGTTAATCACATAATAAATGAAAAAAAATGAATGTATGTATTAACAGATCTAATGAATTTGTAACAAATTTGAGGCAGTTACTTGCTACTTGCAGCAATAATTAAACATTTCAATACATTAATCACAATACATTAATCATGAAATAAAAGCCTTTGACCCACAAATATCAATCTACATTAAGCACGAGACTGGGGCGTCGGCGGAGAAAGAATATTGGTCAGAAAAGATACCTGAGTAGTTGAACGGATCGAAGTCGGCGTTGGCGGAGAACGGATCGGCAGGCAATGGAGATGAAAGAAACTGGTCAGAAAACCTAGGCGGCGGCTTTGCAGAATTTGGGGATCTAAGGCAAATACGAAAGGGTTTAGAAACATGAGTGGAAGGAAAATTACCAAACCAGCCCTTGCGTGCAAAAATCTGGGCTATTGTAACGGTTATTACTATTATAACTAGATATAATGGTAATAAATGTTATAAAGTAGTAACAATAATAACCGTTACTAATAGGGTCCACGAAAATGTTACATAACAGGCTGTTTGGTGTAGTGAATCATTTTCGGGTTGTTACTGTCATTTTCCCTGAATTGATTGTTGCTATTCCAAATTGATCTAGTTCATTTTACTTGATATAGACGGACAATTACAGTGTGATCATACACACAAATTCCTCTCATATTCATTGATTTCATACCAATTTCCTCTTTCCCAACCAATGGTCAGTGGATGACTACTCCTTGAGCTTCATTAACTAACAACCATTATTCACTGATCGATTGCCTAAACCTTAAATCGATGGGTGTAGATTTATATGCATTGAATTTGCTAAATTTGGGGACTTCATTGATTTTAATCAATAGATATTTCAAGAATACGGATTCTCTAAACCTTACATTCTTCAGATTACCTCCTTAATACATAGGAAACTCTTACTCCTTGTTGTGCGTACTAGCCTATATATACTCCTTGCCACTAACTTCAACCAAGCTTCTAAGATGAATAAATACGATTCCTCCATTATAGACTTAGAGGACCAAATACTTCTTTCCTTTTTTTTTAAGCGCACTACACACACCGAGTCATGTTTGATATTCACAACAAGAGAAAAACTTCAAGGAAAGATATGTCGTTGTAAAAGATCAATCGGGTTGTGTTTGCCAATGATTGTTCAAATGTAAGTCTTTTATAAAATGTCGTAAAATATACCATAAATAGAAAAAGATAATTAAATACAAATAAACAATAATAATTAATAATTTATTAATGGGCTAAATATACAAATATTGGATAACTAAGAATTAGGCCGCGAAATATTACCATCATATTTATGGCGAGATTCTAGTCCTTTTTAATATTTTATTTATCGAAAACGGAGTTCATATGAAAAAGTTATGAAAAACAAGTTGTACGAACATAATATACATGCAACATTTAAATTCAAACCGTAAAATATAAATCTGGAATATAAACATATACCTATGGCATAATGGAATATTCCTTTTGGTATCAAAATTGTGTGCATATATATACACACGCATAGAAAAGAAGGGGACAAGAATAAAAAAAACTGAAGTAATCAATCAAATTAATTACGTATTAAATAAAAAGGAAATGACCAGGGGAATAAATATCTTCACGCTCGACCCTTAAAGGGGCCGACCACTCCCCTTGAGGGAGGTCGACTACTTCCCAAAGGAGGGTGTCGACCGCTCTTAAGGTCCGACGGTGGGAAGAGGCTTGTTTCAGTAAGAGGTGTTTATATATTTTGTGGGAATGGAATATCCAGATTTTCATAAAACTAATCTGGTGGACCACACACACTCCAGCAAGTTTAGAGAAGGCCCAAGCCTCTCCTCCAAACCCAATATTCTCCATTTTTTCCTCCTTAATTTTTCTATATTCCAGAATTTAGGACATGTTAGATTTCTTCTTCTTCCCTAACCTTTTTTCCAAAGCCGACCGGTTTTAAAGTGATCGCAACACTTATTATTATAACAAATAATAATTACAATATTATAGGAGACTGACATAAATTATCAATCTACTACAGTTTGGTTTTTAAAGGTGGACCGTTCGCTACCACTCTATCAAGGTTACAACATTGGAGCTAGTCACAAAACTAGACTACAAATATCTAAACGCCCAAACATGGAGTATAAACATAACAAATTACATAATACAACTATGACATTGTTGCAGAATAGCATAAAAAAATAATAACATAATGCAACAAAGCTTGGCATCACCACTCTACGTACAAAGTAGACAAGACCGAAGTAATGTGTCTACAACAGAGCACTGTAACATACTGCAAAAAGTAGAAACTATCTCGAGCCACACAATGCCTACTGCAAAAGACATAGTACAAATAAGAACCAAGGCTAGACTAACCAGCTGGAATATCGAGGACATCAAGACACGAAAGTAGCCTGGGTAGGGAACCGAATCTATCACCTATAGTCAGGCAAGGATAGTGCAAGCTAAAAGAAAAACAACCACCAACATACTCCAGCATATTCAAGAGTTGTTGCTTCACTATGAATGCCAAGAGAGGTCAGTGGAGCAAACAAATCCACCATAAACTTACACCTCATAACCCAGCAACACAACATCACTATCACTCACCAAAACACCAAAGAAAAACAACCAGATGACTCCAAAAACCACAACAACAACAACAACCCAAAACAAACACATAATGCCAACAAATCAAAACCCACAAGATGAATCCAAATTTACATTGAATATTGAACTCATGGAGAGCAAGAAGTTACTACGAATAAAGGAAACTCCACGTCGGATCTGAGCCATCAGTCCCTACGCAATACGAAACCACCATGTGAAACAAAACCGACTAACTTTCAAAAACTACACAGCAAACTCAACAACCAAATTCAACCCCATCCTCCTGACAAAGTCAGACTAACCTATTTTTGTCTTCTCTAACCTATTTCTTAATAGAATATGGAGTTAGAAATTATATGTATATAATCCTCTAATTTGACTCTTGTGTGTGTGTATGTGTGTATAGGAGAAATATCTAGAGTACGCTATTTTGGGGATTCAATCCAGATTTTGGTTCTATGCAATTTTCTTATTCTTCTCCTGGTAATTTTGTTAGAGAGAATTATATTAAGTTTACTTTCTTTTTGATTTATTGTAAATCTATACACGGATTTGTATATTGTATTTTATTTATGTTTAAATCTCTATTATTATAAAACATACGGTTTAAATGTAATAAGAAACATATTACCAAAATCTTATGTAACAATCCAGAATTTGGCATTAGTTAAATTAGCTAGATTCCAAAAATGAAATTTGTGCAAACGATGGAATTTGACCACAAACTGCACCGTTGAGTCTGTGATGGAATTGTGGCCAACTTTCATATTTGGATCTTCGCAAACGGGGTCTGTATGAAAATATTACAAACGAAATATGAAAACATACGGAAAATAATTATAAAACAAATATAGAATTAACTCACCGTATCTCCCCATCGGCCCCACCTTCGTCAGATCGACCATGACAGTCGATCAGGGTGTTGACCACTTGATCGACCTCCCTGTCAATCTGAGTAGGTGGCGTCTTGTGTTTTTACTATTATATTATTATTTTGATGGACTGATTTTAATTAAAAATCTAATAGTTTATTGTAACAACCCGGAAAATCAAAGCCAATTTAAATTTTTTAATTTGGGTATTTTAATGAATTTAGAATATTTAAAATAATTTATTTTAAATAATAACGACTAAAATATATTAAAACGAAGTTAGAACGAATATATTTATTTTAAATATAAAAGGAGTTAGAAATAGCGCTGTAGTTTGAAAATTTAACTTTGAACTTTGACTAAATGTACATGATTCAAAATAAACTGGATTTTAGATTTTAGTGAAACCAAAAATATTTAAATCTGTTTAATTATATCTTTCTAACAAATCTGAAAAATCAAAATTTCATAGCGGGATTCAAAAGTTATGGCCAGTTGAATATTCAAAATGGTCACTATGAAATAAATATAACCCTTAAAAATAGATATTTTGCAAACGACCTCCAATTTCGACGAGACCACTTTCGTTGGATCCGGAATGTCAAATTATTGCAAGGTTTTAAATTCCATAATTTTTGGAGTTGATATGTGAGCTTGGCAAAGGAAAACGCGTTTGGTAATTTCAATTTGAATTGGATCGACCGGAAAAAGTCCATTTTTCAAACGATCTCCAAATTCGACGAAATTAATTTTGTTAGGACCGTATCGTCCCAACATAGCCAGATTTATTTTTTGGGAATTTTTGGAATTAGTATGTGACCCCGACAAATTAAAATGTACGTTCAAATCCAAATTTGAATGTTTTATATTTTAATTTGAAGAATAACTGACTGAAATAGTCGAATAGGCTTACAAAGTATATTCCATTGTGTCCGGAATGGGGGTATTTAGCTAGGGGCGACAGTCGTTGGATTTGATTTGGAGTCCGGATTAGAAAGCACTATTTTTAGAAAAAAAAATATAAACCGACCAATCACGTAATTCCATTCATTAATTAAAATATCCCAAAAAACACGGAAACCCCCCGTAACCCTCGATCGTGCGACGGAAAAGAGATCCAATCTTCCCTTCTCGATTCCGACCAATTATCTCAACGAAATCATAAGGTCTAGTTGGGGTTTTTGTAGATCGGAGTCTCCTCTATAAATCCATATAAGGATTGTATTTTATCGTTGTGAATTCATCGAGATTGGATGCCCAGAAGCTGCGCCGTTCATCGTGCTGGAGCAACTCCTAGCCGTCTTCGAGTTCACCTGCACCGCCATCCCCTGGAGTGCCATTCCGACCTCTTCCATGTTGTGCGAGCTGATCGGCTTCACGTACAACGGATTTGAAATTAAATTGAAACCTAGTTTTGAATCCTTTCTGAAGAACACGGCTGTAAGTTAATTAAATTGTTCAAAACAGTTTAGAAGTGTTGAAAATTTTGATTATAGAATAAAAATCGTATCTTTAACATATGTTGTCGAAATTCGATGAAACAGGAGACATTGGACTCGTGGCGACATCTTCTACATTCTAGAAGAGACCGGAGAATTTTTGGAGCTTCCTACGATTTTTGGAGGAGTGGAACTCAATGTGAGATTTCTAAATCTAAATTTGAATGGAATAACGATGTATAAATTATATAATCGATATATAAGTTATATAAGCATTGTATACCTCATGTACAAGTGTTGTATAAATTATATGTGCGATGTATAAGTTATATATACGTTGTATAAATCATATGTGCGTTGAATGGAGTTGAAATGAAATTGAAATGGAAATAAATATATTTATATACGTATATATATATACTCCTCTCGTCCACAAATCATGGACGATATAAATTTATTGTGACTGCCGTGAAAATTTGTTGATATTGCGAATGGTTGATTACGGTTGTTTGTGGTTGAAACAAAATTGGATTAGTTTGTGGAAAAATTCATTATGATATAAAAAATGGTCGAAATGTTTAGATTATTCAAATAAGCCCCTTAGGGAACGCCGCAAGGCCTAAGGTAGTGCGAGGACCCGTACTTGTGACGGTGCCGGTTTTAAACCCCTTACCGTTATGCTGCCGAAATTTTCTGAAATATTCTTGTGTTAGAATTATATTCATATGTTGAAATATCTCCATGCATTGATAATTTATTCATGATTGAAATAAATTGCTTAGATAATAAAAAACGCATTTTTATTATGAATATGAAGTTCATAAAATGTTCATGTTAGAAATAAATTGTTGGAACAATAAAAATCACATTTTTATTGTGTGTATGAATCGCTAAAAAGGTTCATGTTTGAAATAAAATGTTTTAACAACAAAAATCATACTTTTATTGTATGTATGAACCTTTAAAAATAACAAATGGTTGAAATAAATATTTGTTAATTGAAAATAATATTTTTAACATGTATTTGAAGTGTTAAAAATAACGAATGGTTGAAATAAATATTTGTTGATTGAAAATAGTATTTTTAGCATGTATTTGAAGCGTTAAAAATAACGAATGGTTGAAATAAATATTTGTTGATTGAAAATAATATTTTTAACATGTATTTGAAGCGTTAAAAATAACGAATGGTTGAAATAAATATTTGTTGATTGAAAATAATATTTTTAACATGTATTTGAAGTGTTAAAAATAACGAATGGTTGAAATAAATATTTGTTCGCTAAAAATATTATTTTTAGCTTAGTTATGCATATATATACATGGGCTGAATAGGAAAATAGATTAGCTGTTGAGTAAAGAATTTATTTGTGTGCCCGACAAAGAGGTAAGCCTTAATGAGTTGGCTGCTCAACTTTATTATTATATAAAATCCTGTGAATGCCATTGGTTGTGGAGTGCTGGTTATTCTGTGTGAGATTATAAACGTCGCCATAGGATAGCAATAATTAATTTTGAACTACACTACATGGCGTACTGCGTGAAGATAGCATACTCTATCATATACCACATAAGCATTTGGAGCTTATGTGACGAGGTTGAAAATTTACCACACAAGCGAGAGGCTTGTATGGCGATGACTATATTTCAGGTTAAACCGAAGAATGATACGGACTATATAAAATGTAATGGTGAATTGTCAGATTGATAAAACCCCACATGGGTCTGGAGTTGACAATACTCATGTCTCTCTAGTCGTTAGGGCACAAGAACTATTTATAGGGTGAAGAGAATTTATTCTCTGGAGTTATGATCTATACACATTCCCCTATGGACACAAAGTTATATCACTAAAAATATATGTATGCTTTTTAGGATTTATTGGGTGCCTAATATGGCCCAATAAATTTCCATACCCCTTCCCGTACAAAGGAGGTTATGGCAAAATTTTCGAAAATTTCAAGGCGTTAGCCATATTTTTGAAGTAGAAACGATTTAAAAATCGTCGAATGAATTATATATATATATATTAAATAAAATGAATCGAGCCCCTGTAGTTCGCGTTTTAAAATCGTAACTTCAAACGATTATACCGAGAGATCCGACCGTCGGATTTCCCCGAAACTGAAACCGTTGGGCTCGCTTTAAAAATATCTTTTCAACGATATAAATTTCGTTAAGATCCAACGGAGATTTGTGAAATGTTTAAATCAAATATGAGGAAAAACAACGCAAAAATGAATTATATTTTTATATATATAAATATAATTAAAATAAAACGAATAACGACGCTGCAGTTCGCGTTTTGAAATCGAAATTTTAAACGATTATTACGGGAGATCTTTCCCGAAACCGGAACCATTGGATTCGCCTTGAGAAGATCTTACCAATGATATAAAATTCGTTAAGATCCAACGGTTAGATTTTGCGAAATGTTAAATTCAAATTTGGACGAGAGCATCGCCAGGGCCATCGAATGACATGAAACGTCGTTCGATGAAAATGGGCTATTTGTAAATAAATAAAAATAGCGAAAAATCGTTATAAAATATTATAGGTGATATGGAGTGGAAATAAACCGATTTTATTTGATTTATCGGATATTCTGATGGTTAGATGTATTTGACATGAAATTATTATATTGAAACGTGAATGTCGAATAATTTAACCATGAAGAAGAATTGATTTGAATTCTATGTATACGTGAATTATTTGAAAAAGCCGATTTAATTCTCATTTCAAATAATTAATCGACGATTAAAAGTCGGAGATATGAGGACGGTGCAAGACCGATGATCTTTACATCGAATGGATTACTACTGATGCCCTGAATTGGTTATCTCCCAGGAGGGGTTACAGTGGTTGTAGTACAGACGTACTTGTTGATCGTTTGGATGTGCAAAGGTCTCTCTCCTGTATAGGACATATGGGATGAGGAATAAGGTGCCTCTGGTTTCATTCAGACCTAGAACAGACTTGTAAATGGATGTGTGTCCGACGTTGTAGATTGACAACGTGGCATGCAGAGATGCAGTGATCAAGGTTTTTGTTGAAAAGAAGAGTCTTGTGGTTGATGATCAATGCACGGCTTTAATATAGCTAGCTTTGTGCATAGCGTTAATTCGCGAGCCTCACACCCCGGTATGAACTGGAAACGGGAGAAGGATCCAGGGAGAACATGCGTTTCTTTCTAGCTAGGAGTGGTATCAGGGTTTTGCAAGCCTTGACATTTTACTTGTGTGGATGATGGAAAGCGAGGCGCTTTGGTTATATCGGTCTCTGCGGAGCCGATGGATGGTTTGGTCGATACATGACCAGTTTACGCCCCATAGGGCGGGGAAACATATTGTTCAGGCATTTTAATCCACTTCTTGTGAACCGGCCCTGTGGCTTCTAGATGCAGTTGCGGTTGTATCCTGAGGCTCGGGCTAGACAGTCTCGAATGCGGTAAGGACGATCTCTTGCCTTGGTTCATGGTGGAAATCCAACTTCCAAATACGACATCGTGCGGTTTTGATTGTAAAACTATATATGGCGACATGATATATGGTACCCATGCCGTTTATGATTGATACATTATGATTGAAATTGTTTTGAAACATATATGCATTAGTAGTAATATCAAATGATTTTGATTTATACTTATCAAGCATATTTTGGCCATTATAAGGTAGAACTCTATCCTCCGGCTTGTATTGCATTGTGTGATGGGACCTGAGTCTTATAATGGCTACATTTTCTATAAAAAGCATAGCGATGTTTAAATGATTTACTTGTTTTGAGTACTGGCAATCCAATGGAGTAAACCCGTTCCGCGTTAGCGGCGTGGTCCTGTGATTGGCCTTATTATAAAATAAGTTAAGTAGATTTCTCATACCAGTCCCATGACTGACTCATAGTTTGTTTCACTTTACAAACTCGAGTGCCCCTATTTCTACACGAGCAGCCTTGTGTTCAGCTTTTAGCAGGCTCATTTGGATAGTTATGGAGCTGAAGATGGATTCTATCATTTCTATTATGTTGTTTAGACTTTGTTATGTATATTATGTTTTATCCCGCTGCAGACATTTTATATAAAGATGAAACTGTATTTTGTACATTATCTGGTGTAATGATATATTTCTATTCTGCTGTTATTGTTTACGTGTTATATTCCAAAGATTATCCTTGCTTCCGTGGCACGGGAGTTTAGGGTTATCACATCTGGCATCAGAGCTTTGGTTAATCTTAGTTCCGGAATATAACATATTAACGAACTCGTCAGAAATAGAATCGGTAGTATTCTATGATGAATAAATCATTACAGATAGGATCACTAATATCCTAGAATGAGTATAGCAGAACAAAATACACCCCAATAGATGCATATACATTTAAAATATATGTCTCTATGTTTTACAATATCTTTTCTGTTGGTCTGACTCCTTGTCTGCTATTTGCATACATAGTAGAAAATGAGTGGCAGAAACAGAAGAAGTAATTCTATGGTTCAACAATCTAATGGGCCAATCGTGCTTCCACAGCCAGGATCAGATATAGAAGCTCTATTAAAGAAGTATCGAAATCTGGGAGGAGTACCATTCTTTGGCAATGAATACATTATTCAAACTTAAGCTTGGATGCATTCTGCTGAGAATTTTTTTGAAGGTTTCAAGCTGAGGGATGACCAGAAAAGATTACTGGCATCATGGGCACTCAAAGACGAAGCTTAAATCCAGTGGGAAACTGTTACTAAGGATAATCCAGAAGGCAATATTACCTGGGATAGATTTAAAGAAATTTCCAATGAAAGATTTATTCCTCCAGAAGCAACTGATCAGCTATACGATGAGTTCTTGTAACAACCGACATTCTACGCATCGGAGGATCGTAGAATTTTTATTTCTTTCCCATATGAAGTTGTATGGCAATGTAACTTTGGGAAACATCCATTAGAGTCATTTCTCATGCTTATGATTTTTGTCGATTTTTAAATGACCATTTTGCCACTAGTTGATCTTGTTTTGGCCATAACTTTTGATTGGAAAGGAATTTTGACCTAAAACCACTACCATTAGATTCGTTTGATGGTTTACCTTTCCGTAGAGTGGTCATAATAGCCAAACGGACTTAGCATTTGGGGGATATGGCTGAAATAAGGTTTGGAGGGTGAAAAACTGCTTAACCGGGCCAAATAGGGTGATTAGTGAGTAGGCCCATAACCCATTTCGGGATTAGGGTTATGGGGAGGCTGAAATGAAGTAGAGAATCATCCCATTTCAGTTTTCTAGCCTCCACTTATCACCAAGGAACCCTAAAAATAGCCTTCAACCTCTAAATCACCTCCAAATCATCTTTTGATCAAGGATTAAGCTTAGCAACATCTAATCAAGGGAGATCTACACCAAATCAACATTGGAGCTGCTGTTTAGCATTGGGATTTGCATCAAATCAGAGATTTATTTCAGATCTTAGTTTATTTGTGGCTAAGGTGAGTGATTTGCATAGTTTTGCACTAATTATGGCTAATTAAGGGTAATTAGTGTTAATTAGCGAATTTAAACATGATAAAATTCTGGAAAAATATTCATAAATTCTTAAATGATGTTTTAGACCTCTGATATGAATTTGGGTTAATTTGGTTAAGTTTTGCTAATCCTATCATTAGTTTCACCTAAACATGCTTAAGGGGAAATATGGGATTTTGGGTATGTTTGATCCATTTTAACCTATCATATTGATGTTTTGATGTTTGTGGTTGATTATGCATGTTGATATGACTGTATGATATGCTTTGTGATGGATTTCAATAGTTAGAATGGTCGAAAACGTCGTCGAATGGCGTAAACACTTGCTGGAAAAGCTTCAGGAAACAGTGCAGGTTTCAGATCGGATCGGATATGGGGGCTCGGATCGGATATGTTGAACTGGGCAAGGGATTCGATCGGATCGGAACCTGACACTTGAGAAAATTGACAAAAAGGAAGGCCACGCTAATTGAACTGGGATCGGATCGGATAAAGAAGGAGGGATCGGATCGGAGCACGTGAAGAACGAGGGAGCGGATCGGAGCGAAAGCATGAACTGGAAGGGAGATGGCACCCGACCCGACCCGAAGTGAAACACCCGACCCGACCCGAAGTAAGACACCCGACCCGAACCGTACCAGAAGAAGACCCGAACCGACGCGATGCAGTGGACCCGAACCGAACTGATGGCTTGAAGAGACACCCGACCTGACCCAGTATTGACCAATAACCCGAGATGCAAAGGTAGTCCAATATGAGAAGTTAGGCTCAGGATCCAGTTGGGAACCAATGAGTTCACTTCATGGTTGGGCTTTGCTGCGGGACGTGTGCTAAGGAGTTTTCGACATTCATAACTTCGATTCACCAATAAAAATGGATGATGGGCTACTTATCAGTGCAGTAGAGTCATTATGACTCGAGGGGCAAGGTGATGGTAGCAAGACTACGTTATCAGTGCAGTAGTTTAACACCCCATAATTTTATAACATTAAAATTCACAAATTAAAGTATACTTAATTTTTAGAAAAGAATTAAGTGAAATGGGTTGCGCAGAGAAATATATATATATTGATATATATATATATAAAAATTAAAAATTAAATAAATAAATATGCGAAAAAGTTCAAAACAGCGAATTGGGAGGGGGGAATGACCGAACCGGCCCATTTTTGAGGTCGACCCGAGCTCGGCTGGGTCAACTAGGGGTTAATCCAGGGTGTTTGGCTGTCAACCCGTGGGCCGATTCGCTCAAATGCAGATTTTGCATTCGGTTGGTTCTCATGGTTCAGGGTTAATCTAATGGTCCTAAATAACTTCCTACACCTATAAATACATCCTAATGCTAACCCTAAACCTAATTAAAATTGAAACTAAAGCCGTTATGCCGTCGCCATGGAACTCAGTGTAGCCGCCGCCAACTAAAGAGGAAGATAGCTAATCAATTCAACCTAATTCAAGCTTAGAGCTTCAACAACGAATCAACTAACATCGGTACAACAATTCTGCATCAAGTTTGATCAATTGTTCATAATTCTTTAACTACGAAAGGCAAGTTCGATTTCTCTAATCAAGATAATTATTAAATTAAGTAAGATTAGATATAATTGTGGATTATATGGATATGATGTGAATTATTGAGTGTATGATATGATTATGTTGTTAAATTGTGATGTTATCATACATGTTGTAAAGTTATGATCTATGTTGTAATTCTATGATTTGCTTATGTATAATCAAATCATCATGTTGTTTAAATGCTAGTTTGGTTATGTTGATTCATATGATAGATCATATGTATGTATGCAAGTTTAGATGTTGATTTAGACATAAATCACATGTAAGTTAGTAAAGATTATGACATCTATTTTAGATCAAAAGTTAGGCTATGACATGTATGAGTTATATGCTAAATCTTTACATGCTAGTTTATATGTTTAGAGGTAAATTTACTCCATTGTTATGTTGCATAAATCACATATGCAAGTTTATACAAAAATATGAGTTTGGAATATGAATCATGTTATGCAAGTTTGTGGTTATTGCCTATGTTAATTTTGTGATGAAAATCTTATTCATAACATGCAGGTTCATACCTTTTAGGCCTATGTTTAGATCTATGATTTTATGCAAGTTATGTGGTAAATTCTCATATGCAAGTTAGGCCTATTTTGTATGTTATGTGAATATGTGGTGTTTTCCCCTTTTCATGTGTTAGACTATTTCTTAGTCTATCATATATTCTATGCGAACGGACGCCGCAGGGGTTATGGGAAAAATATTGATTATGTTAATAAATGTGAATTGGCATGTAATGGCCTTAAAAGAGGCATATATGTAAATTGAGATATTAATTGGCAAAGTGATATATGGACATAATTAATGTGAATTATGGTCATAAAGATAATTGGAATTTTATTAACATATTTGATTAGGAATAATTAATCCAAATATGGGATGAAAATATTGATTATGTTAATAAATGTGAATTGGCATGTAAATGAGGCATATAACGAATTTGAGATATTAATTAAGGTGAATTGCCTTAAAAGGCGAAAAATTTAATGAAGGCATTAATTGGAAAATTAATGTGTAGTAATGGACATAGTTTAATTATGGACATAGATTAATTTGAATTTGAGCAGGGATATTAAATATTGGGAATTGGCACAAATGCCTAAAAAGGCATGAAATTAATTTGAGATGTAAATTGGTACAATTTATGTACCATAAATAGTAGACATAATTAAGGTGACATATTTATACATAAATAAATATGGAAATGATTTGTAATTTGAATAGGAAAAGTAATTCAAATATTGGGAGAAATTAATTATGTATAATTAATTGCCTAAGACACGAGGTTGGACTCATTTGTGGTGTAAGACTGCCCGGACCCGCCCGGCAAATCCAGCAGCCACAAATGGTAACCCAATGTGAGAGGTCAAAGGCCCAAACTAAATGCGTAACAATTGTATGGACACGAGGTTGGGCTCGTTTGTGGTGTAAGACTGCCCGGACCCGCCCAGCAAATCCAGCAGCCACAAATGTTAGTCTAATGTGAGAGGTCCTACAGGGGTTACGATAGTAATAAATTAAGAAACACTTAACCAAAGTAAATATGTAGTGGGACATGAGGGGGTTAAGTGGGTGCCTTGGGTGGCATGAGCAATCTAGTGGGTGACATGTGGGTGACATGAGGATGTCATGAGAAATATGATTAGAAAAATGGAGTAATTTGAATATAAACAATTATGACATGTAATTCAAATTATTGGATAAAATAGGTATTGACACCTATGAAGGGAAAGGTTTTAATTAATTGATTAATTAATTAAAAATGGACATGGTAAATGAAATGGACTACTTAACCAAAATCTGATCCCTAGGGATTGTAAGAACTTAAGTTTAAGTTGGGGGTTAAGTAAACTGGGTTATACGGAATGAGTGGGTTAAGTAAATCTTGGGTATGTGGGTAATATTAGTACATATAGGCCCACAAACTTAACCGTAAATTAATATGTCTGAACCAGTGAGAGGGTTAAGTAAATCTTGGGTAGGTGGGTAATATTTGTGTATATAGGCCCACAGACTTAACCAATACAACCTGTTAATTAAACAAAAGGGTGAGACTAGGTTAAATTAGAAAACACTTAACCAAATTTATACATGTAAGTGGACATGGGGTTAAGTGGGATGTATTAGAGGGGACCAAGCCTAGGTGGGAAGCTTGGTGGGGGCCCTTTTCAGTCCAGTAGCCCATTAAGTATTTTTGTGAACTCGACCCAAGTCGAGGACGGGACACGCCTACTAGGCCTGATTGTTAGAGGCCAAAATGGGTTAGCGGTGGCAACGCAAGTCCAACAGGGTCATGTGCGTGCGTGGGCCCGGGCTGGTAGGTAAGACGTTGTTGCATCGTGTAGGTATAAGCCGTGCATCCTTAAGTTGTATTGGGTTGCCACTTTAGGGGAGTGATACTCCCCACTGTGGGACCAGCACGGGTATCCACGAGTTAGGGAGCCGATCGAATGGGGAAGGGTAGTGGGTACATCTAGTGGAGATAGGAGCAGACGACACCTATGTAGTCAGCTAGGGGTACACAAAGCTACCATTATTAATTAATCATTAAAGGGGTACACCTAGTGGAGATAGGAGCATGTGGCACCTATGACGTCAGCTAGGAGTACATGGAATTACCATTGAAGGGGTACATCTAGTGGGGATAGTGGGTACATCTAGTAGTACACGAAGCTATCATCATTCTATTTAGTCAAGAGTGATCAAGTTTCTAGAGTGACTAGTATGGATGCAGTTAGTGTTAGTACAGTACAGTACGGTAGAGTATAGTAATTACCCTATATTGATTAGGAAGCGCCTTTAACGTTATCTTTGCTCATCCTATTATTTTTGGTTGCTTGGTCTTGCCATTAACTCACAGTCATTTCCTTATTTACCAATCTTATGTCTTATCCTAGTTACTTTGATAATTATATTGTTGGAGTTATCGGACTTGCCAGACTTTATGTCTGACCCCCTTTGTTTCCACCTCTTTTCTTCCTCCACCCCCCCCCCCCCCAGGTTCTTAGGGTGGGAAGCTTGATTTGGATCTCTTTGGGAGCACTTGGATTTGGATTGCTGAAGTAAAGCTCAACCTATCTCTTTTATGGCTATTTATGGGATTATGCTTTTTATATTATGTACTCTGATTTTGTCAAGAAGGATATTATGTACTTGACTTTAGTCTTTGGGTTTTGGTGATGTAACCAAACATATTTACCTTCCGTTGCAATAAATAAAGTTTTAAATTTTCAAGTTCTATTTCATATCTGTCTTGTTGTGATTTTCTGTTCTATATTCACTTAAAATGCTCCATAGTAGTTAATGCATTCCCTTTTGTGAGTGACATTAATGGACATGGGGTGTTACAAGTAGAGTCATTACGACTCGAGGGGCAAGGTGATGCGTAGTAAGACTATGAGCCAGCGCAGATGGGGTGAATAACTCCATGGGGCAAGTGGACATAGTAAAGGATTGGTAAGACTATGAGCCAGCGCAGATGGGGCGAATAACTCCATGGGGCAAGTGGACATAGTAAGGATTGGTAAGGCTATGAGCCAGCGCAGATGGGGTGAATAACTCCATGGGGCAAGTGGACATAGCAAAGGACTAGTGGCTACGTTATCAGTGCAGTGAAGCCATTTATGACTTCATGGGGCAAAGTGATCGTAGCAAGGATGGGTGATCGAAGTGGTGAATATCGTATGCTTTATGCATTGAATTAGAGATGTGAGGATGGATGCTATGTTTGATTGTTTGCCATCACTATGACATGCACACCTCCCCCACCTCCGTATCTTTACACTATTTGATATGGCACCTTAAAGTGTTGTACAGTATGTAGTGCTAACTCTTTGGTTGCAGGTCCAGGTTCAGGTATGTTTTAGTCTACCTGTTATTGTTCACTTTAGATGCTTATCGCTCATACCAGGCTTTATGTCTGACCCAGAGTTTTATGTCTCCTTTTATTACTATGGGTGCTCACACAAGCAGACTAGAGACAGGTTAGCTGGTGATGCCCGAGTAGCTGATTCGGAGGCGGGCAGGAGGCTTCCACGTATGATATATAGATATTCTCCCTATGTCGCTGGTGGTCTCTACTTGGGAATTAGTAGTGTACCTCGTTTATCTTACTTTTGCTTTGAGACAGTTTGAAAAGTTGTAATAAGCTGTATTTTGGATTTCCGCTACTATGATGTTTAGTTCTGGTTTTCAGCTTATGCATTATCTCACCTGTTTTATGTCAAGTATGTTATTATTATATTTTATTCTATGCGTTGTGAGACATTCTACAGGTTCCTTGTATGTTCATTTCCTTCTTCCCTTTTTCCTTCTGACGACACGTTCCGTGCTAACTGGACATGTGTACAGCGCACTTTTGGAGTAAATGTCGGTTGGTGCGGGGCGGGCCGTCACAGTTCTACTATCTGAAACAAGGAGATATGACCATTCAGGAGTATCAGAATAAATTCAGCAGACTTTCTCGTTTTTCCCCGGAGCTAACTGAAAATCCTAAGAGGAAGAATCTGAGGTTTATTACCGGGTTCAAAGAAGGTACAAAAATTGGGTAACTGCACGTGTGAAGCTTCCGTTTTCTGAAACGATATACATGGCTTATCGCTATGAGGATCTTGACAAGCAAGGCCTTTTGGAGGACGAAGAGGAAGTCAGTTCTGACAACAAGAGGAAGTTTGAAACTGATATCCCCGAGACAAGTATGCAGCCGGAGGCAAGTACGAAGTCTGAGTTCAGTAAGAGGCCTAAAGTCAATAGGAAAAAGGTTAAATCTTAGAAAGAACTAGTAATGACTGCCATATGCAATAACTGCAATCAAAATGGGCATTTATCCAGAAAATGTAAATCTTTAAAAATGCAGAAGAGGAACAGATTTAAGTCTAATAAGGGGATTCAAGAGTACAGAGAATGCAACATTTGCCATTAATTTGGTCATGTAAAGCAGGATTGCCGGCTGTTGAAAGCGACCAAAGTAGCTCAAGAAAATGAAGTAGCAGAAGTTCCTGCACCCTTAGCCAGTCAAGTAAGGCCAGATGTTTTGGAAGGCACGCTTACTGTCAAAAATATTCCAGTTAAAGTATTGTTTGATACAGGCGCGTCACGAAGCTTTATTGCAAGTAATGTGGTTAAGAAATTGGATTTGAAATTGAAAAAGCTCGAACAACCCATCACTATCCATAATCCGGTTGGGGGTTCCCTCGATCTTAGTTGGATTTGTGGGGTGCCTGTCTCTTTTTCCCATTATCGATTTCCTTGTATCTCGATCGTCATGAATTTACCGAATTTGATCTTATTTTAGGATTGTATTGGTTAAACAAATATAAGGCCGAAGTTAAATGTGCAGAAAGAGTTGTTAAAGTTAAAACGAAGCTTGCCAATATTGTTATACCATGTGTAGGCTCGAGTTTAGATAGAAAAGAATTTTGGTCAGCACTTGATATTTCTCCTGCTCCAATAGAAAATACTCCTGTTGTCACATAAAATATTCCTGTAGTCGACAATTATGCGAATGTGTTTGAAGAAGTGGACAGCTTACCTCCGCGTAGGGAAATTGATTTTAGAATTGATTAATGCCAGGCCAGTAGTGCACCCTATTCGGAAAATATCTTTAAAGGAGAAAGAAGAATTAGGGGACCAGACTCGACAATTATTATGGAAAGGTCTGATCAGGCCTAGTTTCTCTAATTGGGAAGCAACAGTGGTGTTTGTCCCAAAGTCAGACGGTACTCTCAGACTATGTGTGGATTATCATGACTTGAATAAGCGGACTTTGAAGAATAAACATCCACTGCCACGAATCGATGATTTGTTGGATCAATTGAATGGAGCGCAAGTGTTTTCAAGGATGGACCTTGCTATAAGTTTCCATCAACTTTGTATTGCCAAAGAGTGTGTTCCTTTGACAGCATTCAGAGGCCCAGACTTATTCTATGAGTGGTTAGTAATGCCCTTCGGCTTATGTAACGCTCCAGCTTATTTTGTTGATCTAATGAATAGGGTATTCAGAGAAGTATTGAATAAATTCGTACTGGTTTTCATCGATGACATATTGATCTTCTCAAAGTCAGAGAGCGAGCATGCTAAATATTTGGAACAAGTGTTGGAAATTCTCAGAAAGAATGTTTTAAAAGCCAAATTTTCTAAGTGTATATTCTGGCAAGAAGAAGTGAAGTTCCTTGGTCACATTGTATCAAAGGAAGGAATTTCAGTTGA
Source organism: Allium sativum (assembly GCA_030737875.1). Classification (NCBI taxonomy): domain Eukaryota; kingdom Viridiplantae; phylum Streptophyta; class Magnoliopsida; order Asparagales; family Amaryllidaceae; genus Allium; species Allium sativum. The sequence goes on from CM060926.1 coordinate 382,425,395, forward strand.
TCCAAGCAAGATTACAGCTATTCAGGATTGGAAACAGCCTAGTACGACCATAGAAGTCAGAAGTTTCCTTGGATTGTCTAGTTATTACCAGAAATTCATAAAGATTTTTCGAAGCTATCTAGTCCATTAACGCAGCTTACTAAGAAGCACGCAAGATTTAATTGGACTCCAACATGTGAGGCAGCTTTCCAAGAGCTGAAATTGAGATTGACTACAGCTCCATTGTTGACTATCATTGATAGCAATCAAGATTTGACAGTCTATACAGATGCTTCTATTGAAGGTGTTGGTGCAGTATTAATGCAAAGAGGCCGTGTAGTTGCTTATGCTAGCCGTCAGTTGAAACCGCATGAGAAGAGATATGCTACTTATGATCTTGAGTTGCTAGCCATCATGTTTGCTTTGAAAATATGGAGGCATTATCTATTGGGTGAGAAGTTCAAATTGGATACATATCACAAGTCGTTACAATATTTGTTCACCCAGAAAGACTTGAACCTGAGACTGCGCGTTGGCTAGAATTTCTTGCAACATACGATTTTGATGTTTTGTATACTACGGGGAAAGCCAATGTTGTAGCTGATACGCTTAGCAGAAAGAATGTAATCATCGCTGGTTTTATTATTACGTCTTCATTGATTGATAAAATATCTGCTCTTCAGAAGGATGATCACTTCATTCAGAGGATCAGAGAGGGAATTCAGAAAGGCGAACCCTCAAGTTTTCAGATTGATAACAATGGGTTTTTGAGGTTAAAAGGTCGATTTGTGTTCCAGACATTTCTGAGCTCCCGAGAGAAGTACTGGATGAATGTCACAAATCCAAGCTTTGTATCCATCCAGGAGTAAGTAAAATGTATAATGATATCGAACGCACCTTCTAGTGGAGATCTATGAAAAGAGACATCTCTTTATATGTTAGCAGATGTTCTACTTGTCAACAAGTTAAAAGCGATCAACAGAAACTCGCCGGATTGTTACAACCATTGGAGATTCCGAATTGGAAGTGGGAGAAAATTTCCATGGATTTCATAGATGATTTGCCCAGAACCAAGAAAGGAAACGACAATATATGGGTGATCGTAGATCGTTTCACGAAGACCGCTCATTTTATACATGTTAGGTCAAATAGAACAGCTCAGAACCTGGCGCAAATTTATTTCAGAGAGATCGTTAAACTGCATGGAGTTCCCATCAGCATAGTCAGTGATAGAGACCCGATATTCGCTAGTATATTCTGGGAAGCATTCCAGGCAGAGCTGGGAACAAAGTTAAATCTTAGCACCGCATATCATCCTCAAACAGATGGCCAAACTGAGAGGGTGAATCGCATATTTGAAGATTTATTGTGAGCTTATATTATTGATTTTGGAGGATCGTGGGAAGATCACTTGCATTTGGCTGAATTCTCATATAATAATAGCTACCAAGGAGCTTGGGAATGGCACCATTCGAAGCAGTGTATGGTTGACCGTGTAGATCTCCCGCATGTTGGGTAGAACCTGGCAATAGACTTGTAATGGGACCTGATATGATCCGTGAAGCTTCAGATAAAGTCGATTTCATTAAGAAGTGACTGCAAACAGCTCAAAGCCGACAGAAGAGTTATGCAGATTCTAGAAGGAGAGATTTAGCATTCGCTGTTAGCGATTATGTATATCTGAGAGTTTCTCCGATGAGAGGAGTAGTCAGATTTGGCAAGACAGGGAAGTTGGCGCCTAGATTTAAATGTCCATTTCCTATACTTGAAAGGATTGGAACACTTGCTTATAGGGTTCAATTAGCTGACTGGTTGCTGGAGTACATGACGTATTTCACGTGTCTCAGCTTCGAAAGCATGTGCATGATCCAGATCTAGTTGTAGAAGAAGCAGCGCAGCAGGATTTGGATATTACTCCAGAATTAGCTGTGAGAAGAGAGCCGATAAAAATTATTAGCAAAGAAACTAAAGAGCTAAAGAACAAGAAGGTTCATTTAGTCAAAGTGCAGTGGAGCGGAGATCCGAGAGACTGTACATGGGAGACAAAAGAGAGCACTTGGCAAGGTTATCCCAATTGCAGAGTAGACATCTCTGATTAGCTCTAGTGTAAGGTACATCTACAGTATATTCTATTTTCTGTTTTGTTTCCTACTTTACTATTGTTTCCTTTTCGAGGATGAAAAGTTTTAAGTGGAGGAGACTGTAACAACCTGAAAAATCAAAGGCAATTTAAATTTTTTTAATTTGGGTATTTTAATGAATTTAGAATATTTAAAATAATTTATTTTAAATAATAACGACTAAAAATATATTTAAGTCAAAGTTAGAATGAATATACTTATTTTAAATATAAAAGGAGCTAGAAATAGCATTGCGGTTTGAAAATTTAACTTTGAACTTTGACTGAATGTACATGATTCAAAATAAACCAAATTTCAGTGAAACAAAAAATATTTAAATCTGATTAATTATATCTTTCTAATTGAATCTGAAAAATCGAAATTTCATAGCGGGAATCAAAAGTTATGGCCAGTTGAATATTCAGAATGGTCGCTATGGAATAAATATAACCTTTAAAAATAGGTATTTTGCAAACAACATCCATTTTCAACGAGACCACTTTGGTTGGATCCGAAATGTAAAATTATTGCTAGATTTCAAATTCCATAATTTTTGGAGTTGATATCTGAGCGTGGCGAAGGAAAACGCATTTTGTACCACCACACCTCCGTTACGGTCACTCACAAAGGGAATGCCTTAACTTTGGTGGAGCATTTTAGTAAACAGATCAGAAACTTACAAGACAGATAAAACAGTACTTGAAAAATTTATAACTTTATTTCAACCGAAACAGAAATAAGCTTGGTTACATCCTTTCAAATCAGAATATCAGAATTCAAGTACAAAATATCAGTCTTGTACAAAAGCCTTCCGAATGCATAGTTTAAAATCATAATCCCCACAGAAGAGGACAAGCCATACTTTAAGCACTTCAAGCGGAAGAAATCCGGATCAAGCTAGAGTACTCCCTTCTACAAAACCTGGGGGGAAACGGAAGAAAGGAGGCGGAACAACAAGGGTCAGAGAAAAAGTCTGGCAAGTCCAGTGATTTTCAGTTATGAACAGATAATAATAACATGACATGAAAATAAAACTGGATGAGAGATAACAGTAACAGGTGTAGCGGATATTACAGAAGAACAGAATGACATAAGCTATTTCTTTACACTTCTCTGCACTAATACTAGTATAACAGAATTAGGTGTCACCCTAATGTCTAAACTGAAACAGAAACGGGTACAGAATAATTTCCACAGAAGAGAGTGCTAGTAATGGGCATTTAACACCCGAACAGAAACAGACAGAAGCAGAAACAGATTAATCCCTCCGGAGACATAATGTAGAATTAGGTGTACACTAGTAATGGGCCTTTACCACCCGAACAGACGGTACCACACAGAAACAGACAGGTGTTACCACCCAACAGAAACAGACGGTACCAACAGAAACAGACAGAACTAAGTGTATCCTAAAACCCTACCCCAAGCGATCGGCTCCCTAATACATAAATATCATGTGTCGGCCCCACAGTAGGGTGTATCACTCCCTAAAGTGACAACCAATTGGCACAGACCTATTTACAGATGTCACGGCGTCTTACATCCTCAGAGGCAGACCGGGATCCATGCACGCACATGACCCGGTTGGAACGCACCATCAACACCCCTCGCCATTATCAGAATGAACCGCTTATAATTAGTTCAGTAAGCGTGCCCGGACCCTACCTACTGTTGGGTCAAAGTTTTGATACCAGAAAAGGGTTACTGACTAATATGGGTCCCAAACAACAGATGACACAAGTAATTCCCCTCCTAACCTTGTGTCCCCAGACTAACAGATTTCAGATTAACTTGTTTACAAGTTTCAGACATACAGAATTCAGATCAACTAGTTCACAGATCAGATAAGTTTTCAGACTAACGGATCAGATATACGGATTTAACAGATTTACAGATTAACCAGTTACAGATTAACAGACTTACAGATTAACCAGTTACAAATTAACCAGTTACAGATTGTCTAATTTTGTATTGGGCCTACAGATTCACGAAACGGGTTTATCAGATTCATTGGTCCAATTGGTTTAACCTTACCCACCCAACACGTTTTAGACATCCTACTTATCTCAGATTTTCATTAATTAAATATTAATGCCCAGACCTCTCACATTAGACTGACAGTTTACGGCTACTGGTTAGGCCGGTTGGTTCCAGGCAGGTTTCTGTCGCAAACCGAGTCTAACCTCGGGTTTCAGGCATGTTATGACTAACTTCTCACATTAGAGCCTATTGTTTGCGACCACTGGAATATGTCGGGCGGTTCCGGGCAGAATTACGCCGCAAACTCACTCTAACCTCGAGTTAGCCATGTTTATCTTTGTGGTCAATTAATTAATGATTAACCATTTATACCCACACCTAATATACATGTCAATTATTCATAACTATAGCCAATTCATATTATGTCAATAGCGGACTAATTATATCAACCCAACAGATTTAGCAGATAACAGATTAGGCATCTCAACAGAATTAGTTTAGCAGATTTGGCATCTTTAACAGACTTAGCAGATGATAGATTTGGCAGATGAACAAATCTAGCAGACTAGGCAGTAGAGCAGAACTAGCAGATTAAGCAATATAACAGAACTAGCAGATTAGGCCAATACAGCAGAACTAGCAAATTAGGCAAATATAAATGTAATCATTCCTTAAAGTTTCACAAACATATCTTGCCTAATTATAAATTTGGCCTAAGTTTGCATGCCTAAATAGTTGTCATGATTCACACTATGATCATATACCCCACGTTTGCATTGAATTTTCATGTCATAGATTATGGTCATAATTTACATGTCCCAATTTAGTTCAACTTGCCTAGTACAAAAGATTCCCATATAAATTATACCAAATATAGCCATCGATTTCAATGCATGTCATATATTCAAAATTCTCCTACTTAGGTGTTATTCACATTTGATATATATCCTACTTTAATGTAAATCTTTATACCTAAGCCATATTCTCTTTATCTCAAGTCATATGTTCAATACAGTCTATATTTATGTCCAATTATATACCTTTCTATGTCGTGTCCTCAAATTATATGTTCAATACCCTTTATGTTATAAATATAACATGTCCAGTCATATGTCTTAGATTTACGTTCTAGCTACAGTCCATGTTCTTTCCTCAAATCAGTCACCTATTGGTCATGCCCAATTTATGCATCATTCATTTTACTGTCTCAAACGTTTCAGCGTACGTTAATCTCTTATGAGATTGGCTCAGGCTCGTGGTAGCCTGGCTATAAAACAGAAAGAGGAAAGAGATACCAAATAAGATCTAAACAGAACAGAACAGATATAACCTCAGATTCAGATTTACAATTCATGTCACAATCAGCATTAACGTTTATATCGGAAAATAATTGTACTTGCCTTGGTTGGATTAAAGAAAGAACTTTAATTGTTGTAGAATCGTTGCAGAAGCTTTAATCTCTAGTTTGAATTGAGTTGCTTAGGTTGATGTTGATTAGCTTCTGGTTTTGATTCCAGCAGAGTAGCGACGCCATTTTTATTTTTATTTAAAACAGAGGCAGAGAAGAAGCAGAATAGAATTGTGTGTAGAGAAGGCTAGGTTTGGGGTTGTTTTAAATAGGGTCAAATCAACGAATCTAGACAGAAATCGGACCAGATACATAAGAATGCACCCAGGCTCAAAACCAGGTTCGGGGACCAGGTCGACTGCCCAATCGACCTGGTCTAGGGGGTCGACTGCCCAGTCGACTCCCCAGTCGACCTGGGTCTGGGCGGGAAATTTCCCGCCCAGTCTGTTCTGCGTTTTAAATTCGAATTTTGAATTCGAATTCGAGCTGTTTTGAACTCTGAATATTTCTGAAACTTCGGAGGGTCATACCTCCCTCATACGGACTCCGATTCTTGCAAAATCGGACTCGTTTTCAAGCAGAATTCCGAGACGAATACAATGGCGCAACCCGTTTCCCTTGATTCTTATTTTAAAAATTAATTATCCTCTGATTTGTTACTTATACGTTTACAGAAAATACGGGGTGTTACATTCTCCCCTCCTTAAAGGATTTCATCCCCGAAATCTTCATGTTAAGAAGAATGCGTCCTACCATCCAACATCCATCTACTCAACCATCAATCACTGGCGTCCATTGTCCTTAGAAACTTCTAATGTTGTATGAACATATGCAAAGGTGTGTGTATATGTTCCTTATCTAATGTAAAGATCAGGCGGTCCACTGATTCAGTTGACCTCCTTAATGTGAATTATGCGAGTGCCATGAGTCCAACATGTATGCAAATTTTCCTACATATCATTTCTATATGAGTGCACAACCATTCAGTCATATGCAACATCCATGTGCTGAGTCAATCATTTTGCATCCACAAAAATTGAAAAAAAAATGCTCACACATCCATATGCAGTATGAGAGTGTCTTCGAGCCGATCTAGTGCCTAGTGTGTGTATATGCATCCACGAGCAACCACTTGCATCCACTCGCAACCATCAAACATAACATGTCTCAAACACATGTTTACAAACCATTAGTTTCTACCTAAAGTTCGAAGATTCGATCGATAGGATACAGTCGAATGATGGAAGTGAGTACAGATAAACCAAAAACTTGGTTCCCATTAGGCATGGGTCCTAAGTATCAGCCCCGAAGACCGAAACCAACATCAAATTGACACCCAGAGGATTACCCTCTTTAGATAATGTCAAAACTGGAAATCTTAACCTTATCGGGAATATTCAGATATTTACATATTACTGGTACAGATCAGGTTACCGAACTAAGCATGATAAAACCCAGAATGTATGCGTCCTACTTGACGTCTAACACAGATATCTCTCAAACCCCAATCTATCACAATAGATGAGTCATAACCCTTATGGGTCTGAGTCTACAGCGGAATCAGAAATAATACTAGTATTAAAGTGCAGAGTATCGATTACAAAATCAAAATACCAGAATCAGAAAGAGTCTTAACTCCATAATCAGATAAAGAAATTAAACCTACTATAGGAATTTTCCTATTTCTATCCTAGACACTAGCCTCAAGAGTGTTCGCCTGCCCTCCTTGCCCTCGTTTCTTCGGGCAGACCTTAGTGAAGTGTCCCATCTCTCCACAGTTGAAGCAAGTGCCCTTCCTTTTTCTGCAATCCATGTTCAGATGAGTAGAGCTTCCACAAGTAAAGCACTTTTTCCCCTTCTTATCTTCAGACTTCTCATCCTTCCTTTGTGTTTCCTTTTTGGGCCCTGCTTTCTTATTCTGTGGTTCTTCCTTCTTTGTCTCTTTCGGGCCCTTGTCTTCCTCGTGCAGTAGTGCCATGTCCACCAATTTCTCGTAAGTCGCTCCTATGGGTATATGGGTCATGGCTAGGCTGTGCAGTGGCTCGTTTAATCCTTTAACAAAGCGGAGCGCCTTTTTATGCTGAGTGTTTACTAAATCCAATCCGAACCTAGCCAGTTGGTTGAACTGGTTGACGTATTCCTTGACCGTCATACTTCCTTGCTTAAGAGATAAGAACTTTTCTAGTTGTAGACTCCGTTCAGCTTGCGAGAGGAATTTTGTCTCAAACCTTGTTCTGAAATCCATCCATGTTTCAACTGGCCTCTCGGCGTTAGTGACTTCCCACCAATAGGAGGCTTCGTCCTTGAGCAGCCATACCGCCAACTGTACCTTCTGCCTATCGTCCACCTCGAAGATAACGAATAGATCCTCAGTTTCTTTGAGCCAGTTCCTCGCTTCTACGAATGATTCAGATCCCTTGAAATCCTTTCCACCCATGGCCCTAAAATCTCTACAGATCTTTGAGAAAGAAATTGCACGAGGAGAGGGTGGAGGAGGGGGATCATTTGCTGGACATGCGGTGGCGGTCCTAGCCTCAAGATATTGACGAAACCAACCGGGTACATGAACACCCTCTGGTATCTCAGATGCTTCAGACATGCTGAAACGAAAAAGGAAAGATTCAATACAAAAAGGACTAAAGGAAAGATATATGGCTCTTGGGGATCATGTTTTTCAAAATAAGCTTTATTTTTTTATATACTTCCTTTCAAAACCTTTTTGAAAATAGTTTTCAAAAACTTTTATCTAATCTGGTAACCTTTAGCTCTGATACCAAGTGTAACACCACACCTCCGTTAAGGTCACTCACAAAGGGAATGCATTAACTTTGGTGGAGCATTTTAGTAAACAGAACAGAAACTTACAAGACATATAAAACAGTACTTGAAAATTTTATAACTTTATTTCAACCGAAACAGAAATAGGCTTGGTTACATCCTTTCAAATCACAATATCAGAATTCAAGTACAAAATATCAGTCTTGTACAAAAGCCTTCCGAATGCATAGTTTAAAATCATAATCCCCACAGAAGAAGACAAGCCATACTTTAAGCACTTCAAGCGGAAGAAATCCGGATCAAGCTAGAGTACTCCCTTCTACAAAACCTGGGGGGGACGGAAGAAAGGAGGCGAAACAACAAGGGTCAGACAAAAAGTCTGGCAAGTCCAGTGATTTTCAGTTATGAACAGATAATAATAACATGACATGAAAATAAAACTGGATGAGAGATAAAAGTAACAGATGTAGCGGATAATACAGAAGAACAGAATGACATAAGCTATTTCTTTACACTTCTCTGCACTAATACTAGTATAACAGAATTAGATGTCACCCTAATGTCTAAACTGAAACAGAAACGGGTACAGAATAATTTCCACAGAAGAGAGTGCTAGTAATGGGCCTTTACCATCCGAACAGAAACAGACAGAAGCAGAAACAGATTAATCCCTCCGGAGACATAATGTAGAATTAGGTGTACACTAGTAATGGGCCTTTACCACCCGAACAGACAGTACCACACAGAAACAGACAGGTGTTACCACCCAACAGAAGCAGACGGTACCAACAGAAACAGACAGAACTAAGTGTACCCTAAAACCCTACCCCAAGCGATCGGCTCCCTAATACATAAATATCATGTGTCGGCCCCACAGTAGGGTGTATCACTCCCTAAAGTGACAACCAATTGGCACAGACCTATTTACAGATGTCTCGGCGTCTTACATCCTCAAAGGCAGACCGGGATCCATGCACGCACATGACCCGGTTGGAACGCACCATCAACACCCCTCGCCATTATCAGAATGAACCGCTTATAATTAGTTCAGTAAGCGTGCCCGGACCCTACCTACTGTTGGGTCAAAGTTTTGATACCAGAAAAGGGTTACTGACTAATATGGGTCCCAAACAACAGATGGCACAAGTAATTCCCCTCCTAACCTTGTGTCCCCAGACTAACAGATTTCAGATTAACTTGTTTACAAGTTTCAGACATACAGAATTCAGATCAACTAGTTCACAGATCAGATAAGTTTTCAGACTAACGGATCAGATATACGGATTTAACAGATTTACAGATTAACCAGTTACAGATTAACAGACTTACAGATTAACCGGTTACAAATTAACCGGTTATAGATTGTCTAACTTTGTATTGGGCATACAGATTCACGAAACGGGTTTATCAGATTCATTGGTCCAATTGGTTTAACCTTACCCACCCAACACGTTTTAGACATCCTACTTATCTCAGATTTTCATTAATTAAATATTAATGCCCAGACCTCTCACAATAGACTGACGGTTTGCGGCTACTGGTTATGCCGGTTGGTTCCGGGCAGGTTTCTGTCGCAAACTGAGTCTAACCTCGGGTTTCAGGCACGTTATGACTAACTTCTCACATTAGAGCCTATTGTTTGCGACCACTGGAATATGCCGGGCGGTTCCGGGCAGAATTACGCTGCAAACTCATTCTAACCTCGAGTTAGCCATATTTATCTTTGCGGCCAATTAATTAATGATTTACCATTTATACCCACACCTAATATACATGTCAATTATTCATAACTATAGCCAATTCATATTATGTCAATAGCGGACTAATTATATCAACTCAACAGATTTAGCAGATAACAGATTAGGCATCTCAACAGAATTAGTTTAGCATATTTGGCATCTTTAACAGACTTAGCAGATGACAGATTTGGCAGATGAACAAATCTAGCAGACTAGGCAGTAGAGCAGAACTAGCAGATTAAGCAATATAACAGAACTAGCAGATTAGGCCAATACAACAGAACTAGCAAATTAGGCAAATATAACAGATGTAATCATTCCTTAAAGTTTCACAAACATATCTTGCCTAATTATAAATTTGGCCTAAGTTTGCATGCCTAAATAGTTGTCATGATTCACACTATGATCATATACCCCACGTTTGCATTGAATTTTCATGTCACAGATTATGGTCATAATTTACATGTCCCAATTTAGTTCAACTTGCCCAGTACAAAAGATTCCCATATAAATTATACCAAATATAGCCATCGATTTCAATGCATGTCATATATTCAAAATTCTCCTACTTACGTGTTATTCACATTTGATAGATATCCTATTTTAATGTAAATCTTTATACCTAAGCCATATTCTCTTTATCTCAAGTCATATGTTCAATACAGTCTATATTTATGTCCAATTATATACCTTTCTATGTCGTGTCCTCAAATCATATGTTCAATACCCTTTATGTTATAAATATAACATGTCCAGTCATATGTCTCAGATTTACGTTCTAGCTACAGTCCATGTTCTTTCCTCAAATCAGTCACCTATTGGTCATGCCCAATTTATGCATCATTCATTTTACTGTCTCAAACGTTTCAGCGTACGTTAATCTCTTATGAGATTGGCTCAGGCTCGTGGTAGCCTGGCTATAAAACAGAAAGAGGAAAGAGATACCAAATAAGATCTAAACAGAACAGATATAACCTCAGATTCAGATTTACAATTCATGTCACAATCAGCATTAACGTTTATATTGGAAAATAACTGTACTTGCCTTGGTTGGATTAAAGAAAGAACTTTAATTGTTGTAGAACCGTTGCAGAAGCTTTAATCTCTAGTTTGAATTGAGTTGCTTAGGTTGATGTTGATTAGCTTCTAGTTTTGATTCCAGCAGAGTAGCGACGCCATTTTTATTTTTATTTAGAACAGAGGCAGAGAAGAAGCAGAATAGAATTGTGTGTAGAGAAGGCTAGGTTTGGGGCTGTTTTAAATAGGGTCAAGTCAACGAATCTAGACAGAAATCGGACCAGATACATAAGAATGCACCCAGGCTCAAAACCAGGTTCGGGGACCAGGTCGACACCCAGGTCGACTGCCCAGTCGACCTGGTCTGGGGGGTCGACTGCCCAGTCGACTCCCCAGTCGACCTGGGTCTGGGCGGGAAATTTCCCGCCCATTCTGTTCTGCGTTTGAAATTCGAATTTTGAATTCGAATTCGAGCTGTTTTGAACTCTGAATATTTCTGAAACTTCGGAGGGTCATATCTCCCTCATACGGACTCCGATTCTTGCAAACTCGGACTCGTTTTCAAGAAGAATTCTGAGACGAACGCAATGGCGCAACCCGTTTCCCTTGATTCTTATTTTAAAAATTAATTATCCTCTGATTTGTTACTTATACGTTCACAGAAAATACGGGGTGTTACACATTTGGTAATTTTAGTTTGAATTGGATCGACAAAAAAAAGTCCATTTTTCAAACGGTCTCCAAATTCGACGAAATTAATTTTGTTAGGACCGTATCGTCCCAACATTGCTACATTTATTTTTCGGGAATTTTTCAAATCAGTATGTGGCCCCGGCAAATTAAAATGTACGTTCAAATCCAAATTTGAATGTTTTATATTTTGATTTGAAGAATAACTGACTGAAATAGTCGAATGGGCTTACGAAATATATTACATTATGTCCGAAATGGGGGTATTTAGCAAAGGGCGATAGTCATTGGGTTTGATTTGAAGCCCGGATTAGAAAGCACTATTTTTAGAAAAAAAAAAATAAACCAGCCAATCACGTAATTCCATTCATTAATTAAAAAATCCCAAAAAACACGGAAACCCCCGTAACCCTCGATCGTGCGACGGAAAAGAGCTCTGATCTTCCCTCCTCGATTCCGACTAATTCTTTCAATGAAATTATAGGGTCCAATTGTTTTTTTTCCATCCCCGCATTATTATGCCTAAGGCAATCCAAAACTTCCAGCCGGCCCTGTTGGTCGTCATAGCTATTGCTTTGACAATCATCTCTATAAGGAGGATCCCTAGGCGGAGAAAGCAATCAGCGATCTCATTTCACGTCAAAAACTTGGTTGTTGTCATAGTCAAAACATTTCATTCGTTCATAGTTTGAAGAAAACGATATCAGAACATATATTTGAATTAGGATAAGATGAAAAATGCATGTATGCAGATGTATAAATGCATATCTAAGTGGTGTATGTGGTGCAATTATATGTTAGTTACAAATCATGCAACGCAGAATCTTTTAAAAGAGTTGTCTCAACCCCCTCCAATCCCACTTCAAGTGTGTGAAGTTTGACTAAATGATCTCATACAAGGAGCTCCTCGCACATGGGAAGTTCAGTAAGTTCGAAAGTCGGATTAGTGAGATTGTCAAGGAGACGATAGCCTGATCGAACCAGTACCATTGCTATATTCAAAAGTCATAGGATAATGATTCTCGTTACATCTAAATGTAGGGCCAAGTGTAGTATCTGTAATCTCACATCCAAAACATTTGCACTAAAAAAGAAGGATTTTGAAGTTTTAATCCTCCTCCCACGTCATCCCTAGTTGACACATTTTTAGAATTTCTCCTTTTTCTCATGTGTTTTCATCCTCTTATTCTTCCTTATCTCTACTACGCAAAGTCAAGGGAGTGCATCTTGTTGAACCAATGGATCGCTTGCTTTCTTAACCTCGGGAAGCTAACACTCAGTGGATGTAGCAATTGGCTTGAATCAAGCGATACATGCATAGTCTCACATTTGTAAAAATAAATGATGCATGGTATTCTACCTCAAAAATGGCCATAGGACTAGCAACCAACCACCGTAAATTAGTATCGATCCAATCAGGAATGCTTGCGATTAAAACAAGACAAATAAAACATGGACGAAACAAGGTCAACACTAAACATTTAAAGATTAAAGTTTAAAGGTTAAAACTTATGCCCGAACAACTAATGGCGAGTGTAGCCCGATTGATTTCTTAGAGGACGTATCTTTCCCTCAAGTCATTTATCTTGTTGTGAATGTCAAACACGATGAGGTGTGTAGTTCGCTTTAAAGAAAAGAAGCGTTTGGACATCTATGTTTGACGCGATTGAGGAATCATATTTTTCATCTTAGAAGCTTGGTCGAAGTTAATGACAGGTAGTTCATATAGGCCAATAGGCACAACAGCAACAAGTAAGAGTTTGCATGTAGTAGTAAGGAGCAATTTGAAGAATGAAAAGAACTTGAAGAATGTGTAATCTTGAAATATTCATTGATTAAAATCGGTAAAGCTCCCAAATTTGGAAAATTCAACCTATATCAATCGACACCCATCGATTCAGGATTTAAGCAATCGACCGAAACGTGTGGAAACTGATAGGGAGATTGATCATAATGCTTGTGTATAGATATGAAATTCAAATCAGTGAAGAATGGTTGTTGGCTCATTAAGCTCAAGGAGTAGTCCTCCATTGACCACTGATTGATATGAGAAAATTGGTGTGAAATCGATGATCAATATGGATAGAGCAACACAATTTTGGGAAAATGACTATAGGCAGTAGAAAGTCAATTGGCTAGACACATGCAAGGGAGTTGGAAAGTGATTGTCATGATTTGGGTCAAACTAACCTATGAGCTTCATGACGCTAGCTGCACGTGTTGCCAAACCAAATGCAAGATTTTTACAATGTCTGTGAATCAATAGAGTTTGCTGAGCATTTGAACGGTTGAACCTGGACCGAAGTCTACAAACAAGCCAATAAAACTTTAAGAAGATGACTAAAGAATATCAGCAAAATTTGTACAGAACTAGACAGCAACATATGTATCAATATTCAATCACAAGTTTCAATATTCATTCAACATTTTCGGCCAAATTGATCAAAATTAAGTACCAATACTCAGTGGGAAATTCATTCATCTCACATGCTAGAAATTCAGAGTCAAAAAAGTACTTTGATAATTCCAGATATTTGGATGGCTCAACTTAAAGCATGTCATCAATATGATAGCTTCTATAGCACTGTAGTTCAACATGCACTTCTGAGAATCTGGACCTATTAAGCGTCTAACAAGGCATCTGGCAACAAATTTTCTGGTTTCTCTTTAATGTGTTTCTCCATCTTTTCTTAAATCTGCAATCATCATAATATGCTGTAACTAATCTCCTGAAAAGATAATAGCTTCAAAAAACTACTAATTTGTGTTTCAACATGTATAATAAGCTTAAATTTTCACAATGAATATGCAAGAAACTTATAGGGACTTTGAAGAACATTATTTCTCAACAAATAAGAGCATGATGAGAGATTACCGGAACTGCCACTACATGGAGGAGCATTATCGCCATCAAAAGAATAAAGTGCGCCGGATTCATCCTCGTAAAAGTAGTTACGTCCATTGTTATCAAAAGGAACACTGTTTGTAAACAAAGGGGAATTCAAGCTCTTATCAGTAGAGGATCTCTTCCGACAACGAGCTTTGCACTCCCGAATTACATCTAGAAGACCAGTGTGCTTAAATGGAAAAACTTTCAGACTCTATTGTAGCAGCTAAAGGAGACGAGAATATATTCATCCCAGCTTAGGTCATTATCATTATTGCTCCTGGACAGGATTGAAGGGGGTTTAGAGCTAGAGATAATATTGTTGCAGTCTGTTATCAGGGCATGGCTTTTTGAATTTGCACACTGATAAATATACCCCCATATGCGTAGTTTGACTCATAGCAAGTTTCATTTTTCAGGAAACTGTCAAACATAGGAAATACATTGCCTACGGTAGAAGGAACTACTGTTGGTTATAGCGTTCTAAGGAATGGTTTCTGGTTTATCTATTGACCTATAAATCCATTGCTTCTTTGAGACTTGAAACCTTGAGAACACTTGCTACTTGAAGAACTTTCTGGTACACAAAGCAAATTGTAGCCAGAGTTAAAATCAGGGATTGCAAAACTGTCAGTTTGCACCATATCATCACTGCTGGAATCAATGTGATTATTATCCATCAGAACATCGTCAGATACTGGAATATTAGGAGGGTATAGTGGTAATCCAGCATGCTCTAGCCTCTTCGCTCGGGCATTCCAATAATTCTTGATTTCATAGTTTGTACGACCAGGTAACTGTGACAGAGTGATGTCAATTATTAGTATAGGGCTGGTATATATGATGAAGGTACAATACCTTCAGGAGATACCATGCCAAGCTTGAAATGTATAAAAACCAATCTAACATCCTGAATCTAAGCATGGTTAAAGTTCGATTCTATCAATCTATATACTCCATAGGTAATTTAATTTTGAAAAAAATTAGCTCTGTACATACAACAGCCACATAACATAAAGCGTACAAATTTGGATTTACATAGGAAAATCGAGATGGAAAGTCATCCAAACATACCAAATAATGTTGCTCTACAAAATCACATTCATTTACCCTGCAATCAAAGAACTTATTAGTACCTACGACTAATCAAATTGCGAAAAAAGATGCAACTGTAGATATTTTGCGATCTACACATTTAAATTATATTATAGGCAACGAAAACAACTAGGACAATAAGAGGTACAGAGTGGTATACCTGCTATAAATTGATATTGATTTAGAATGCAATTATGCCTTTTTGACAAAACAAACAAGGGACAGAGGAACCAACTGCACTAAGAACAATGCTACAAGGACAGAAACTATGTAGGAATATGCAAATCTCACAATCAAAGGTGCAAGTTAGAGGTCTGCAGAAATCGAAGAGTTGCAATTTTTTCTGTATCAATCCACGAATTGATTGCCGGGAAACTAAAATGACTGATTGCCCTAATCGGTTGTGCACCACTCCATTACTTTCCTGTTGTGCCAATTGGAACAAACAAAAAGACAAACCAATGGATTCGAAGTTCCAAACTACAACGCCAGACAAAGTCAAGAATCATGTTCAGTTTATTTAGCTACCCATGATAACCAAAATGTTAAAGAAAACAATTGAGATAAGTGAAAGAGGATTGCCTATAATCTTACTAACGTACAAAAGAACAAAATAAATTGAAACTGTAATAAAACATGTCAACAAATAGCATGCCATAACTAATATGTTCTCTTAGGCTAGCACACCTAAACTTTGTTGTTTATTCGTTAAATTTACTACATTTTTCCTTGACATCTGCGATGAAAATTTTGACATTTGGTTTACATTTGATAAATTTCAAGATATAAACTAGTTTAATAAGACAAACATTTCAACTTACATCAAAGATCCCATTGAACATAAGAGTTATATACCCTTAAGACGAATGTGCAACCTTTGTCTTTCAAACATGTTATAACATAGCTGATGAACATAATGTGTTTGTTACGGGCAAGTTTGATATCTAAGGAGCTTAAATTGTGAATCGTTAATAACAAACAAACTGACACTGTTCCCTTTTCACATTTCAAGAGCGCAGAAGTCTAGTGCTCAAGTCCAATTGCAGGACTGGATGAACTACTTAAAATAAGATAGTCAACTACCCGAAGGGCCCGTT
Organism: Allium sativum; assembly: GCA_030737875.1. NCBI lineage: Eukaryota > Viridiplantae > Streptophyta > Magnoliopsida > Asparagales > Amaryllidaceae > Allium > Allium sativum. The sequence goes on from CM060926.1 coordinate 382,442,125, forward strand.
TGGATGGTCTCAAATAAGCTGCTTTTCAGCTTTTTAAAATCCAAAGCAAAAAGTCCCATATTGCTACATAGATTATTTGGGCTTTTAGAAGTAGCTCTTTTGCTTATTTCAGAAGCAAATTTTTTTTCCTTTCGGCTTTTCCACCAGAACGACTTTCAGAAAACGAATTGTTTTGTGATTTTAGTTAACTAGCTATAACATATACTTTTAAAATTCTGAAGTATCTTACATTTTATTTCAATATTTTAGCGCAACAGCCAAATAGCTATTGTGAAAATTCATTTCTATCCATACTGGCTTTTTATTTTTTTTGACTTATAAGTCGTTACTATGCCAAACGAACTTTTTTACATTTTAGAAGTAAAAGCACTTATCATATAAGCATAAGCGTTTCTGCTTTAGGTTGCCAAATGGGCCCAAAGCTAAGAAACAAAACAGCTATGATAGTATGAGTACACAACTTGATTTTCTTTTTCCAAATACGATACTACCCTGTGATGTGTAAATTATTTGAACGGTAAGTAGTTAATAGTGCTTGAACACGAGGTGAAAATGACTTACAAATACAGCCATTTAAGCCCATTTGTTACCCATCTGGGCATGCAGTTCAACAAGTCTCTGCTCTTCTTCTTGATTAAACAGACCTTTCTTAAGATTCGGTTGAAGATGATTTGTCCGTCTCAAGTGACAACTTTTCCCACATCTAGATAGTACAGAATGTTTTTGCACATCATTTCAATTACCTTCTCCATTCTTCTGTACATATTCGATTAATACTGCATCTTCTTCCACTGTCCAGCATCGCTTGAGATGGACAGCGGAAGAAGATGCAGTATTAATTGAATATGCACAGAAGAATGGAGAAGATAACTGGAATGATGTGTGAAAACATTATGGACTATCTAGACGTAGGAAAGTTGTCATTTGAGATGGACAAATCATCTTCGACTGAATTCATATTGGTGACATTTTCTTTTCTGGTGGCATCCATCACCTTGATCCTGAGGCAACAATAACACTTACTGGTTAAGTAAAATGTCTAGGTTTTATTATTACGTATTGCCATTCGAGATAGAAAATTCAGCATGCAATCAAAATTATACACTTTTTTTAGGGGTGTGGGGAGGGTGTTCTTATCAATAACCGACTACTTTTGGGGATGCCTGCATATTGCTTACATGTTAGAAGTTATTGAATTGTTTTAATCAAACTGACAATTAATCTGTCAAAACTGCCAAAGTTATGGGAATTTTCTACACTGAATTATTAGTCAAACCGTTCAAGCCAACCTGGTTATACAAAACAAATGCTGTCAGAAAATTTCAGTTTATGGTAAAGACTTAGAATCTGAAGTCAAAAGTTAAGGGTTCATATTCCTCAGTCATTTATTATAACCATTTTTTTTCAAGAAACAAACACAGATAAGCTATGAATAAATAAAATGCAATATATCAAACATGCAAGAGTTAATGCAACCAAAATACCTATAGGAAAGTACATGAACACACCAAACAATTAAAAGAAAATCAAGTCTATAGACCATACAAAAATTAACTAAAAAGCCAAAGTATCCAATCCAATCAAATTGCTATGCAATAATCTATTTATTAATCGCATTAAATAAAAGCAATAATTTCATAAACGACAGATTAACTTTAGATTATTATAAAGGACATAATACATTCAACAATTCATTTGATAGTATACTTTATATACTTAGGATTCTAAAAAAGACGACGAGAAACCACAAACAATGCCTTTATTAGTGGGGGAAAAAATTGATGAAGTAAGATTTAAGCTATAAAACTGGCAACTTAATTTCACTCAATTTTAACAATTACACCGATCCAAACATCCAATTAAATTTCTACTCGTCTCTAATTTAATCGTTATATTCAAATAAACAACATTTGTTTCTAAAAATTAACAAGGAAGACAAAATAGACAACATCTACAAAGGTAAGAAAATAGCCATAACTGAAAAGGAGCTTAAAAAAAAAATGAGGTCTGCAGAATTAGGAAACAAACTTCATAAATCAAATATAGTAACCGATACATAAGAAAAAAGATATTATTACCGAAAATTTTCAGCTTGAATCGAACATTTCATTGTTTATTTTATTTTTCCATGAATGGAGAGAGAGAAAGCACTGGCCCGTACCATAGGCGGATACGATGGCCTACTATTTCCTTCTGATATCCCCCCCCCCCCCCCCCCTTTTCTTTTCCTTTTCCTTTTTCCTTCCACACAGCACACACGCACACATGCACATATTTGAGGATTATAAATAAACAAAATGAAGTCATCAGGCTGATTGAGAAATTACCTTCAAATGTTATAGTTTCAGCTTCCAATTGAGAGGACGGAGTTTTGTTGATAAATGTGAACTGCGATGAATTTTTTGGTTTTTCAGTGGTTCTAATGTAAAGACATGGATGAATGAATGTCTGTTTATATGTTTGGAAAGGCTCCACTGAGATTGTGTTAATTCTACATGTCATTGGTTAACGAAATAAAAATGAAAGCATAATGAGTAGCACATTAAAGAACCATGCTACATGTGCCAAATTTAATGTCCTTACAAAGCTACGAAGGTATAGTTTTAATGCGACATGGAATACACTTGAAAAATTCTCTTGCTCATGATTATCCTACCTCGTTTACTCATGATTAACGAAGCATATGATATGTATATGTTGCTAGAATGACTATATAGTCTATAATCCAAAAATAAAGAAAAGTTTCAATCAAATGTTTCTAACGTGAAATAAGCGCAAATATTTGTGTTTAAAATTTCAAAAATGCAATTAATTGAAAATAATTGCAATTTTCACTTTGAATTGCAAATAAATGCAAATAACTAAAAGAGGAAATTAGTTTAAAGGAAAAACATTATAATAAATTTTAAATCAGGAAGGCAACTTTTATAATTTAAGTAGAAAGACAACATCAACTCTATCATCTATCTTCAGTTGTTTCTTCGTCTAACAGTCTTCCAAAGTCATCCTAATCTGAAGCCGCCATCGTTGCCTGAAAGAAATCAAACCAAATCGTCGTTGTTTTTGAAGCAATCGCCTGACGTAATCAAAATCGTCTAAGACAATCGTTCTCTAAAGTCGTCGTCATTCATACCTCTCTTTTGTCAGTGTTCAAATGCATACGAATCTTCCATTGTCGACCAAGACGTTAGTGCTAATTTCTCCAAATTCGACAAAACATAATTTGAAATACGGCAGACTTTTTAATATGCTAACTGATACGTTAATATAGCATTTGTACTACCAAAAATGTAATATCATAATTTGAATATGTAAATTATAGTTGAATATAGCATCACATATTTCAATTAAACAAAGATGCAAAAATATGCATAATGATACTTGAATTTTGCATTAGTATATTTCAAGTGAACTAGCATAAAATATGATGCATATAATGATATAAGTATTCCTAAAAAGAACTACCATGAATAAAATGTCCAAAATAATAATTATATATAGCATTTTTTTAATGTGACATTTTGAATGCAAAGTCCATTAGCCTACTTGAATTTTGCACGAGTATATTTAAAGTGAAATTGCAAGAATAGAACATTCAAAATGATATAAATATTCCAAAAAAGAACTATCATGAATAGAAGATGCAAAATGATAAATGCATGTATCATTTGATCTGTTAATGTAGCATTTTAAATACAATGTCGATTATCATATTTAAGGTATGCAAAATAATAGTTTAACATTTGAGTTAGTCCACTATCATACTTTAAACATGAAAAATAATATGTTAATGTAGCATTTTAGTTATAAAGTTCAATAACATGATTACAATATGCAAAATAAGAATTAATGTAACATTTTAATAACAAAGTCCACTAGCATATTTAAAGTATGTAAAATGATAGTTTAGCATAGCATATGAATTACCGAATCAACTATCATGTTTTTAAAATGCAAAATGATAGTTTAATATAGCATTTTAGTTACGAATCCCACTATCATGATTGAGTTGTGATTAATATATCATATTTTATGTATACAAATTGATAGTCTAACATAGCATTTAAATCAGAAAAACCACATTGTGTTTAAAATATTCAAAGTGAAAGTTTAATATAGCATTTTAGTTATGAAGTTCGATAACAAGATTACAATGTGCAAAATAAAAATTAATATACCAATGTAAGCACAAAGTCCAGTTAGCATATTTTATGTATACAAAATGATAGTTTAATATAGCATTTAAATTAGAAAGTTCACCATTGTGTTTAATATAGCATTTATTATATATGTTTAAACTTTAAACCCACTTTTTTGGCCTACCCTGTATCCCTTTTTTCCCAGTTGTGTTCACACAGCACATTTCACCTCAATGATCAATATAAGCCTACCTTCATGCACATGTATAAATGTACAAAGGGACACCCTAAAACTAGAGCAGTCTATCTAATTCTTTCTGCCTACCCTAGAATTTCTTTTGAGTACACTTCTTCTCCATCCCATTTGCAGGCCTACAAACATCAGCTTTCCACGTCTATTGGGAAAAAACACAGCTAACCTACCATGTTTACTTCCTCACTAAGTAAAACGCTGACCTAAAACCTACCCACATGCTATCCTTATAATACTGCCTGCGATTTCACCGATATTTCAATCGGCAGTCTAACAGAAAATGAAAACTCACCCTATTTTGTTCAGCAACCCATGCACATACTAAACGATTTAACATCGTTCTTAAATGAAAGTTTAATATAAGAGGGTAAAGCAAGTAGATCTAGCTTCGCAATAAATTTTAATAATGAATGTATTTATTTATCTTCATAATGTTCATTTCGATGATAGGAATATAATATCCAACTAAAAATGTCCTTATTTTCAGTATTTAAAACTGCCGATATGTAATATGTTAGACAGTTTTTACATAACAACCAGTTAATGCCTATTCAGTGTATATCAAATGAAGTGGTTTCACCTACGCTCAACATGCACTCTGTTTGGACTACATGGGACTAGCTGATGCCCAAGCATTCTCCTCTAAATTTAAAGTTTAAGAAGAACAGGTCATTCTACTCTATGGGGGAAAAGACACAAATTTCATATAAAGAAAGGAAATTTTTACCTATCCAAACTGTAATGTACGCATGCCATTTTAGGTTCCATATGATATTAGAAGTTTTTAGTATTTCGATTGTGATGCTTGTGATTTGTGTAAAAGATCAACTTTTTATTTATTGTGTGGTTTGATGTTTAGTTTTGTAAGTTAAAGTGGGCTTAGTTGCTTGAATTATGTGTGAATAACATGCAAGTATTTATGTCATGTTTTGATTCAATGTTTTGTGATATATTATTTCAGAATACGAATTGTTTTGTGACTTTTAGTTGACTAGCTATAACATATACTTCTAAAAATATGGATTATCTTACATTTTATTTCAATGTTCTAGTGCAATAGCCAAATAGCTATTGTGAAAATTCGTTTCTATCAATATTGTTTTTTTTTTTTTTTTTTTTTTTTTTTTTGACTTATAAGTCGTTATTGTGCGAAACGAACTTTTTTACTTTTTAGAAGTAAAACTACTTATCATATAAGCATAAGCACTTCTGCTTTGGATTGCCAAACGGGCCCGAAGCTAAGAAACAAAACAACTACGGTAGCATGAGCACACAACTTGATTTTCTTTTTCCAAATACAATACTACCCTGTGATGTGTAAATTATCTGAACAGTTAAGTAGTTAATAGTGCTTGAACACGAGGTGAAAATGACTTACAAATACGGCCATTTGAGCCCATTTGTTACCCAACCGGGCATGCAGTTCAACAAGTCTCTGCTCTTCTTCTTGACTAAAAGGACCTTTCTTAAGGTTCGATCAAAGATGATTAGTCCATCGCAAATGAAACTTTCCCACATCTAGATATTCCAGAATGTGTTTGCACATCATTCCAATTACCTTCTCCATTCTTTTGTACATATTCAATTAATACTGCATCTTCTTCCACTGTCCAGCGTCGTTTGAGATGGGCAGCGGAAGAAGATGCAATATTAATTGAATATGTACAGAAGAATGGATAAAGTAATTGGAATGATGTGCGAAAACATTCTGGATTATCTAGACGTGGGAAAAGTTGTCATTTGAGATGGACAAATCATCTTCGACCGAATTCATATTGGTGGCATTTTCTTTTCTGGTGTCACCCGTTACCTTGATCCTGAGGCAACAATAACACTTACTGGTTAAATTAAATGTCTAAGGTTTATTATTATATGTATTGCCAATCGAAACAGAAAATTCAGCATGCAATCAAAATTATACACTTTTTTTAGAGGTGTGGGGAGGGGGCATTTTAACAATAACTGACCCCCTTTAAGGATACATGCATATTGCTTATATGTTAGAAGTTATTGAATTGCTTTAATCAAACTAACAATTAATCTGTCAAAACTGTCAAAGTTTTGGGAATTTTCTACATCAAACTATTACTCAAATTGTTCAAGCCAACCTGGTTATACAAAACAAATGCTGTCAGAAAATTTCAGTTTATGGTAAAGACTTGGAATCTGAAGTCAAAAGTTATGGGTTCATATCCCTAAATCATTTATTATAACTATTTTTTCCAAGAAACAAACACAGATAAGTTAAGCTAAGAATAAATAAAATGCAATATATCAAACATGCAAGAGTTAATGCAACCAAAATACCTATAGGAAAGTACATGAACACATCAAACAATTAATAGAAAATCAAGTCTATGGACCATACAAAAATTAACTAAAAAGCCAAAGTATCCAATCCAATCAAATTGCTATCCAACAATCTATTTATCAATCGCATTAAATAAAACAACAATTTCGTAAACGACAGATTAACTTTAGATTGTTATAAAGGACATAATACATTCAACAATTCATTTGATAGTATACTTTATATACTTAGGATTCTAATAAAGACGAAGAGAAATCACAAACAATGCCTTTATCAGTGTGTGTGTGTGGGGGGGGGGGGGATCAATGAAGTAAGATTTAAGCTATAAAAGTGTAACTCAGTCTACACAGTCGTTACGATTATGTAGCTAAAGAAGAAAAAACAATACTCCCATTTGATCTACTTTTAGATAACAACCCACCTGAAAACCAGAACTACCTTACTGAAATCGTTATTGAAAAGCAAAAGAAAAAAGAAAAAATAAAGTGAGAGGGGAAAAGATATCTTTCAATAACAGTACCTCTCTATGCTAATCAAGACGCACAAGGTCTAATTAAATTATAAATCTTCTTCCCAATACCTTTCCCACTTTGTTTAAAAAAAATCTAATGAAACATTGGAACTATTAAAGTCTTAACTTAAAAATATAAGGTAAGTTAAATTGAAACAGGCAGAGATAATACAAACTCATCAATGAAAACATTACTAAAAAACAAATTACTTTAATTGCATGCACTAAAGAATTAACTGGCAACTTAATTTCACTCAATTTTAGTAATTACACTGATCCAAACATCCAATTACATCTCTACTCGTCTCTAATTTAATCGATATTTTCAAATAATCAACATTTGTTTCTAAAAATTAACAAGGAAGACAAAATAGACAACATCTACAAAGGTAAGAAAATAGCTATAACTGAAAAGGAGCTTGAAAAAAAAAAAATGAGGTCTATAGAATTAGGAAACAAACTTCATAAATCAAATATAGTAACTGATACGTAAGAAAAAAGATATTATTACCGAAAATTTCCAGCTTGAATCGAACATTTCATTGTTCATTTTATTTTTCCAGGAATGGAGAGAGAGAAAGCACTGGCCCGTACTCAGTGACGTACGCATAGAAACTGGTCAGTGGGGGCGAAATGGAGTTGATTATATTTTTAGCGACTAAGAAAATAATACATCTTACAATATTATTAACACATTTTGTTTGTAATTTTAATATTCTAGGATGACAACCTAAAATACCACTGAAAACACATGTTTGAAAACAAATATTTTTAGACTTTTAAATACTAGTTCTTTTCTGAACACTTTCCTTCTTTGGATGACATATCAAATGTATACGTGTATATATAGTTCATCAAGAACTGATAAGTCGCGTAAATTAAAATGAACAAAAAAAGATAACTGCGATGAGTGCAATACAAATAGCCGATTAAAGAACTAAAAGACCCGATTGGAATCCCGGCTGATAGAACCAAAGCCTATCGGTATAGATTTCGCTTTGTTTCCCTTTCTGCTGACTTCAAAATAAATGTATTTTTTACTGTATCCACTAAGTATCTTTCAGTTATTATCTATACAAATTAAAGAAGTACATTTGCAACAATGGGCTAACACCACACAAAGTAATATAAACCTGAAATTTGGATTCCTAGATGCATTAAGCAAAATGAAATGTACAAAATAAACTATAACCAAACCTGTATAACCACAAAGCCACCGCAACCATACCAATACCCCCAAAGAAATGTCCAACCAAATCATCGATTCACCAGTACCTTCAAAGTGACAGAAGCACCAAGTGAACGAAGCCAAGCGTCAACAAAACTGTTGAGATGCCAAAACAATTCCCGAGCCAGATTCTGTATTGAGCAGAACCAAAAAAGCACAAAAGGCCAAAGTCTAACCAAGCACTTCGAGATTCGATCCAAAAACCAACTACAAAAACTCTGTATAAAGCAGTGAGGTGGATTGATCTCGCTTTTGAGGTAGGCAAAAGGTAAGGAGAACGTAGCTTAGACACAGACGAAGACGGTGAGGCAAAGGGGTTCAGGGATCCTCAAATTAGAGGAAGATGCAAGGAAACCCGACACAAAAGACACTGGACGGAAGCGCAATGCGGTTTGGAGGCAACGAGTGCGATTAAGAAGAGTGGTTCTGATAAAGTTGAAAAGGAAGCACAAACTAGACATCGATGAGAAAAGCTAGGTTAGGGGAGAAAAGCTAGGTGAGGGGAGAAGAGAACGGACGAAAAAATGGTTTAAAAATAGTTGTGAAAAAGTTTTGCTCGATTGAGTGGAGGCAGCCGGCCCCACTCAGCCTAGCGTAGGTCAATATGATGACCTACTGTTTCCTTCTTATACCTCTCCCTCCCTTTTTTTCCTTTCTCTCTTTTCCTTCCTACTCGAAGACATGGATGAATGAATGTCCTTTTGTATGTTTGGAAATGCTCCATTGAGATTGTGTTTAATTCTAGAGGTTATTGGTTAATGAAATAAAATTGGAAGCGTAATAAGTAGCACATTAAAGAACCATGCTACATACATCAAATTTAAAGTCCTTCGGAAATGCCCCATTGAGGTTGTGTTTAATTCTAGAGGTTATTGGTTAACTAAATAAAAATGGAAGCGTAATAAGTAGCACATTAAAAAACACATCAAAGAACCATGCTACATGCATCAAATTTAAAGTCCTTACAAAACTACGAAGGAAGAGTTTTAATGCGACATGGAATACACTTGGATATTTCTCTTACTCATGATTATCCTACCTCGTTTACTCAGGTACGCGAAATTGGGTAAATAAAAAAAGTACAGACAAAAACAAATTTTTAGACGGTAAAATCAAAAATTTAAGGGTTCAGGCGTGTTACTTCACGTGCGGGTATGTCAACATAAATATTTTTGGGTGAAGTAGCATTTTTTTATTTGCATTTTCGATCACTTTGATATTCAAATTCCTGATTTAAAATTGATCATTTTACGTGTTAACTACGGGAATTTTTGTTAAATATATTTAATACAAATCAAAGACTTTATAAGTCGAATTAGAAGTTATATTTGTTTTTAGGTTTATTACAACATAGCACGTTATATACATCATCATTTCTAATAAATAAAAATTTAAATATCTTCCCCTCACAAAGTCTTGATTTAATTTCATTTTTTACCATAGAGTTATAAACCAACAAAATTTTATCGAAGTATATGACATGTATATGTTGCTAGAATGACTATATAATCTATGATTCAAAAATAAAGAAAAGATTCAATCAAATGTTTCTAACGTGAAATGAGGGCAAATATTTGTGTTTAGATTTCAAAAATGCAATAAATTGAAAATAATTGCAATTTTCACTTTCAATTGCAAATAAATGCAAGTAACTAAAAGAAGAAATTAGTTTAAAGGAAAAACATTACAATAATTTTTAAATTGGGAAGACAACTTTTATAATTTAAGCAGAAAGACAACATCGACTCTGACATCATCTATCTTCAGTTGTTTATTCGTCTAATAGTCTTCCAAAGTCATCCTAATCTGAAGCCGTCACTGCCGTCTGAAAGAAATTGAATCCAATCGTCGTCGCTTTCGAAGCAATCACCTGAAGTAATCAAAATCGCCTAAGACAATCCTTCTCTAAAGTCGTCGTCATTCATACCTGTCTTTTGTTAGTGTTCAAATGCATACGAATCTTCCATTGTCGGCCTAGTCGTTAGTGCTAATTTCTCTAAATTCGACAAACATAATTTGAAACACGATAGACTTTTTAATATGCTAAATGATACGTTAATATAGCATTTTTACTACCAAAAATGTAATACCATAATTTGAATATGTAAATTATATGTGAATATAGCATCGTATATTTCAATTAAACAAAGATGCAAAAATATGCATAATGATACTTGAATTTTGCATTAGTATATTTAAAGTGAACTAGCATAAAATATGATGTATATAATGATACAAGTATTCCTATAAAGAACTACCATGAATAAAATATCAAAATAATAATTGTATATAGCATTTTTTTTAATGTGGCATTTTGAATGCAAAGTCCATTAGCATACTTGAATTTTACACAAGTATATTTAAAGTGAAATTGCATGAATAGAATTATTCAAAATGGTATAAATATTCCAAAAAAGAACTATCATGAATACAAGATGCAAAATGATAAATGCATAGATGATTTGATTTTTTAATGTAGCATTTTAAATACAATGTCGACTAGCATATTTAAGGTATGCAAAATAATAGTTTAACATTTTAGTTAGTCCACTATCATACTTTAAATATGAAAAATGATAGGTTAATGTAGCATTTTAGTTATAAAGTTCAATAACATGATTACAATATGCAAAATAAGATTTAATGTAACATTTCAATAACAAAGTCCACTAGATTATTAAAGTATGTAAAATGATAGTTTAGCATAGCCATGGTCGGCTCTGACGCGGTGCCACTAAGTAAGGCATGTGTGCATAAACTAACTTCATATTGTGTAACAAAAGTAGAAAATGAGTCATACATTTATCTGCTATTTAATTAGCATATGTGCTCACATTCTGAAAGAAGCCCGAAACGATGAAAATTCATACCTATGAAATAAAGACCGGCAACTTGGTTGAGTAGTTTTTTGAATGTAGGCCAACTAGGTGTCAAATTCTTCACGTTGTTGACTATGTGGTCTGTCCCAATTGAAAATTTATCATAACTGACTCGCATGGCCGACCCTGACACGGTGCCACTCGTGCGACCGCACAGGGCCCACCAGCCTGGTGGGGCCCACCAAAAATTTGTACTACTCCTTCTGTAAACAAGCCAGCGTCGAATACGGTGGAAAAATTCCTACCGGTGCATGTTGGGAAAAAACTCTTGCTTGCGCCCGCCGGAAAAAATCTCTACTATTGCCTTTTCGTTAAAAAATTTCTACTAGCGCCTTTTGTTAAAAAAATCGACTGGAACCATTATCTATTTCCGCCGTCACCCTCTTTCGCCCATTCCCTTCTTCTTCCCACCGCCGCACAAAACATCCCCTCCCCTCCCCTGAAAGCAATCCGCGCCTGATCCATCCCCAAAATTTTCGATCTACAAAGATATGCAAATTGACTTTTAATCCAATTCTAGGGCTTTCAAAATCAAAAATCCTACGGTTTTAAAAATCGTGTACTTGTTTTTATAATCTCTTCTAGCTATGCATATTTTTTTAATGATTGAAATTTGAAACTAATTTAACTACGATAAATATTTTTTTCCCAGTTTTGGAATTGGTTGCTGGTACTTGGTGCAGTAAAGATTGGTGGAGCCGTGAAGTCCTCTTGTTAAATTGGTGGGGCTAAAGATTGTGACACTAGTTTATTCATCTAGGTTTTATTATTATTCTCATCCTCTCATTCGGCGTTGCAATTTAAGTTGAAAATGTTCAATAAAAAACATATGTCTGGTCATGAGAAAAGAAAACGAAAAAAAGAGGAAGAAGAGAAGATTAAATCCCTTAAAGGATCACTTGAAAAACTTTGGAAAAAAGCCAAACCATCTGAAGAAAAAGAAGTGCCTTATGTTGAAAATGAAGTGCCTGAAGTTATAAGAAATTCTATGGAAGATGAGAATGTGGTTAATGAAGAGACTGAAAATGAAGTAATTGAAGAAGAAATTGATGTGTTTGAAAATATGATTAGTGAAAATAGGGAAGAAACTAGCTGAAGTTTCTGATGATCCAAAAATAAGCTGGGATGCTGAAAAATTAGCTTCTAATGAATTTTCAAGTTTTGAATTCTTATTGAGCTTAGTTATTTGACATGAAATTCTGTACAAAATCAATTTGGTAAGCAAAAATTTGCAATCTGAAGATATGCGTCTTGATGTAGCAATTGCAAGTTTAAAAGGGTTGGTTTCTTTCTTTGAGAAATATAGGGAAAATGGGTTTGTGTCAGCTATGATTGATGCTAAAGAACTTGCAGATGAAACGGACATTGAAACTATTTTTCAAATAAAGCGTAGGATTAAAAGAAATAGACAATTTGATGAGAATCCTAACAGGAAAGAGAACAACAATCTGCTTCAGAGAACTTTAGAACTGATTACTTTCTTGTTCTAGTTGATATGACACTCTCTCAGTTGAAGATAAGGTTCGAACAAATGGAACTTTTCGAGTCTATATTTGGTTTTTTGTTCGATGCTTCCCGGTTGATTTCTTTGGATGGTGAAGTATTGAAAGAATGTTGTGTAAAACTTGAAAAGTCCTTGACTCATGGTGATTATTGCGATATTGATGGAAAACGCTTACTTATTGTTAGAACTTTTGTAATTACACAGTTGTATTACAAACAGACAGCAACAACAATCACTGTTAATCAATTATGTCACAACTGTCACGTCAAACTATGTTTACAATAATCATAGAAAGCGTAACCGATTTGTGCATAAAATCAAAGATAAACAGAAAGTATTCTGTTTAAATAATGTCCGAGTCCAGAACTTTTCTGTTTCCTTGAAACAATATTGCCGTCGTATACACCAATCGACGTAGTTGCAATTTGTTTCCCAGGATAAAACGGACCAACTCCGTAGCTTGGTGCCAGCAAACGGAGCTCCGACGAACTGAAGTTGGTTATAAAAACTAGATCAGAGAATTACGTTGAAGAAGAAGGAATAATGCAGCAGAAAAAGTGAATTCTGTCTTTGTTTTGGGCAGTGTATATATAGGCAAGGAGGAGTGCCTGTTCGCATGCATTAGTAACCGTCAGAATAGGAAAGGTTGCGACCCTTTAACCGCTCTGTTATTAATATGCATATGCTGAGAATTCAAATGGTTGTACTCGTTCAGTTAACAGACATTCCTTTCGAATTCTAGACTGAACAGACACACCTTTTAAAATTCTGAGAAAAAATATTCTCATGTCAGTGCACTAGCCCAATCAGCAACGTCGGCCATATCCAATCAGGAGACCCCAAGAGCCCCAAGGCCCTTATCTTTGACTTTTTAATGTATTTAATATGGCCAAGTCCACATCCTTTTACCATCCCTCTCTTTTTTATTTTACATAAGCCTATTTAGCTTCTAATATATAAGGAGAGATTGTACTAATATTTCTATGATGTGGGACTTTAAATGTTGCTACCCCTATCTCTTCTTCTTCCCACTTTTCTCTTTCTTTGCTCATTCATTTTCCAACAATCCCCCACATGAATGAGCAATCGATCTTAGTTTCACGAACCATTTATCGCATCGGTTAAAGTAGCACAAGGGCTTTGAACTTTCCTAGTGATTACCTATTTGAATCACAGGCGAATCAGTAGACATAGACTGTCCTTGAACTGTAAGCCTTTTGTGTAATTCCAAAGTAGATAACACACGATAAATGTTTCTTATAACCCTTCGTTCTCTGTATGTGTTCGTTTTTGCCTTGAACACCTGCCTGGTCTCATAAGTGCATAGAGAATTTGGCCTCATAATTCTCTTTGAAGCGGCGCCTTCGCACTTACGTAGGTGATTCTGTAAAGGGTATTCTTTAATTCCTCAAATACAGACATCATTAAAAGTACTAATACTTATCCTTATTCAACATATAATGCACTGACTTATCATAGGAATGGTTTGTGTATAACAGTGCCATCAAGTTTCTCTAAAACTTCGTTGTCCCTTTGAACCTAGATCTTGGGATCTCCAGTCAACTAGGTGGGGTTTCCATTTCAGAAAAACCTTTAGTCTATAGGCCTTAGCCCCATTCCCTTCGATAAGGTTTGAACTTTCTCTCTTGGCAAGCCTTTTGTAAGTGGATCCGCTAAGTTATCTTTAGATCGAATGTAATCTATTGTGATAACCTCATTAGAGAGAAGTTGTCTTATCGTTTTATGTCTACGACGAATATGCCTAGATTTACCATTGTATAGTGTACTATTAGCTCTTCCAATAGCTGATTGACTATCACAATGTATACATATTGGAGGCATAGGTTTGCTCCAATTAGGAATGTCTTCCAAGAAGCTTCGAATCCATTCTGCTTCTTCTGTAGTCTTATCTAGTGCAATAAACTCTGATTCCATCGTAGATCTAGCGATACAAGTCTGTTTGGATGATTTCCATGAAATTGCTCCATTTCCTAATGTGAACACGTATCCACTTGTAGACTTTGTATCATTTGATCCAGTGATCCAATTTGCATCACTGTATCCTTCCACTATTGAAGGATAGTTTGTATAGTATAGACCATAACTCTGTGTATACTTTAGATATCCTAGAACTCTGATTATCGCTTTCCAATGATGTTTACCAGGATTGCTGGTAAATCTACTTAGTTTGCTTACAGCATATGCGATATCAGGCCTAGTACAGTTCATAACATACATGATACTTCCTAGTATACGAGAGTATTCCAATTGGTAAATACCGTCACCAGTGTTCTTTACCCAATTTTGGTTCATATCTACTGGTGATTTTGCAATAGTTACATTATATTGCTTGAATTTCTCAAGTATTTTGGTGATGTAATGCGATTGGGATAATGCATATCCCTGTGGTGTTCTCAGAATTTTTACACCCAATATTACATCAGCCAGCCCTAGGTCTTTTATATCGAATCTAGAGGATAACATATCCTTTGTAGATGTTATTATGGCCTTGTTGTTGCCTAGGATCAATAGGTCATCAACATAAAGACAAACAATGACATATCCAATGTGTGTATGTTTTATGTACACACATTTATCTGATTCATTTATCGTGAATCCATTTGATAACATAGTATTGTCAAACTTCTCATGCCACTGTTTTGGAGCTTGCTTAAGGCCATAAAGTGATTTTACCAGTTTGCAAACTTTATGCTCATTTTCTGAGCTTAGAAATCCTTCAGGTTGTTTCATATAGATTTCCTCCTCTAGTTCACCATTCAAGAATGCAGTTTTAACATCCATTTGATGTATTTCCAAGTCATGTACGGATGCAATTGCAATGAGCATTCTAATTGACGTTATCCTCGTTACAGGTGAATATGTATCGAAATAGTCCAGGTCTTCCTTTTGTCTAAATCCTTGGACTACCAGACGAGCTTTGTACTTGTCTATTGAACCATCAGGTTTCAATTTCTTTTTAAATATCCATTTATTACCTAAGGCCTTACATCCTTGAGGTAAATCAACCAATTCCCATGTATGATTTGACATAATGGATTCAATTTCATTGTTAATTGCCTCCTTCCAATAAGGGGCATCGTTGGAAGACATAGCTTGTTTGTATGTCAATGGATCATCTTCTAACATAAATGTATAGAAGTCCGGTCCAAAGGTTTTTAAAGTCCTTGACCTTTTACTTTTTCTTGGTTCCTCCACTTGCTGCTCAACACTACTTTGCTGAGTGTTATTTTGTTCAGCGTCCTCAATAGAGTAAGGAACTTCAATTTCCCTTGGTCTCTTAGGTGCATGATTTTCAGTACCATGTTTCAAGGGAAATACATGTTCGAAAAATCTAGCATTTCTCGACTCAATGATGGTATTTTCATGAATATCATCAATTTCAGAATTGTGTACCAAAAATCGATATGCAGCACTGTTTTGTGCATATCCAATGAATACACAATCAATTGTTTTTGGTCCAATTTTGACCTTCTTTGGTTTTGGTACCTCTACTTTGGCAAGACACCCCCACACTTTTAGGTATTTGTAGGATGGTGGTCTGTTTTTCCAAAGTTCATGAGGAGATTTAGATATTTTCTTTCGGGGTATTTTATTTAAAATATGATTTGCCGAAAGAATAGCTTCTCCCCAGTAGTTATCTGGCAAGCCAGAGCTAATTAGTAAGGCATTCATCATTTCTTTAAGAGTTCTATTTTTCCGTTCGGCTATACCGTTTGATTGAGGTGAATACGGGGCTGTAGTTTGATGTATAATTCCATGTTCAGCACAAAATTCCTCAAATGGAGACTCGTATTCTCCTCCTCTATCACTTCTTAAAGATTTTATTTTCTTGTTGAGTTGATTCTCAACTTCTTCCTTATACTGTTTAAACATTTCGAATGCTTCGTCCTTACTTCTAAGGAGATACACATGACAGTATCTGGTACAATCATCAATGAATGTAATAAAGTACCTTTTTCCACCTCTAGTTTGACACATTTTCAAATCGCATACATCAGTATGTATTAAGTCTAGAGGTTCTGTCACTCGTTCAACATGATGAAACGAGGTTCTTGTCAATTTTGCTTCTGCACAAACTTGACATTTATAGTTGGAATCTATATTGCATTTTGGTATAAATTCTAGATTAATCAATTTTCGCAATGTATCAAAGTTTACATGCCCTAATCTAGAATGCCATATGTTAGAAGATTCAACAATATAAGCAGAAGATTCACTTTCATTCATTTCAGTGCGTGGTACAATAGTGGTTACATTTGCTTTAAATAAACCATCACACACATAACCTCTTCCAACATACACCCCATTCTTGGAAAGAACAAATTTGTCAGCTTCAAAGATCAATTTGAAGCCATGCTTTCTCAGCAACGATCCTGAAATCAGGTTCTTGCGAATTTCTGGAACATGGAGAACATCATTTAAAGTCAGTTCCTTTCCAGAAGTCAGTTTCAGCACAACTTTTCCTTTGCCTTCGACCTTGGAAGTGGAAGAATTGCCCATAAAAAGTTGTTCAGCATCAGTTGCAGTTTTATAAGTTGTAAACATCCACTTGTTAGCACATATGTGTCGAGTGGCTCCAGTGTCTACAAACCATTCCTTTGAGTTGCCAATAAGGTTGCATTCTGATATTACTGCACATAAATCAAGATCAGAAATGCCTTTCGAAACATCAGCCGTATTTGCTTCCAACTTCTTCTTTTTAGGCGCACGACATTCGGCTGCTTTGTGCCCCTTCTTTCCACAGTTGTGGCAAGAACCCAGAAATTTCTTTGACTTCTTAGGAGCATTCTCCCTTTTTCTTTTGTTAGTTTTGTCTGACTCAACAACATTTGCTTTGGCAGCAATATTCTGAGAAATCTTTTTCTCAGAATTTCTGTTATCTTCCTCAATGCGAAGCCGAACTATGAGATCTTCCATTGTCATTTCCTTACGCTTGTGCTTAAGGTAATTTTTAAAGTCCTTCCAAGAAGGAGGCAATTTCTCAATAGTTGCAGCAACTTGAAAAGTCTCGCTAAGAGTCATCTTTTCATCTTCTAATTGACGGATGATAAGTTGCAGTTCTTGAGCTTGACTTATCACCGTTTTTGAGTCAACCATTTTGAAGTCTAGAAATTTTCCAGCAATGAATTTCTTCATGCCTGCATCTTCAGTTTTGTACTTCTTTTCCAGAGCCAACCAGAGTTGTTTGGACGTTGCAAAAGTACAATAGACATTGTAGAGGCTATCATCCAGACCATTCAGAATATAGTTTTTGCACATGAAGTCTGAATTTGTCCAGATATTAAGTGCCTCTACTTTAGTAGCGTCAGGTTCGAGTTCGTCTACCACAGGAGCCTCTTCAGTCAGAAACTTTGCAAGGCTTAGTGTTGTTAAATAAAACAACATTTTCTGTTGCCAGCGCTTGAAATTGATTCCATTGAACTTCTCTGGCCTTTCGCCATGAGACAGAGCCATTGTCGGAAGCACAGGCGCTGGCTGAGCAGTTTTCACCGTCTGAATCGGCGCAGAATCAGTGCTACTGTTTTTCGTCATCTGCAACAAAATATTGTTTCAAGATTGTTAGAACTTTTGTAATTACACAATTGTATTACAAACAGACAGCAACAACAATCACTGTTAATCAATTATGTCACAACTGTCACGTCAAACTATGTTTACAATAATCATAGAAAGCGTAACCGATTTGTGCATAAAATCAAAGATAAACAGAAAGTATTCTGTTTAAATAATGTCCGAGTCCAGAACTTTTCTGTTTCCTTGAAACAATATTGCCGTCGTATACACCAATCGACGTAGTTGCAATTTGTTTCCCAGGATAAAACGGACCAACTCCGTAGCTTGGTGCCAGCAAACGGAGCTCCGACGAACTGAAGTTGGTTATAGAAACTAGATCAGAGAATTACGTTGAAGAAGAAGGAATAATGCAGCAGAAAAAGTGAATTCTGTCTTTGTTTTGGGCAGTGTATATATAGGCAAGGAGGAGTGCCTGTTCGCATGCATTAGTAACCGTCAGAATAGGAAAGGTTGCGACCCTTTAACCGCTCTGTTATTAATATGCATATGCTGAGAATTCAAATGGTTGTACTCGTTCAGTTAACAGACATTCCTTTCAAATTCTAGACTGAACAGACACACCTTTTAAAATTCTGAGAAAAAATATTCTCACGTCAGTGCACTAGCCCAATCAGCAACGTCGGCCATATCCAATCAGGAGACCCCATGAGCCCCAAGGCCCTTATCTTTGACTTTTTAATGTATTTAATATGGCCAAGTCCACATCCTTTTACCATCCCTCTCTTTTTTATTTTACATAAGCCTATTTAGCTTCTAATATATAAGGAGAGATTGTACTAATATTTCTATGATGTGGGACTTTAAATGTTGCTACCCCTATCTCTTCTTCTTCCCACTTTTCTCTTTCTTTGCTCATTCATTTTCCAACAACCCCCCACATGAATGAGCAATCGATCTTAGTTTCACGAACCATTTATCGCATCGGTTAAAGTAGCACAAGGGCTTTGAACTTTCCTAGTGATTACCTATTTGAATCACAGGCGAATCAGTAGACATAGACTGTCCTTGAACTGTAAGCCTTTTGTGTAATTCCAAAGTAGATAACACACGATAAATGTTTCTTATAACCCTTCGTTCTCTGTATGTGTTCGTTTTTGCCTTGAACACCTGCCTGGTCTCATAAGTGCATAGAGAATTTGGCCTCATAATTCTCTTTGAAGCGGCGCCTTCGCACTTACGTAGGTGATTCTGTAAAGGGTATTCTTTAATTCCTCAAATACAGACATCATTAAAAGTACTAATACTTATCCTTATTCAACATATAATGCACTGACTTATCATAGGAATGGTTTGTGTATAACAGTGCCATCAAGTTTCTCTAAAACTTCGTTGTCCCTTTGAACCTAGATCTTGGGATCTCCAGTCAACTAGGTGGGGTTTCCATTTCAGAAAAACCTTTAGTCTATAGGCCTTAGCCCCATTCCCTTCGATAAGGTTTGAACTTTCTCTCTTGGCAAGCCTTTTGTAAGTGGATCCGCTAAGTTATCTTTAGATCGAATGTAATCTATTGTGATAACCTCATTAGAGAGAAGTTGTCTTATCGTTTTATGTCTACGACGAATATGCCTAGATTTACCATTGTATAGTGTACTATTAGCTCTTCCAATAGCTGATTGACTATCACAATGTATACATATTGGAGGCATAGGTTTGCTCCAATTAGGAATGTCTTCCAAGAAGCTTCGAATCCATTCTGCTTCTTCTGTAGTCTTATCTAGTGCAATAAACTCTGATTCCATCGTAGATCTAGCGATACAAGTCTGTTTGGATGATTTCCATGAAATTGCTCCATTTCCTAATGTGAACACGTATCCACTTGTAGACTTTGTATCATTTGATCCAGTGATCCAATTTGCATCACTGTATCCTTCCACTATTGAAGGATAGTTTGTATAGTATAGACCATAACTCTGTGTATACTTTAGATATCCTAGAACTCTGATTATCGCTTTCCAATGATGTTTACCAGGATTGCTGGTAAATCTACTTAGTTTGCTTACAGCATATGCGATATCAGGCCTAGTACAGTTCATAACATACATGATACTTCCTAGTATACGAGAGTATTCCAATTGGTAAATACCGTCACCAGTGTTCTTTACCCAATTTTGGTTCATATCTACTGGTGATTTTGCAATAGTTACATTATATTGCTTGAATTTCTCAAGTATTTTGGTGATGTAATGCGATTGGGATAATGCATATCCCTGTGGTGTTCTCAGAATTTTTACACCCAATATTACATCAGCCAGCCCTAGGTCTTTTATATCGAATCTAGAGGATAACATATCCTTTGTAGATGTTATTATGGCCTTGTTGTTGCCTAGGATCAATAGGTCATCAACATAAAGACAAACAATGACATATCCAATGTGTGTATGTTTTATGTACACACATTTATCTGATTCATTTATCGTGAATCCATTTGATAACATAGTATTGTCAAACTTCTCATGCCACTGTTTTGGAGCTTGCTTAAGGCCATAAAGTGATTTTACCAGTTTGCAAACTTTATGCTCATTTTCTGAGCTTAGAAATCCTTCAGGTTGTTTCATATAGATTTCCTCCTCTAGTTCACCATTCAAGAATGCAGTTTTAACATCCATTTGATGTATTTCCAAGTCATGTACGGATGCAATTGCAATGAGCATTCTAATTGACGTTATCCTCGTTACAGGTGAATATGTATCGAAATAGTCCAGGTCTTCCTTTTGTCTAAATCCTTGGACTACCAGACGAGCTTTGTACTTGTCTATTGAACCATCAGGTTTCAATTTCTTTTTAAATATCCATTTATTACCTAAGGCCTTACATCCTTGAGGTAAATCAACCAATTCCCATGTATGATTTGACATAATGGATTCAATTTCATTGTTAATTGCCTCCTTCCAATAAGGGGCATCGTTGGAAGACATAGCTTGTTTGTATGTCAATGGATCATCTTCTAACATAAATGTATAGAAGTCCGGTCCAAAGGTTTTTAAAGTCCTTGACCTTTTACTTTTTCTTGGTTCCTCCACTTGCTGCTCAACACTACTTTGCTGAGTGTTATTTTGTTCAGCGTCCTCAATAGAGTAAGGAACTTCAATTTCCCTTGGTCTCTTAGGTGCATGATTTTCAGTACCATGTTTCAAGGGAAATACATGTTCGAAAAATCTAGCATTTCTCGACTCAATGATGGTATTTTCATGAATATCATCAATTTCAGAATTGTGTACCAAAAATCGATATGCAGCACTGTTTTGTGCATATCCAATGAATACACAATCAATTGTTTTTGGTCCAATTTTGACCTTCTTTGGTTTTGGTACCTCTACTTTGGCAAGACACCCCCACACTTTTAGGTATTTGTAGGATGGTGGTTTGTTTTTCCAAAGTTCATGAGGAGATTTAGATATTTTCTTTCGGGGTATTTTATTTAAAATATGATTTGCCGAAAGAATAGCTTCTCCCCAGTAGTTATCTGGCAAGCCAGAGCTAATTAGTAAGGCATTCATCATTTCTTTAAGAGTTCTATTTTTTCGTTCGGCTATACCGTTTGATTGAGGTGAATACGGGGCTGTAGTTTGATGTATAATTCCATGTTCAGCACAAAATTCCTCAAATGGAGACTCGTATTCTCCTCCTCTATCACTTCTTAAAGATTTTATTTTCTTGTTGAGTTGATTCTCAACTTCTGCCTTATACTGTTTAAACATTTCGAATGCTTCGTCCTTACTTCTAAGGAGATACACATGACAGTATCTGGTACAATCATCAATGAATGTAATAAAGTACCTTTTTCCACCTCTAGTTTGACACATTTTCAAATCGCATACATCAGTATGTATTAAGTCTAGAGGTTCTGTCACTCGTTCAACATGATGAAACGAGGTTCTTGTCAATTTTGCTTCTGCACAAACTTGACATTTATAGTTGGAATCTATATTGCATTTTGGTATAAATTCTAGATTAATCAATTTTCGCAATGTATCAAAGTTTACATGCCCTAATCTAGAATGCCATATGTTAGAAGATTCAACAATATAAGCAGAAGATTCACTTTCATTCATTTCAGTGCGTGGTACAATAGTGGTTACATTTGCTTTAAATAAACCATCACACACATAACCTCTTCCAACATACACCCCATTCTTGGAAAGAACAAATTTGTCAGCTTCAAAGATCAATTTGAAGCCATGCTTTCTCAGCAACGATCCTGAAATCAGGCTCTTGCAAATTTCTGGAACATGGAGAACATCATTTAAAGTCAGTTCCTTTCCAGAAGTCAGTTTCAGCACAACTTTTCCTTTGCCTTCGACCTTGGAAGTGGAAGAATTGCCCATAAAAAGTTGTTCAGCATCAGTTGCAGTTTTATAAGTTGTAAACATCCACTTGTTAGCACATATGTGTCGAGTGGCTCCAGTGTCTACAAACCATTCCTTTGAGTTGCCAATAAGGTTGCATTCTGATATTACTGCACATAAATCAAGATCAGAAATGCCTTTCGAAACATCAGCCGTATTTGCTTCCAACTTCTTCTTTTTAGGCGCACGACATTCGGCTGCTTTGTGCCCCTTCTTTCCACAGTTGTGGCAAGAACCCAGAAATTTCTTTGACTTCTTAGGAGCATTCTCCCTTTTTCTTTTGTTAGTTTTGTCTGACTCAACAACATTTGCTTTGGCAGCAATATTCTGAGAAATCTTTTTCTCAGAATTTCTGTTATCTTCCTCAATGCGAAGCCGAACTATGAGATCTTCCATTGTCATTTCCTTACGCTTGTGCTTAAGGTAATTTTTAAAGTCCTTCCAAGAAGGAGGCAATTTCTCAATAGTTGCAGCAACTTGAAAAGTCTCGC
The DNA here is from genome assembly GCA_030737875.1 of Allium sativum. Lineage (NCBI taxonomy): Eukaryota > Viridiplantae > Streptophyta > Magnoliopsida > Asparagales > Amaryllidaceae > Allium > Allium sativum. Next base: position 382,465,382 of record CM060926.1, read on the forward strand.
TAAGAGTCATCTTTTCATCTTCTAATTGACGGATGATAAGTTGCAGTTCTTGAGCTTGACTTATCACCGTTTTTGAGTCAACCATTTTGAAGTCTAGAAATTTTCCAGCAATGAATTTCTTCATGCCTGCATCTTCAGTTTTGTACTTCTTTTCCAGAGCCAACCAGAGTTGTTTGGACGTTGCAAAAGTACAATAGACATTGTAGAGGCTATCATCCAGACCATTCAGAATATAGTTTTTGCACATGAAGTCTGAATTTGTCCAGATATTAAGTGCCTCTACTTTAGTAGCGTCAGGTTCGAGTTCGTCTACCACAGGAGCCTCTTCAGTCAGAAACTTTGCAAGGCTTAGTGTTGTTAAATAAAACAACATTTTCTGTTGCCAGCGCTTGAAATTGATTCCATTGAACTTCTCTGGCCTTTCGCCATGAGACAGAGCCATTGTCGGAAGCACAGGCGCTGGCTGAGCAGTTTTCACCGTCTGAATCGGCGCAGAATCAGTGCTACTGTTTTTCGTCATCTGCAACAAAATATTGTTTCAAGATTGTTAGAACTTTTGTAATTACACAATTGTATTACAAACAGACAGCAACAACAATCACTGTTAATCAATTATGTCACAACTGTCACGTCAAACTATGTTTACAATAATCATAGAAAGCGTAACCGATTTGTGCATAAAATCAAAGATAAACAGAAAGTATTCTGTTTAAATAATGTCCGAGTCCAGAACTTTTCTGTTTCCTTGAAACAATATTGCCGTCGTATACACCAATCGACGTAGTTGCAATTTGTTTCCCAAGATAAAACGGACCAACTCCGTAGCTTGGTGCCAGCAAACGGAGCTCCGACGAACTGAAGTTGGTTATAGAAACTAGATCAGAGAATTACGTTGAAGAAGAAGGAATAATGCAGCAGAAAAAGTGAATTCTGTCTTTGTTTTGGGCAGTGTATATATAGGCAAGGAGGAGTGCCTGTTCGCATGCATTAGTAACCGTCAGAATAGGAAAGGTTGCGACCCTTTAACCGCTATGTTATTAATATGCATATGCTGAGAATTCAAATGGTTGTACTCGTTCAGTTAACAGACATTCCTTTCGAATTCTAGACTGAACAGACACACCTTTTAAAATTCTGAGAAAAAATATTCTCATGTCAGTGCACTAGCCCAATCAGCAACGTCGGCCATATCCAATCAGGAGACCCCATGAGCCCCAAGGCCCTTATCTTTGACTTTTTAATGTATTTAATATGGCCAAGTCCACGTCCTTTTACCATCCCTCTCTTTTTTATTTTACATAAGCCTATTTAGCTTCTAATATATAAGGAGAGATTGTACTAATATTTCTATGATGTGGGACTTTAAATGTTGCTACCCCTATCTCTTCTTCTTCCCACTTTTCTCTTTCTTTGCTCATTCATTTTCCAACACTTATAATTCATAATATCTTCATGATCTTTGTACAAGTATACTAACTTCATTTATAACTCATAATATCTTATTTTTTTTTTTGCTTAGTGTGTCTTATTATATGATGTTCATCCCATATAATTTATGTCAAATTTAGATTAATTTGTTCAGTGAGGAAGAATGAGATCCAACGCTTGTTAAGTTTGCTTTAGAAAGGTTAGAAAAATTTATTCAACTTTCTTGTTTTTGCTTATTACCAGTTGTGTTTTTAGACATGTCATGAGTATAATAAAATTTAGTTGACATATGACTTAACTTTAATTTCGTAAAAAAAAAAAGAAAAAAAATAAGGGTCCAAAATTTTCTTTCCGCGCACTAGGCCTACAAATACTCAGGACCGGCCCTGAGCATAGCATATGAATTACCAAATCCACTATCATGTTTTTAAAATGCAAAATGATACTTTAATATAGCATGTTAATTATGGATCTCACTATCATGATTGAGTTGTGATTAATATATCATATTTTATATATACAAATTGATAGTTTAACATAGCATTTAAATTAGAAAGACCACATTGTGTTTAAAATATTCAGAGTGAAAGTTTAACAGCATTTTAGTTATGAAGTTCGATAACAAGATTACAATAAACAAAATAAAAATTAATATATCATTGTAAGAAAGTCCAATTAGCATATTTTATGTATACAAAATGATAGTTTATTATAGCAATTAAATTAGAAAATTCACCACTATGTTTAAAATACTTAAATGAAAGTTTAATATAGCATTTTAGTTATGAAGTTTGATAACAAGAGTACAATGTGCAAAATGATATTTAAGAGTCTACTTGCATGTTTTTGTATACAAAATGATATTTTAATATAGTATTTGAGTAATGAAGTCAAATCCTATGTTTAAAGTGTGCAAAAATGATAGTTTAATTGTTCATTTTTACTTATGAACTAGAATGTAAAAAATACAAAATGCAAAATTCACCCGAATATAAAACCTAATCATAATCCAAACCTAAGCGTGTACTTATGGAATTTAAAGGATGTCCGGACTCAAACCTAAGCGCGTACTTATGAGATGCAACGGACGTCCAAACTCAAACCTAAGTGGGAACTTATGGGATGTAAGGGATGTCCGGATTTAAACCTAAGTGGGTATCTTTGGAAACCAATCTATACCCAAAATATATTGTTTAACCAAAAAACTAGAAGATGCCAAGAACATGCAGATTCAAACCTAAACTGGTGCTTATGGGATGCAAAGAACGTTCGGATTTAAACTTAAGCGGGTACCTTTGGAAACTAATCTATACCCCAAATATATTATTTAACCGAACAAACTAAAAAAAATGCAAATGACGTTCGGCTTAAACTTAAGCAGGTACTTATGGGATGTAAAGGACGTCCGGATTCAAACCTAAGCGGGTACCTTTGGAAACCAATTTACACCAAAAATATATTGTTTAACCAAACAAAGTAAAAAATGCAAAGGACGGTCGCATTCAAAACCTAATCGTGTACTTATGAAATGTAAAAGGCATTCGAATTCAAAACCTAATCAAATACCTATGAAATGTAAAAGACTGTCGTATATCAAACCTAATCGGGTACCTTTAGGAATCAATATATACTAAAGATATATGGTTTAATTGAATAAACAAAAAAGTGTAAAGGATGATCACATTCAAACTTAAGCAGGTACCTATCAAATATAAAAGATGTTTGCATTCAAAACCTAATCGGGTACCTATGTGATATAAAAGACGGTCGTATTCATAATCTAATCGGGTACCTATGGGATGGAAAATACGGTCGAAATTCAAACTTAATCGGGTACCTTTAGAAACCAATCTGTACCAAAGATATACGATTTAACCGAACAAACAAAAGAGTATAAAAGATGGTCGCATTTAAACCTAATCGGTACTTATGGGATGTAAAAGATGGTCACATTCAACCTAGTTGAGTACTTATGGGACGTAAAAACGGTCGGCACCCAAACCTAATTTGGTACTTATGTGATGTAAAAGACAGTCGGCATCCAAACCTAATCGAGTACCTTTAAAAACCAATTTATACCAAAAAAAAAAAAAGTTAAGTTCAATATCAAGGTTACAATATGCAAAATGATATTTAATATAGCATTAAAACCAAAATGATATCAAGATTACAATGTGTAAACTAACTATCTTATATAGGCTAGCCGTCTAACTTTCAAATCCACTAGCACGATTAAAAAAAAATGTAAAATGATAATATAATCTAGCATTTTTGTACAAGATCTAGTCGAGTGTTTGTGATATATAAAAATTTAGTTTCATATGACATTTTTATTATGAAATCCACTTCAATATTTATAACATTAAAAATGATAGATTAATGTAGCTTTTTTTATAAAGTCTACTAACATGTTTGTGATATTTGAAATGATAATCTCTTGTAGCATTTTAGTAATATTTGAAATGATAATCTCTTGTAGCATTTTAGTAATGAAGTATATTAGTCTATTTAAATCATGCAAAGTGATACAATATACTATCTATTCCTATTACTTTCAATTATACTAAAGTGCAATTTGAAACTAACATAATAAAAAAAATTGATGTTCAATGTTTGTACTGTGAAAAACATAAACAACATATATTATTAAGTACTTAGATTACCAAAAATATTTAGTATACATGTAAATTTCAATATATTTACAAATGGTATAAATTGTTAACAACTAAAATGAAATGCTATATACATCTAGCATTACATTTTAGCAAATTCAACAACAGCATGAAACTTACCAAAAAAACAATTAACATAAAATACAACAACGAACTAAATTGCACATATAATAGACTAAATTTCATAGTATGCACAGAAGTGATAGTTTCATATAACATTATTCTGGACAAAACCAGAACCCAATCAAAAAACTCACAGCAACAACATCTCTTATTCTCAAAATCACAAAACACAATGAGAATGGAAAAAATCGATCGATTTGACAGAAGACATGATTTGAGATCAATCAAATTTGCGTCGAACTCGATATTCATTTGACAGAAAATACATGATTTAACATTGAAGAAGATGATCAAGATTGAAGAAGCATGATTTCAGTCGAAGAATCTGAAATCTAAATCGAGTGATGTCTCATAATTTGCAATGGTAAGGAACATATGGAGTGAGATTTGAGATTGAGTTCGAGATTTAAAACGACACCCGATTTAATTTTTTTATAAATAATTTCCTTTAGTCAAAATTATAAAAGTCGCATCCTTATAATATAAAAATTATATCTGCGTCCTCCAGCCGAAATACAAAGCAATGTTTTCCCTTTGGCCGATTTTCCTATAACTAAAAATACTTGAAATTTTCCTTTATGCGAAACAATCATGGATTCTGACTACTATTATTATAGCATCAAATAGTTGTAACAACATAATTAAACCAAAATATATATGGTGCACGAATCTTGTTGGCACAATTAGAAAATCGTTAACAACACTAATTTTGATTAGCTGTCGATAGTTAATTTCAACATCCACAACCTTTTATGCCATCATCCAATTTTTCATCAAAACCGGCATCGTTGAGAACCAACCTGAGATCATTCGATCATCAATTCTAAATGTCCTAGATTATATTTTCTATACTCGGTCATCACAGGTGTAGATAATAGAATGTTCAAATACACATGAAGTACACATTGCACTTTAGATATTTAGAATAATAAAATTAGCTAACGAGATTTTAAATCACACTGAAATATAATATTTATTTTTTTGAAAGGTCTACAAAAGTTTTGTTAATAAAAATGATTGTTTATCACAATGTATGAAAGTTGAGTTTAAATCTATATGCCTCATCATTTCCAATTTTCTTAAAATTCTCATGTATTGTCATGTGTCTCGGTAGTTTAATTATTCTGTACTTTTTCTTACAGTCGTTATTTCATAAAAGAATGCCAACATACTTGCTAATGTTTTATAAACTTTCTTCCCATTACATAGTTTAAAAGAAAATACCAACGTACATTGCATTTTCTATCTTTTTTACCTCCGTTTCAATTTCTCACAAAATTGTCTTTTCCCTTTTCAAGTTTCATATGAATGCAAACATATAAAACAATTCTAATCGCAACCTAAATCAAATTGGAAATTCTTTAAGGTAATTTTAGTCAATCAATTTAATTCTTTTATTCTAACCAAAATTTGATTGACTTCATTAATTGTTTCAAACTTCATATTCAACTTGGATTATTTGTGATTTTATTCATATTTTGTACTAATTTTTTTCCTTTCAATTACTTTAAGTATTATTTTTTATGGAAGAGTAATCTGAGGACCTCTATTGTTAGCTGACTAGCACAATCAAGCTTCGTTTAAAAGTTAGATTCCTTTATTATTTCTCATTTCATTTAAATTGATGCCTAATTTGAAATTTTTGTTCTATGAATGCAACAATTTAAAACAATTCTAATCGCAACCTAAATTGGAAATTCTTTCAGGTAATTTTAATCAATCAGTTTAATTCTTTTATTCTAACCAAAATTTGATTGAATTCGTTAATTGCTTCATACTTCATATTCAACTTGGATTATTTATGATTTTATTCATATTTTGCACTATTTTTTTTCCTTCCAATTGCTTTAAGTATTATTTTTTATGGAAGAATAATATGAGGACCTTTAATGTTAGCCTACTAGTACAATCAAGCTTGGTTTAAAAGTTAGATTCCTTTATTATTTCTAATTTCATTTAAATTGATGCCAAATTTGAAATTTTTGTTCTAGTTCCTGATTTCTACTTTGAGGTTATATTTTAGTTCGTAAGGTTTTTGAATATAGTTATGTTCGTTTGTCTTGCAAAAAGTTATTGATCCCATAAACATGATGCTACCACAAAATCTCCTATAGTAAAATCTATAACAAATAAAGTTGAAAACCTTATTTTTAGCTCAGGCTTCGCATCACTACTGACTTTCATTTGATTATTACTTTTTTGTATGAACTTGCATTTTGTCAAATTCATTTATTTTGAAGAGAATAATTGGTTCATTGCTATCTATATAATAAAATTCCTTAGGTAGACAAACCATAAGACAAAGAAGAGCTGAGATTTATTTTAATCAAAGACATCAAGCGGCTCAAAATAAACCATGCAGCCTACTTTTATTCCTACGACCTCCATACCTGTATTCTGCACGATCCACTTCCACTATTACTTTTAATCCCCTATCCTCTTCGGCTTCGTTCGTTCCTTTCACAATTGGTTTCAAATTTTCTCATTTCTCTACAGTTATTTAGATCGACTGAAATTTAACTCAGGCTTCGTTTGTTAAAAGTGCTGAATGCTTAATGCTGAATGCTGAATGTCGAATGTTGATTGCTGATTGTTGAATGCTTAATGCTTAATGGTTAATGCTGATTGCTGAAATGTTGTTTGGTTATGTGTTGATTGTAAATATGTTTTTTTTGTAATAAGTTGTTCATAGACAAATTTGCCCTTCATGGTTAATTCGTATATTATATAGGACATGAACAATGAAATTACGTGTCTTGCGTTATGAACTTGCTTGAATGACAAGTACGCAGGTATGCTATTTTTTTTAGAAAATGAATAAAAATAGTATTCAATAGGAACAACTCGGAATATGATATTTGCAATTACAAGTTTTGGAACAGCTTCAGAAACATGAAAGCAATAAAAACAGCTTCTGACATCAGTTCACATGATATGTTTTATTTTTCAAATGTTCTAATTTTTATCCATCCAATATGTGTGAAGTACTTCAGTTTACTGTTATGTAGCATAACGCATCATAGTACACTGTGCGTGTACTGTTGTTTAGGGACAGCAGTAGCAAGTTTTTGGTGAGACAAAATCGTTCTCCTTCAGCATATAAAAAGAAGGGGTATCCGTTGTAAAAAATATCCCACCGAATCAGCAGTTCAAAAAAGCTCTGAATTTCAGCTTATTGATTTTTTGCTGAATTGAGTCGGTTATGCTGACTGGAGTAATTAAACAAACAATCTTATTTCTGCTGAATATATTCAGCAATTTTGTTCAGCATCCAAAAAGCACTTTTTTGGTGAAACAAACAATACCTCACTCAATTCACTTTTCTGTTTTTATTAGTTCATTTCTTTCCGTATAAATTCTTTGTCTATTCTTTTTGCATTGATTTTCAGCTGTAAAATTGTAACTTGTATTTGGTCATCGTAAGCATTTGCGAAGAAAACAGGAGTACAAAAATAGTTTCCTTATCAGGTTCTTCTTCTGTTTTCTCTTCGTTCAGATCTTGGTTTCTTCAAATCGCAAGGACAGGAGTATTCATTTACTCCACTCACTATGTTTATTTCTGTTAATTCGTTTTTAAATGCTTTAGAGCACATTGCACTGTGTCTACTATTGACTGACAAGCACTTCATCTATTAATGGTCTTGACTGTTTGGCCAGAGTTTTGACACTGTAGGTTTCTCTCCATTCCCATATAGTGTTTCCTGATTTGTGTTATCGTCAATCTTGAATTAATGTGGTAAGTTTTATATTTCAGTTTCCCATTACAGAATGTTGTTGCTAATGGTTGTTTATAAATCGGAAAGTTCTAATGCTGATGAATTTATACAGGTTGATGTTACATTTTTGTCTTATTTTTTCATTCTTATTTAAATGCGCATAAACTGTTTGCAAAAATGACTAAAAGAATTCATTTTCCTATTATAAGTTTATTCTCCTAATTGTATTATTTATTTGGCTTACATGCCATTTCAAAAGCGGATTATTTTTTGGATTATGCAAACTGGTAGGAAAGTGCTATCTATTCTTTTTTTTATGATGCAGTCTAGTAAAATTTTCCCGGTTAGCTATTTGTTCAACATACCATATCCCCTTATTTTTTTTTTTTTTGGTCTCACTGTATTTCTTTTTGTTCCAATTCTTTACTTGTGTTACCATGTAAATTGGTTCAACTTATTTCTTTCTATTAGTGTTATGCAGTTAATTATGATCAATCAAGTTTAGAAGGCTCATGGCATAGTTGATGGACCAAATTTAAATGTGTAAGTTAGTGATTTTACAATACTATATATTATACAATTAAAGTCATTTAGGCTTCCTAACTTTTTGTATAACATTCTTTGCATATAGACATTTGGAGTCCTGTCTCTTAGCCATAATGAGTAGCATTTTGTTTTATCCACCACTCTTCAAGTTATGCTATTCAGCGAGATACCAGAATGTTGATTCAATCCGCAGGACAAACAGAAGCCTTATGGTGGCTCTTGAAGCACACGATCCAAAATGGTAACTGACTTGATTTGGTGTGTGTATGTGTAAGGATGTGAGGGGTCTGTCGTCATGGTGGAGGCAATTTGAGTGTTTGTAGGTGTGCGTTGTGTGCTCTCTTGAAAATGAGTTGAACTAGGAGTTGTTGGTATGAAATTTGGAGTTGAAATATGAGGAAATATTGATATTGTTCTTAAAATAATAACCACTGCACAAAACATATATGTAGACAAATCAGCATAGTGTTTAATAAACTGCATCAGGATAGTCATGCATGGTGTAAGCATTGTTGACTTTTCTTAATCCGTTACGAGTGGTAAACATGATCTGCGAATTTATTCTCTTGATTAACTTCTATACATGTCGCCCAAGATTAAACTTCTGTTTAGTTTTTGATTATTAACTTTTGTACATCATATGTTCTGACAAATGCTTTCATTTCCAGTAACTATGATTTGCTTGGTGTTTAAATTGATGGATGTAAAACTGAACGCACATGAAATAAATACCGTTTGTTCTCATCTAATATTTCACTTATCAAAAATATCAACATAAAATCTTCTTTGTCTTAACAGCGGAGACAAAAGACTATTCGAGATTTAATTTTGATTTTATAAGTTGATTTCAACTGATTTTTAAAGCTTTTTATATAGGTGAATATTTTTGAACATGTTAGAATGAATGATAACAATGAATTCTTGGTCTTATTGTCAACAGAATTAGTTTGGAGTAGTTTTTACTTTTCAGAATAAGTGGATCATTTCTAGCATTAATTAGTAACTGAAAGACATGTTCTTTCTACTAGACCAAAATGTATACGCTTCATCTATATCCACTTTCATGGATTCAAACTCAGTAGTCAGAATGAAATACAGTTCATAAATCTCTTTATTAGATCAAATAATGAAAACACATCAAATATTTACCATTAAATTTCTATTATTGGTTAATAATCGTTAAATTTCATGGGTGAATATTCTTATATATTTTAAAACCTTTTTCCCTTTATTTCAATAAGTGCTCTTTTGTAATTTTTACTATCATAATGTTGTGTAATGGAAGATAAGTGTCATGAACCTAAAGCACAATGCAAAAGCATTTTTTTCTCCTATATGAACTTGAAAGACTGGATAAATTAGTTTCAACTGCAATAGGTTATTGATGTTCATATAAATTCAATTGAATTTTTTTGCTGTCACTATTGCTTAGTTTCTTCACCACTCAACTTCATATTTAAAATAACATCCATAGTCTCATCTCATTTCATTGCTTGTTCCAGTACATATTAATACAAATTATATGAAATAAGCTGAACTATGCAAGGGCTAGAAGGTTCAAGCATGTTGTATTTCTTTGTGAAAAAATTATTGTTCAAACTTATTTTCTTGATTAAGTTCTATATATGTCGCCCAAGATTAACCTTCTTATTATTAACTTATGCACATCATATGTTCTAACAAATGCTTTCATTTCTAGTAACTATGATTTTCTTGGTGTTTAAATCAATGGATGTAAAACTGAATACACACACATTACATTTCATTACAGAATTATTGCATTCATCAACTGCGATTAATTATACATTTCACTTACTAATTGTAACATGTTCTCCAAATATACAAATTATGTTACTAGATAGCTATGTATATTCAAAATCTCTTACTTTTGTCGAAATATTGTTTCAGGAACATATCAATTCAAATGGAGTATGCAACAAACTGCATGTTATGGTGTCTGCATAATCTTTAACTATGCTGAATTTTAAATTACTGAATATTTTTTTTATTTTTATCTTATGAATGCTAATTTTTTCTGCTTATTGTTCCTTTGCTTCTATCATTATGGTTGGTAATTATTGTTCCCTCTGTCATGCTGGGGTAACTTTTTAATTTTGTGCATGTACTTTTTTCTATTATGTACTCATTTTTTCTACTCTCATTGTGTTCAACTGATGCAAAATATCACATAATATGGTTGCTTAATTGATCATTTCATACATATTTCTTTTCATCAACTCAGTAGACATACATAAAATTTTACACTGTGTACCCTACGTCCAACCTATACCTACTCGCTATACATGCATTATTTACTTCTTGCTGCAAAATTTAGTTTCTACAGTACAATCCTAACACATACATATATCACTTAGATTATATATCTTGCTATTATACAATATGTTCTCACCGCTTTTGATGAATGCAAACTAAAACACTTAAAAGTTTATGCTTCTGTACATCGCACGGGTTTCCACTCGTATAGATATAAGCCTCATTTTTCTTATGTTCATCCATTTCAAATATTAAGCTATGTGATTGTATAAGAAAATAAATCTAGGAAAAAAACATTATATATAATATAAAGGAAGATAAAAATAATAAACTTTAGTACTATTTTTCAAAGGAAAACGCGACACTTTTGATGTAACATCAATAAGCAATATTGAAACATGTTTAGAAGTTTGATTCCCAATAATGATTTTATTACATTTTTTAAATTCAATTGTTTTGTATTGTTTTTTTTTAATTGGGTAAACCGCCTCGTTAAAAACCTGTGCATATACTCAGCGTGAGTACACGACAGGAAAAAAGAGTGCGGCGCTTTATTGATAGCGTATCAATAAATATGTACCTAAGTACATAGATATGTGAACATCTCAACCTCACATACCCACAAACCCAAAAGAAAAAACTATAGTCCATCAAAAAGAAAAAGAATAGCCCAAACAGCCCAAAAGGCCCCCGAACAAGGAATACAAACGTGGACAAACACTGATAATCCCAAAACACGAAACACAGAAAAAGATCCCAAAAGAGGAACCCTAAAAATCACGATAATGGCGGCGGCATCTCATCCAGGATCATCACAATTGATTCCCCAATTACGCAGTAGCTTCTGATATAAACTCGCGTTCTTCCTCCTTGATTTCAGCATCAGGTATTTAATTTCTACTTCAATTAATTCCCAACTTCTAAACTTATCAAACGCGCCATTTCCGTGTACTCTTGAATTCCGTTCAGACCATATGTGGTATACAGTTGTAGTCGCACTGCAAAAGGCAATTTCTTGAGCTATATCTCTAACCGTATATTTTGATTTCAAGAATTCTAGCTCATCTTCCAGAATCAGCGATCGAGTAGAAGTGGGAGGCGCATCCAGTTTCAGCCGACAGCAAGCCCAGAGGTAGGACGAGTATGGACAGGTGAAGAAAAGGTGATCTTTTGTCTCGTTACTCTCTATACATAGAACGCATTTTGGATTTACATCGTACCCCCAATTTATGAGATGGTCGTAGGTAGATAATCTGTTTAGACACGCTTTGTAAATGCACATAGACATCTTCGCACTGTTTATGTAATGCCAAGTTATCCTAAACCAATCTATTTCTAGTTTATGTTCTCTGGTAATATCCCAAGCCGAATAAAAAGAAAAACCATTCTTACTATTATTCCAACACCAGAAATCCGAGTCAAAATTAGATTTAATAGGAACTTGTTTTATTTTATCCGCAACCAATCTTGAAACGGTGAGTCTATTGGTTTCAAAAACTCCATCTCGAATAAGGCTGTCTACCTTCAGATTCTCTCCACCACAAATGTCGAGACAGTCCCATCCCAAAATATTCACTATAACTTCACTGTTTGGCCAGGGATCAAACCAAAGTATAGTGTCATGACCGTTAGAAATACACCGGTTAATACACTTCATCGCTAAATTCTTATTCCTCAACATAGCCTTCCATGTGCATGAACAGTTGTTGTCAATCTGCATAACCCAGAATTTGTTAGCTCTGCAATATCTATTGTTCATCCATTTCTTCCACATACAATTTCTGTTCACAAAGTGCCATATCAATTTAACTGATGCGACAATTTTAATATCAATAAATTTTCTAATTCCAACTCCTCCCTCATACTTAGGACAACAAAGAGTGTTCTAAGCAATTTTGTGAATTTTTCCTCCCCAAACAAAATTAGCACATATTTTATTTATTTTATCAACCGTTGCAGTCGGCAATTGATATACCAATAACCAATATATGACCATGGGGGTAATTACAGTTTTAACCAATTCAACTCTACCAGCCATAGATAGAAGTCTGCAGTCCCAACTGTCCATTCTCCTTTTGATTTTATCAAAGAGGTCCCCACAGTCCGAGAAATGGAGATAGTTACTTGACAGAGGCACTCCTAGATACTTAATAGGCAGTTTACCCTCTTTCATGCCTAGGGGACCAGACAGTTCTCCTTTGTTATTCACTGATTTGCTGAAATAAACTTTAGATTTTAAGTTATTAACCCTTAGCCCAGCAAGATCTCTCAAACTTTCCAAAATCCTTGCAATTTCCAAAGCACATTTTCCCTTGCTTTTGAAAAAATCATTAAATCATCCACATATATCAAATGGTTTATGTGTGGTTCAGTTTTGAAAATAGGTGGGATCAACTCCATTTTATCAGCTTTATACATCAACATTGAAAAGAATTCCATGATCATGCAAAAAAGGTACGGGAAAAGGGGATCCCCCTGTCTTAAACCCCTATTGTTGTGAATAAAACCCGTCGGACTACCCCTCAACAAAATAGAGTAGGATGGCGTAGTGATACAAACTTTGATCACTTTAATTAAATTTATAGGAAATCCCATCATCTTTAACATGTGGCAAACAAAACCTCTATTAACCATATCATACGCCTTTTGCAAGTCAATTTTGATACACATGCTTCCACTGCCTTCTCTATTGAAGTGTTTAATTTGTTCATGAGCAAGTAGAAAATTTTCAGCAATAAATCTTCCAGGAATAAACGTTGATTGGTTTTCGGAAATTAAATGCTTAAGGTATGGCTTAATCTTGTTACAAATTACCTTAGAAATAATCTTGTAAATAACATTGCAACAAGAGATTGGCTTATAATCCGAAATATTCACCGGTTTCTTAACTTTAGGTATAAGAGTAATAAATGTGTGATTGATACCTTTAGCCAGTTTCCTCGTCCTGAAAACTTCTTGGACTAGATCAACAATAGACTTGAATCTTGAAAAACTTGGCAGTAAAACCTTCGGGCCCCGGGATTTTGTCATCAGGAATAGAAAAAGTGGCTTTGTACACTTCCTCGAGGATAATGTTTGTTGTAAGATGGTTTTTGCCTCTATCATTTATCATGTACATACAATTTATACTAGGAAAATCACTTGTTTGAGGACTGTCAGTATAAAAAAATCAGAAAAATATTTTAAAGCCTCCACTTCAATGTTGTCCGTGTCATGAATGAGCTTGCCATTTGACTGAATAATATTTCCCTAATTATTGACATGTATCCTCATAGACATCCTAGCATGGAAGAACTTCGTATTAGCATCTCCCTCATTTAGCCATGAAATTTTTGCTTTTTGTCTTGCATTTCAATATTCAATATCGCATTTGTCTCTCCATTTTCTGTAGACTCCTTCAAATTTATCAAACATGTCATAATCCGTGGGATTATCGTCTAGTTCTTTCAACGTATCATGATATTCCTCTTCTATTCATTTCATACTGTTCTTAAACTCCCAGTTGCTCCAATTCCATCTCTTCATATTGAACTTACAACATCTCAGAAACATCTGGAAAATGTATAACTCGGACGCCTGCCATTGCATCATCTCCATTTGTTCTTTTGCCCAATTGAAACATTCCCAATAGCCTTCAATCTCGTGCCATGTATTGACATATTTGAAAGGTATATTTTTCTTTTTCACTTCAATCGGCTTAAATTTAATACAAATAGGAATGTGATCACTGAGGGGGTTAGCTTCCCCAAACGCAATCAGATCAGGAAACTTTTCAAGCAATTGATAATTACATAATAGTCAATCAATTTTAGTAGCTATACCTCTCCGTCTCCATGTGTATTTGAAACCCTTGATTGGAATATCCATAAGACCAGCCTCTGCTATGCAGTTAATAAAACCAGAAATGTGTCTATATGGTGCAACTGAACCCCCTTTTTTGTCCGTAGCAGACAAAATATTATTAAAGTCACCAACTACAATCCAAGGGATATTAACTTCATTGGCTTCCTTCACTATTTCATCCCATAATTTTTCCCTGTCAAGAAGAAAATTACTGGCATAAATAAAAGTCACACGATAGTTTAAACCCCCTACATTTTTAGCAACTATAGAGATGTGCTGATATGATTTATTAACAGTCATAAAAACTGGCCAATTAGTAGTGTCCCAGGCTACCAGAATTCTTCCTTTACACTTACAGTCATTGTTATTAACAAAATTCCAGTGTTTGTGCATTTTTGACTGAAAATGCTTAATATTATTGTCACAGGTTTTATTTTCCAAAAGGCCAACAATAGTCAGCCTGAATTTTTTTAAGAAATTTGAGCACCTCAAACTGTTTCTTTGAGATGTTCAAACCCCTAACATTTCATGCAACTATGTTCATTTAATTTTGCTTTGGCTCCTTGTCGTGACTTTAGGAGGAGCAAAAGTTTTTGTTGAGCTTTTCCTTTTACTGTTTTTGCTTATGTTGTCCATTTCTTCAGTGATTTTTTTATTAGCCTCGACATAAGAACTGACATCTATTTCTTTAACAGGACCCTTTGTTGTATTATCTTCATTGCCAAGATATGCTGCAGTGTCATCTTCGTCAAGATCGTCCCATTCTTCTGCATTTCCTTCACCAAAGATGTTGACTTCACGTTCACTACCCTCAGGAACAATACTGTTGGGTTTGTCACCGCCCGTCACTGAAATAGACTCCTTTGCCGTCTGGTGTCCCCCTCCTTCGTTTTGGATTTCCAAAGTGTCAAGCGCATTAAACATATTTTGAGAGATGTTAATGTTATGGCCTGTAATGCCATTATTGTATTCATTATCATAGACTTGTAATTCACTACCAGCCTCGGCAAATGTTGAGACATTTATATCCTTATTAGCATATGCTGTAGTGTTATTGTCTTTATTTATATTCATGTTGACTGTATGAGTTACCTCATCATTCGACTAACTTGCATCCTTATTTAAAGAATTCTCCGTGTTCCCATTTATCTCTATAATTCTCTGATTATTCATGTTCATCCCATCACTTGGTGCATTATCGGCAGTATCAGTAAACTGTTCTTGTTCATTTATCACTTCATTATCAGTATTACCGTCTACAATTATATGCTCATTCTGTGTCTTTTCTCTGCTCTGATTCCTTGGAACCCACCTTTCTTCCATTATTGCCTTACATTGATTCGTTGAATGCCCGGACACTTTGCAATTAGTACAACACAACGGCTTATACATGTACTCAACTTTGATTTTTAATTCTTCATTAGTATGTAGCATAACTTCAACCTCATTCGGAAAATCCGAAGATGCTTCCATATCTACCATTATTTTTGTGAAAGCAACTCCCGACTCATCTGCTGTAATTTTGTC
Organism: Allium sativum; assembly: GCA_030737875.1. Lineage (NCBI taxonomy): Eukaryota > Viridiplantae > Streptophyta > Magnoliopsida > Asparagales > Amaryllidaceae > Allium > Allium sativum. The sequence goes on from CM060926.1 coordinate 382,481,511, forward strand.
CATCTTTATTGGTCTACCCAATACACTGGCTATAGCGCTAAGTGCTTCTCTATCCCAAAGTTCAAGCTCCAAATTTGTCAATTTAACCCATATTGGCATCGTCGTCAGAAGATCCTTTCTAAATCTCAGACCTATATTCCATTTCTTCAGAATTATAATTCTATTATCATACGTATAAGGACCCCCTTTCAAAAAATTCTCGTAATCAATGCTTTTATCAAAACGAATTATACAAAAACCATTCTCTCTCGATAGTAGTTGAAAGTTTCCAGATGGTTTCCATACACGTTCAATGTACTTTTTTAAATGTATGTGACAAGGTCTTACTCCATACACATAAAATATAGTAGAATTTTTCCATTTATTAACAGATCTTAACGTTGCATGTTCTGAGACAACTGTTTTTCTCTTGTCGTTAATGATCACCGGTTCGATGAAACTCAAATCTACGAACGCATCTGTTGTTTGTCCAGTACCACCATTAGCTGCATGTAGCCAAGACTTTGACAATCCTCTTGCCACCTCAGATTGAATGCTTTTCCAGTTCCTATCATAGAACGTCGATCTGGATCTTTCCCGCTGGGTCAGTGGATTTTCATTCTTAGATCGAGCATCCGCTCCCTCCTTAAATGAAACCCTAGAGGTACGTCCCACTATAGCGGGATTTTGGGATGATTGATCCCCGTCGCCTCTCTGACTAACGGATCTGGATCCTCTCGACGTGCTGCCTTTCTCAAAAAACCCTGTTCTCTTAGGTCGTAACGGTCTGTACATAGGACACTTGCCATCAGCCTTTGAAAGTGGTGGTGCAGACTCGTTTTCTATCCTCGGATCTGGAGGGTGCCCTTCCTTCATCGCATCTGCCATTAGTTTAGATCTTGAGTCTGCCCCTTTTTTAGGATATTATCAATACCATTAATGTCAATAAAATATATAGTGATATCGCTAATGTCTTACCATTTTATATATCAACTATGTTATTTAATTAAATAAATTATTAATTATTTATATTCTTATATCCATGCGTAAATATTGTAACAACTAGCCTTTTTGGGACAATTCAAGTCGATAATAAGATACACATATCCAACTCGAACTATTTCAAAGTGACGAATTATTAATGGGCTTTTTTTGAAAGGCAAGTGAAAATTTTTATTCATAACTTCAAGATTACATCGAATGGGTACTTCAAATGTAATACGGACTCTTGACATTACTAGCCTTGGACTAACTAAAACAGACAACAACAGCAAAAATTACAAAAAATGTATTTTGTGTCATTATTGATATCAAGGTGAAGAAACTAGTGCACTGCAACGATCACAGCAACATCACCAAGCAGAAGTACTAAAATCCAAAATTCCAAAAGAGAAGCATTTGCATAGATACCACAGCAAACATCAAACAGAATCTCGATTAACTGAAACTACATCAACCACTTCTAATTGCCAAGAAGAATCAAACTGAATCAACCAATATCTACTTAGACACATTTAGCTATCATATTGCATCAAACATTATCATCATCGAAGTACCCACTGTCTTGGATATTGCAAAACAGTTTAAAAAAGAATCAAATTGGGAACTAGGATTTTTCCTGGTATGTCTTTTAGATGATTTCATTTCATTGCTGAAAAGGAACCCCATCATCTGGCATGTAGTTAATACCATCATCTTAATCAGAGTCATCCCAAAAAATTTCTTTCAATTTCTTGGATTTAGAGGATGGTAGTGAACTCATAGGAATTAATGATGAAAGAGAGGCTAAAGAGGTGTTAGCTTGCGAGAATGTTAAGCCACAACCAGTGACCATAGAAGGAGGGAGAATAATATTTTGAGGAGGCTTCAAGTTAGCGTAAGGGGAAGCTCTAGAAGGATTAGAAGCTGATGGAGTCGAGGAGATCTTTAATCCATTAACCGGTGATGAGTGACTAAAAGTCATATAACATGACATGGTTGTATTAGGAATAGATAAGTCTAGTGATGACAATCCTGATGAACTGGACGTGCTTTTACCCGATATAGAATTTGGTGTTTGCTCTGCATGAATTGTGTTGACATCAAAGATGTAACACCCCGTAATTTTAAAACATGACATAAGAGATAATTAAAGGATAATTAATTTTTAAAGGAAGAATTAGGTGAAACGGCTTATACCATTGCGTTCACCTTGGAATTCTGCTTGAGATAGAGTCCGCGTTTGCGTAAAACGGATATTGTATGCAGAAGTTATGAATGAAAGAAGTTGAACGGTAAAATCAGAAAACAGGCTGTGATAACTGGCGCACTTGTGAAGTGCGCCGGAACAAAAATGCAATGGCGCACCTGGGAAGTGCTCCCATGCCGAGGTACAACCTGCACATAATTCTGGAGAGTTATTTGATGACGTGTCCTTCAGGGATTGGCTGGATGACGTATCTTTTGAGCTGTGTGGTTTTGATGATCTCTAATCTACATCTATAAAAACACACCTAGACCTAACCCTAATTTCATTACACTAATCTATGGTGCCTCCATGCTGCCCAAACCTAAATCGATAGCCTCTCTTCTCTTCTCCAAAGCAAATCTGAACTAGAGTATTCAAATTGGAAGATAAGAATCAAATTCTACAACAACGGTTTGGCTAATCAAATTTAGAAATCAGATTCAGATCTATTCTCTCTTCTTAATCCTGTCGCTGTGAGTCTAAGTTACTTTCACGTATAATTAATTTAAAAGTGATTGTGATAGGATTATAAATTGGATTTTGTGAATATGCATGTAAGATGAATCATATCAAACTCCTACATCATATGCCTATTAGATCTATTTGTTCTATGTCGATTCATACTCCATATGCCTATTGGGTCTATTTTATCGTTCTATGCTAGTTCATAATTCATATGCCTATTTTTGTGCCAGTTTTGATGTTGATTCTTTTCCCCTCTTCTTTTCCTCTTTTTATTTTATGAGATTAGGCTAACTTCGAGCCTAACATATTACGTTGAATTATACGTACGAACAACGTGGGAACGTTAGGAAAAAGTTTGAGAAAATATTGATTAATATGTAATTAGGCATAAATTGATTCGTAATCATATAGTTGATTTGGGGCATAATCATTTATAATTGGTATACATGAGATTTGGCAGAAGTTGGATGTGGGCATAATTGGATATAATTTGTATACATGAAGTTTGGTATAAATTGTTAATAACAATGAACTCAATTTGATTTGGGCGTAAACTGGCATAACATGTATACATAAGATTATAGGCCTAATTTGGATTAAAATTATGAACATAATTTAGATTGGAAATTACAGGTAATTGGGATATAATTTAATCCAAGATTTAAAGTTGGGACTTGAATCAAGAAAGTGATAATGGACGCCTAAGACACGAGGTCAGACTTGGTTTGCGACAGAAGTCTGCGCGGAACTGCCCGGCATATCCAACAACCGCAAACGATAGTCTAATGTGAGAGGTCAAAGGAAGAAATTAAATGCATAATAATGCAAAGAAACGAGGTTATATTCGGATTGTGGTATAAGCCTACCCGGAACCGCCTGGCAAATCCGGCAACCGCAAAACAGTAATCTAATGTGGGAGGTCTTGCAAGATTGCGGTTATAATAAATTAATGAACACTTAACAAAGCTAAGACATGTAGTAGGACATGAGGGTTAAGTGGGTGACGTGTGAAATATAATTAGAATCACTTAACTAAAGTGAAACATATGATTAGACATGGGAATAAAAAGGGCTTAAGTAGGAATTCCTAGTGGGTACCATGCTTAGGAGGGAAGCTTGTGTCAAGTGTGTGGACCCTTTTCAACTAGTAACCCATTATGTATCTATGTGAGCTCAAACTAGGTCGAGGACGGGACACGCTTACTAGGTTTGATTGTAAGAGGCCAAAAGAGTTAGCGATGGCAGTGCAAGTCCAATGGAGTCATGTGCGTGCATGGGTCCAGGCTGGTAGGTAAGACGTTGTTGCATCGTGTAGGTATAAGCCGTTCCTTTTTAGTAGTATCGGGTTACCACTTTAGGGAGTGATACACCCTACTGTGGGACCAACACGAGTATCTACAAGTTAGGAAGCAGATCGAATGGGAGGTAGTGGGTACAACAAGTGGAGATAGGAGCAGGCGGCACCTATGACAGCAGCTAGGAGTACACGAAACTACCATTGTTATGATTAGTAGGGAGGGTACAACTGTTGGATCTAGAGTAACCCTAGAGGGGGGTGAATAGGGTTTTTCATAGCTTTTCACTGAATTAAAAATCTGAAAGGATATTAAATAATAAATAGATCACAGAATATAACAGAAATAAAAAATCAGAAAGGAAATAACACACAGAGATACCCAGCTTCGGCAAAATCCTGCTTACTAATGCATTCCTAAGGTTTCTACTAGGTGATAGAACAGATCCCGCTTATAAGACCATGTAAACTCGCACTCCCTGCTCCTGTACTAACCCTACGCTCAAAACCCTAGACTGATCTAATCCCCTAGATCAGATTTCCCCTAGTTTCACAGACTCTAGTAAACTGCCAGTTAACACCCTAACTGGATTCCCTTGTATTTTACAGACACTAGAAACTGTTTGTTCTGTTTACAAAGAAATATAAAAACATTACAAGGAATTAAAATATAATAAAGAAAATCCCTAGAAACTAATTTAATTTCCCTTTGAAAGAACTTAGCTTAGCCAACGGTAAGTAGGCCGACCATTTTATTTGCATTGCACCCTATCTCTTTACTCCCGTTCCCTTTGCTTCTAGAAAGAAAAATGGCGGCGCGATGTGGAAATTTTCTAGGGTTTCTTGTTCGTTCCCAAATCAAGAACGATTGCTTGATGAAATCTCGTGTGGATTCAACCTCGAATTGCTTTCTTTTTCGATTGACTTCAATCTGATTTGGGAAAATTGCGGTGCTCGAAATCCACATAGAAAATGTGAGTTTTCAGAATTTTCTCTCTTTGAATTTGTTTGTGGATTCGATGCATGTTGCTTGTGATGTAACGGTGAAATTTATAGGATAAAATAAAACCCTAGGCTCTCTGATTTCACATATGATTCGATCTGAAATTTGACCAGTTTCACTCTTTGATTTTTCTGATTGAACTTTTGTACCTTTTGCGAAATTGTTGATTGCCTTACTTGAATGATTTAGCCTTGAATGAATTCTGAAATGTTGCGTGATTGATGATATGAATCCAAACATGAAAAAAAATCGGTCTTAATTAATTTTCAGAGATGTTTCCTTTCCAGTAAAAACAAATGTTGCTTGCCAAAAATTATCATCTCTGTTTTCATTTAAAACTGGAAACATACTTGAATTGATTTGCCAATCTTGAAAACTGATTTCATTTACTTGCCAAAAATGAATTGTCTGAAATTTGAACCGATTTAATTCTTGCCAAGAATATCTATCCCAACATTAATTCTGAAAAAAAACTTTGCCAAAAGAGAAATTGTCACATGAATGGACGAAAGATTTATTTCCGAATATTGATTACTGCATTTCTGAAAAAATCGGATCTAATGATTCTTTTGCCATAAAAACTGGAAAGAATATTTCTGGCCCCTTGCATGATAAAAGTTGCCAATAAAAGTTCTTGCCAAATCTGTAGACTCAATTCTTGAAACCAATTAACTATTTTTCTGTTCTGCTCATGCTCACTTAAACTTGAGTTTACCTAGTTTGTAGCACCACCTGTTTTGATATGTTTATGGCATGCATTTTTACACTAACTTGTTTGAGCTTCACCATGTTCATTGATGCTGAAACTGACCTTGTACTTGATCCACCATTGTTTACATGTATTTGAATCATTCCCTGCTATCTTGCTTGTTCATTGACATTAAAAGCTGCACTTGTGTTGCTCCTCTCTATTTGATGTAAATGCTGTATGAATCTGCCATGTTGTATTGTCCATTTGCCGATGTACATCACCCATGCTTGCTGTGTCCATGCTTGTACATGTGTGTATATGATAACCTCAACCAGTACATGACTCAGAACTGTTGTATCCACCATTCATGCTTGCACTTGATATATATGAACCTATATTTTCATGTTGTGCTTTTAGTATGCACATGAGCTCGACCATGCTTCACTGTCGTATTCTCCCTTGATTGAATGTTGCATAATCATAAGTTGTGATCCATATGTGTTCTACTTTGTGTTGCTTACATGAGCATGCACTTGCTACTGATTTGATCATCTTTGAAAAAAAAAACATGCATATTTCACCCAGTCATGTATACTGTGTTGTGTATGCAGCTTTACCTGAAAGTTTTTAACAGTCCAAACTTGACTATTCTGGTCAATGTCTCAACCATATATATGTTTGAGAAGATGCGTTGTGATCATCACTTGTACCATGTCTTTAAGTGTGTATATCATTTCATGTTATACTTGAAATGCTGCTGTGCTAATCTTGAGTGCGTGTGTTCACTATGAACTTGCTACCATTGTATTTATACTTGATCACTTGTGATTTTAACCTGAATGTACCCATGCACCAATGCTAACATGTATACTTTCACTTGGCTCTGAGTTTTGCACGACCAACTCGATTATGTGTTGACTATGTTTTCATGTCCACTGAATCTAGAAGGTCTACGTGGCTACTCCTCAGTTGCTCGCTGATTGGCGAGGCAGTGCACACGTGTATATCTATACACGTGTGTATATGCAGTCGATCAGAAAATTTCCTACCCCTATACATATACAAACTGTCTACCTAGACACAGATGAATCAGATCAAGTCATGAAAAATGATGAGAAACACACCAGAAAACTAAGGCAAATAAAATTTTAAAACTAAAATAATATTTGCTAGAGTATGAAATTATTTCTATTCCATATACTCTGTGTGTGTTTCTGTATATGACGGGTATGAAGATGATGACTGGACTGATAGTGAAGACGCTGTGAAGACAGAAGACTGAAGATAATGAATGAATCAGTGTCAGTAAATGTGTTTGTATATGAAAGTGAAAATGTATGTATATATGGCAGAGTGACTGTATGAGTGTTGTAGTGATTCTGTAACAAAGGAGCTGTGTATATGAAAAAGAGTGTATTGTGTATATGTAAAAATAAAATATTATTTTATTGTTGTCAAACAAACTTATCTATTTTATTCAGTTTATTTACAAGTACAATATTCGGTGAATGTTTAAATAGTGGAGTCATATAATTTGTACTGTTTGAATGTTGAAATATAATATTTATATTTAAATAAAATATTGTGTGAATATATAAATGTCTGTATATTCGTATTCTATTTAAATATAAATATTATATTCCTGTCTTTGATGTATATATAGAACAGTACAGTAACAAACGCATTTCAAATAATAAATATTTGTTTGTTATCATCAAACAAAAATCATATAATTATGTACGACCCGAACTTCCCCAGTAAGGAAAGCACGGATGGCGTTGAGAGCAAGACGAATCAGAACGCAAACAGAAGAACATTTCATTGTCTATTACAACAACTCCATTAGAATACAAGAAAATACAGAGTACAAATGAATATTATACATACGATAAATATCAAAGATTACAATAAATTACATAGCAGTGGAAAAACAATACAAATCACAACTAAAAGTAATACACGGATACAGAGCTTTCCGAGCATCGTTCCAGCTGTAAATCAGGATCCTGTGAATATAAATCTGCAAAACCAAAACTACTAGCTGCTCGTGTCGAAAATAGGAGCACCCAGAGTTTAGGTTAACACAATAAACTCTAGGTCAGTCATGTGACTGGTGTGAGAACTAAAAACAATTATTAATATTTACTTTAAAAGAGAGTAATTCAAGGGACCACGCCGTATAACATGGAACGGGTTTCCTCCCAAGAACACTAGTGCACATAGCAAGACAGCGTGATGCTTTTTGGAAAAGTGAAGCTATTATAAGACCCAGGTCCCATCACACAATGCAACGCAAGCCGGAGGATAGGGTTTTCCCTTATAATAGCCAAACATGCTTGGTACGTTTAAAACAAATCATTTGATACTATTATAGGTGTATAATTTCAAAACAATTTCAATCATAAATATTAATCATAGATGGCATGGGTACCATATATCATGTCGCCATACTAGGCTCTACAAATAAAACCGAAATATCTCATATTGGAAATTGGATTTCCGTCATGAGTCGAGGCAAGGGGCAAGCTCCTCTCCGCTTCGAGACACTCTAGCAAATGCCTCAGGACTACACACTCTGGGCAACCCTTGGATCGTCAGGGCCGGTCCTCTCTTACGTTTGAGGATTGGCAATTCCTGAACACACGTTTCCCTATCCTAACAGACCTATATCCGAGGAGCCTCGCATTCCAACAACCACATAGGTAAAAATAATATAAATGTTAGCCAGTTTAAGCACTGACACCACCCATAGCTAGAACGAAACGTCGTGCTCTCCCTCCAGTCACTATCCCGTTTTTGACTCATATCGAGGTGTGAGGCCTGCGAATCCACGCTATACACAAAGCCATGCCACGTAGGCCATGCTTTGATCATCAACCACAAGACTTTGCTTTTCAACAGAAGCCTTGATCATTTTCCACTTAGGCATGCCACACAGGCAATTCACTCCATGCGATTGATGTCCATCGATATACAACCTCTGAGCTCGTACGTCTCAGAGAAGGGAGTTAAGCAAGAGAATAAATTCTCCGCCGCCAAATAGATGTATTTTTAATAGAGATCAATGAGCACAGAATAAAATCCAATGTCAGACACACAGTCCATTTACAAGTTTGTTCTAGGTCTGAACGAAACCAGAGGCACTTTCCTCGCATATCCATCGATCTCCAAGTACATCTGGACGATCACCAACTGATTCCCTCATCTTGGGTGTACAGTCCAATCAAGATCATCAGTAATCACCCAAACGATGTGAAGACTTTCGGTCTTCAACCACCGTCTTCCTCTTTGACATATCGTCGAATCGGTTATTCAGAATGGGTATAAACCCGGCCTTTTTGAATAACCCGCGTATATAGTAAACAAATGTTACACAAACACAACACACGCTTCATTCCAATTCATCAGTCACTAACCGTAAATTAGCAAGAGAACAATTCCCCAAATATTAACCCCAAAGGCCGAAACCAACATCAGATTAATACCCAGGAAGCCATTAAACTTAACTAATCCCCAGTTAGTTCCTAAATTTCACATTCTTAGGAAAAGGTTCCCATTAATTTTATCAAAGATAAATTCTTCTAAATTTATTCTTTAATCTTCCTTTGGATATTGTTTCAAACCATGTTAAGGTTTTCCAAATTAGTCGGGATTAGCGAACCACACCGAAGTAATTATTTATTTTATTTCCCAATCCCAACCTATTCATCCCATGAAGCAAAACGGTAATACTCCATATCTAACACCACGGTGTTATCGGTAAAATTAATTACCATTTCATGTTCAAATCTAATTAAAGATTTAACTATCTCTTTGGAGCAAAACTGGTGGTACTCCATTCTCGACCATTTTCCAAATTTGATACTTTAAATTATCAATTCACATTTCAATCTAATTACAGATTCATTAAAACTCCTTTTACTGGGTTAAAGAACTAATGTCATTTAAAACACAGTTCACGATAAACCCAAATCCCATTTGATATTAAATACAAGGCTCTGAATAGAAAATATATCGGCTTATATTCAATATCAAATTCTGAAACCCACAAATATCACTTTGGAAATAACGATATAAAATATATCCTCCAAATTTCCTCCAAAATATCTGTATAATCACGGAATCTAATATCGAAATATTCCAAAAATAATTTCGATTCAAATCCATTCCAATTCATATATTGGAAATTCTGGTTATTTAAAACCCATTTCAAATCCAATTTCTTTATTTAAAAATAAATAAATTATTATTCTAGTTACTAACTAGTTCATTTGGATAAAAATCTATTTTTATCTTTTCAAATATGGGATTTTTCAGCCCAGTTCTTTCCAAATCATTTCTTACGATTTTACACTAATTATTAATATTTTTAATAATTTTATCAAGGCCCGTACAGTTGATTTCCAATAACGGCCATCGAACTGCACTTACAGCGACCTTTTCTGAAATTGATTTGGACATATCTCCAAATCCAACCGTCAGATTTCAAATCTCTTGTATTCGTTATAAATCTCTTTTTGATACGAACCCAATGGTTTCGGTTTTAGGAGAAATCTCCCGTAATGTCCGTTCGAAGTCGTTGGTCGAAATTCACGAACTACCGCGGCACGACGCGTTCTAGGCCATTATATATATATATATATATATATATATATTATATTTCGTCGATTCCCTTTTAAAACGAATTTTATAAATCGTTTCAAATTTGTTTCAAAAACAATTTCAACCTTCATTTCAAATTCAAATCAAAATTGAATTTTCCATTATAAACTCTTTTTACATTCATTTCTATTTGATTTCAATTCCAATCGATTTCAATCCAACTTCAGTTCGTTTTCAATTCGATTCGAATTCATTTTATATTCAATTCAAATTCATTTTATATTCAATTCAATTCGAATTCATTTTATATTCAATTCAATTCGAATTCATTTTATATTCAATTCAAATCGAATTCATTTTATATTCAATTCATATCGAATTCATTTTATATTCAATTCAATTCGAATTCATTTTATATTCAATTCGAATTCATTTTATATTCTATTCAAATCGAATTCATTTTATATTCTATTCAAATCGAATTCATTTTATATTCAATTCAATTCGAATTCATTTTATATTCAATTCAAATCGAATTCATTTTATATTCAATTCAAATCGAATTCAATTTATATTCAATTCAGTTCGAATTCACTTTATATTCAATTCAAATCGAATTCATTTTATACTCAATTCAAATCGAATTCATTTTCTAAATATTTGAATTTTAAATCTCTTTTCAATATTCATTATAAAAACGAATATAGTCGATATAAATATCGTTCGCGTCAAAATAGCGCATCTCCAATCAACAGGGCTTTATATTTTTCAATAACTTCGTTATTCTATTCAACAAATGAATGTTTATTCTATTCAACACATGAATCTATATTTCTTTCAACACGTGACTAATCTCAACAAATGAGTACTGTCCACACGTGACTATTTTTGTTATTTAATATATTTTATAAAATTATGATTTCTATTGTTTAATTTTTAATCAAACTCTAACCGTAAATTAGTAAGAGAATGATTCCCTAAGCATTAACCCCGAAGGCCGAAACCAACATCAGATCAATAGCCAGGAGACCACTCATCTTATCTATTTTCCAGTTAGTTTCTAATTTTATGTATGATAAAGATGTAAATTTTATTGTTAAAATATTTCGTTCAACACATGAATCTATATTCCTTTCAACATATGAATATATATTTCTTTCAACACATGAATAATCTCAACAAATGAGTACTGTTAACACGTGAATCTTTATTTTATAATATTCTTTATTTTCCCAATTGGAATGAGACCCAATCAATTACCATACAATGTTAATTATATGGATTCCATACAACATATGTATATAACAGCAAGGATAAATAATCAACCATCATCCAAAGTGCATCACACAACTGCATAAGCATTAAATATAAATAATTAATGCTTACATAGTTCGTCGACCAATCGATCGAAATACAATTAAATAATTGGGATTAGTGTATGCCAAATATCCTCCCAACACCAGTGTGGGATTTCAATCCACAAACACTGAATATTATTTGTGCAGTTGGGCGACGTGTAAAATTTATCGTCTCAATCAATGTCCTTCAAATAGTTGTTCATAAACGAACCGTCCGGTTTGTAAATGAATATTTATCTATTCACATTCACGTTAAAAATTATAATTTTAACTATAATTAATTTATTTCAACACATTTTACATCAACATCACAAACAAACTTCACAACACATCAAACAAGCATACAAGCCGTCCATGTTCTATGGACGACGGGTGTCGGGTGCTACTAAACACCGTCTGCATCCTAGTATATATTATTAACTAGAAAAAGAAAATTTAAAGTGAGAAGTTCTCACCGACTAGCTAAACCAAACTCCACGACTCTTCTTATGTAGAAAATCTTCGTCGTGCTGCCTTTTGTCAATTTCGTTGCTCGTAGCCACTACAAACATAAAAATCACATTTTTATATTGTTGCTATGTATATGTGTAACGACCCGGGTTTTCCAGTTATTTGAATTCAAATATTTAAATTGGTTTAAATATTTATTTGGAAATATGAATAGATTTAATCTTGAATTCATTTATAAAACGAAGAATAAACGGTTATATTTATATTTAATATAAAACGAACTCGAAAATGCGCGGTAGTTCGTAAAATTTAATTTCAACTTCAATTGATTATACCGAATCCATGTTAAGTCGGATTTCGTCGAAACAAGAAGCGTCTGAATCTAATTGATAATAATTTTCTAGTGAAGCAGAAAAATCGAGATTTTATCATGTATATTGTGTGATATGGCCAAATCAAAATTTAAAATAGTCGCTGTAGAATCGTTTATCGACCATAATGGTTTATTTGATATAACTAGATATCGGTTTCGAATTTAGACAATATTCTTTTGAGACGTAGTTATAATTTAATTTTTAGAATTTTACTGTAATTTTTAAATAATTAAATAAGCAACTTTTTATTTGGAGTATTTTGCACCCTGTGCCAGCATTTTTGGGGTTTCACAATATAAGTTAAACTACCGATATTATTATATTTTTGGGATCGTGGCACATTGCTTATCTCAAGGACATGTTTATTTCGGTCTGTACCCCTCGTATATGGATAAAATTGAACATAGCAGGTACGTAGCTTTAAAAAAAAAAAAAAAAGAGAAACTCAGACAAATAAGTAAATAAATATGCGCCACCCTAAGCTTGTACGTAACCCAGACACTATAGTTCAAAAATATATATACAAATAAAAATAAAAACAAAACCGTACATGTTATTGCATTGGAAACACCAACCGTGCCGACCAAGTTTACAAACTTCTAACCTATTCAATCAAATTAAATGCAGCAAAGCCTAGTCGCAGACCAAAATTATAATATATAATATAATGTCGTGGCCACCAAGTAAAATTCTATTATAAATAGCATACATCGGTTCCCTCTTTTCTCCCAACAAACAGAAACCCAAACAAAAAGGAGAGTCTGACTTCAAAACTAAGCATGAGAGTTTTTCGTGCATGGAGAGGTCATGATCTATCCACGGTGAAGCTTTGCTGGAGTGTTTAGGCGGAAAGAAGTATGGAGTCGGAGGGGGTGAGGCTGTGCATGGCACGGTATCTGTGAGGGTCGAGTAGTGTTGTTTGTGGATGGAATGTTGTGGTAAACGTGAGTAGGGACTGTTTAGAGAAGTATGGGGTACAAACATGGTGCATTCAAAGGGCTGTCATCATGGTACAGGTGCATGTGCGTTACTATTTGGAAGTGGATATAGGAGTGGTCACCGTATATTATGTTGTGGAAGTATGTATGGATGTGGCGTGCTCATTGGGTGGGGGAGATAGCATGGGGACGTGGCCTGGTAGATGATGAATGGAGGAGCTTTGGCCTTTTAAAAAAAAAAAAAGGGGAAAGCACGCATGTTATGGAGGGAAGAATGGGAGGATGCTGAACGTGGTACTTTGGGGGTGTTTGCTGTCAAACGCAGCAGATGGGAAGAGAAGGAAAAAAAAAAAAAAAGGAACTGAACGAAAAAAAAAAAAAAAAAAAGAGAAAGGGATAAATCGAAAAGAAGGACTAAAGGATGGGAAGGATCCTTGAAGAACAGCAGGTTGGTGGGAAGAAGTATATGGGAGGAGAAGACATAATGGCGGTTTGTTTTTTTCAAGTGGTGTGGGCCGGTTGCTGTGGGTTTTGGACTCACGCTATACAACAAAAAAGAAAAAAAAAAGGGACAACGTACGTCAGTAGCAGGAAACCGGAGTGGGGGTTTAAAATGTGAGGACGTGGGTTTGAATGTTTCAACAGGAAGGAAGAAATCATCCCTATTGCTTAAGATGATGCGAATGGTTTTAGACCGAACGGTGAGCCCAATCAATTATTAAATTTAAGCTTAAATTTATATTAAATAATATATAAATTTATATAAATTTTATTTCATGCGTATAGTCTCAGGGTTCAATGGAACTGAAAACGATAGGACCGTATCGACGAACGAGATTTTACGGAGCCGTTTTGGTCAAAAATTGAACGCAGCTGGAAGCGTGTAAAAATAAACTGTTTGACGCCAAATGGAAACCAAGGTGAGTTAAACTCACTCAGTTCCCCTACTTATTATTTTTATAAGTTGGGTTTATTCATTTGTATGCCATGTTTGTTAATTGTTGGTTGATTTCATTATTGAGATGCTGCTAAACATGGTTATATCGTCTATTTAAATTAAACCATTTTTAATTTAAATGAAGTGACATCGTTATTTTTAACGATGGTCTCCAAACAAGGTAACTTACCTTGTTGGTTACGTTTATAATATAAACATATTCGATTGAATTGTATGCTTGAACTGATGTTAGTGGTTGACCGTTATCAGTTAAATTTATCATCATCATCATGTGAACTGTTGAACCTATATGATTAGATTATTGAATTGGTTGTTGACTGTTAAACCCAAATTCAACATTTGTTTGGTTATTAACCAATGTGTGATATTGGATGAGGAATGTATAGCAGATGGCCAAATATATAAACTGTTTTATAAAGACAGATCTACCTTTAGGTAAATCGATGGAAATGAAGTTATGAAATATAATTTATAACTGAATATAGATTTTAAATATATTATTTTAATTGAGTTTATAGAAAAGGGAAATTAAACCAACCACATATGGTTGTTTTGATCATTTTTTTATATCAAAATAGGCCGTGTGCGAAGCACGTGCTTCATCGTGATTATGATCTAGGAAACTAGTTCTCGTGTTTGATAAGCAAGTGGACAAGAGTTAACGTAACGATTTATTATTTTTATAAACAATAAAAATGGGATTTTGTTGAAATGATTATTATTTAAGTGAAAATCAAGTGGAATCATTTAAAATAAGCGGAAAGATGGATTAAAGACTTGATTAACAAAGTTAATCATGTTAGAATTGACTAAGCCAGCTGTTTTGACTAAAATGGAATTTTTAAATTTATTTATTTAGTGGAAATGTCAAATGGTTAAGTAAAACATTTTTAAATGTTGATATTGTTAAATAATGATCAAAGTGGTATCTTGAGATTAAAAAGGTATAAATGAATGGTTATGTAGTTTTAAACCATTGGTTATAATAAAGTGATGTTTCTAAGCAACCTTATTAACTAATAATAAGTTAAGTTTAATTCAAAGTTTTTAATAAATTACTTAATGGGGTTTTATTTTGAATGGATTTATAAAACCCAAGCTTTATTGAATATTATTGGGAAGTGTATTAGAAATGATATATGAATGGGAACGAAATGGAAACGAAATTGGAAATCCAAGTTTGAATTAAAAGGGTTAGGCGAATTGAGTTAAAATGGTGTAATACAAATTCGCCATATTGAATGAGAGATGGAGTTTTATCAAGATATAACTAAAAATGGAATGTATTTTGATAATGGAATGAGTGTGGGTTTTTGGTATTACATCTGATATCATCTTAAGATAAGAACGTTATTGATCAAGGTCTGAGAGGTAATTAAATACCCCAACTTGAACGACTTCGGGATTATCGGAGGATGGTATTAGTTGTGATGGTAAATATGTTAGCGTAATTCATTTTGAAAATAATAGTGTAACATTATTTGGGAATATATAAATGGGGTTCCAAATAAAAGGGAAAAAAAAGGGGACTTTGAGATATGAAATTTTATTTCCATTGTTGAAATATAACGATATTTTCAAAGAAGAGAAATGAGATTTGAAATGGGTTATCCTGAAAAGGGAAGTGGCGATTATAGTTTCAAATAACGAAACATAAGAGATATCGTAATGGTTATTCAAAAATGATAAGTTAAAGGTTTTCCCAAGTATATGAGAGAATAAGTAACACTATAGAAGTGTGTTGAAATGATAGAAAAGGGAAAACTGGACATGTCTTAAGATATTTTCCTATGTATATAATGAAATGATTTGAGAATAATTACATATTAAAATGATTTGAGAACGTTGTGGATTAAAACTGATTTATTATTTTTAAAGGCCAAGTGATGCTGTATAAACCCATGGATTTATTTATATGTTTGTTTATTTTGATAGTTAAATAACCGACTATCAAAATCATACCCAATGCATTGTTGGTATGGAAAGACCGGGATCGAATTTATATTCGAAAACCATTCCAACCAATGAATACGAAACGTGGAAGATACTGGTTGAGAGGGAGCAAGTGAAGACCGTAAATCTTCATGAATGGAAGGACTATTGTTGGGTTTCTCTAGCTGATCCCTAGAGATATTTTGACAATGATTCTGTCAAGAGTGAAATCTACGGATTGCAAGGACTGCTCGCTACTGATCTATAGGGTGATTCCTAGGATGCGGTAGGAGGGTGCCTTCGGTTCATCCTGTTCCTGGATGACGTGTATGGATGATCTGAACAGAGGCCAGATGTGTCAAAAGTCGATTATAACCTCAAGCCTCATCAACCAGGAAATGACAAAAATCGGGCAGGCAGCATGGCTATGTGGGTCGCGCCCATTAGGGTGTATAATCACCTATCTAGAGAAAATCCTTTTGCTTCTTTAATCTATCGATGCTGTCCCGTTTCGGGAGAGACGGTGGGTCGCACCCAACCGTTGGTGATATACATTCGATACACTCAAGCGAAATGAGTGGTCGGTCATGTGTGGGCCGGGTTGCAAGAAGTTCTTGTTGAACCCAGTGTATTCGCCTCTAGAGATACACTATCGGCAGGTGGTCCCATACCTTGTCATAGTCGGAAACCAGTCTCCAATAAGCGCCTGCGGTTTTGTTTGTATATTATATACGTGGAGCGTGAGATGCAAGCGTTCCACTAGATTGATATTTACTTGTATTTAGACACTATTATAATATCAGAAAAGATATTGATTTCAAAACTGTTTTGGGTTATCGTAAGGTAAAAACCGTCCGTATTTATGTGTGGATTTGGTCTTACGATTATCTTTTTCTTTCGAAAGGATTTTAACTTGAAAAATCAAGTTGTGTGATACTCTTAATACTGTGCGAGTTTTACTCACTCTGGTTCACCAGACTGACCCGGTGTTTTGTAAATGCTCGGGTTAGACCGGGGTGTACAGGTTCAGGTTACTAGATGCTGTGAAGTTCAAAGACGAGCTGAAGGTGTTCAGACGTATGATACTATCTAGTATGATTCCGCTGTATGATGTACGTGAGGACAGATTATTATAACTGCCCAAGTGTATTGATGTACTCTGATGATTGTAAGTTTTTATTTCAAAGCTCTCTATAAAGTTATTTATAAATTATATTTTGTTCCGCTGCGATATGAGACTCTGTGTTGTGATGATTCTTCTCATTCTTCTATTCTAACTTTCTTCCTTTCTTATCTCACCCTCTAACTTCTTTCTTATAGCCTTCTGGGATTTTTGATACTTGAGTTCTGGACAAGAGATGTGAAAATGTAAGGATTCAAGTGTCGAATTTCCCGGGTCGCTACAGTTGGTATCAGAGCAATGGTTTAGGAATAACCTTGGCTCTGTGGTGTAACTCGATAGAGATAGGGTTAGTAATACCCTAGATTGAGTTGAAGTGTATGTATTTGAGAGCACGTATTTGTAGATTTTATATAAAAATGTTTTGTATTGCGTTGTTTTGATCAGTTCAACTTGAATTGGCAATTGATGCAGTACTATTTTGTAAAAAGGGTAAGTAAAATAATTTTTCCCAAATTATATTTTTCGTATATAAAAGGAAATGATTTTTCTCAATTATTGAGATATTGGTTGATGATTTACTTGAATTTAATTCAAATTGGATTGTAAAATTTGAATGGTTTAATTTAACCAAAATGGGGATTAAACCTTGATTTTGAATTTGAAAAGGTTCAATATAACCAGTAGAATTTGTAAATAAGAATTTAAACAAGAAATCAGATAAATCAGAATTTAACTTAAGTTAAATATGGATGATTTGCTTGCATTGATTGTTGCTTGTTTGTTTACTGAATTGGTTGAATGTAAAATTCAACAAATGGAATAAACTGGAAACTAAGAGAAATAACTCCAGTATAATGGATTCGAACAAAATCAAATATGAGACTGAAATAATTTAACTATGTACCTGTTATCAGCATTGGAAAGAGAGTTAAATACAGGTTGGAAGAAAACTAAGAGCTGTTAGTTGGGCTGCTTCGTGATTGGAGTTTGGTTGCCCGACAAATAGGTAAACCTTAATTATTGATTTGGGCATCTGATTTTATACCCCTGAGTGGGTTAGCCATTTGGCTTTGTTTCTTTTAATCGACATGTGAGGCCCGGAGTGGCGAGTTGCAGTTGTTTGAATCGAACAGTACAGAAGAGGTGCTGACGAATTTTTCGGAAAATTCTAAACTTAGAAATTATTTTGATAATGTTTTAATGCTAATTATTTTGAAAATAATTGAGTTTGAATCATTCTTCTTTACTTAGCAATTTCGAGGACGAAATTTATTTAAGGGGGAAAGAATGTAACGACCCGGGTTTTCCAGTTATTTGAATTCAAATATTTAAATTGGTTTAAATATTTATTTGGAAATATGAATAGATTTAATATTGAATTCATTTATAAAACGAAGAATAAACGGTTATATTTATATTTAATATAAAACGAACTCGAAAATGCGCGGTAGTTCGTAAAATTTAATTTCAACTTCAATTGATTATACCGAATCCATGTTAAGTCGGATTTCGTCGAAACAAGAAGCGTCTGAATCTAATTGATAATAATTTTCTAGTGAAGCAGAAAAATCGAGATTTTATCATGTATATTGTGTGATATGGCCAAATCAAAATTTAAAATAGTCGCTGTAGAATCGTTTATCGACCATAATGGTTTATTTGATATAACTAGATATCGGTTTCGAATTTAGACAATATTCTTTTGAGACGTAGTTATAATTTAATTTTTAGAATTTTACTGTAATTTTTAAATAATTAAATAAGCAACTTTTTATTTGGAGTATTTTGCACCCTGTGCCAGCATTTTTGGGGTTTCACAATATAAGTTAAACTACCGATATTATTATATTTTTGGGATCGTGGCACATTGCTTATCTCAAGGACATGTTTATTTCGGTCTGTACCCCTCGTATATGGATAAAATTGAACATAGCAGGTACGTAGCTTTAAAAAAAAAAAAAAAGAGAAACTCAGACAAATAAGTAAATAAATATGCGCCACCCTAAGCTTGTACGTAACCCAGACACTATAGTTCAAAAATATATATACAAATAAAAATAAAAACAAAACCGTACATGTTATTGCATTGGAAACACCAACCGTGCCGACCAAGTTTACAAACTTCTAACCTATTCAATCAAATTAAATGCAGCAAAGCCTAGTCGCAGACCAAAATTATAATATATAATATAATGTCGTGGCCACCAAGTAAAATTCTATTATAAATAGCATACATCGGTTCCCTCTTTTCTCCCAACAAACAGAAACCCAAACAAAAAGGAGAGTCTGACTTCAAAACTAAGCATGAGAGTTTTTCGTGCATGGAGAGGTCATGATCTATCCACGGTGAAGCTTTGCTGGAGTGTTTAGGCGGAAAGAAGTATGGAGTCGGAGGGGGTGAGGCTGTGCATGGCACGGTATCTGTGAGGGTCGAGTAGTGTTGTTTGTGGATGGAATGTTGTGGTAAACGTGAGTAGGGACTGTTTAGAGAAGTATGGGGTACAAACATGGTGCATTCAAAGGGCTGTCATCATGGTACAGGTGCATGTGCGTTACTATTTGGAAGTGGATATAGGAGTGGTCACCGTATATTATGTTGTGGAAGTATGTATGGATGTGGCGTGCTCATTGGGTGGGGGAGATAGCATGGGGACGTGGCCTGGTAGATGATGAATGGAGGAGCTTTGGCCTTTTAAAAAAAAAAAAGGGGAAAGCACGCATGTTATGGAGGGAAGAATGGGAGGATGCTGAACGTGGTACTTTGGGGGTGTTTGCTGTCAAACGCAGCAGATGGGAAGAGAAGGAAAAAAAAAGAAAAAGGAACTGAACGAAAAAAAAAAAAAAAAAAAAAGAGAAAGGGATAAATCGAAAAGAAGGACTAAAGGATGGGAAGGATCCTTGAAGAACAGCAGGTTGGTGGGAAGAAGTATATGGGAGGAGAAGACATAATGGCGGTTTGTTTTTTTCAAGTGGTGTGGGCCGGTTGCTGTGGGTTTTGGACTCACGCTATACAACAAAAAAGAAAAAAAAAAGGGACAACGTACGTCAGTAGCAGGAAACCGGAGTGGGGGTTTAAAATGTGAGGACGTGGGTTTGAATGTTTCAACAGGAAGGAAGAAATCATCCCTATTGCTTAAGATGATGCGAATGGTTTTAGACCGAACGGTGAGCCCAATCAATTATTAAATTTAAGCTTAAATTTATATTAAATAATATATAAATTTATATAAATTTTATTTCATGCGTATAGTCTCAGGGTTCAATGGAACTGAAAACGATAGGACCGTATCGACGAACGAGATTTTACGGAGCCGTTTTGGTCAAAAATTGAACGCAGCTGGAAGCGTGTAAAAATAAACTGTTTGACGCCAAATGGAAACCAAGGTGAGTTAAACTCACTCAGTTCCCCTACTTATTATTTTTATAAGTTGGGTTTATTCATTTGTATGCCATGTTTGTTAATTGTTGGTTGATTTCATTATTGAGATGCTGCTAAACATGGTTATATCGTCTATTTAAATTAAACCATTTTTAATTTAAATGAAGTGACATCGTTATTTTTAACGATGGTCTCCAAACAAGGTAACTTACCTTGTTGGTTACGTTTATAATATAAACATATTCGATTGAATTGTATGCTTGAACTGATGTTAGTGGTTGACCGTTATCAGTTAAATTTATCATCATCATCATGTGAACTGTTGAACCTATATGATTAGATTATTGAATTGGTTGTTGACTGTTAAACCCAAATTCAACATTTGTTTGGTTATTAACCAATGTGTGATATTGGATGAGGAATGTATAGCAGATGGCCAAATATATAAACTGTTTTATAAAGACAGATCTACCTTTAGGTAAATCGATGGAAATGAAGTTATGAAATATAATTTATAACTGAATATAGATTTTAAATATATTATTTTAATTGAGTTTATAGAAAAGGGAAATTAAACCAACCACATATGGTTGTTTTGATCATTTTTTTATATCAAAATAGGCCGTGTGCGAAGCACGTGCTTCATCGTGATTATGATCTAGGAAACTAGTTCTCGTGTTTGATAAGCAAGTGGACAAGAGTTAACGTAACGATTTATTATTTTTATAAACAATAAAAATGGGATTTTGTTGAAATGATTATTATTTAAGTGAAAATCAAGTGGAATCATTTAAAATAAGCGGAAAGATGGATTAAAGACTTGATTAACAAAGTTAATCATGTTAGAATTGACTAAGCCAGCTGTTTTGACTAAAATGGAATTTTTAAATTTATTTATTTAGTGGAAATGTCAAATGGTTAAGTAAAACATTTTTAAATGTTGATATTGTTAAATAATGATCAAAGTGGTATCTTGAGATTAAAAAGGTATAAATGAATGGTTATGTAGTTTTAAACCATTGGTTATAATAAAGTGATGTTTCTAAGCAACCTTATTAACTAATAATAAGTTAAGTTTAATTCAAAGTTTTTAATAAATTACTTAATGGGGTTTTATTTTGAATGGATTTATAAAACCCAAGCTTTATTGAATATTATTGGGAAGTGTATTAGAAATGATATATGAATGGGAACGAAATGGAAACGAAATTGGAAATCCAAGTTTGAATTAAAAGGGTTAGGCGAATTGAGTTAAAATGGTGTAATACAAATTCGCCATATTGAATGAGAGATGGAGTTTTATCAAGATATAACTAAAAATGGAATGTATTTTGATAATGGAATGAGTGTGGGTTTTTGGTATTACATCTGATATCATCTTAAGATAAGAACGTTATTGATCAAGGTCTGAGAGGTAATTAAATACCCCAACTTGAACGACTTCGGGATTATCGGAGGATGGTATTAGTTGTGATGGTAAATATGTTAGCGTAATTCATTTTGAAAATAATAGTGTAACATTATTTGGGAATATATAAATGGGGTTCCAAATAAAAGGAAAAAAAAAGGGGACTTTGAGATATGAAATTTTATTTCCATTGTTGAAATATAACGATATTTTCAAAGAAGAGAAATGAGATTTGAAATGGGTTATCCTGAAAAGGGAAGTGGCGATTATAGTTTCAAATAACGAAACATAAGAGATATCGTAATGGTTATTCAAAAATGATAAGTTAAAGGTTTTCCCAAGTATATGAGAGAATAAGTAACACTATAGAAGTGTGTTGAAATGATAGAAAAGGGAAAACTGGACATGTCTTAAGATATTTTCCTATGTATATAATGAAATGATTTGAGAATAATTACATATTAAAATGATTTGAGAACGTTGTGGATTAAAACTGATTTATTATTTTTAAAGGCCAAGTGATGCTGTATAAACCCATGGATTTATTTATATGTTTGTTTATTTTGATAGTTAAATAACCGACTATCAAAATCATACCCAATGCATTGTTGGTATGGAAAGACCGGGATCGAATTTATATTCGAAAACCATTCCAACCAATGAATACGAAACGTGGAAGATACTGGTTGAGAGGGAGCAAGTGAAGACCGTAAATCTTCATGAATGGAAGGACTATTGTTGGGTTTCTCTAGCTGATCCCTAGAGATATTTTGACAATGATTCTGTCAAGAGTGAAATCTACGGATTGCAAGGACTGCTCGCTACTGATCTATAGGGTGATTCCTAGGATGCGGTAGGAGGGTGCCTTCGGTTCATCCTGTTCCTGGATGACGTGTATGGATGATCTGAACAGAGGCCAGATGTGTCAAAAGTCGATTATAACCTCAAGCCTCATCAACCAGGAAATGACAAAAATCGGGCAGGCAGCATGGCTATGTGGGTCGCGCCCATTAGGGTGTATAATCACCTATCTAGAGAAAATCCTTTTGCTTCTTTAATCTATCGATGCTGTCCCGTTTCGGGAGAGACGGTGGGTCGCACCCAACCGTTGGTGATATACATTCGATACACTCAAGCGAAATGAGTGGTCGGTCATGTGTGGGCCGGGTTGCAAGAAGTTCTTGTTGAACCCAGTGTATTCGCCTCTAGAGATACACTATCGGCAGGTGGTCCCATACCTTGTCATAGTCGGAAACCAGTCTCCAATAAGCGCCTGCGGTTTTGTTTGTATATTATATACGTGGAGCGTGAGATGCAAGCGTTCCACTAGATTGATATTTACTTGTATTTAGACACTATTATAATATCAGAAAAGATATTGATTTCAAAACTGTTTTGGGTTATCGTAAGGTAAAAACCGTCCGTATTTATGTGTGGATTTGGTCTTACGATTATCTTTTTCTTTCGAAAGGATTTTAACTTGAAAAATCAAGTTGTGTGATACTCTTAATACTGTGCGAGTTTTACTCACTCTGGTTCACCAGACTGACCCGGTGTTTTGTAAATGCTCGGGTTAGACCGGGGTGTACAGGTTCAGGTTACTAGATGCTGTGAAGTTCAAAGACGAGCTGAAGGTGTTCAGACGTATGATACTATCTAGTATGATTCCGCTGTATGATGTACGTGAGGACAGATTATTATAACTGCCCAAGTGTATTGATGTACTCTGATGATTGTAAGTTTTTATTTCAAAGCTCTCTATAAAGTTATTTATAAATTATATTTTGTTCCGCTGCGATATGAGACTCTGTGTTGTGATGATTCTTCTCATTCTTCTATTCTAACTTTCTTCCTTTCTTATCTCACCCTCTAACTTCTTTCTTATAGCCTTCTGGGATTTTTGATACTTGAGTTCTGGACAAGAGATGTGAAAATGTAAGGATTCAAGTGTCGAATTTCCCGGGTCGCTACAATATGAAAATCACATTTTTACACCGCTACTATATAGATAAAAAATTTATTTTTATATCGCTACTATATAGATAAAAATCCTATTTTTATCACACTATTCTCTATATAAAAAATATATTTTTATATCGCTCTTCTTCCAATGAAGATTATATTTTTATAACGCTCCTTCCTATATAAATAAAGATCATATCTTCATATAAATAAAAATCATAATTTTTACTTTACTGCTATATAAATAAAAATATCGCCCTTTTCAAATTAAAAATCTCATCTTTCTACCTCTAAAAATCTTAACTTTCTTTATATAAAAATCTGAACTTTTCGGTTTGATTAACATATAAAAATCCGACCTTTTCTACTTGATTAACTATATAAAAATCAAATTTTTATTTTTCAAATAAAAATCTTATTTTGAAACAAAGAAAAATCTAATCTTTTCCTAATTTTATATATAAATAAAATATTGCTTTATATATAAATAAAATTTCAATGGCTTTAAAATGAATAAATAAAATCGGACCTAAAAGAAAATAAATAATAAATGGATAGAAGGGCTTACTGTTTTTTTTTCAGCGAGGGGGGGTGTCTTGGCGTCAACACTTTTGCAGGGGGTGCGGCTAGGCGGCGCTAGACTGTGGTGGTGGAAGGGGACAAAGCGGTGGTATGGGTTAAAAGGGGTACGGTTTTGGGGGGTGTTCGTGGGGAGGGGGGGGGGGGTTCGGAGGTGGCTACGAGAGGGGGGGGGGGAAGAGAGAACAGAGGAAGAGGAGGAGGGGGGCTCCGCCGCCTATGGAGGCGATGCGATGGGGGGCGGCGTCGACTAGGGCTTCCTCCCTTTTCCTTTTTTTTTTAAATGAACCGGGGGTGGGGGGGCTGAGGGTATAAGGGAGGGAGTTATATTTTTTTATCTTAATTATTTTAATTATTTAATTTCAGAAAGCAACTTTTTATTTCGAACTCAAAATCGAACCCACCGCCTGTCGTCTATAGCTAATTACCCCCATTTCGAACATAATGGGATTTGTATCGCAGGCTGATTCGATCGTTTCGATCAGTTTTCGTCAAAATCAAAATATAACTCTATATATTGAATTTGAACGCGCATTTCAATTTACCGGGGCCATGTATGAACTCTAAAAATTCCCGAAAATTATTTCCTAGCTTCGTATTGACGATACGGTCCTAACAAAACTAATTTCGTTGAATTCTGAGACCGTTTGAAAAATGACCATTTTCCAGTCGATTAAAATCAACTAAAACTGGTCAAACGCGTTTTCCTTTGCCACACTCACATATTGATTCGAAAAATTATGAATTTTGGAATCTAGCAATAACTTGACATCACGGATCCAACAAAAGTGGTTTCGTTGAAAACCGAGGTCGTTTGCAAAATTTCCATTTTTAAGGGCCAGAATTCCATAGCGACTATTCTGAATTTTCAACTGGACGTATCTTTTGATTTCCGCTATGAAATTTTGATTTTTCGGATTTGTTGGAATGATATTCTCAATTAGATTCTAATATTTTTGGCTTCACTAAAATCTGGTTTAATTTGCACCCGGTACATTCATTTGAAATTTGAAATCGAACTACCGCGCCATTTTCAATTCCTTTTATAATTTAAAATAAATATTTATATTCTAACGACGATCTATATAAATACATACGTTCTAATTCTATTCAAAATAAATTTCTTGTCGTTTTTATTTAAAATAATCATTTTAAATATTCAAAATTGTCAAAATAAATTTTTTAAATTGGCTCGCATTTCCGTGTTATTACAGTATACAACAACGTTATATACAACAATCTCCCCTTTGATGATGACAAACAAATAAAAAGATTTTGAATATAATACATGTGTTTGTTCGAGAATAGTGAAACTCCCCCTATTTGAATGCTCCCCCTACAACTGAACTCCTCCTATAACTGTGCATAAGTGAAATGAAAGAAAATTGAATGGATTTTCAAAATTAAAATATTCACTCATAAATCAAAATCTCAACCCATTCTCCCCCTTTTGTTATCATCAAAAGAATACAGAAATTAAAATATAGATGAAAAATGACTGAAAAATATAATTTCAACTTAAGAGGAAGAACGATTATCATATATATCAATTATTCAAACAAAAATCATAATAAACTAAGAACTGGTGGCATATTTCACATTGTAGAGAATGACGAATTTACGATGAATTTTATATAAAATGGAGAGAATTAAAAAAAATGAGTTCTAATTATTTTCCCAAAGAATTTTATAAAAAAAGGCACAAAAACAGTGATGGATTTTGGACTATAATTATAATTTCAACTTAAGTGACTAAATCAAATACTCTCAAATCCCAATAGTTATTAATCAACAAATCATAATACTTCATAAAACATTAACACGTTTCACAAATTAAAAAGATGGATTGGTAGATAGGTTTTTATACACCAAGGAGGATTTCATATAAAAATTTATTTATTTAATTTTCTTTTTCTTTTATTTTTTATTTAAGAGCACACTGACCATGCATAACTAGAGCTTGGATTTTTAAATGAGATCAGTTGCAGCTTAAATATAAGTAATCTCATAACCATGCATAACCAGAGCTTGGATTTTTAAATGAGGTTAGAGAAATACTTAAGAATATTATATTTTTATTATTTTGAGTTTCAAAATGAAAACTCCTCAGTATGTAAAACCAAGAATGAATGATAGAAATGCGGTAGGTACAAAAATGGTTTGTGAAATAAATTTCTAAATTAATCATATTATGAAATATGATCAACTGTGCCGAGATCATTGAAAATTATCAAATGTCACTAATTCTGAAAGAATAACAAAGTCCCATTTCTATCACAAATATTTCCACTGTTTATTCAAAAAGATTTTAAAACATATTAACTCTCCATATTTATATAAAATTATCATGATGGATGGTAGGAAGATGAAAGACAATGAAGATGGTCGTGAAATAATTGCCAATTCAAAGATATTATAATAAATGTTCAACCATCATGAAAAACCTAAATAAAAATCTCCTCTTGTTGTGAAATATACTGCAGTCATAATTCATCACAATTTCAAAATCTAATAATAATTTTGATGAATTATAAATAAAGTTCGTTTTGGTCATTGATTTCAATTTATGAATGAATAATCAATAAATAATTTCAAAATTGAAAAATAATTATAAGAGGAACTTAAAATGATTTATACAAGACAAAAATAGTGTATGGAATCTATACAAGATTGAAATTCAAAACGAAAAGATGAGCAAAAATATATGGCACTTCTGATATCAATTGATGCTTCTATTTACGATGATTTTAACATGACACTGGAGATGAATAAGGATATTACAGACAACAGAATTTTAATCACAAAGCCCAAACAGACAAGATTAACAAATTTGGCACATTTATCAGAACTACAGACAAGAACAAGCAGTTAATTGAAAAGCAGTATCAAAGCATCAAACTAATCATAAATAAGCAATTTTCACTATATTTTCAAAAACAATATCAGAGCAGCACAATATATCAGTTCAAAGCAGACAAGTCAAGATGATGGTCACAAAAGATATTCCATGATCCAAGATTATAAAATATAGTTTATTTTAAATCATTTGAAAGAATTGTGAAAATATCAAGATTCAATGAAACAATCACACCAGATTATATATTTAGATTTCAAATGTGTGTGAGATTTAAAAAACCAATAATTCCAAATGATTTTTAAACAAACATATATTCAAATCAAATAATCATGAAATAACAATGAGTTTTAAGACCAGATTTTTAAAGAAATTTTCATAAGTATCTCGGACAAATACAAGAGTAATTTCAGATCATTTACATCGGGCTTGAGAGGTATTCATGATAAAAAAATAGTTTATTTGAAATCACTTGAATCAATATCAAGTTTGAGATATAATGAATCAGTCACACAAGATTGATAATTTCATATTTAAGAGGTGTGTGATATTCAAAATATCAAGAATTTCAGATGATTTCAAACAAAACTAATTTCAACCATAATAATCATGAATAAAGATGAATTTTAGATGTATCACTAATTCAAGACAATTTAAAATATTCAAGCCAATCTGAAAATTTGTGAAATTATCACAACCGATAAATAACAGAGTGCTGTAATAAGTATAAATTTTCAAGTCTTTCCAAACTGAATTAGAAGAAACTCAAAATAGCAGAGGTGTGTGAAATTCCATTAAACTTTCAGATCTTCAAAATTTTAGAATTCAAATTAACAATGTTCAAGATATGACAAGAATACATCAACACTGTTATGAATTCAGAAATCAGAAATCAGAAAGATAAACTTCAAAACAATTGCAGATATTTACAAGATTAAATTCAAGATCTGGAAATAATTAAAAACATCAGAGTTCTATTCAACTAAAGCGAATTTCCAGAAAATATGAGTTTTGCAATTTGAAGTTAATGAAGGCCATAAAGAAAAAAAATATGACAGTGATAAATCAAATAATAAAAAAACTGAAGAAAAACAGAAGGGGTAGAGGAAGGAATAAACACAGAAAATAAAAAATAGAGAGAATATACAAAGGTGAGTTTAGAGATCATACCAGAGTCCAATGTAAAACAGAATCTCTAACTCAACAAACTTGGTTAAGGAACCGTGAATAATCTGATGATATAAAGTAGTTTGAATTCAGTTCTCTTTAGCAAAGCAATTCCTCAGCCTCCTTCGGTACCTAACAGTTGAGAGGATCGAGTGGTCTAACAAAATTAGTAAAACCACTCACAGTTGTATTCATTTGTTTTGGTACCCAGACTTGTTTATATAACAAACCATTTGAATCTACCATTGTACCCTTCGGGACCCAAATCTGTTTAAACTTAACAAAGCCTGTTTTATTTCCTTTTAAGATCCAAAAATGTTTAAATGGTTTATTATAATGCAAATTCTCATTTTTGTTGTGATTTAAAAAACCTTTTAGAATTTTCCAAGTTCAAATTTCAGAACAACCCTACTTGAAGCAATTTAAAGTATTTTTAAAATCAATCGAATTCAAATTTTCAAAAGCATTTGTTTTCCCAAAACCAAGCCACTTTTATTTCCTGAAAAGAGTTGATTTTTCAATAGCATATTTAAAGATTTTTCTCCGTTAGAAAATTTGATCAGAGTTGATTCAAGTTGTTGAATTTTAGAATTAAAGTCAGAATTCTCTTTCTTCAGATTTGAATAACAATTAATGCTTATCTTTCTCCTTTCAGTATCATTCTGTTTCAAAATCAAATTTTCGTTTTCAAGCAACTTGATTTTGGTCTTGGACTCAAGAATCTCAGATTCAAACTGAATTTGCTTTTCAAATTGTTGTTTTTCAAAAAATTTGAATCTTTCAATTTCGCTTTCAAGCTCTTTCAAAGCAGATTCATTTTTCAACAACTTATCTTTTTCAAAAATTTCAAAATTGGAATTTTCATATGTCTTGAAATTATCTAATTCCTTTTGCAAAAAATTATTTCTACGAGTTAGCTCATCCTCATTGTTTTTCAAAATCAAAATTTGGTTTTCAAGCTGTTCAAGATTTTCATTAAGATGAGAAAGGTTATTTTCCAAATTCAAACAATTTTTGCACATAGAATTAGAAAATTTTCTACTTTCAAATTTCAATTCCAAATCATTACTTTTGCATCGCAACTCAGAATTTTCATATTTCAACGTTTTATTTTTAGACTGGAGTTTATCAAAAGACTTAGTTAGATCAACACACATATAAAACAAATCTTCGTAAGAGAAATTTTCTATTTCACCATCTGTTGATTCTCCATCGTTTGATATATTTGTTTCTCCTTTCAAGCATAGATCTGAATCTGAGTTGATATTTCAAGATTCTGAGCAGCTGTTGTCAATTTCCCCATACTTCATATTAAAAGCTGTCCAAATTTCTTACCCAGTTAAACAATGAGAGATCAGACTGTATTGATCATCATCACGATGAGAATAAAGAATATGTGTAGCACGATCAACCATATCGTGCTCATTGATAACAACAGCCCAACAGTTAATATTAACTGATTTTAAATAAAATTCCATTTTGGATTTCCAGTTTAAAAAATTTGTTCCAGTGAAAATAGTTGGAGATGAACTAGACTGACTCTCTTTAGACAGACAACTAGGGTTACCCATGACTCTAGAGTTAAAAATGCCTGATCTGATAGCACTGGTTGGATCTAGAATAACCCTAGAGGGGAGGGGGTGGATAGGGTTTTTCATAGCTTTTCGCTGAATTAAAAATCTGAAAGGAAATAACACACAGAGATACCCAGCTTCGGCAAAATCCTGCCTACTGCTGCATTCCTCAGGTTCCTACTAGGTGATAGAACAGATCCCGCTTACAAGACCATGTAAACTTGCACTCCCTGCTCCTGTGCTCAAAACGCTAGACTGATCTAATCCCCTAGATCAGATTTCCCCTAGTTTCACAGACTCTAGTAAATTGCCAGTTAACACCCTATTTAGATTCCCTAGTATTTTACTGACACTAGAAACTATTTGTTCTGTTTACAAAGAAATATAAAAACAGTACAAGGAATTAAAATACAATAAAGAAAATCCCTAGAAACTAATTTAATTTCCCCTTGAAAGAACTTGGCTTAGCCAAGGGTAAGTAGGCCGACCATTTTATTTGCATTGCACCCTATCTCTTTACTCCCGTTCCCTTTGCTTCTAGAAAGAAAAATGGCGGAGGCGATGTGGAAATTTTCTAGGGTTTCTTGTTCGTTCCCAAATCAAGAACGATTGCTTGATGAAATCTCGTGTGGATTCAATCTCGAATTGCTTTCTTCTTCGATTGACTGCTATCTGATTTGGGGAAATTGCGGCGCTTGAAATCCAGATAGAAAATGTGAGTTTTCAGACTTTTCTCTCTTTGAATTTGTTTGTTGATTCGATGCTTGTTGCCTGTGATGTAACGGTGAAATTTATAGGGTAAAATAAAACCCTAGGCTCTCTGATTTCATGTATTATTCGATCTGAAATTTGACCAGTTTCCCTCTTTGATTTTTCTGATTAAACTTTTGTCCCTTTTGCGAAATTGTTGATTGCCTTACTTGAATGATTTGGTCTTGAATGAATTCTGAAATGTTACGTGATTGATGATATGAATCCAAACATGAAAAAAACCGGTCTTGATTAATTTTCAGAGATGTTCCCTTTCCAGTAAAAACAAGTGTTGCTTGCCAAAAATTATCATCTCTGTTTTCATTTAAAACTGGAAATATACTTGAATTGATTTGCCAATCTTGAAAACTGATTTCATTTACTTGGCAAAAATGAATTGTCTGAAATTTGAAACCGATTTAATTCTTGCCAATAATATCTCTCCCAACGCTAATTCTGAAAAAAAAAACTTTTCCAAAAAAAATTTGTCACATGAATGCACGAAAGATTTGCTTCTGAATATTGATTACTGCATTTGTGGAAAAATCGAATCAAATGATTCTTTTGCCATAAAATCTGGAAAGAATATTTCTGGTCCCTTGCATGATAAAAGTTGCCAATAAAAGTTCTTGGCAAATCTGTAAACTCAATTCTTGAAACTAATTAACGGTTTTTCTGTTGTGCTCATGCTCACTTAAACTTGAGTTTACCTGGTTTGTAGCTTCACCTGTTTTGATATGTTTGTGGCATGCATTTTTACACTAACTTGTTTGAGCTTCACCATGTTCATTGATGCTGAAACTGGCCTTGTACTTGATCCACCATTGTTTACATGTATTTGAATCATTCCTTGTTATCTTGCTTGTTCGTTGACATTAAAAGCTGCACTTGTTTTGCTCCTCTCTATTTGATGTAAATGTTGTATGAATCTGCCATGTTGTATTGTCCATTTGCTGATGTACATCACCTATACTTGCTGTGTCCATGCTTGTACATGTGTGTATATGATAACCTCAGCTAGTATATGACTCAGAACTGTTGTATCCGCCATTCATGCTTGCACTTTATATATGAACTTATATTTTCATGTTGTGCTTTGAGTATGCACATGAGCTCGACCATGCTTCACTGTTGTGTTCTCGCTTGATTGAATGTTGCACAATCATAAGTTGTGATCCATATGTGTTCTACTTTATGTTGCTTGCATGAGCATGCACTTGCTACTGATTTGATCATCTTTGAAAAAAAAACATGCATGTTTCACCCAGACATGTATACTGTGTTGTGTATGCCGCTTTACCAGAAAGTTTTTAATAGTCCAAACTTGACTATTCTGGTCCATGTCTCAACCATATATATGTTTGAGAAGATGTGTTATGATCATCACTTGTACCATGTCTTTAAGTGTGTATATCATTTCATGTTATACTTGAAATGCTGTTGTGCTGATCTTGAGTGTGTGTGTTCACTATGAACTTGCTGCCAATGTATATATACTTGATCACTTGTGATTTTAACCTGAATGTACCCATGCACCAATGCTAACATGTATACATGCACTTGGCTTTGAGTTGTGCACGACCAACTTGATTATGTGTTGACTATGTTTTCATGTGCACTGAGTCAAGAAGGTCCACGTGGCTACTCCTCAGTTGCTTGCTGATTGGCGAGGCAGTGCACACGTGTATTTTTATACACGTGTGTATATGCAGTCGATCAGAAAATTTCCTGTCCGTGTACATTTACAAAGTGTCTGCCTAGACACAAATGAATCAGATCAAGTAATGAAAAATGATGGGAAGCACACCAGAAAACCGAGGCAAATAAAATTTTAAAACTAAAATAATATTTGCTAGTGTATGAAATTATTTCTGTTCCATATACTGTGTGTGTTTCTGTATATGACAGGTATGAAGATGATGACTGGACTGATAGTGAAGATGCCGTGAAGACAGAAGATTGAAGATAATGAATGAATCAGTGTCAGTAAATGTGTCTGTATGTGAAAGTGAAAATGTAGGTATATATGGCAGAGTGACTGTATGAGTGTTGTAGTGATTCTGTAGTAAAGGAGCTGTGTATATGAAAAAGAGTGTACTCTGTATATGTAATAAACAAGTTTGATTGAAATAAAATATTATTTTATTGTTGTCAAACAGACTTATCTATTTTATTCTGTTTATTTACAAGTACAATATTCAGTGAATGTTTAAATAGTGGAGTCATATAATTTGTACTGTTTGAATGTTGAAATATAATATTTATATTTAAATAAAATACTTTGTGAATATATGAATGTCTGTACAGTCGTATTCTATTTAAATATAAATATTATATTCCTGTCTTTGATGTATATATAGAACAATACAGTAACAAACACATTTCAAATAATAAATATTTGTTTGTTATCATCAAACAAAAACCATATAATTGGGTATACAACAACGTTATATACAACAACTTGTGGTGGTAGGAGCAAATGGGGCAGCTACGAGAGCAGCTAGGGGTACAAAATCGAACAAGGAGGATAGTGGGTACAACTAGAGAAGATAGGATCCGGCGGCACCTATGACAGCAGCTACGAGTACACGAAACTACCATCATTATTATTATTACTATGTTTAGTAAGAGGGATCAACTTTCAGTGTTGAACTAGCATTGGTGCGGTGTAGGAATTATCTTATAGTGATTAGAAGCGCAATCGATGCTATACCTTGTTCACCTTGTCATGTCTGCTTATGTTACAGTCATCTCTTATATCCAGTTTATGCTTTTATCCTGTTACTTTACTGATTATATTGTTAAAGTCACTAGACTCGCCAAACATATGTCTGACCCTTTTTTGTTTCGCGTCTTTTCTTCCCTTCCCTCCCCCCCAGGTGCTCAGGGTGGGATTAGTGGAGCTTGACTCGGATTTCTTTCTTCTTGATGTGCTTGGAAGTGTTGAAAGTAATGCTCAAGTTTATTTCTTTTTCATTATGGCTATTTGGAGTAGGATTATGGTTTAATTTTTATGTACTCTGATAATAATTTTGTACAAGATGGATATTTTTGTACTTGATTCTAGTATGTGGTTTTGATGTTGTAACCAAACATGTTTTGCTTTTCCGCTGCAATGAATAAATTTTGAATTTCTTTAAGTACCATTTTATATATCTGTCTTGTGATATTCTGTTCTATACTCTTATAATACTTTATGGAAGTCAATACATTCCCTTGGTGAGTGACATTAATGGACGTGAGGTGTTACAAAAGAGGTTACTCACCACAGCTGCATCATCATTTATTTGATTAGCTTCATTGTTATTAAACTGTTCTTTAGATTTATTATCCTCAGCAGAGCTATTTCCACTTTTATTACCATCCTCAACATTGTTCCCTTTACATTGTCCTCAAAAGTATTCATTCTAGCACTATCATCAACATTATTTCCACTGTTATCACCCTCATTTCCATCTTCTGGTAGCAAACCAAATTGATTCTCATTTGAATGTCCAGCTTGAGCACCTAAGTCACTTTGCAGAACATAGAATCTCATGGAGGAATGACCAAAATATAATTATCACATAAACATTTCAAGAAGCTGTTAAATAATATACACTGATTTCAGTTACTATAATATCATAGTTCTACACTTAACAGAACATATCAATAATGCACTAGAAATAAGATTATAGCATATACGATCTTCAAACTCCATTTTTTCTCCAAGTAACTAATGTCTTCATAACAGAAATAGCTCAGGCAGAATCGAGCGTAATGAAAAAACAAAGCTTTCAAGTCGGTACTATGTATTCTTATGTGAGTCGATTCAAATCACGAAATAAAGCTACAATAATATCAAGGTCAGCACAGGTGAAATCTAATTACTTGATTATTCGAATTAATGGTCCTTTCGAATATAATCTTTTCAAGTTAAATTCCATTTTATTTCAAATTCTTAAAATAATAATATATTTTCAATTTCATATCATATTTTTTTATTTGAGATTTAAACAAATTCTTTTAAAATATTGTTAATTCAAAATATTACGAACAATCATATCTAAAAATATGAAATCAAATTAGATTACTTTTCTCAGTAACTAGACCAATGAGTCATAGTCTTTCGAAATAAATAAATCGAAGTACATCCTCGATGGATTATATTTAGGTTCTAAATGAAACCCTTAAATCAAAACTCATTTCTCAATTATAGATTATATGCATCGATGATAACATATAAGGTTAATTATTACCCAAATTTACAATTTAAAAAATATTCAGAAGTTTTAACATCGTTTATCTTTCAGAATCGTTAAAAATTGTTCCAAATTTGTGACGACCCCAAAACCCCGTACGACGGTGTCAAGGGTAATCTTTGGAATATAACACATAAACAGATAAAAGCAGAACAGAAATGAATAAATACACTAAATAATGTACAATAGAATACACTGGATAAATGTAATCATCAGAGTTACACAGTATACAGGATCATACTTAGTACAAATACAATTCAGCTATACATAAATGTCTACGGCGGAAAACAAACATAATATGTACAATAGGAGCTGAACAGCATAAAAAGAGATAAATGATAAAATCCATCTTCAGCTCCAGCTATCCAGAAAGAGCCTGCTAAAACCTGAAGACAAGGCTGCTCATGTAGAAAGAGGGGCACCCGAGTTTGCAAGTGAAACAAACTACGAGTCAGTCATGGGACTGGTATGAGAAATCTACTTAACACATTTTATAATATGGCTAATCATAGGACCATGCCACTTTCACGGAACGGGTTTACTCCATTGGATTGCCAGTGCTTTAAAACAAGTAAATCTTTTAAACATCGCAATGCTTTTTATAAAAATGAAGCCGATATAAGACTCAAGTCCCATCACACAATGCAACGCAAACCGGAGGATAGAGTTTTATCTTATGTCGACCAAGATATGCTTAATACATGTAAAATAAAATCACTTAAAATGTAAACTTTATCGTTCAATTCTTAATCAGACTCCAACTGTAAATTAGTAAAAGAACGATTCCCTAAGTATTAACCCCGAAGGTCGAAACCAACATCAGATCAATACCCAAGAAACCACTCATCTTAGCTCGTTTCCAGTTAGTTTCTAATTTTATATACAATCATAAATATCAATCATAGATGGCATGGGTACCATATATCATGTCGCTATATATAGGTGTACAATCAAAACTGCACATGTCGTATTTGGAAATTGGATTTCCATCATGAACCAATGCAAAAGTTAGTCCTTACCGACTTCGAGACAATCCAGCCCAGTCTTCGGAACAACCGCAACTGCCCCTTGGATCGTCAGGGCCGGTCCACACGGAGTGGATTATAGTGCCTGAACAATGCGTTTCCCGCCCTTTGGGGCGTAAATGAGCCAACGAATGACTCCATCGGTCCCGGATCGACCGAAATATCCGAGGCGCCTCGCAACAGCAACAACCACACAGGTGAAAGTAATATATATGTCAGCCAGTTTAAGCACTGACACCACCTCTAGCTAGAAGGAAACGTATGCCCTCCCTGAGTTCCTTTCCTGTTTCTAGCTCGTACCGGTGTGTGAGGCTCGCGAATTCACGTTATACACAAAGCTATGCCACACAGGCCGTGCTTTGATCATCAACCACAAGACTTTGCTTTTCAACAGAAGCCTTGAGCACTGCATCTTAGCATGCCACACAGGCAATTCACACCATGCAACTGATGGCTATCAATCACACAGAATGAATTCCAATGTCAGACACACAGTCCATTTGCAAGTCCGTTCTGGGTCTGAACGAAACCGGAGGCACTATATACCTCGCATACCCATCGAACTCCACGTACGTCTGGACGATCACCACTCA
This sequence comes from Allium sativum, assembly GCA_030737875.1. Taxonomy (NCBI): domain Eukaryota; kingdom Viridiplantae; phylum Streptophyta; class Magnoliopsida; order Asparagales; family Amaryllidaceae; genus Allium; species Allium sativum. The sequence continues at coordinate 382,518,437 of CM060926.1, forward strand.
TTATCCATATTTCGGGATGCCTCCCAATCAGGACATCAGTTATCATCCAACGGAGGTAAAGATCTCCGGTCTTCAAGCACCGTCTTCATCATCGACTTCTTATCATCGATTCAGTTATTCAGAATAGGATAAACCTGGTCTTTCTGAGCAACTCGCGTATATAATTAACAAGTGCTACACAAACACAACATACGCCTTATTCTAATTCATTAGTCACTAACCGTAAATTAGTAAGAGAACGATTTCCCAAATATTAAACCCGAAGGCCGAAACCAACATCAGATCAAAACCCAGGAAACCACCCATCTTAGCTAACCTCCAGTTATTTTATAATTTCATATTCAACCATCAAATATTCAATAAACCAGGTAAATTTGGTTTATTTCCATTCCATATCGTTTATAATATTTTATAACGATTTATCGCTATTTTTATTTATTTAAAAATAGCCAATTTATTCAAACGACGCTTCAGGCCATAACGCGGCCGTGGCGCTGTTTTTCTTCAGATTTGATTTACACATATCTGAAAATATAACCGTTGGATCTTCACAAATTTTATATCATTAGAAATATCTTTTCAAAACGAATCCAACGGTTCCAGTTTTGGGAAAATCCGACAGTCGGATCTCCCGGTACACTCGTTTGAAGTTTCGATTTAAAAATACGAACTACAACGTCGTTATTCGATTTAATTTAATTATATTTATATATATAAAAATATAATCGATGCCAACACTGTTTTTCTTCAGATACGAATTAAACATTCCAGACAATCCAACCATTGGATCTTCAAAAAGTTGGTGTCGTTGGAAAGATATTTCCAAAGCGAACCCAACGGTTTCGGTTTCGGGAAAATTCGATGATCGGATCTCCCGCACTAATCGTTTGAAATCACGATTTCAAAACACGAACTACAGCTTCGTTATTCGATATATTTTAATTATATATATATACACAAATATAACCCATTCTTCGATTTCAAAACCATATTCTTTTCAAACATTAGATAAAAATGATATTTTTATCCAACAGACATTTATTTCAACACTTCACTATTTTTAACAATTCATGTATATAATAAAAATGTGATTTTTATGGTAAAACAATTTATTTCAAAACACGACTATTTTATATAGTTCATATAGATGATAAAAATATGATTTTTATTATAAAACAATTTATTTCAAAACTTGACTATTTTATATAGTTCATATAGATGATAAAAATATGATTTTTTATTATAAAACAATTTATTTCAAAACATGACTATTTTATATAGTTCATATAGATGATAAAAATATGATTTTTATTATAAAACAATTTATTTCAAAACACGGCTATTTTATATAGTTCATATAAATGATAAAAATATGATTTTTATTATAAAACAATTTATTTTAAAACACGACTATTTTATATAGTTCATATAGATGATAAAAATATGATTTTTATTATAAAACAATTTATTTCAAAACATGAATGTCGTTCAACACATGAATTTCTATTCAACACACGAATATAGTTTCAACACATGAAAATAATTCTAACACATGAATATTATTCAAAATTTTGGCAGCATAACGGTAGGATAGTTAAAACCGGGGCCGTCCCTAGTACGGCTCCTCGCTCTACCTTAAAGCCTCGCAGCTTTTGACAATGGGGATTTCATGCATCTAGTTCGCACACAAGCGGCATGTTTATTTTCTTTTCCACAAACTAATCCTATGTGGTTTTCAACCAAATAATTCTCAACCACAAACGGGTATTTTTCAACCATAATCAATCTATTTTAACCACAAACAATTCTAATCAACCATTCGATATCAACCAATTTTCACACCAATCACAACCAATAAATATCGTCCATGGTTTGTGGACGAGGGGCGTGTGTGTATATATATATATATATAAGTATATTTCACTTCTATTTCCACACATATATAATTTTTACAATGCATATATAACTTGTACATCGAACGTGCAACTTATACAACGCTTATACATGAGGTGTACAATGCTTATGTAACTCATACATCGACTATTTAATTTATACATCGTCATTTTCCATATCGTTTATAATTTAGAAATCTCACATTGGGTTCCACTCCACCAAAAATAACAGAAGGCTCAGAAAAATATCCGGTCTCTTCTAGAATGTAGAAGACGTCCGCACGAGTGCACTGTCTCTTGTTTCACTGAATTTTGTCAACAAACGAAAAAGATATGATTTTTACAGTGAAATCAAAAACCGTAGCGCTTTAAAGTGCTATTAAATAGTTAAATATAATTAGGCCATTACCTTCAAAATTCATTCAAAACTAGGGTTGGATTTTCTGGCCAAAGCGTGTAGCGTGGTGACGATCAGACCTCGCCACGTTGGAGAGCTAGGAGGCTCGCACCGAAGAGGTAGGTGGGGCCCAGTTCGACTGTGCTAGTCGACGGCGGCGGCGCTTCAAAGTCTGACGCTTCAGGGGCTCGATCCAGCCAGGATACATGACGACAGGGGGTGCCATTGGTACGGATTTGAAGAGGGGGAGAAGCTCTACAAAATCCTCAACATCAGCCTTGAATTTTATTGAGTGGATTGGGCGTTATCGCGGGGAGAAGTTTGGAGCTCCAACCGCCTTTCGTCGATGAGGGTTACCGGATTTGAGCGGGGAGAGAGAGAGTGAAAACGATTGGCTGATATATTTTATATATATATATTTTTAAAATCTCAAAAATACCCCCTATCTCATACGGACTCCAATCCAAACCCAATGACTGTCATCCCTAGCTAAATACCCCCATTCCGAACACAATGGGATATGTTTCATAGGCCCATTCGACTGTTTCAGTCAGTTTTCCTTCAAATTAAAATATAAAACATTCAATATTTAATTTGAACGTACATTTCAATTTGCCGGGGCCACATATTGATTCTGAAAATTCTCGAAAAATAAATCTAGCTATGTTTAGATGATACGGTCCCAACAAACTAGTTTTGTCGAATTCTGAGACCGTTTGAAAAATGGCCATTTTCTGGTCGATCCAATTTAATAGTAATCGACCGAAACACATTTTCCTTTGCCACGCTCGCATACTAACTTCAAAAATTATGAAATTTGAAACCTAGCAATAATTTAACATCCCGGATCCAACAAAAGTGGTTTCGTCGAATTCTGAGGTCGTTTGCAAAATGGCTATTTTCACGGGCTATATAAACTCTATAGCGACCTTTCTGAAAATTCATTTGGCCATAACTTTTGCTTCCCGCTACGAAACTTTGATTTTTCAGATTCATTAGAAAGATATTCACTAACAAATTTAAATATTTTTGGTTTCACTAAAATTCGTTTTGCTTTGCACCCGGTACAGTTAGTCAAAGTTTGAAATCGAATTTTGAAACTACCGCGCCATTTCAGGCCGATTTTATAATTAGAATTAATTATATTCATTTTCAAACATCGATTCAAACTTACTTTTCGTCGTTATTATTTAAAATATTTATTTTAAATATTTAAAATCTACTAAAATAGCCAATTTAAAATTTTTAAATTGGTTCAGATTTTACGGGTTGTTACAAAATTCAATAGAGTTTACATTCTCTAAATAGTATTTAAAAAATCTTATTTGTTTATAAACATCTTTATAAACTAGTTATATAGATCATATAACTTCGTAACTCTTTGGTTTCAAATATTCTTATCATATCAAATTTTGTCATTTAATTTAAACAATTTGATAACATTATTTCAAAACACTTATATTTCAAATATCGATTGGAAATAATTTAAACTTCACGTTTACAGTAAATTCAAACTCACTTTGATCAAATTTGCCATGTCATTTCGAATTAAATGATCTTTCGAAACAAGTCTATATTTCATGTCTAGTTGGAAATAAACTAATGATTTAGATCTAATTACAAAGTAATTCAAATCAAATTTAAATTAATTTAACACTAAGTTAAATTAGTTCAAATCTAAATCCAAAGTATTTTAAATTAGAGTAATTTAAATTATATTATTTTAAATTAAATAATTCACATCTTATTTAGAATAATATCCAAAGCAATTAAAATTAGAGTAATTTAAAATTCATTTAAATTAAATAATTCAAACCTTATTTATAATAATACAAAACAATTTAAACTAATTCAATTATATTTAAAGTGATTTAAAACTATTTTAATTTTAGCTTAAATTGATTTAAATTTCCAATTAATTTTAAAATAATTTTAAACACCAATTCATTAAATCGGGTTTAAAATTTTCAAATAAAATTCAAGTTAAATTTCACCAAATTTTATTAACAAATTCAAATCTTTAAATTCAAACTTCTTTAAATAACCTGATTCAAATAAATGAGTATATATCACTTCAACTCATTTCGGGCTTCCAATTTTTTTTATGGTATACAACCTCCATCGATAATCGACAATACGCGACATGGATATATCACGACATAATATCATCCATCATACCAATCAATAATTTTACATATACAATCAAAATCCTAGTCCATATACAATGCAATAATCATATGTCAATGTTTGACTTTGTGAAATTTAATATATCGCAATTCGATATTGAATGTCGACATTTAAATGTCAAGTGCCAACTAGTAACTGTATCAACATGTCAATTTTAACTTAAATCTTCAATCAAAAATTTAATAAACTAACTAGCATAATAATATATAATCGTGAATTCTATAAATCTACTTCCTTAGAAAAATATATATGTCATGAGTAATAAACCCTCACCTTTATTTCTGTGGGTCCGAAAATTCCATTTGTAAAATTTGGTTGAGAATGTTTGTCGCTGGTTTGCCATCGCCATGGCTTAAGTAGGTGCATCAGTGTCTTCCATCTTATCAATCGAACTTACATTTTTTCCTCTAGCCATAACTCTCGAGCCAGACGGTCTATTGCAAGTTGACTGTGATTTTTCTATCATCAACAACTGAGCCATTTTTTTAGCTCGATGGATTGATTAACATCATCCATGGAAGCAAATTGTACAAAACCAAATCCACTAGACAATTTTGAATCTTTACCACAGGCCATGGACACCGTTTGATGGGTCCAACCTCACTGAACAATTCTTCAAGCTGCTCGAATGACGACGGTGAAGCACGCCAGTAAAGGAAGTCTAGGCGAAGGGTGTTTAAGGTGGTCCGATTCCGCTGGGGTTGCATGGGAAGGTGATGGAGGTGAGGTCTGACCTGGAGTGATCAAGGACAAGGCTACAAATTACACATGATCCAAATGCAAAAACATAGCTAAATATTTTTGCAAATCATTTCTTTTGAATACAAAAAATACATGTTGTTTTAAAAAAAATCCCACGAAGCATGTACTATCATCACACTCGAAGCGCATGTCATAACCTTTATACTACATAAACAATTTGTAAATGAAAAAATTCACGTGCGAAGTGCATGTCATAACACTCGTATATATAATAGACATGCGCGTTCAGATCTAGGGAGAAGAGGAGACAAGGCTATAGGATTCAATACTTCATGTAAATTTACAGAAGATGGGAATGAGAAGCTTAGAGCTTTTCGTTTAAGCATTGTTATTGACATATTAGAATTTTTTAAGGGGGATAAAAATTCAGTTTGTTATTAAATGCACCTCGTTTTCTTCTTACTAATACAATTACTTAAAAATACCATAAAATTTTATACTACACTTTTCTAATACCAAACTTTTTAAGGAGCTACCAAATACATTATTTTTATTTAATTTTGTATGGCGAACAACAGCCGACCAACAGTGTTTTCTTTGGAGATCAACCACCGATCAATAGTAGTTCAACGATTGATGATCATGAAAATGGTTTTGGTCGGGGATTGTTTGTCGTGCAAAACGATTTTGCACGAGGTTGTGACAACCTACCTTTTGGATAGTTATAAATTGACGATAAACCACATATGTCCGGTTCAAACCATTCAAAAAGGTGGATTACCAATGGGTTTATTCTAAAGAAATAAAATTCAGAAGAACAAAATACAGAATCTCGCAACGGAAGAATAAAATATAATACAACATAAACAGTTCATGAAGCTGTTTAATAATATAATAGAAATTTTATTATACGACATTTCAGAGTTGAACATATTTATAAATCCAAATGAAAGATGTAGAGGAATAATTATAGTGATATATACCATCTTTGCCTTCGTCCGCTAATCAAGGGCTTTAATAAACTGTAAAATAACTCGATCTGAGCCGAGCATAATGAAAGAAAACAAAACACTCGAATCAGGACTAAAATTCTCATATTAGTAAAATCAAATCAAGTGAAAAACAAGTGTGAATAACTTTATATGTACTCCAATTTACTTAAGGTTTCACCATTTTCAAAACTTATTTCAAGGTTTTCTTATAAGTTATCAAAAATTGCAAATCGATTCAATATTTCCAAAATTCAGTTTTAAAACTTCAATCCACATTCAAGTTATCAAATCATTGGTTTAATAAATATTCCTTATATCAAGTATTTCCATAACTTATATCAATTTCAAGAGAATTCGTAGTTTTTTCAATTCCCAAAGTTCGATAATTTTATTTAAATAACTAAGGTATTGAAATCAATTTATAGTTAAATTACAACCCTTAACTTCTTTACAACCTTCCTCCATTTACTAATAATTACAGCCCTTAACTTCTTTACAACCTTCCTCTATTTACTAATATTTTAATGTTGTTATTAATCTTTTAGAAAAATATATATTATTTAATTTTAGTTTTTGAAATATGAATCACAATTTACTTTAAAAAATTTGTTTAATTAAATTTGAGAAATCAAATTTCATTAATATTTCTTTTTACAAATACCCCAAAAATCCGTTTTTAGATAAAGTCTAATTTACATACTTTCAATTTTCCAAGCAAAGACAACAACACCACCACAATCTACCAAATAGTCAACCAATATCCAAATATAGCATATCAACTCAATGTCTAAGAGTCCAAACCAAATCGAAAGGTTAACGTGATCGATTACATCAATAGTGGCAATTACAAGGGTGACCTAAAAGCAAATAAAACCACTTATCATATAACACAATCAACAATATCGATTATCTCAGTATCACATAATGTCCAAATCATTCAATTTATCCACATCATATTAGTCAACAAATTACTGTTAACGTGACAGGAAATTCCAATACCAATTTAAATATGAATTTAACTATCCAAATTTTGATCCGAATCTAACTATCAAATAATTAAAAATTTCAATTACTAGGTTTAATGTAAATCAGTTTAACTACCATTTCTTTCTCATTCAAATTTAATACCAGATTTCGATCAAATTCGAACTATCAATTTTAATTTGTAAATTCAACCGTCAATTTCAACTTTGACTTAATTCATATCAACCAAATTAATTTCAATAATTTAAAATTTCTAGCCAGTGATCAATATTAAATTATCAGTTTTAAATTTGATTTAACTAACAGGGACTTTTAGTGCTTCGTGAATAGGGTAAACCACTCACCTTTAGACGATGTTGAAAATTTTACAGTGACGAATAGCTATAAATCTTGCTCCATCGCAAAGGGCCTGTTGACACGAACCCAAAGCAAAAATCCGTGCATAAATTTGAACTCATTTGAATAAATTAGGATTTAATAGCGTTTGAGATAAATTAAATAATATAAAATTTCCCCTAATTCAAATCGTTACCGTTCTTCTCCGATGCAGCACCTTTCAACCTATCAGCTGCCCCCGATAATCTCCCATCGCTGTCTCCCTTCAACTTCCAACATGATCCGACCACGCCAACGTGATTCGTACCCCAAGCCGCACCTTCGGACCCCACGCCATGTCCTTCAATGTCGATAACCACCTCCCCACTGAGCCCAAACCGCTCTAGAATGCGACCATCTAGATGCCAAAATTCCCCACTGAAACGTCTTGTAGCTATATGGATTTGATGAGGGAATCGAGGGCTACGTTATTCATGTTGAGGGTTTTAAAAATCATTGAGTGAATCATGAGAGATCAAGGAATCAAATCTGAGAGATTTCGTCCATTCGTGGGTTAGGACGGCTAGGGTTCATTTGGAGAGGAATTGGAATAAAATAATATCAAATTTGCTAGATTGACTGATTGCAGAATCGGTGAAATCACAAGAGAGTAATCTGGACTGCTAAATGGTAAAACACCCTCCTAATATCCTCCCTCCATGTGCATTACATATATTTTCCTTCTATTATCCACCTGCCACTTGCAATTTTCATTTTCTAAGCACTTAATTCTGGATTGCTATAGCAAGTAATATATAGCCGAAGGCCCAAACTTCAAACTAACTGTATGTAAAACGATGTTTTGAACACAATGGAAATGGTTTGGAGGCCCAATTCCAAATAAAAAAATTCATTCCCGAAAAGGAACGAAATAAAGAACTAGTAATTAAACGATATACCCTTCATACACATATCTATTACGATTACTTGTTCAAACACAAAATTTTGTTTCCAGTTGGTATTGTTAACCCGATCACTCTAGTATGAACTTCTGATTCCACTTCTTGATTATAAACTTCAATTCTCCTTATATAACAATAAACTATGACAGAGAATTTCAGATTCATATCAAAGATTCTTATCAGTGTTCATCGTCGAGAATTACACCAATTATTTTATTTAGAATCAAAAACTTATATTCAAACTCAATCAGAATTGCTATGCGAATAGAATGGTTTACGTTCGACTACATGTTTATTCCATTAGTTCTTTTCCTTTCCGGAGACAAAAATTAGTATTTTGATATATTTCAAAGTTATGAGTTTGCAAAACATTTAAAACCTCTTTCTTAGTTTATTATGTTGGTGTGATATAATATAAAAAAATTCATGGTATTAATTTGTTATTTAAAGTCAAAATACTTTTATGACTCGAAGTCTTACCAAGTTTACTTTCGATCTTACAGATTATAGGCATGGGTTGATCAGGCGAGCGACTAAAATCTACAAGTACTTAATGTATTTGTTTGAACTCCGAATGAAAATACTTAAAAAGTTTTAAAAATAGATAAGGAAAGCACATTCCCTATGGATCATAGTTACGCTGTGATTATGCCACTATCCTAGTGGAATCATGTGCAACTACAGGGATCATGCCCCTTGAATTACGCTATGGTTGTTGCATAGATCGCAGTTACTCGGTGATTATGTCACTATCCCAGTGGAATTACTTGTAATTGTAGGAACTACGCCCATCGAATTTCGCTATGGTTATGGATCGCAGTTACGCAACGGTTACGCCACTATCTCAGTGGAATCACTTGTAACCATAGGCATCTCGCCCCTCGAATTACGCTACGATAAGCATAGAGTATAATCAATCAAAGTGACCCACCTAGTGGGAATTTAGTACATGTTCCTACCGAGGAGGAATCCAATTTTCAATGGTCACTCCCGTCAGGTGGAGCTCTAACGCAGCCCCTACCAAGTAAGTTCACGATTTTCAATAGAAGGTACTTCCCATACCTTCGATTTGAAATCATATAATACTACATATAGTATTCATTTCACTCTACATATATTGTACTTATATAGAACTTCATTTATATAAGATTTCTCAAATCATATTTTAACATGTCATTCTTGTACAAATTCCATTATATATAAGATTGTCTTTTCATATCGATTATTTTTCAAGTCAATTTTCTCTTAATTAACTTCATTATTATGTGAATCATTTATGTATAAGTTTTCGAACTTATTATCATAATATTTATAAAATCAAAGGTTCTCAAAATTTAATTCATTTCGGTATCAGTTCAGTTTCAAATTCATATATGATTTCAACAAATCATTTTCTTCAAACCGAGTATCTTAAGTTTCAAAATTTCCAAAACTAATAATTTTAGAATATAATTCCAATTTTATTTTCAAAAAATATATATTTAGATAAAAATCAATTTTCTTTCCAAAAACCATTTGTAAGTGATTAATTTTAAAATGTACCATTTCATTTCAAAGTCCTGTATTCTTCAAAATCCTTTATACATAGTTACCTTTATGAAATATTTGCTCAGTTTTTAATATTTCCCAAATATATTACATAATAACTCTTTAAAACTGGGTTTAAATGTGAAACAAGTTATATTTTAAAAGATTTTTTGCACAAAGTTTATTAATTGTGTTACTAAAGTTAAACAATCATAAAGCTAGTATAATTCAAAACATACCTAAAACTTTATTTCATACCAATGTAGTACAAAATAGTCTTATTTATTTACGTAGCAAAATATTAATTGATGGAAACTTGTTTAAGTTAAATCTTTCATTTTAACTTATTAAAACTAAATTTATATATAATTTCAAATATTTTATACTATTTCAGAACATTTTTCTTTGAAGCTTAAATCTCAGTTGGGAAGTATTCGAATATTCAAAATAGTCAAAGGAATCAAATTCCTATTCAAGAATTAGGAAATCAACAATTAATCGATCAATCAACTAATCCAATATATTGTTAGAGATTATGCCCTAGAGGCAATCCATTCGATATAATTAATAACAATGTAGATGTTATTATTTTATTTGGAATAATAATATTCTGTTACGTTATATTTACTATGTAATATAAATATTAACATAATAGGAGTCCTTAGAACAATAATACATAATTATATAATTCAAGTAGACGACTTGAATATGTGATTATATTATAATATATTAAGTATTATAATACTTAAATGTAAGTCAAGTTTTATTGTTTACATAGGAAAATAATAAAACATTGAGACTAATATGTTGATTGACTGATGATCACATCTCATTGATCATTAATATTTATGATATTAATGTAAAGACATAAATACGTATTGGAGAATAGCGTCTTGGGCCGACCCAACATGAGAAAACTACATGGAATATAGTTAACAGTATCATAAGTTATTCTCATAGTGACGTGATGTAATGGTCCTCGGACATGAAATCATTATAATTTTATTCGAGGATATTTGTGTTTTAATATCATCAAAAGTTATATTTGACCGAGTAGACGATAAAGGGGATTATTGGTTCCATCTTGAATCGAATGAAAATTATGAATGATCTAGATGGAATTTAACCCTACATTATATATGTAGTGATATCCATGGGGCTCTTGATTGAGCGAGACTACGAAATGCATGGTCGTGCTCAAATATTGATTTGTTTTATATAGTCTACTTATCAATCAAGATAAAAGGATTAAATTATAAAGAGGATGATATGTTTCATGCCTCGAGTTTAATCCTGGATATTGGTTAAAAGGATTATATTACACTGATACACTAGTCATGGAAAGGTTGTATCGAATCGTTGATCTTATTATAACATAGGTAGCAGCGACGTATTGCAAGATCCAATCACCGTTTATGATTTTGAATACGGTTTAAAATCATTGCCAACATTGTAATAACCTATAGGGTCACACATATAGAACCTAGCAAAGGGAAATCCATTCATTAGATAAATAAAATTTCAATCTGTTGACAATTTTATTTGGGTTGCAATGGTATACAAATTATTTTCCTAAAATTATGGTTAGCGTTTTATATTATAAAGGGTAATCGTTACCTTAAATAATATAACACACTGCAACCATAAGAATTAGATTAGGTCCAAAAGGGGAAATCAAACCCTAACAGTGGCGACTAGCACCGTCCCTTTTCTTCTTCTTTGATTCGATCAAAGGAGGATGCATTCTCGTGGATACCTCTAGAGGCGGCGGCTTTGTGTCATGCTAGGGTTCAATACGACTTCGATTTCAATTCGTTTCCGTGGAATCTCGCAAGCCCGAGAAAAGGTATGGTTTTAATCTTGCTCAATTTACAAATTTAAAGCATAGATCCTATTAATTAACATATATGTTGACACGCTTTTTAGTCAAAGTTGTCACGCGTCAAGTATTTGGTAAGCGACGCGCTCAAGCGTCAAAAAACACAAAGCAGCTGGGTCGAAGTCGCGTCACAAACACAAGGAGACTGGAAACCTCTATCAGATGGCCTCTTTCGGGGCCAATGAACTCTTAGTCAAACCGTCATCCGAGCCGAAGGCAAGACGTCAAGCGGTTCCGGGCACAGCGCCGGTGGGAGTTCGGGATCCCATAGTCGCGGCGGGGATCGATCTAGCCAGTTAGTTCGAATCAGTGGGCACCGCACGATTCATCCGATTTTCTCCATGCTGGAAGCCCAGATCCCTTCACTTCGGGCCAGCAAAGCCGCGGATTCCCTCACTTCGCATTCAGAAACTTCGACTCCCTCACTTCGCATTCTGCAACCCTCTAGGGGGTGCGAAATTCCGCACCCTCCTGGTAGGGTGTGAGTTCCGCAACCCTTCATGGGATGTGAAATTCCACACCCCCCTGGTGGGGGGTAGGGTGCTAGTTCCGCAACCCTCCAAGGGGTGTGAAATTCCACACCCCCTGGTGGGGTGCGAGTTCTGCACCCCCCCTGGTGGAGTGCGAGTTCTGCACCCCTCCAGGTGGTGCGAAATTCCACATCCCCTGGTGGGGTGCGAATTTCGCACCCCTCCAGGGGGCGCGAAATTGCGCACCCCCGGTTGGGTGCGAATTTCCGCAACCCTCCAGGGGGTGCGAAATTCCACGCCCATGGTGTGGTGCGAGTTCCGCAACCCTCCAGGGGGTGTGAAATTCCACACCCCCTAGTGGGGTGTGAGTTCCGCACCCTTCTGGTGGAATGTGAGTTCCGCATCCCTCCAAGGGGTGCGAAATTCTACATCCCCTGGTTGGGTGCGAATTTCGCACCCCTCGCCACGGGGTGTGAATTTTCTGTAAAGAGGCCTTTGTTTGGGTACGAATTTAAGGGGTTGTCATCCCCTTTTCCTACCTACTCCCATCTTAACTTCTTCCTATAAATTCCCCAAGCCTTGGCCTTCGTTTGGATCCTTCTCCCTTGGAATTTTTGGACCTTGAGAGCTCCAAACACTCATTAATGGCTTCTAACACCTCCTCTATGGCCATTGGACATGGCATAAATAGTTGAAAAATAACATGCATATTTTTCATCAACACTTGAGCATTAACAAAGATTGTTATGCTACTTTTGAACTTCATGGACATGAACACTAAACTTGGATATTGTTGACCAAGCTAACCCATATCAAAGAAGAAGAAGAAGAAAGGCAATTTAGTCAAAGCGTAGAACAAACATATATTTTGTTATTCTATTGTAACACTTTGAACTTGGCTATTGTACGAACTTGTACAACTTTGTAATTGACAAAAGATACGATGAATGATGATTATAAAGTGGACGTAGGTGTTAGTGTCGAACCATTATAAAAGCCGTGTCTCCCCACATTTATATTATTTACTGCTTATTTGGATAATTGTTCACACATACACATTGGGTGTTGGCATGCGACAATTTTGCCCGTCAACAATATATATATTTGATAAGTTATGTAGAGATGCATATGGAGATAAATGAAATTATCCTACATTTATGATGATAAATATATCTTCTGCAGATGTTTCAATTTTTTCAAGAAACATGTTTTTCAGTTTTGATTTTATATTGGTTATATAGGTAACAGTATAAAAAACTAGGTGATTTGAAATTATTTTGTATACTACTACAAAATCCTTATAGCAAAATATACATATCTCTCATAAATATGTATTAAGTGTTTAAGTCACCTATGAGTTCAAGATGGATCAATATAGATACTATTCATAGAGATGGATAGCACGATACATAATTGTATGAAAATACACTTATGAATAAGCTACTTACGTACAGAATATTAACTGTTTAAATCAGTATATACATTTACTGCTTAAGTCAATATGTATAATATACCATGCTGATTTGAACACCATCTGATGGATATGTCATAAGAACTCTGTGTGTGTGTATATAGTCGTAATAACCCGGAAATGCGAGCCAGTTTAAAATTTTTGTTTTGGCAATTTTGGCGAATTTTGATTATTTAAATTGAATAATTTTAAATAATATCGACGAGAAATTTATTTTGAATAGAATCCGAACGTATATATTTATATAGATCGTCGTTAGAATATAGATAATTATTTATAATTATAAAAGGAATTGAAAATGGCGCGGTAGTTCGATAATTCAATTTCAAAATTCAAATGAATGTGCAGGATTCTAAATAAACCAGATTTTAGCAAAACCAAAAATATTTGAATCTAATTGAGGATATCTTTCCAAGGAATCCGAAAAATTGAAATTTCATAGCGGGAATCAAAAGTTACGTCCAGCTAAAAATTCAGAATAGTCGCTATGGAATTCTGGCCCTTAAAAATGGAAATTTTGCAAATGACCTCGGTTTTCGACGAAACCAATTTTGTTGGATCCGTGATGTCAAATTATTGCTAGGTTTCAAAATTCATAATTTTTCGAATCAATATGTGAGCGTGGCAAAGGAAAACGCGTTTGACCATTTTCAGTTGATTTTAATCGACTGGAGAATGGTCATTTTTCCAACGGTCTCAGAATTCGATGAAACTAGTTTTGTTAGGATCGTATCGTCAATACGAGGCTAGAAAACATTTTTTGGGAATTTTTAGAGTTCGTGTGTGGCCCCAGTAAATTGAAATGTGCGTTTAAATTCAATATATAGAATTATATGTTGATTTTCACGAAAACTGATTGAAACGATCGAATCGGCTTACGATACATATCCCATTGTGTTCGGAATGGGGGTAATTAGCTATGGACGACAGGCGGTGGGTCTCGTTTCGAGTTCGAATGAAAAAGTTACTTTTTAAATTTAAAATAAAATATAAATTATTACAAACCCCCCTATACTTACCCTCCTCTCTCTCTTCTGCTAATTCCAAATCGAAATGAAAAAAAAAAATCGCGGCGGAAGATCCACTACGCCCCCATCGCCACCGCTAGGCGGTGCGCCGCCGCGCACCCCACCTCTTCCCCCCTTCTGTTCTGTTCCGCCTTCTCTCCTCACCCCTTCTCTCGAGACCAGGATCGACGTCCCCAAACTGACCCCTAAGCCCACCGCGCCACCACATCACCGGCCCCCTGACCACCCTCCGACCGCGCGAGCAGCACCCCCATCGACAGAAACCTCTGCCGCCCACTGTAGCATTGACGCGCCAAGCCCCCTCCTGCGATCGAAATACTGTAAGTTTTATTCGATTTATTTCAGTTTAATTAGCATATAAAAGTCTGATTTTTATATAAGGGGTTAGCATATAAAAATCTGATTTTTACATAAGGGATTTGCGAATAAAAATCTGATTTTTATATAAGGGATTTGCGAATAAAAATCTGATTTTTATATAAGTGATTAGCGAACAAAAATTTGATTTTTATAGAACAAAAAGATTAGATTTTTGTTATATGCAAAACGAGATAAAAATATGATTTCTATATTGAAAGCGAACAAATAAAAATTCGATTTTTATATATATGAATTGAAAATAAAAATTCGATTTTTATATATATGAAGTGAAAATAAAAATTCGTTTTTTATATATATGAAGTGAAGGTAAAAATTCGATTTTTATATATATGAAGTGAAGGTAAAAATTCGAATTTTATAGCATTGAAATAAAAATATGATTTTTAATATAAAAATCGTGTGAAACAGATTGGGATGGAACTGACCGAAAGCGAAACAGAATCCAGACCGTTCAGAAATAAAGAATGGCGGAGTGGATCCCAAAGGTGAGAACTTCTCACTTTAAATCTTCTTTTCTAGTTAGAAATATATACTAGGATGCAGACGGTGTTTAGTAGCACCCGACACCCGTCATCCACGGACCATGGATGGCTTGTATGTTTGATTGTTTGTTGTGATGAAAATTGATTGTGTGATGTGAAATAAAATAAAATATTTATATAGTTAAAAATATTTTATCGTTAAAAATATAATTATTAACGTGAATGTGAATAAACAAATATTCATTTACAAACCGGACGGTTTGTTTATGTACACCTATTTGAAGGACATTGATTGGGATGATAAATTTTACACATCGCCCAACTGCACAAATAATATTCAGTGTTTGTGGATTGAAACCCCACACAGGTGTTGGGAAGATATTTGGCGTACACTAATCCTAATTATTTAGTAGTATGTCGATTGATTGGTCGACAGACGAGCGTTAATTATTTATATTTGATGCTTATGCTGTTGTCTGGTGCACTTTGGATGATGGTTGATTATTTATCGTTGCTATTATATACATGTGTTGTATGGAATCCATATAATTAACGTTATATGGTAATTGATTGGGCCTCATTCCAACTGGAAAAATAAAGAATATTATAAAATAAAGGTTCATGGGTTGACAGTACTCATTCGTTGAGATTAATCATGTGTTGAACGAAATATTTTAACAATAAAATTTACATCTTTATCATATATAAAATTAGAAGCTAACTGGAAAATAGATAAGATGAGTGGTCCCCTGGATATTGATCTGATGTTGGTTTCGGCCTTCGGGGTTAATATTTAGGAAATTTCTCTCTTGCTAATTTACGATTAGAATCTGATTAAAAATTAAACGATAGAAATCATAATTTTATAAAATATATTGAATAACGAAAATAGACACGTGTTGACAATACTCATTTGTTGAGATTAGTCACGTGTTGAAAGAAATATAGATTCATGTGTTAAATAGAATAAATATTCATTTGTTGAAAAGAATTACGAAGTTATTGAAAAATACAAAGCCGTGTTGATTAGAGATGTGCTATTTTGATGCGAACGATATTTATATCGATTATATTCATTTTTATAATGAATATTGAAAAGATATTTAAAAATCGAATATTTAGAAAATGAATTCGAATTGAATAGAATAGAAAATGAATTCGAATTGAATATAATATAAAATAAATTCGAATTGAATAGAATAGAAAATGAATTCGAATTGAATTGAATATATAATGAATTCGAATTGAAATGAATTCAAACCGAATTGAAAACGAACTGAAATTGAATTGAAATCAAATAGAAATGAATGTAAAATGAATTTATAATGGAAAATTCAATTTTGATTTGAATTTGAAATGAAGGTTGAAATTGTTTTTGAAACAAATTTGAAACGATTTATAAAATTCGTTTTAAAAGGAAATCGACGAAATATATATAATATATATATATATTGTATATAATGGCCTGAATAGAACGCGCCGCACCGCGGTAGTTTGTGAATTTCAACCATTGACTTCGAACGGACATTACGGGAGATCCGTCCGTCGGATTCTCCTAAATTCAGAACCGTTGGGTTCGTATCGAAAAGAGCTTTCTTAAAAATACAAGAGATTTGAAATCTGGTGGTTGGATTTGGAGATATGTCCAAATTAATTTTAGAAAAGGTCGCTGTATGTGTAGTTTGATGGCCGTTATTGGAAATCGACTGTACGGGCCTTGATAAAATTATTAAAAATATTAATAATTAGTGTAAAATCATAAGAAATGATTTGGAAACAATTGGGCTGAAAAATCCCATATTTGAAAAGATAAAAGTAGATTTTTATCGAAATGAACTAGTTAGTAACTAGAATAATGGTTTATTTATTTTTAAATAAATAAATTGGATTTGAAATGTGTTTTAAATAACTAGAATTTCCAATATATGAATTGGAGTGGATTTGAATCGAAATTGTCTTTGGAATATTTCTATATTAGATTCCACGATTATACAAATATTTTGGAGGAAATTTGGAAGATATATTTTATATCGCTATTTCCAAAGCGATATTTGTTGGTTGTAGAATTTGATATTGAATATAAGCCGATATATTTTCTATTTAGAGCCTTGTATTTAAATAGAATGTGAGACGACCCAAACTTCCCCGTGAAGGAAAGCACGGATAGAATTGAGGACAAGACAAAATAGAACGCAGACGGAAGAACATTTCATTGTTATTACAACAATTCCATCAGTTACAAGAATATACAGAGTATAAATGAATAAATTACATTCGATAAATATCAGAGATTACAATAAATTACACAGCAGCGGAAAAATATACAAAATACAACTGAAAGTGATACACGGATACAGAGCTTTCCGAGCATCGTTCCAGCTGTTAATCAGGACCCTGTGAATATAAATCTGCAAAACCAAAACTACTAGCTGCCCGTGCGGAAAATGGGGGCACCCAGAGTTTAGGTTAAAACAATAAACTCCAGGTCAGTCATGTGACTGGTGTGAGAACTAAAACAGTTATTTAAAACTTTACTTTAAAGATAGTAATTCAAGGGACCACGCCGTATAACACGGAACGGGTTTCCTCTCAAGAATACTAGTGCATATAACAAAACAACGCAATGCTTTTTGGAAAAATGAAGCTATTATAAGACCCAGGTCCCATCACACAATGCAACGCAAGCCGGAGGATAGGGTTTTCCCTTATAATAGCCAAATAATGCTTGATACGTTTAAAACAAATCATTTGATACTATCATAGGTGTATAGTGTCAAAACAATTTCAATCATAAATATCAATCATAGACGGCATGGGTACCATATATCATGTCGCCATACTAGTTCTACAATTAAAACCGCAATATCACGTATTGGAAATTGGATTTCCGTCATGAGTCGAGGCAAGGGGCAAGCTCCTCTCCGCGTTCGAGACACTCTAGCAAATGTCCCAGGACCCCACTTTGATCCTTGGAATCGGCTGGGCCGGTCATCTCTTACTTTTGAGGATTGGCAATTCCTGAACACACGTTTCCCGGTCCTTACAGACCTATATCCGAGGCGCCTCGCATTCCAACAACCACACAGGTGAAAAGTATATAAATATCAGGGCTGGTAGGTCACTGACACCACCCTAGCTAGAAAGAAACGTCGTGCTCTCCCAGCGGTCCGTCTCCCGTTTTTGACTCATACCGAGGTGTGAGGCTCGCGAATTCACGCTATACACAAAGCTACGCCACACAGGCCGTGCTTTGATCATCAACCACAAGACTTTGCTTTTCAACAGAAGCCTTGATCAATTGCCACTTACGCATGCCACATTGGCAATTCACTCCATGCGACTGATGTCCATCGATATACAACCTCTGAGCTCGTACGTCTCAGAGAAGGGCGTTAAGCAAGAGAATAAATTCTCCGCCGCCAAATAGATGTATATTTAATAGAGATCAATCAACACAGAATAAAATCCAATGTCAGACACACAATCCATTTACAAGTTCGTTCTGGGTCTGAACGAAACTGGAGGCACTTTCCTCGCATATCCATCCATCTCCAAGTACGTCTGGACGATCACCAACTGATTCCCTCATCCTGGGTGTACAGCCCAATCAAGATCATCAGTAATCACCCAAACGATGTGAAGACTTCCGGTCTTCAACCACCGTCTTCATCTTCGACATCTCGTCGAATCGGTTATTCAGAATGGGTATAAACCCGGCCTTTCTGAATAACCCACGTATATAATAAACGAAGGTTACACAAACACAACAAACACCTCATTCCAATTCAGAATATTCTTTTATTCACAAAATCACATTCTTAGGGAAAGGTTCCCATTAATTTTATCAAAGATAAATTCTTCTAAATTTATTCTTTAATCCTCCTATGGATATCATTTCAAACTAGTCGGGATTAACGAACCACACCGAAGTAATTATTTATTTTGTTTCCCAATCCCAACCTATATATCCCATGGAGAAAACTGGTAATACTCCACGTCTAACACCACAGTGTTATCGGTAAAATTAATTACCATTTCACGTTCAAATCTAATTAAAGATTTAACTATCGCTTTGGAGCAAAACTGGTGGTACTCCATTCTCGATCACCTTTCAGATTTGATAATTTAAATTATCAATTCACTTTTTGATCTAATTAAAGATTCATTAAAACTCCACTTAGTTTTAATCTTTTCAAAAATCAATATCCTGCCTTTAACTGGGTTAAAGAACCAATGTCATCTAAAACACGATTCACGATAAACCCAAATCACATTTGATATTATATACAAGGCTCTGAATAGAAAATATACTGGCTTATATTCAATATCAAATTCTGAAACCAACAAATATCGTATTGGAAATAACGATATAAAATATATCTTTCAAATTCCCATAACAATATCTGTATAATCACGAAATCCAACATCGAAATATTCCGAAGATAATTTCGATTCAGCACCAGTCCAATTAACATATCGAGAATATTGATTATTTTTATAATCACTTTCAAATTCAATTTATTTATTTCAAAAATAAATTGATTTTAATTCTAGTTCAAAACTAGTTCATTTCGATGAAAATCTATTTTTATCTATTCAAATGTGGAATTTTTCAGCCCAATTTTTCCTAGTTCATTTCGATGAAAATCTATTTTTATCTATTCAAATGTGGAATTTTTCAGCCCAATTTTTCCCAAATCATTTCTTATGATTTTACACAAATTATAGATATTTTTAATAATTGATTTGGGCATAACTCTAAATCCAACCGTTAGATTTCAAATTTCAAATATTCATTGGAAAGGTCATTTCGATACGAACCCAACGGTTCCGGTTTTAGGAGAATCGGACGGTCGGATCTCCCGTAATGTCCATTCGAAGTTAATGGTTGAAATTCACGAACTGCCGCGGCGCGACGCGTTCTATTCAGGCCATTATATATATATATATATATAATATATATATATTATATATTTCGTCGATTCCTATTTAAAACGAATTTTATAAATCGTTTTAAATTCGTTTTCAAACCCATTTCAACACTATATTCAATTTCAAATCGATTTGATTTCAATTAAATTCGAATTCATTTCAGTTCAATTCGAATTCAAATTCGTTTCAATTCAATTCAAATTCTAATTCTAATTCGTTTCAATTCAAATTGATTTCAATTTAATTTCGATTCGAATTCATTTCTATTTGATTTCAATTCGAATCGATTTCAATTAAATTTCAGTTCGTTTTCAATTCTACTAGAATTTGTTTTATATTCAGTTCCATTCGAAGTCATTTTATATTCAATTCAAATTCGTTTTCTTTTCAATTCGAATTCGCTATAATATTCATTTCAATTTGAATAAAATCGATATAAATATCGTTCATGTCGAAATGGCGCAAAACTAATCAACACGGCTTTATATTTTTCAAAACTTCTTTATTCTATTCAACAAATGAATATTCATCCCATTCAACACATGAATCTATATTTCTTTCAACACACGACTAATCTCAACACATGAGTACTGTCAACACATCACTATTTTTGTTATGTAAAATATTTTATAAAACTATGGTATCTATCGTTTGATTTTAATTAGACTCCACCGTAAAGTAGATTCTAATTGTAAATATGATAAAGATGTGAATTTTATTATTAAAATATTTCACTCAACACATGCGTAGATTCAACACATGAATTTCCTTTATAATATTCATTATTTTCCCGATTGGAATGAGGCCCAATCAATCACCATATAATGTTAATTATATGGATTTTCATACATCACATGTATATAATAGCATTGAAAAATAATCAACCATCAACCAAAGTGCACTACACTGTATAAGCATCAAATATAGATATCTGACGCTTATAACAGCCTGTCAATCGATCGATCGACCTATTTAATCAATCAGGATGAGTGAACTTCAAATTTCATCCCAACACCCGTATGGGGTTTCAAATAATCAAACACAGATTTTAGTTGTGCAGTTGGGCGACGTGTAAAATTTATCGACCCAATCGATATCAGTCAAATCAGTGTATATAAACAAATCGGTCGATTTGTTTATAAATATTCATTTATTCACTTTCACGTTAAAAATTATATTTTTAACGATATAACATTTTATTTCAACACATGAATTTCTATTCAGTTCATTTACCCAAATAAAATGATATTTTTATTTTTCTAACATATTTTAGGAAATTTCGGCGGCATAACGGCACGATACTAGAAACGGGACAAGGCCTAGCCTTATCCCCGGTCTAGTGAAGGCCCACGCCATTCACACATCAATCAATCCATTCCATTTCACCAAACAATTCAATTTAAACCAAATAAACTAACCAACTACTCAACCAAACAATTTAACAAACAAGCCATCCATGGTCTGTGGATGACGGGTGTCGGGTGCTACTAAGCACCGTCTGCATCCTAGTATATATATATAACTAGAAAAAGAAATTTAGAGTGAGAAGTTCTCACCGATAGCTATCCAACTTCACGACGCTTCTTTTATATAAATCTTCATCGCTATCGCATCTTTTTCATCTTCGTTGCCCGTAGCCACTACATATGTAAAAATCACATTTTTACTTCGTTATTCAATATATAAAAATCGAATTTTTACTTTCCTATTCAATATATAAAACCGAATTTTTACTTTGCTATTCAATATATAAAAGCCATATTTTTACTTTCACGCTATATGGATAAAATTCTATTTTTATCCCGCTATTCTTCATATAAAGATTTCGCCTTTTTACATATAAAGATTTTATCTTTTCAAATATAAAGATCAAACCTTTTCAAATATAAAGATCGAACCTTTTCAAATATAAAGGTCGAACCTTTTCATTTATATCATTATAAAAATCGCATTTTTATTTTGCTACACATATAAAGATGATATTTCTAATATTCCTATCATGTAAAAATTATATTTTTAATTCTCTACATAAACAAAAATCATATTTTTACTTCTTCTATATAGTAAAGATTATATTTTTAATACTTTAAAAATATAAAAATCATATTTTTATCCTTCTACAATATGAAAGATTATATTTTTATATCTTTTCATATGATAAAAATTATATTTTTAAACAATTAAAAATCGTATCTTTAGCTAATTAAAAACCTCCTCCTTTTTTTTTAAAAATCAAATTTTAAAATCAAGTGGATTTCGGTTTTCAAATCAAATAAAAATCATATATATATATATATATATTCCCAATCCAATTTATATATAAACTAATGTTAAACAACTGATTTCTTTTACATAACATTATATATATACAAAGGAATTAATAAAAATAAAATAAATAAATAAAAACCTTACTGTTTTCGTTTGCAGGGGGGAGGAGGCTGCTGCGTACGCCGGAGTGGTGGAAGCTGGTGGAGTGGAGGTCGGGAGGGATGCGCGGTGGCTCCTGGTGCCAGGCGGAGGCGGATCGGATGGGGGAGGGATTCGCTGCAGGGGGCGCAGCAGGGTGGAGGAGGGAGAAGGCCAGAGGGGGCGCGGGTTCGTGGGTGGCGGCGGTCAACGACGAAAGGGGGGGGGGGGGCGATGCGAGATCGAGCACGACGGGGTTTTTTTTTTTCTTTTTTTTTTCTCTTTTACGAATGAAAAGGGGGGGGGGGACAGAGAGAAGGTATAAGGGAAGAGAGAGGTTTTTAATTTTTAATTATTTAATTATTTTATTTTCCACCAAAAAGCAACTTTTATTTTCGACCTCAAAACGAGGCCCACTGCCTGTCGTCCATAGCGTTTCACCCCCATTCCGAACACAATGAGATATGTATCGTAAGCTGATTCGACTGTTTCGATCAGTTTTCGTCAAAATCAACATATAACTCTATATATTGTATTTGAACGCGCATTTCAATTTACCGGGGTCACATACTAACTCTAAAAATTCTCGAAAAATATTTTCTAGCTTCGTATCGACGATACGGTCCTAACAAAACTAGTTTCGTCGAATTCTGAGACCGTTGGAAAAATGGCTATTTTCCAGTCGATTAAAATCAACTGAAACTGGTCAAACGCGTTTTCCTTTGCCACGCTCACATATTGATTCGAAAAATTATGAAATTTGAAACCTAGCAATAATTTGACATCAGAGACCCAACAAAAGTGGTTTCGTCGAAATCCGAGGTCGTCTGCAAAATGTCTATTTTTAAGGGCCTGAATTCCATAACGACTATTCAGAATTTTCAACTGGACATATCTTTTGATTCCCGCTATGAAATTTCGATTTATCAGATTCGTTGGAAAGATATTCACAATTAGATCCTAATGTTTTTGATTTCACTAAAATCCGGTTTATTTTGCACCCGGTACATCCAATTGAAGTTTGAAATCGAATTATCGAACTACCGCGCCATTTTCAATTCTATTTATAATTATAAATAATTATTTATATTCTAACGACGACGTATAATATATACGTTCGAATTCTATTCAAAATAAATTTTCTCGTCGATATTATTTAAAATAATCTATTTTAAATGTTCAAAATTCGCTAAAATAAAAATTTTAAACTGGCCCAGATTTTCGGGTTGTTACAATCTCCCCAACTTAAAACTTTTCGTCCCCAAAAAGGAACAAAGTCGAAAGTGGTTTGACTAATCAACTCTACATTCGATCTGGCTTGCATTCTCCAACTTTTCAGTTTCTGAGAATTTTCAAAAATTTCAAAATTTTGGCTAACACCCTAAATTTTCGAAACATTTCGCCATAACCTCCCCTGCACCGGGAGCCACGGGAAAATCCCGAAATTGCCATATAGGCCTTCTGATCTCAAAAAGAAAAAGAAAAAGCCAAGCGGCTAGCCAATCGGCTCATAAAATCATCATCACCCAAACAAAACAGTAAATTATAGTAAACATGTACCTATTTGTCGGGCAAACAAATTTTATTCTCTGCTCTAGCCTCCTTGCTATGACCTGTTCCACGTAAGTACAAGTATATGCAAGCAAATGCGACCAATTTTCAATATAATTCAATATTTGGTTCAATTAGGCTAAATGGTTAAAAATTAGCAAACAAATAAACAAACAACACAAACATCAATCAATTAGTGAATTAGAGTTTCAAATTTATAATTTTGATATATATACTGAAAATCTTGTTTTTGATGCCAAATCACAACAATGAATTCTAGCTATATTAGTTTTGGTTCTCACACCAGTCTAATGGAAATATATAGAAAAGCACACCTTCGAAACTCGAATATGAATACTGATGATGATGCACCATCATCAGAATCATCCCCGGATATCTGGAATGTGATTCTATATCTACCCAGTATATTAAAACTTCGAATATACGTTCATGACGCGTATATACAAAACTTTTATATACTGGATTGTCCATATCAATATAAATTAATAATCAAATACGTATAAAACGATTTAAATTTTCAAAACAATACTGTTTTCATTTGAAAATATACTCTTCACACTCGTTCTAGGATACTACTGATCCCATCTCTAACGAGTCATTCTAATTGGATTTTACTAATCCAATATCTGATGAATTCTTTCGTATGGTTCTAATGTGTCTTGTTCTCGAGCTATGTAAGCCAAATCTCTGATACCAAACTGAGACGACCCGAACTTCCACGTGAAGGAAAGCACGGATAGAATTGAGGACAAGACAAAATAGAACGCAGACGGAAGAACATTTCATTGTTATTACAACAATTCCATCAGATACAAGAATATACAGAGTATAAATGAATGAATTACATTCGATAAATATCAGAGATTACAATAAATTACACAGCAGCGGAAAAATATACAAAATACAACTGAAAGTGATACACGGATACAGAGCTTTCCGAGCATCGTTCCAGCTGTTAATCAGGACCCTGTGAATATAAATCTGCAAAACCAAAACTACTAGCTGCCCGTGCGGAAAATGGGGGCACCCAGAGTTTAGGTTAAAACAATAAACTCCAGGTCAGTCATGTGACTGGTGTGAGAAAAAAAACAGTTATTTAAAACTTTACTTTAAAGATAGTAATTCAAGGGACCACGCCGTATAACACGGAACGTGTTTCCTCCCAAGAATACTAGTGCATATAACAAAACAACACAATGCTTTTTGGAAAAATGAAGCTATTATAAGACCCAGGTCCCATCACACAATGCAACGCAAGCCGGAGGATAGGGTTTTCCCTTATAATAGCCAAATAATGCTTGATACGTTTAAAACAAATCATTTGATACTATCATAGGTGTATAGTGTCAAAACAATTTCAATCATAAATATCAATCATAGACGGCATGGGTACCATATATCATGTCGCCATACTAGTTCTACAATTAAAACCGCAATATCACGTATTGGAAATTGGATTTCCGTCATGAGTCGAGGCAAGGGGCAAGCTCCTCTCCGCGTTCGAGACACTCTAGCAAATGTCCCAGGACCCCACTTCGATCCTTGGAATCGGCTGGGCCGGTCCTCTCTTACTTTTGAGGATTGGCAATTCCTGAACACACGTTTCCCGGTCCTTACAGACCTATATCCGAGGCGCCTCGCATTCCAACAACCACACAGGCGAAAAGTATATAAATGTTAGGGCTGGTAGGTCACTGACACCACCCTAGCTAGAAAGAAACGTCGTGCTCTCCCAGCGGTCCGTCTCCCGTTTTTGACTCATACCGAGGTGTGAGGCTCGCGAATTCACGCTATACACAAAGCTACGCCACACAGGCCGTGCTTTGATCATCAACCACAAGACTTTGCTTTTCAACAGAAGCCTTGATCAATTGCCACTTACGCACGCCACATTGGCAATTCACTCCATGCGACTGATGTCCATCGATATACAACCTCTGAGCTCGTACGTCTCAGAGAAGGGCGTTAAGCAAGAGAATAAATTCTCCGCCGCCAAACAGATGTATATTTAATAGAGATCAATCAACACAGAATAAAATCCAATGTCAGACACACAATCCATTTACAAGTTCGTTCTGGGTCTGAACGAAACCAGAGGCACTTTCCTCGCATATCCATCCATCTCCAAGTACGTCTGGACGATCACCAACTGATTCCCTCATCCTGGGTGTACAGCCCAATCAAGATCATCAGTAATCACCCAAACGATGTGAAGACTTCCGGTCTTCAACCACCGTCTTCATCTTCGACATCTCGTCGAATCGGTTATTCAGAATGGGTATAAACCCGGCCTTTCTGAATAACCCACGTATATAATAAACGAAGGTTACACAAACACAACAAACGCCTCATTCCAATTCAGAATATTCTTTTATTCACAAAATCACATTCTTAGGGAAAGGTTCCCATTAATTTTATCAAAGATAAATTCTTCTAAATTTATTCTTTAATCCTCCTATGGATATCATTTCAAACTAGTCGGGATTAACGAACCACACCGAAGTAATTATTTATTTTGTTTCCCAATCCCAACCTATATATCCCATGGAGAAAACTGGTAATACTCCACGTTTAACACCACGGTGTTATCGGTAAAATTAATTACCATTTCATGTTCAAATCTAATTAAAGATTTAACTATCGCTTTGGAGCAAAACTGGTGGTACTCCATTCTCGATCACCTTTCAGATTTGATAATTTAAATTATCAATTCACTTTTTGATCTAATTAAAGATTCATTAAAACTCCACTTAGTTTTAATCTTTTCAAAAATCAACATCCTGCCTTTAACTGGGTTAAAGAACCAATGTCTTCTAAAACACGATTCACGATAAACCCAAATCACATTTGATATTATATACAAGGCTCTGAATAGAAAATATACCGGCTTATATTCAATATCAAATTCTGAAACCAACAAATATCGTATTGGAAATAACGATATAAAATATATCTTTCAAATTCCCATAACAATATCTGTATAATCACGAAATCTAACATCGAAATATTCCGAAGATAATTTCGATTCAGCACCAGTCCAATTAACATATCGGGAATATTGATTATTTTTATAATCACTTTCAAATTCAATTTATTTATTTCAAAAATAAATTGATTTTAATTCTAGTTCAAAACTAGTTCATTTCGATGAAAATCTATTTTTATCTATTCAAATGTGGAATTTTTCAGCCCAATTTTTCCCAGTTCATTTCGATGAAAATCTATTTTTATCTATTCAAATGTGGAATTTTTCAGCCCAATTTTTCCCAAATCATTTCTTATGATTTTACACAAATTATAGATATTTTTAATAATTTTATCAAGGCCTGTACAATCGATTTCCATCAACGGCCATCGAACTGCACTTACAGCGACCTTTTTCAAATTTGATTTGGGCATAACTCTAAATCCAACCGTTAGATTTCAAATTTCGAATATTCATTGGAAAGGTCTTTTCGATACGAACCCAACGGTTCCGGTTTTAGGAGAATCCGACGGTCGGATCTCCCGTAATGTCCATTCGAAGTTAATGGTTGAAATTCACGAACTGCCGCGGCGCGACGCGTTCTATTCAGGCCATTATATATATATATAATATATATATATTATATATTTCGTCGATTCCTATTTAAAACGAATTTTATAAATCGTGTTAAATTCGTTTTCAAACCCATTTCAACACTATATTCAATTTCAAATCGATTTGATTTCAATTCAATTCGAATTCATTTCAGTTCAATTCGAATTCAAATTCGTTTCAATTCAATTCAAATTCTAATTCGTTTCAATTCAAATTGATTTCAATTTAATTTCGATTCGAATTCATTTCTATTTGATTTCAATTCGAATCGATTTCAATTAAATTTCAGTTCGTTTTCAATTCAACTTGAATTTGTTTTATATTCAATTCCATTCGAAGTCATTTTATATTCAATTCAAATTCGTTTTCTTTTCAATTCGAATTCGCTATAATATTCATTTCAATTTGAATAAAATCGATATAAATATCGTTCACGTCGAAATGGCGCAAAACTAATCAACACGGCTTTATATTTTTCAAAACTTCTTTATTCTATTCAACAAATGAATATTCATCCCATTCAACACATGAATCTATATTTCTTTCAACACACGACTAATCTCAACACATGAGTACTGTCAACACATCACTATTTTTGTTATGTAAAATATTTTATAAAACTATGGTATCTATCGTTTGATTTTAATTAGACTCCACCGTAAAGTAGATTCTAATTGTAAATATGATAAAGATGTGAATTTTATTATTAAAATATTTCACACAACACATGCCTAGATTCAACACATGAATTTCCTTTATAATATTCATTATTTTCCCGATTGGAATGAGGCCCAATCAATCACCATATAATGTTAATTATATGGATTTTCATACATCACACGTATATAATAGCATTGAAAAATAATCAACCATCAACCAAAGTGCACTACACTGTATAAGCATCAAATATAGATATCTGACGCTTATAACAGCCTGTCAATCGATCGATCGACCAATTTAATCAATCAGGATGAGTGAACTTCAAATTTCATCCCAACACCCGTGTGGGGTTTCAAACAATCAAACACAGATTTTAGTTGTGCAGTTAGGCGACGTGTAAAATTTATCGACCCAATCGATATCAGTCAAATCAGTGTATACAAACAAATCGGCCGATTTGTTTATAAATATTCATTTATTCACTTTCACGTTAAAAATTATATTTTTAACGATATAACATTTTATTTCAACACATGAATTTCTATTCAGTTCATTTACCCAAATAAAATGATATTTTTATTTTTCTAACATATTTTAGGAAATTTCGGCGGCATAACGGCACGATACTAGAAACGGGACAAGGCCTAGCCTTATCCCCGGTCTAGTGAAGGCCCACGCCATTCACACATCAATCAATCCATTCCATTTCACCAAACAATTCAATTTAAACCAAATAAACTAACCAACTACTCAACCAAACAATTTAACAAACAAGCCATCCATGGTCTGTGGATGACGGGTGTCGGGTGCTACTAAGCACCGTCTACATCCTAGTGTATATATATATAACTAGAAAAAGAAATTTAGAGTGAGAAGTTCTCACCGATAGCTATCCAACTTCACGACGCTTCTTTTATATAAATCTTCATCGCTATCGCATCTTTTTCATCTTCGTTGCCCGTAGCCACTACATATGTAAAAATCACATTTTTACTGCGTTATTCAATATATAAAAATCGAATTTTTACTTTGCTATTCAATATATAAAAGCCGAATTTTTACTTTGCTATTCAATATATAAAAGCCATATTTTTACTTTCACGCTATATGGATAAAATTCTATTTTTATCCCGCTATTCTTCATATAAAGATTTCGCCTTTTTACATATAAAGATTTTATCTTTTCAAATATAAAGATCAAACCTTTTCAAATATAAAGATCGAACCTTTTCAAATATAAAGATCGAACCTTTTCAAATATAAAGGTCGAACCTTTTCATATATATCATTATAAAAATCACATTTTTATTTTGCTACACATATAAAGATGATATTTCTAATATTCCTATCATGTAAAAATTATATTTTTAATTCTCTACATAAACAAAAATCATATTTTTACTTCTTCTATATAGTAAAGATTATATTTTTAATACTTTAAAAATATAAAAATCATATTTTTATCCTTCTACAATATGAAAGATTATATTTTTATATCTTTTCATACGATAAAAATTATATTTTTAAACAATTAAAAATCGTATCTTTAGCTAATTAAAAACCTCCTCCTTTTTTTTAAAAAATCAAATTTTAAAATCAAGTGGATTTCGGTTTTCAAATCAAATAAAAATCATATATATATATATATATATATATTCCCAATCCAATTTATATATAAACTAATGTTAAATAACTGATTTCTTTTACATAACATTATATATATACAAAGGGATTAATAAAAATAAAATAAATAAAAACCTTACTGTTTTCGTTTGCAGGGGGGAAGGAGGCTGCTGCGTACGCCGGAGTGGTGGAAGCTGGTGGAGCGGAGGTCGGGAGGGATGCGCGGTGGCTCCTGGTGCCAGGCGGAGGCGGATCGGATGGGGGAGGGATTCGCTGCAGGGGGCGCAGCAGGGTGGAGGAGGGAGAAGGCCAGAGGGGGCGCGGGTTCATGGGTGGCGGCGGTCAACGACGAAAAGGGGGGGGGGATGCGAGATCGAGCACGACGGGTTTTTTTTTCTTTTCTTTTTTTGTTTTACGAATGAAAAAGGGGGTGACAGAGAGAAGGTATAAGGGAAGAGAGAGGTTTTTAATTTTTAATTATTCAATTATTTTATTTTCCACCAAAAAGCAACTTTTATTTTCGACCTCAAAACGAGGCCCACCGCCTGTCGTCCATAGCGTTTCACCCCCATTCCGAACACAATGGGATATGTATCGTAAGCTGATTCGACTGTTTCGATCAGTTTTCGTCAAAATCAACATATAACTCTATATATTGAATTTGAACACGCATTTCAATTTACCGGGGTCACATACTAAATCTAAAAATTCTCGAAAAATATTTTCTAGCTTCGTATCGACGATACGGTCCTAACAAAACTAGTTTCGTCGAATTCTGAGACCGTTGGAAAAATGGCTATTTTCCAGTCGATTAAAATCAACTGAAACTGGTCAAACGCGTTTTCCTTTGCCACGCTCACATATTGATTCGAAAAATTATGAAATTTGAAACCTAGCAATAATTTGACATCACGGACCCAACAAAAGTGGTTTCGTCGAAATCCGAGGTCGTCTGCAAAATGTCTATTTTTAAGGGCCTGAATTCCATAACGACTATTCAGAATTTTCAACTGGACATATCTTTTGATTCCCGCTATGAAATTTCGATTTGTCGGATCGTTGGAAAGATATTCACAATTAGATTCTAATGTTTTTGATTTCACTAAAATACAGTTTATTTTGCACCCGGTACATCCAATTGAAGTTTGAAATCGAATTATCGAACTACCGCGCCATTTTCAATTCTATTTATAATTATAAATAATTATTTATATTCTAACGACGACGTATAATATATACGTTCGAATTCTATTCAAAATAAATTTTCTCGTCGATATTATTTAAAATAATCTATTTTAAATGTTCAAAATTCGCTAAAATTGCTAAAATAAAAATTTTAAACTGCCCCAGATTTTCGGGTTGTTACAGAATGTGATTTGGGTTTATCGTGAGCTGTGTTTTAAATGACATTAGTTCTTTAACCCAGTAAAAGGAGTTTTATTGAATCTATAATTAGATTGAAATGTGAATTGATAATTATATTATCAAATTTGGAAAGTGAGCGAGAATGGAGTATCACCAGTTTTGCTCCAAAGCGATAGTTAAATTTTTAATTAGATTTGAACGTGAAATGGTAATTAATTTTACCGGTAACACCGTGGTGTTAGATATGGAGCATTACCAGTTTTGCTTCATGGGATGAATAGGTTGGGATTGGGAAATAAAATAAATAATTACTTCGGTGTGGTTCGCTAATCCCGACTAGTTTGGAAAACTTTAACATGGTTTGAAATGACATCCAAAAGGAGATTAAAGAATAAATTTAAAAGAATTTATCTTCGATAAAATTTATAGGAACCTTTCCCTAAGAATGTGAAATTTAGAAACTCACTGTAGGTTAGCTAAGATGAATGGTTTCCTGGGTATTGATCTGACGTTGGTTTCGGCCTTTGGGGTTAATATTTGGGGAATTGTTCTCTTGCTAATTTATGGTTAGTGACTGATGAATTGGAATGAAGTGTATGTTGTGTTTGTGTAACATTTGTTAACTATATACACTGGTCATTCGGAAAGGCCGGGTTTATACCCATTCTGAGTAACCGATTCGACGATATGTCGAAGATGAAGACGGTGGTTGAAGACCGGAAGTCTTCACATCGTTTGGGTGATTGCTAATGATCTTGATTGGGCTGTACACCCTAGATGAAGGAATTAGTTGCTGATCGTCCAGACGTACTTGGAGATCGATGGATATGCGAGGAAAGTGCCTTCGGTTTCGTTCAGACCCAGAACGAACTTATAAATGGACTGTGTGTCTGACATTGGATTTTATTCTATGTTGATTGATCTCTTTTAAATATACATTTGTTTGGCGGCGGAGAATTTATTCTCTTGCTTAACCCCCATCTCTGAGACGTACGAGCTCAGAGGTTGTATATCGATGGACATCAGTCGCATGGAGTGAATTGCCTGTGTGGCACGCCTAAGTGGCAGATGATCAAGGCTTCTGTTGAAAAGCAAAGCTTTGTGGTTGATGATCAAAGCACGGCTCACGTGGCATAGCTTTGTGTATAGCGTGGATTCGCGAGCCTCACACCTCGGTATGAGTCAAAAACGGGATAAGGATCGCTGGGAGAACACGACGTTTCTTTTTAGTTATGATGATGTCAGTGCTTAAACTGGCTGACATTTATATTACTTTCATCTTTGTGGTTGTTGGAATGTGAGGCGTCTCGATTATAGGTCTGTAAGGACCAGGAAACGTGTGTTCAGGAATAAGTAATCCTCAAACGTAAGGGAGGACCGGCCCAGCTGATTCCAAGGGTTATCCAAAGTGCGTAGTCCTGAGGCATTTGCTAGAGTGTCTCGAAGCGGAGAGGAGCTTACCCCTTGCCTCGACTCATGACGGATATCCAATTTCGAATACAAGATATTTCGGTTTTATTTGTAGAGCCTAGTACGGCGACATGATAGATGGTACCCATGCCGCCTATGATTGATATTTATGATTTGAATTATTTTGACACTATACACTTATAATAGTATCAAATGATTTGTTTTAAACGTACCAAGCATGTTTGGCTATTATAAGGGAAAACCCTATCCTCCGGCTTACGTTGCATCGTGTGATGCGACCTGGGTCTTATAGTGGCTTCATTTTTCGAAAATCATTGCGTTGTTTATTCTATGCACTGGTGTTCTTGGGAGGAAACCCGTTCCGTGTTATACGGCGTGGTCCCTTGAATTACTCTCTTTTGAAGTAATGTTCTAAATAACTGTTTTTAGTTCTCACACTAGTCACATGACTGACTTGGAGTTTATTGTTTTAACCTAAACTCTGGGTGCCCCTATTTTCGACACGGGCAGCTAGTAGTTTTTGTTTTGCAGATTTATGTTCACAGGATCCTGATTTACAGCTAGAACGATACTCGGAAAGCTCTGTATCCGTGTATTACTTCTAGTTGTGTTTTGTATTATTTTCCGCTACGATATATGTAAATGTAATTCAAATCTCTGATATCTGTCAATTGTGTAATATTTATTCATACTCTGTATATTCTTGTATTCTGATTTAATTGTTGTAATTAACAATTAAATGTTCTTCTGTTTGTGTTCTGATTTGTCGTGTTCTCAACTCAATCCGTGCTTTCCTTACTGGGGAAGTTACGGGTTACTACATTTGGTGTCAGAGCTTTGGTTTATGGATCTCGAGAACAAGAAACATTAGAGCCAAACAAAAGAATTCATCAGATATTGGATTAGTAATATCCAATTAGAATAACTCGTTAGAGGTAGGATCAGCGGTATCCTAAAACGAGTGTGAAGAGTATATTTTTCAAATGGAAACAATATTGTTTTGAAAATTTAAATCAATTATACATATTTGAATATTTTATTTGTATTGAATTTGGGCAATCCAATATATAAAGATTTTGCGTATACGCGTCATGAACGTATATTCGAAGTTTTAATATACTGGATAGATATAGAATCACACTCTAGTTGCCCGGACATGGTCCTGATGATGAAGTATACCATCACCAGTATTTATTTTCGAGTGACGAAGGTGTGATATCTATATATTTCCATCAGATTGGTGTGAGAACCAAAACTAGATAGTTTTATTTGTTGTGATTTGGCATCAAAAAGATGATTTTCTGTAAATGTATCAAAATTATGAATTTGAAACGATAATCTACTAATTGATTGCTGGTTGTGTTGTTTGTTTATTTGTTTGAAATTTTGAACCATTTAGCCTAATGGAACCGATTATTGAACTGTATTGAAAAATGAATACAAATGCATGCATATACATGTACTTACATTGAACAGGTCATAGCAAGGAGGCTAGAGCAGAGAATAAAATTGTTTGCTCAACAAATAGGTACATATTTATTGTATTTCTTTGGGTTTGGATGATTTTATGAGCCGATTGGCTAGCCGCTTGGCTTTTTCTTTTTCTTTTGGATTGAAGAAGGCTATGGGAGGCTATATGAAATATCCCGAAGTCCCCGGTGCAGGGGAGGTTATGGCAAAAAAATTCAAAAATTTAGGGTGTTAGCCAAATTTTTGAAAATTTTGAAAAGTTCTTAGAAACTGAAAAGTTGAAGAACTTAAGCCGTAATGAAAATAATGGAAGTTGAGTTGGTTAGTTAAACAACTTTCAGCTTCGTTCCCTTTCGGGGACGAAAAGTTTTAAGTGGGGGAGATTGTAATAACCCAGAAATGCGAGCCAGTTTAAAATTTTTATTTTGGCAATTTTGGCGAATTTTGATTATTTAAAATGAATTATTTTGAATAATATCGACGAGAAATTTATTTTGAATAGAATTCGAATGTATATATTTATATAGATCGTCGTTAGAATATAAATAATTATTTACAGTTATAAAAGAAATTGAAAATGGCGCGGTAGTTCGATAATTCGATTTCAAAATTCAAATGAATGTGCAGGATTCAAAATAAACTGGATTTTAGCGAAACCAAAAATATTTGAATCTAATTTAGGATATCTTTCCAACGAATCCGAAAAATTGAAATTTCATAGTGGGAATCAAAAGTTACGTCCAGCTAAAAATTCAGAATAGTCGCTATGGAATTCTGGCCCTTAAAAATGGAAAATTTGCGAACGACCTCGGTTTTCAACGAAACCACTTTTATTGGATCCGTGATGCCAAGTTATTGCTAGGTTTCAAAATTCGTAATTTTTCGAATCAATATGTGAGCGTGGCAAGGAAAACCTGTTTGACCAGTTTTAGTTGATTTTAATCGACTGGAAAATGGCCATTTTTCCAACGGTCTCAGAATTCGATGAAACTAGTTTTGTTAGGACCGTATCGTCAATACGAGGCTAGAAAATATTTTTCGGGAATTTTTAGAGTTTGTGTGCGGCCCCAGTAAATTGAAATGTGCGTTCAAATTCAATATATAGAGTTATATGTTGATTTTGACGAAACCTGATCGAAACAATCGAATGGCTTACGATACATATCCCATTGTGCTCAGAATGGGGGTAATTAGCTAGGGACGACAGGCGGTGGGTCTCGTTTTGAGTTCGAATGAAAAAGTTAATTTTTAAAATTAAAATAAAATAAAATATAAATTATTACAAACCCCCCATACTTACCCTCCTCTCTCTCTCTCTCTTCTGCTAATTCCAAATCGAAATGAAAAAAAATCGCGGCGGAAGATCCACCACGCCCCCATCGCCACCGTTAGGCGGAGCGCCGCCACGCACCCCACCTCTTCCCCCCTTCTGTTCTGTTCCGCCTTCTCTCCTCACCCCTTCTCTCGAGACCAGGATCGTCGCCCCCAAACCGACCCCTAAGCCCACCGCTCCACCACATCACCGGCCCCCTGACCACCCTCCGACCGCGCGAGCAGCACCCCCATCGACAGAAACCTCCGCCGCCCACTGTAGCATCGACGCGCCATGCCCCCTTCTGCGATCGAAATACTGTAAGTTTTATTCGATTTATTTTAGTTTAATTAGCATATAAAAGTTTGATTTTTATATAAGGGGTTAGCATATAAAAATATGATTTTTATATAAGGGATTTGCGAATAAAAATCTGATTTTTATATTAGGGATTTGCGAATAAAACTCTGATTTTTATATAAGTGATTTGCGAACAAAAATTTGATTTTTATAGAACAAAAAGATTAGATTTTTATTATATGCAAAATGAGATAAAAATATGATTTCTATATTGAAAGCGAACAAATAAAAATTCGATTTTTATATATATGAAGTTAAAATGAAAATTCGATTTATATATATATGAAGTGAAAATAAAAATTCGATTTTTATATATATGAAGTGAAAATAAAAATTCGATTTATATATATATGAAGTGAAGGTAAAAATTCGATTTATATATATATGAAGTGGAGGTAAAAATTCGAATTTTATAGCGTTGAAATAAAAATATGATTTTTAATATAAAAATCATGTGAAACAGATTGGGATGGAACTGACCGAAAGCGAAACAGAATCCAGACCGTTCAAAAATAAAGAATGGCAGAGTGGATCCCAAAGGTGAGAACTTCTCACTTTAAATCTTCTTTTCTAGTTAGAAATATATACTAGGATGCAGACGGTGTTTAGTAGCACTCGACACCCGTCATCCACAGACCATGGATGGCTTGTATGTTTGATTGTTTGTTGTGATGAAAATTGATTATGTGATGTGAAATAAAATAAAATATTTATATAGTTAAAAATATTTTATCGTTAAAAATATAATTATTAACGTGAATGTGAATAAATAAATATTCATTTACAAACCGGACGGTTTGTTTATGTACACCTATTTGAAGGACATTGATTGGGATGATAAATTTTACACATCGCCCAACTGCACAAATAATATTCAGTGTTTGTGGATTGAAACCCCACATGGGTGTTGGGATGATATTTGGCGTACACTAATCCCAATTATTTAGTAGTATGTCGATCGATTGGTCGACAGACTGTGTGAGCATTAATTATTTATATTTGATGCTTATGCAGTTGTGTGTTGCACTTTGGATGATGGCTGATTTGCTATTATATACATGTGTTGAATGGAATCCATATAATTAACGTTATATGGTAATTGATTAGGCCTTATTCCAATTGAAAAAATAAAGAATATTATAAAATAAAGGTTCATAGGTTAACAGTACTCATTCGTTGAGATTATTCATGTGTTGAATGAAATATTTTAACAATAAAATTTACATCTTTATCATATATAAAATTAGAAACTAACTGGAAAATAGAAAAGATGAGTGGTCCCCTGGATATTGATCTGATGTTGGTTTCGGCCTTCGGGGTTAATATTTAGGAAATTTCTCTCTTGTTAATTTATGATTAGAGTCTGATTAAAAATTAAACGATCGAAATCATAATTTTATAAAATATATTAAATAACGAAAAGAGACACGTGTTGACAGTACTCATTTGTTGAGATTAGTTACGTGTTGAAAGAAATATAGAATCATGTGTTGAATAGAATAAATATTCATTTGTTGAATAGAATAACGAAGTTATTGAAAAATATAAAGCCGTGTTGATTAGAGATGCGCTATTTTGATGCGAACGATATTTATATCGATTATATTCGTTTTTATAATGAATATTGAAAAGAGAATTAAAAATCGAATATTTAGAAAATGAATTCGAATTGAATAGAACAGAAAATGAATTCGAATTGAATAGAATATAAAATGAATTCGAATTGAATAGAATAGAAAATGAATTCGAATTGAATTGAATATAAAATGAATTCAAATCGAATTGAAAACGAACTGAAATTTAATTGAAATCAATTTG
This sequence comes from Allium sativum, assembly GCA_030737875.1. Lineage (NCBI taxonomy): Eukaryota > Viridiplantae > Streptophyta > Magnoliopsida > Asparagales > Amaryllidaceae > Allium > Allium sativum. The sequence goes on from CM060926.1 coordinate 382,556,635, forward strand.
AATTGAAATCAAATAGAAATGAATGTAAAAAGAATTTATAATGGAAAATTCAATTTTGATTTGAATTTGAAATGAAGGTTGAAATTGTTTTTGAAACAAATTTGAAACGATTTATAAAATTCGTTTTAAAAGGAAATCGACGAAATATATAATATACATATATATATATATATTATATATATATATATATATAATGGCCTGAATAGAACGCGTCGTGCCGCGGTAGTTCGTGAATTTCGACCATTGACTTCGAACGGACATTACAGGAGATCCGACCGTCAGATTCTCCTAAAACTGGAACCGTTGGGTTCGTATCAAAAAGAGCTTTCTAACGAATACAACAGATTTGAAATCTAACGGTTGGATTTGGATATATGTCCCAATTAATTTCAGAAAAGTTCGCTGTAAGTGCAGTTCGATGGTCGTTATTGGAAATCGACTGTACGGGCCTTGATAAAATTATTAAAAATATTAATAATTAGTGTAAAATCATAAGAAATGATTTGGAAAGAATTGGGCTGAAAAATCCCATATTTGAAAAGATAAAAGTAGATTTTTATCGAAATGAACTAGTTAATAACTAGAATAATAGTTTATTTATTTTTAAATAAATAAATTGGATTTGAAATGGGTTTTAAATAACTAGAATTTCCAATATATGAATTGGAATAGATTTGAATCGAAATTGTCTTTGGAATATTTCGATATTAGATTCCGCCATTATACAGATATTTTGGAGGAAATTTGGAAGATATATTTTATATTGCTATATCCAAAGCGATATTTGTTGGTCGTAGAATTTGATATTGAATATAAGGCGATATATTTTCTATTTAGATCCTTGTATTTAAAAAGAATGTGATTTGGGTTTATCGTGAACTATGTTTTAAATGATATTAGTTCTTTAACCCAGTAAAAGGAGTTTTAATGAATCTGTAATTAGACTGAAATGTGAATTGATAATTTAAATTATCAAATTTGGAAAGTGAGCGAGAATGGAGTATCACCAGTTTTCCTCCAAAGCGATAGTTAAATCTTTAATTATATTTGAACGTGAAATGGTAATTAATTTTACCGATAACACCGTGGTGTTAGATATAGAGTATTACCCGTTTTGCTTCATGGGATGAATAGGTTGGGATTGGGAAATAAAATAAATAATTACTTCGGTGTGGGTCGCTAATCCCGACTAATTTGGAAAACCTTAACATGGTTTGAAATGACATCCAAAGGAAGATTAAAGAATAAATTTAAAAGAATTTATCTTCGATAAAATTTATGGGAACCTTTCCCTAAGAATGTGAAATTTAGAAACTCACTGTAGGTTAGCTAAGATGAATGGTTTCCTGGGTATTGATCTGACGTTGGTTTCGGCCTTTGGGGTTAATATTCGGGGAATTATTCTCTTGCTAATTTATGGTTAGTGACTGATGAATTGGAATGAAGTGTATGTTGTGTTTGTGTAACATTTGTTTACTATATACACTGGTCATTCGGAAAGGCCGGGTTTATACCCATTCTGAGTAACCGATTCGACGATATGTCGAAGATGAAGACGGTGGTTGAAGACCGGAAGTCTTCACATCGTTTGGGTGATTGCTAATGATCTTGATTGGGCTGTACACCCAAGATGAGGGAATTAGTTGGTGATCGTCCAGAGGTACTTGGAGATCGATGGATATGCGAGGAAAGTGCCTCCAGTTTCGTTCAGACCCAGAACGAACTTGTAAATGGATTGTGTGTCTGACATTGGATTTTATTCTGTGTTGATTGATCTCTATTAAATATACTTCTGTTTGGCGGCAGAGAATTTATTCTCTTGTTTAACGCCCTTCTCTGATACGTACGAGCTTAGAGGTTGTATATCGATGGACATCAGTCGCATGGAGTGAATTGCCTGTGTGGCACGCCTAAGTGGCAGATGATCAAGGCTTCTGTTGAAAAGCAAAGCTTTGTGGTTGATGATCAAGGCACGACACACGTGGCATAGCTTTGTGTATAGCGTGGATTCGCGAGCCTCACACCTCGGTATGAGTTAAAAACGGGATAAGTACCACTGGGAGAACATGAAGTTTCTTTCTAGTTATGATGGTGTCAGTGCTTAAACTGGCTGACATTTATATTACTTTCATCTTTGTGGTTGTTGGAATGCGAGACGCCTCGATTGTAGGTCTGTAAGGATCGGGCAACATGTGTTCAGGAATAACTAATCCTCAAACATAAGGGAGGACCGGCCCAGCCGATTCCAAGGGCTATCCAGAGTGCATAGTCCTGAGGAATTTGCTAGATTGTCTCGAAGCGGAGAGGAGCTTGCCCCTTGCCTCGACTCATGACGGAAATCCAATTTCCAATACGAGATATTTCGGTTTTATTTGTAGAGCCTAGTATGGCGACATGATAGATGGTACCCATGTCTCCTATGATTGATATTTATGATTTGAATTGTTTTGACACTATACACTTATAATAGTATCAAATGATTTGCTTTAAACGTACCAAGAATGTTTGGCTATTATAAGGGAAAACCATATCCTCCGGCTTGCGTTGCATTGTGTGATGGGACCTGGGTCTTATAATAGCTTCATTTTTCGAAAAAGCATTGCGTTGTTTATTCTATGCTGTTCTTGGGAGGAAACCCGTTCCGTGTTATACGACGTGGTCCCTTGAATTACTCTCTTTTAAAGTAAAGTTCTAAATAACTGTTTTTAGTTCTCACACCAGTCACATGGCTGACTTGGAGTTTATTGTTTTAACCAAAACTCTAGGTGCCCCTATTTTCGACACGGGCAGCTAGTAGTTTTGGTTTTGCAGATTTATATTCACAGGATCCTGATTTACAGCTGGAACGATACTCGGAAAGCTTTGTATCCGTGTATTACTTCTAGTTGTGTTTTGTATTATTTTCCGCTGCGATATATGTAAATGTAATTCAAATCTCTGATATCTGTCAATTGTGTAATATTTATTCATACTCTGTATATTCTTGTATTCTGATGTAATTGTTGTAATTAACAATGAAATGTTCTTCTGTTTGTGTTCTGATTTGTCGTGTTCTCAACTCAATCCGTGCTTTCCTTACCGGGGAAGTTACGGGTTATTACAATAGTGATATATATATATATATATATATATATATATATGAGCTAACCTGACCCTGCATAAAGATATATAACTCATGATATTTTACTGATGTACTGTATACATGCATACATATAAACAGGTACATCGATGAAATTTGACTGCAAATATGAATTGCATTCTTAATTACTTAATATATACATGATGTCAATTTATATGTGTACCTCAGAAATGTAAAATTGCATGTGTAGACCTCTGATTACTAGTATTTTAAATTCCAGCTACAATACCCCTATATATTTCATATGATAGGATTATATTTGTAGCAATATATATGTTGATGTATCTTGCTGATGGGCTAAATTTAAAGAAATCAGGCTTTAATTCAGGATTGCATGTTAAGTAATTCTTGATATTCTAAGCAGATATTTCAACTTGAGCAAGTTGTTATAAGTATTTTTTTTGACAAATGTATACTTTAAGTATGATTTAACTGTTACAGCAAATCACATATTTATATTTGATTTTATACTATAAGTGTGAACATATATATACACACACACATATACACACATATGCCAATATACTGGATTAATTTGATTAATGCATTGCCAAATAGAAATCAAACATTTATTGTATAAACCAGTTATCGTAATTGTCGTTGCATGCAATTGTCCTTGTGTATAATTATGCAAGGATCAATTTTATACAAAATGAATATATGTATATGTATTTTTTTTGTTTGAAAACATTTTATATGATGGAAATCCATCACCTACTCTAATTGATCATATGCATATATCTTGTGTTATATTAATGATGAACATTATGGCATAAATGTTATGCAAGATATAATGTTTGTACTGCCTTTACTCACTCTTGGACATCCATGTAATTTAGATTACATATGGACAACTGCCATATAAATAAATATGTGGTTTTATTAACAAATATATCATAGTTGTATGTTGCTTATGTATACATATGTTGATATACAGTGGAAATATGATTTGCACTTTTAAACCCATATTGTACATAATAAGATATGCATACTTACGACAACAGTTGTACTTGTTGATTGCCTTTGAATGCATTTGGTTGTATATTTATATACATACAAATATAAATTATGAGTTGTTATGGAGATATATGTTGGCTGCTTGAATGATTCAAAGTATAAGTTTGATGCAAATATGATTTGCAATTTTAAGCCTTCAAGTTTGAAGCACACTGTGCTATATATATATATATGTGTGTGTGTGTGTATATATATATATATATACATATATACATATATATATATATTGAAAACCCAGGATCACCATGCTGGCCGGTAAACTTCTAAGTAGGGTACAGTAAAGTCATCCATTAATCCAAGACCCCGTACCCCTGTTAAATTTATGTAGGATGGGGAAACACATGGTAGGAATCAAACCCGCTACCTTTTACCAGGAAGTTAGGCCTCCTTTCCACTGCCCCGCACCCGCACGTGCGCGCGCACACACACACACACACACACACACACACACACACACATATATATATATATACATATACAAAAATTTATATATACATATTTCATGAATAAATCTACTTGGATAAATTTGGTAAGTCAGTTTGAAAGAAACTTTATTAGATATTGTTTCTTTGATCCTCATGGGCTATAATTTGCCAAATACAAGAATTTTATGTCTGCAATCATGATAACGGTGGCAAAGAGGTGGCATTAGTCAAGTTGAAGACAACTTATTTCATCACTGGTGAGACCAGTCTTCGATGCTCAGCATTGAAAATTGTTTTCGGATTTTACTCACATTCTTCGTGCCTTTAGATTTGCCAAGAGCAACCAAAAGAAAGTATTGGCACTCTCTGCATATGCTACAGATAAGTTATGAAATATAAGCAAGTGAGACTAGTACTAATTTCTTACTATTTATATGTATATGGCAATACTAGGACGTGTATTAGATTCAGAACATGTTATGTATACTATTTATATATGCTGCATGTAATTATATAAGTACTCACAGTGTATAAAACATTATTATAGTGTTATGTGGCTGTATACATATATGTGTAACAACTTTTCTGCTTTGTTATGTATTATTGCTTTATATAAAATACATGAGTTTTTTATGTTTCACTTGCTTATGCATAAGTCAATGCATACATGATGTATATATATAATCTATGATATATGATACCTGTCCAGTACATAGGCTGAATGTATATATTAATACATTGATTATACGATGTAGGCAATTTTATGTGTTTGTGTTTTAACTGTTTGAATGAGCAGTCATTGCAATTGATAATATGTATAAATGTTTGATTTATTTAAGATTAGAAGTATACAAGATACAGTTTGGTCTTTGCCTGCTATGTGATAGAGTTTAACATTTTTATGTAACATTGTGGGTTAAAATAAATTATAAGACGTATACTGGTTGTTTACTTATGGGCCTATCTAAAATTTACAAAAAGGTTTGTATTATATTGGGTTGGGCTTATAAAATTCTTCATTATCCCATGCGTTGTATTCTATTTATCTTTTGCAACAGTATAAACATATATGTGAATATATGCATGCGTTTTAAGAGTGCAAAAAAATTATATATATATATATATATATATATATGTATGTATGTATGTATGTATGTATATATGATATAAACTTGAAATGTTCAAGAGATAAATAGATAATGGAATATTATGCAACACTCAAATATACATTCGTATTGGTATTCTTGCATTTATGTGCAATTAATTCTAACGATATAAAATGCATGCATTTTAAAATATGTAAATAAAATGAATATGACTTGCCTTCTCAAGTTTTAAATTCCTTTAAGCAAGTTTTGTTATATTAAGTCATGGTGGCATCTTCCAATATATACACCCATCAGTGTCAATCTCATTTGACGTAGGTACTGCCAAAGCACTGTGCATCCTTTAATATATGCAGTAGAGTAATTGCGATACTCGATTGTATTATTCGGTCTAACTTAACTAGGCTGCATAATAAGATTAGGGCCTTAGAGGCAAAGAGCATGCATTATTCTATATTTTGAGCAAATGAATAATTCTATAATCAAAATGTTCATCATGCGATCCAAGAATTAAATATAAGATATAATTGATATAAGATGTCTACCTAAAGGTTGTGTTTTGGGGTGTTAGCCAAATCTAGGTCATCAGCAAACCAAACCCAAAGGGTCGGTCGTGCGAGCCAGGGTCGGACAGGCACCATTCAATATTATTTGGACTACTTCCTGATCGCTCGTTCATTGCCTGGTTCGATTGTGCATCTTGGTTAGTTACACAAAAAAGGGCTAGCACAAGTAAAGGGCTCGCACGTATACGGGCTCATGTATGACATGGCTCGAGCACGGGGCATGACCATACACAAAGTGAACTCATTCATAGGAGTTGCTCGTGCAGTATCAGTCATGTTACATCCGTTTGAGTCACACATCATCGGTTCAGACATAAAAGGGTCGATCGTGCACGATTCAAGCAAGATGGATTTGCACAGCTTGTTGGTAATTCGTTCATCAGTAAGGTCGGTTGCGCAATGGTTCAATCAAGCCAAAGGGTCACTCGCACACTCTCCTGGTCGGTCGTCCCTTGGTCCTTCAATTCGCTGGGGCTTCGGTCGCTCGCTTGAATCCTGGTCACTTGCTCATCCGAGGGTCGGTCGTTTATTACAAATGGTGGCAGACTGGCTACAGCTGGAGACAGCTGGTACAATTGGCTACAACTGGTAGTGGCATTTCCATAATTACTTGCACAAGTGACCCAAAACCTGCACATACAAATCTCAGCTCACCACTTCACTCCAACTTCTCCTATAAATGGGCCATGACTTCCATACTTTTAGGCATCGATTTCCACGACCCCGAAGGGCTGCCAAATTGCTTCCTCTCTCGTTTCAAGTGATTCTAACATCATCTACCATCTCAAAGCAAAGATCTACATTGAATTCATCATGGAATCCGCCAGAAGTGCTCAAGTATCTTAAAGATTGAAGACCCTCCTTCATTCTCCTTGCATTCGAAGATTTCTCACCATTCCTTCACCGATCTCACCATTTCTTCGCTGGTCCTATCATTTCTCCATCAATTTGCATAGATCTAAGCGAGATTTACTTGTAATAAGAAAAGCTGAATGTACAAAGAGAGATTACATGCTTTGTAATCATTGATGTTATAATAAAATCCTTGCCAAAGTGGATGTAAATCTACCTTAAATCGAACCACTATAAAAAAAATTGTGTTTTTACCTTTTTGTTGCGATCGTGGTCTCATTCCTTACCGACTGGTGAAGTTCCTTCGTGGCACCTTTGGTGTTTAAGCTAATTTCGGTTTAAACATTTGGCGCCCATTATGGGGCACATTCGAACTTCCTCTTTGTAAGTCATTCGCAAAAGCAAAGGTTGGAGCTCGTTCCTCCTATGGATTTTCTGAATCTAGAGTCCGAGCTATTCAACAAATTCTCTTACAAGTTTAAAGCCTTGTCCAAGCTATGGGTACACCACCGAAGAGTAAAGCTTGTAAGACCGTCGAAGAGACCGACAACTTCACCGACAATGCTACACTGCCCACCAACCACTTTGAAGTTGGTGAAACTCCAAGAGCTGGAGCGGCTGTAACAAGGAAGGAGTTGGATGAAGTTGTTGCGGGTCTAACAAATCAAATGGATATCGCAAATAATGCTATGATGAAAAAATTGGAATCCACGTTTGCCATACAAGCTGTAGCAGCGAAAGTCACCATGAATACTGCCCATGCTAGATCTTCTCAAACTGCTCATACGGAAAATATAGGTTCCTCCTCTTCGAGTCCAAATCGGGAAAATTCTGTCCAAGAGGTCGCAGACTAATGATCCTCATCATAAAGAAGCCAAACCACCTACCCGCAACCATTCTGATAAAGCAACCTCTCAACAATTGCATGGTTCCACAAAAGGGGCACATCCCCAAGAGGGAGGCTCAGCGTCCCGAAATCCAAACCGCGACCGTTTGCTTAGGCAGACATCAGGTAAGGAGGATGGCGTCCACCCCGTCGACTAGCACAATGAGGAGGAGCGCATATCGGAAATTGTCTGCAAGATCATGGAGAAAAGCTTGAAAAAACTGGATGATGAGAAAGAGTGGGGGTTCGCTCCTACCAAAACCCCACTCACGGAGAGGATCAAGATGGCTTCGTACCCAAAGAAGTTCATGCCCCTAATGGTACATGCCTATAATGGGACCGGCGATCCCAACGTGTTCCTATTCAAGTATGACCAACACATGGATAGGGCATGTGCCACAGACGAGCTAAAGTGTCTTTACTTCCCAACTTATTTTGAAGGGGTAGCTTCTGTTTGGTTCACTAAGTTGCCACCAAAGTCTGTGGATGATTTCGCTACCTTAGCCAAGTTATTCAGAGAGCAGTTCATGCTCCAGGCCTCCAAGGTATGGGTTGTCATGAAGTTAAACGAGCTTGAGCAAAGACCAGGAGAATCCATCAAGGCCTTTCTTACTCGCTTTAATGCGGCTGCAACCGAAGTTGGAAATCAGGAACCCCGCCTAGTTCTGATGGCTTTGAAGGGAGTCATATGCAAAAAGACCAAGTTTGGGTGATGGATCAAAAAGAAGAAGCCGGCTACACTCGAAGAACTATTCGATAAAGCTGAAGAATATATGAGTGGTCTGAAGATCCAGCATATGCCCTAAACATTCTTGAAAGTAGTGCACAACCTGAGAAGAAGGATGTTAATGTGCAAAATGGACAGAAGAATTCTATTGGTCAGAAAAGGGGCAATGATGGAAAGGATAATTGAGCTAACAAGAAACTCCGCTTCTTTAAGAATTCTGAGCTGACTCCTCTCAACGACACCGTGGAAAATATCTACATGGAGACTAAGGATACCTAGGAATATCCAACGCCAGGGAAGGCAAAAGTCAATGATGCTGCAATAAAGTCAGGCAGGTTCTGTAGGTTCCACAACCAACCAGGCAACAAGTGAATGCAGACATCTAAAGAGCTTAATTGAGGAGTTAATAAGGAAGAATAGGCTCCAACAATATACGAAAAACCCGCAGAATACTCAAGCCACTCAAGGGCAAGGAACATCTGCGGGACAGCCTGGACAAAGTGAGAGTGCTCCAGTTGCTGTTATTTCAAGGTTAATCATCAACACGATTTCAGAGGACCCCACCGAGCCGGAAGAAGCTGGGGGGACATCGTGAAATATACTGATGAGATGAAAAACATTCCGAAAGAAGAACTCATGGTTATGAACAATGTCTTTCCCACAAAAATGCCGAAGACTTCATGGGACGATGTCGTGTTCAAAGATAGAGATTCAGACATATTGCTAACACCAACAGTTGATCCTATGGTTGTTACCATCGGTTTGGGTTCAGCTATAGTCAGGAGAGTCTTGGTAGATAATGGGGCATCCATCAATGTTCTTTTCATGAATGCATTCAACAAGATGAATCTTTTTATAGATGACGTGAAAGCTTGCCAGAATAAGATCCATGGGTTCACGTGGTAACCCACTCAGCCGATTGGTGTCATCAACCTACTCGGAGAACTCGGAGAAGGAAAACAGAAGGTTGCCATAAAGCAAGATTTTGTCATAGTCGATGAGCTTTCGGCCTACAATGCCTTCCTCGGAAGACCAGCTCTTTCCGCATTCCGGATAGCAATGGCTCCATGGTGCTTAATCATGAAATTCCCTACCGAAAATAGAGTCTACGTGATTAAGGGCGACCAGAAGGCAACAAGAGAGTGCTACATGGCAGAACTGGTTCAAGCTAGGAAGATGGCAAGGTTCAATGGCCAGTTTACTATATCAGTAAAAGGCTCGCTGGTTCAGAATTAAACTATCCCAAGTTAGATAAGCTTGCGTATTGTCTTCTTATTGCCTCAAAGAAGTTAAGGCCGTACTTCCAATCCCATCCTATAAAGGTCCTCACCGACCAACCGCTAAGACAAGTTCTCTTTCGCCCAGAAACTTTGGGAAGATTATTGAAGTGAAACATAGAGCCCAACCAATATGACATTACTTATCATCCTCGAAAAGCTATTAATGGGCAGGCCTTGGAGGATTTTATCATCGAGTTCATGGATAGGGGGAAGAAACAGAAGAACAAGTAGAGGTGGTGGCTAGTTGGAAGCTATTCCTTGATGGATCTAGGAATGATTACTGCTCAGGGGCAGGAATAGTCTTGGAAACTCCTGAAGGCCACTCCTTATGCTACACCCTAAGGTTGGAATTCCCATCAACCAATAATGAAGCTGAATATGAAGCATTAATCATAAGGCTAAAGTTGGAAAAATAATTGAATCTGAAAACCTTGTAAATTCTCAGTGACTCGCAGCTGGTAGTATGTCAAGTCTAAAAGGAATTCCAGACCAAACTCGGAAACCTTCCTGGATTTCTTACCAAAGCTTTGGAATTTCTCAACGATCTTGACTACTACACTATATCTCATATTCCTAGCGAAGAAAATTCAAAGGAAGGTTCTCTCGCCAAGTATGCCAATTCCTCAGATGCACAGTTGCTAGGTTTGATACCCGTCGAAGTCCTTTCAACTCCCGTTATTGAAGAAGCGGATGTTGACTGGATTACGGAGGCTATTAAAGAGCTTGTGTTCTGGATGACCCTAATCAAGGAATATATCCTTGATGGAACACTCCCAGAGGAACAAAAAAAGCGACGAAAAGTATTGCGCAAAGCTCCATTATACGTTATCCAGGATGGAAGGTTATATAGACAAGGTTTCTCTATGCCACTACTGTAATATGTAACCAAAGAGAAATTCAGAGCAATCTTGGCAGAATTACCTGAGGGAGAATGCGGAGGTCAAACGGGTGGTCAAATTCTAGCCAAGAAAATTCTGCGATATGGCTACTTTTAGCCTGACGTGAACCTAGATGCAATGACCTATGCTAAGAATTGTGATAGATGCCAAAGATTTGCAAAGATTTCAAGAGCACCTCCCACAGAGTTGACTCAGATGGTTAGTCCATGGCCATTTTCCGTTTGGGGCATAGTTTTGATATGGGCACTTCCTACAGCTAACTTAAGTATGAAGTATGCAATAGTAGTCATTGTTTATTTCATTAAGTGGGCCGAAGCTGAGCCGTTAGCTACTATCACTCCAAAAAAGGTGATCACCTTGTCTTAAAGAATATCATCTATAACTTCGGGGTACCGCAGAAAATAATCACCGATAATGGAACTCAGTTCGAGAGCATCGAATTCTTGGATTTCTGCACCAAATACAAGATTAAGAAGAGTTTTGCAGCCGTTTCGCATCCGCAGGCCAATGGGCAAGTTGAAGCAATCAATAAAATTTTGAAGTCAACCATCAAGAAGTGTCTTGAAAAAGCGAAAGGTGGTTGGGTAGACGATCTTTCTCTTGCACTGTGGGCATACCGCACAACTCACAAAACTGCAACTAGGCACACTCCATTCTCACTTGCATTTGGATCTGAGGTTATGATCCCGGTGGAGCTGGAAGTTCCCACTCACCGAAGAATCCATTTTAATCAGGAAGAGAATGAGAAACTGTAGCTTGAAGCACTTGATTTGTTTGAAGGGAAGAGAAAAAAAAGCAGAACTCAGAATTGCTTCTCATTAGAGAAGGGTAGCCAGACATTTTAATGCTAAAGTCAAACAGAGAACCTTCAAAATTAGGGACCTTGTTCTGAAGAGAATCATGATAGGAAATGGAGTATTCGGACCCAATTGGAAAGTACCGTATATGATAAGCCAAAAATTATCAGATGGCACCTTTGAACTGAAAACGACGGACGGGGTCCGACTTCCCAGATCCTGGAACAGCATACACCTCCTTCACTACTTTGCTTAATGTTTCTTTCATACATCTTGAAAAGTTGTAAATGTCATGTATTGTAAATACCATGCAACATTGTTACAAGCTTTGTACATATTGATGAAAGAAATTGCTTTACTTGCCTAATCGTACATTTGCAAATTCTTGTTTACAAGTTGCTAAAATTCAATTTTAATTGTAGATCCTGTAAAGAACGTCGACGCATCCATAGCCTAGTAAAGCTTGGTGACCATACAGCACATCCCGATTGGGATAGCTCAAATGCCCATTGCTCAATGCTCAAAACATCATTCGCAACAAATATGAAGGTGTGGAGCACAACATTGCGAATAAGGGACACCAGGAACTGAATGGTTAAATGATGCGGCGTTCAGACTACAAACAAATTTGTAAGTTTCACCATAGGGGCACCGTCTTAATTGCAAGGCCCAAGACCCTAGTTCTAACAAATCGAGATAAAACCGATAAATGAACTAGCATCTGCACCGTGAAACGATGCAATACCAAATCAAAGACCTCCCCGAGGGGCACCAGTCGGTCGTCGGTGCCATTAATACATTGTAACACCCCACCTCGGCTAGGGTGACTCACAAAGGGAATGCACTAGCTTTGGTGGAGTATTATCTAGGTAAACATGCACAGAATATATTACAAGACAGAACATATAAAACAGCGGAAGAAAACATGATTTCATTGCTTTATAAAAGTAGTAAGGTCTAAAACCTTTTACATCAAAGTGCCATTAAATTACATACATCGAAACCTGTCTTGCAATAATAAAGAAGCATAAAACCATAGTCATAAATTATTCCCCAAGTAAAACAGTAAAATAGCCATAGCCAGGAAAAGTCCAAGCCATAAGTGATGATCTTGAAGCAGAAAATCCGCACTAAGTAGCAACATTTCCTCCCTGTAAACCTGGGGGGGGGGGGGGGAACGGAAGAAAAGGAGGCGAAACAAAACGGGGTCAGTCATAAAGACTAGTAAGTCATATCTACTTCCAACATAAAAACAGGTAAAGGTAACATGACATGCATAAACTGAGAGTAAACATAAGGGTGATGACAAGATAGACAAGCTAAACCAAGGTAGCAGGATGAACTATTTTATCAAGATAAACTACGGTCACTATGAATCAAGTATAACATACTAAGGTTCTATCAAGTATAACATCCCAAGGTTCTATCGAGTATAACATCCCAAGGTTCTATCTAGTACAACATCCCAAGGTTCTATCGAGTATAACATCCCAAGGTTCTATCGAGTATATTTGCCCTGCACCTTCCGTATTAGTATCCCAACCCGTGTCATGTGTTAGCTACTAAATGTCCCTTGCCCAAGGTCATGGAATGGTCCATGTCATCCTAATGTAGATTTTCCCAACTTGCATGTTTCTTCCCATGTATATGTTTAGTCCTTTGTTGTAAATCCTACGGGCTTCCTCACGTAGTTCTATACTACTTCAACGCAGTTCCATTATCCTTGAAATCGTTTGGACTGTCACCCTTGATCTAGTTGTATTTTGTTATCATGAATTATCACGTGTTCAACTAGGATTTACGCCACCTAGGACCACTAGGGATTATGCTACCTATTGGACGTTTTCTAGATTCGATCAGGGTTTATGCCACCCAGGACCACTGGGGATTATGCTACCTATCGACTACGCCCTTTTTTTCCACGTAACGATCTAATCGATCAGCTCCCTACAAGTCCTAGCTCATCGTGTGTCGGTGTCATACGGCCCAATCACGAATGTAGCTACTCTGTGCTAGGTCCACCCTAGGGTGTATCAAGCCCTAGGGTGTCAACCACTGACACCATTTCAAGCACGCACAGTGTACAACTACTGGTGCCCACGCCTGCTTTTTCAACTCCGAACTATGTGCACGACCATAGTCCGCCTGAACCTACTATGGCGCACCAACTCAGCCGTCATTTTGGTCGCTTATAATCAGCCCAGTAATCGTTCCCCACCCTAGCCTAGTCCCTAGGGTATCGTGATACATCCAAGAGGGTTACTACTGAAAAGGACCGCGTAACTAGGGTTTCCGTCCAGCAGGTTAAGTGTAGAGACTTAACCCCTATCAGTCTAGCATGTCACGTTGGTTAAGTGTGGTCATTCAAGTTCGTGACTTAACCCATCTACATGTCACGTCAAATTGGCTAAGTGTTGTCATTTAAGTCCATGACTTAGCCATACGAATCACGTGTCAAGTTGGTTAAGCGTATTCCATCGATTCATGACTTAACCGTATCCAAATCATCGTGTCAAATTGGTTAAGTATGTTTAATCTTAACCCCATCAAATTACCGTGTTAGATTGGTTAAGTATATTCAAGCTTAACCCCATCAAATTACCGCGTTAGATTGGTTAAGTATACTCAAGTGATTCATGACTTAACCCCATCAAGTTACCTCGTTAGATTGGTTAAGTATATATTAACCTAACCCCCATCCACTAGTCATATTATAAAGGTTAAGTGTTACCCTCGTAAGTTTACTTAACCCTACCATGCATGCGTTACACTAGTCGGGTGTTATCGACCCATTCAGGTTAAACTAACCCATCCTCAAATTGTGTTATATGGTTAAGTGTCATCAAGTAATCAAGTCCGGTTTTACTTAACTTACCCATCCACGTTATATTGGTTAAGTGTCATTAGTCTAATCAAGTTACTTAACCTTATCATGTGGCATTAAATAAATTAATGCACCCCAACCTCTCACAATAGACTTTGTTGTGGTTACTGGTTACGCCGGGCGGGTCCGGGCAGTTTTACACCACAACCTAGTCTAACCTCGGGTTTTGAGCGCGATATGACCAACTTCTCACATTGGGTCTTATTTTCTGTAGCTACTGGATTTGCCGGGCGGTTCCGGGCAGATTTATGCTACAAACTCAACCCAACCTCGAGTTGGCCACCATCATGTTTTTCTACTTGTCATGTTCATATCAAATTTAGGTTACGACAAAGTCCACGTTTTCCACGTATGCCCATTGTCCCATTACTTAATTCATGTTAAGTTTCATAGCCCATTCCAAGTTTGCCTAAACTACCCAAGGCGTATTCCCAACGCAAGTGAAAGCGAGTCAACATAGTAGGAATAATATGACAACATATTGGCCACAAACATGTATGATAGCATAAAGGGATTGGCCTCAAACACGTATAATAGCATAAAGGGATTGGCCTCAAACATGTATAATAGCATAAAGGGATTGGCCTCAAACATGTATGATAACACCATCATAGGCATGTAAATGGTCATGAGGGGTTTAGGTTCTTTTACATGCATAAGCCCCCAAGTCAAGTTCATATGAATGTTCCACAAGTCAAATTGTTTTAAGGGTTCATGCCAACATCCCACAAGTAAAGATTCAATCTTGCATGTTAAACTAAGTCAAACACAACATGAGTGGCATGATTTAATCACTAAGAAATGGCCTAAAGTCGTAGATTCAAAAGAGAGGCAAGACTAGATTCACATAGACTAACATACTTAGGTTTCATCTCATTTTATTCCATGTCAACATTAGAACTACCGTTTAGATCTAAAAGTAGCTAGAACTTACAAAGCGTGGCTCGAGATTTATGAGCAAGCATTTGTCATAGAACGGTGTAGGAATGATGCTCTACTCCCTTGATTTGATGTAGAAAGCTTGCTCCTTTGACATGGATCTAGTTTGAATGCTCAAGCCTTTGAAGTTGGAGATGGAGGCCATGATCAAGAGAGATTTGGGCAGCACTTTGTTGCTAGAATAATTTTTAGTGATTTAGGTTAGGTCCAAGGATGTTTTTATAGAAGTTAGGACTAGTTTAGGCCCTTAGATTAACCCTAGTTTAGATCTAGACCACTGAAAATCGTCACAGGCCAACCAACCAGACCACACAAGCAAGCAGGTGCACCAGGCCAACCTGGCTTGACCAGGGAGGTCGACACCCAGGTCGACTGGGCAGTCGACCTAGTCCATGGGGGGTCGACTACCCAGTCGACTCCCCAGTCGACCTGGGGCTGGGCGGAAAATTTTCCCGCCCAGTCTGTTTGGGGCTAAATTCGAAATTCGAATTCGGATTTGAACTATTTTCATTTCCTGATTTTTCGTGAAACTTCTAGAGGCCATATCTCGGTCATACGGACTCCGATTTATGAAATTTCGGACTCGTTTCCAACCAAAATTCCAAGACGAACGCAACAGCGCAGCCTGTTTCGCTTGATTCTTATTTTAAAATTTAATTTTGCCTCGATTCTTGTCTTGACACGTTATTTAAAAATTCGGGTTGTTACATACATTGCGGGATCGCTACAAACACTGGGTTTCTAAACCAAAGACCTCCCCGAGGGGCACCTAGTCAATTGACAGTACCATTAATACATGGCTCGATTACGACAAACCCTGGGCTTCTAAAGACCTCTTCGGAGGCATCCGATCAGATGTTGGGTCTTCCAAATCCGGTTACTGATGCTGGATCTTCCAAATCCAGCTACTGACGGACTTTAAAGACCTCTTCGGGGCATCCGATCATAAGCCGAGTCTTCCAAATTAGGTTAATGACAGACCCAAAGATCTTTTCGAAGGCATCCGACAAATTCTATAAGTGACTGAATTATTCGGTTACAACGAATAACGAATTTACAAAGACCTCTTCAGAGGCGCGAAAACAAAGACCTCTTTGGGGGTATATATTCAAATCTAATCACCAAAGGGCCTAGATTGCCAGGTTAGTGAGAAACATGATTGGATATATTAAAAATATAAGACCTCTCAAGCAGGGGCACAAAAACAAAAATTCTTCTCCGCTAAAGGTATAAGTTTGATCGACTAGATCGGAAATCCTTGAATCATGAACAAGCCAGGAAATTTTAAATGTAATGGCAATGGCACATGACCAGGAGGTTCCGAATATAGTCGATCATAAATGTCATGCCTAACCTTTAAAGTCTGTGACGAATTTTGGTATGGGGGCATTACCACCGCATTAATGAAATTCAATAATGCTCACTTAAACATACCATAAACTCGTCACAACTTTACATTAAAGGCTTGGCATCTACAAGGATTACTTTGACTAATAAAGTTGAAACCCTTGAAATGGCTAAGGCAAACTTGAAAACTTTGATACAGTGATAAGCACAAAAGTGGTTATCCATGGAAAAGAAGTCTCAAATACCGCCTCGGTCAGAATCAAGGGAATTCGGTAAAATTGGTCAAGTAAATCCGGCTAATAATGATCTGTGGCTACAACTGAAAAATCATTATTTATAAAAACATACCACGAGGTCATAATAACGCCATAGCAAATAGCTTATGATATAAAGAATCTGTGTTGTGAGAAGAAAATAGGTGTGGAATGCAAAACAAGAAAGTATGACAAAGCTAAAAATAAAAGCTTAAGTACAACAAGCAGAACACAGTTTCATTCCAACAACACAGAGCCAGATCACAGAATTACAAGTCAAGTACAAAAGTATCAGACATAAATGTGCATAAAGTAACAAGCATAAGGTAGTGAGCGGGGACCGGCACCCGCATATACAACCGATCTAAATGCACCATAACAAAGGAAACAAACTGAAATAAAAGGATGAAAGTCACAAATACTACTTCTTTTTCTATCCACCGCTAGACCTTAAAGACTGTTTAATGGAAGAAGGGGAGATGTATCAACTGCTTGGCTTCCACCTTTCGCTTCTTTGTCTAAGCAAGGACTCTCGGAGGAGGATAGGTTAATGATTCCCTATTTTCTCACAGCACTCTTCCTCCTGCGTTTCAAAGTAGACAGAGCCTTAATATCCCAAGTCTCGTCCTCATCATTACTAAAATCATAGTCAACGGCTTCCAAATCAGATGTGGTAAGTAATGATGTATCACCTGGTGTAGGAGTAATAAGCGGGCCAGTGCTAGGTGACACTAAGATCGAGTCGGTAGTAGCATCTTGAACAGTGGTGGCACCAGTAGGAAGAAGAGGTGACGAAGGAAAAACCTAGAACAAGTGAATAATTAGCACAGAATTCGACAAACCCGGGAGAAGAAATAAGATAATCTAAATCTGGTATGGTTTGATACGTAACAGTTTTACCTGGTGTTTGCAGGTTTATGAGATCAACTTCAAAATCGTTAACATTCAAAGGGAGTCATCATTTTCTTTGCCATGCCTTGTACACTGCTTGGTGGTATTTTACTGAACAACATGCTCTTCAGTAACATTCTCATCAGTATGGATAGCAGAAGGGCCCGCAGGAAGAGTTTCTGAACTTGAATCCTCAGCATTGGCAGGGCTGGGTGGAGCATGAATAGAGGTAACATCCGGGTTTTCTCCCCAAAGGAGTGAGCTCGCTCATCCATCAGTATCTTCCTGCCCTTAGCCAAAGCGTCACGGTCTTCTTCTTCTTAGAGACTCTCATGAAGGACATTATCTTTTACACCATTAGAGTATGTACGCACTTGTTCCCAGACAAGAGCCAGAGTTCGTGGAAAGTCTTCTTTCAAATAGCTTAAGCTTCCGCTGTTCATGATGCTACAGATATAAAATTGGAACAAATTATCATCAGTCTTAACCATGGCATGTTCAAGAGCACTAGTCAACTTGGCATTATCTCCTCCCAAAGCTTTAAGAGCCTTTCTCTGAGAAGTAATCATGTCTTAAAGAGCTGCCTTTTCTTATTGATAAGTAGCCAAAGCTCTCTTTTCCAAATCCAATTGAGATTCAATAAGTTCTTGAGCATATTGAGCTTCTTGAACTTGTTTTCTTGCATCTTCAAGTTCTTTTTTAAGTTTCTCATTCTCGTCTTCCAAGCTATTTACCCTGGTATTTCTACCTTTTAAAGATGCAATTTCAGACTCTTGGGATCTGATCAAGTGGAGTAGTCTAGCCTTGTCATTCTCCAAAATTTCAATATGATCAAGGTGTTGGGCATTTAACCTTTGGAACACATGGCCAAATTTGTTCCACTTCTAATTGTTGGTCAGCTCTGCTTATTACCATGTCTAACCGTGCTTCGAGTTGACTTTTAGCCGTATCAAACTGGGTAATCATACAGCTCTTTATAGTGCTCAGCTCCTCGACAACATCATGCTTGTCATTCGGATGCAAATACAAATTGAAGTACATTCCTCTTAAGTCCCAACCTCCAAAATGATCCCTAAGGTTCAGATTCCTAGGCGGAATTTTATAAGGAGGCCTGTTAAGAATCATCTAAATCTGAGTAGAAGTTGGAACGATGGATTGTTCAGGAGGAATAGGGATATCAAGATCTAGAAACTTGGTTGATTTATGACGTTTTAGAATCTCGTCCTCGCCTCTTCGTCTCTACTTCTCTTCTTCTCTCCCTTCTTCTGATGCTTTCCCTTACCACTCAGTTCCTCTACATGATCGGGCTTTCCCTTCTTCCGTTGATCAGCCAATGAAAGCTCGGAAGTGTGCTAAGATTTAGGGCCCAAAGATGATTGAGAAAGCTTTGAGTGACGAGAAAGGCGGGACTGTAAAAGACTCTACGGGTCAATAGAACTAGCCTGTCGAGAGAAATTGTATGATAACGAGTGCTTCATTCCGGTATCTAGAAAGGGAATAAAGCA
This sequence comes from Allium sativum, assembly GCA_030737875.1. Lineage (NCBI taxonomy): Eukaryota > Viridiplantae > Streptophyta > Magnoliopsida > Asparagales > Amaryllidaceae > Allium > Allium sativum. Next base: position 382,576,149 of record CM060926.1, read on the forward strand.
AAGTTTCAGTACCTAAGATAGAAAATACTAAGGCAAAATAAGAGGAACTTATGCGAAGTATTGGAAATGTAAGGTAAAATAAAAGTGAATTTGCTCGTGAACGTTTAATAACGAACCAATCTCAAGAGGCTAGTCTAAAAAGAGTCTTGTATCGACAGCCGTTTTTACAGGATGAGGGTTTTCATAAGAATATTTTTCAACTTTGTTCTTCGCAGCTGATGTTGCTGGCAATGAGGTTATAGTATCATCCTGACTAAGATCTTTAGTGATGTCCAGATCACCTAAGCTTCCATAAGTTCCCATAGAACCCTCTTCTTGAGTGACTGGGGCATTGGGATTCTCATCACAATTCTCAGTATTTAGGCTATCCCTCGAATTTAATCCAACCTCTTCATCCCTTTCATCCTCCTTCATAGGATCTGAAACAGTTTTTGAAGAAGTTTCATCCACGTCATCCTGTTCGGTTACTTCCATAGGATCCAGAACAGTGCCTTCCCTCTCGACTTGGCCAGATGGAGCTATAACACTCTTACCCTCACATTGCTTGGGTACTCCTTCCTCGATAGAACCCAATTTAGACTTGGGCAGAATTTTACTACTTCCCGTGAGAGCGGAACACTTCTTTATTTAAGCCTCCTTGGCTGGGGACTTGCAAGCAACACCTTTCTTGTCAGCTGGGTCTATTACGAGAGTTCGTGAGGGAGGAAGCATATCGCATCGACGAAGAAACTCTTCTGTGATCAAGAACTTTCTACTTCTCTCACTCTCACTAATAGCAATCAAAGAATTGTATAGAACTTGATCAAAAGCATTATCCTTCTCGGAAGGAATCTTTATAATGTAACTAAAGGTTTAAATATTAGATTAAGGAGGAAAGAAATAAAATGCTGTAAAGTAAATATATTCTCCTCCTTCCATCCAAAAACGGTAGAAGTTTGAAGGACACCGGACAAAGAAATATTGCTTTGGAAATCCCCGAACACTTTTCTACTAGGTCAGTAATAATTTTGGAGCCCCGGCTTTCAATAAGGATAAACGAGGGACAATCCTTCTTCCTCCTTTTGAAAGAATATAATGAACATATATCTTTAAATGTTGGCACGCGCTGTTTGACCCTCATAAAAAGAACATAAAGGCCCATTAAAACAGCATAGCCATTTGGGTGTTGTTTGTAAGGGGTAACAGCTAAGTGCCGGAGGATCATTTCTAGATAAGGATTGAAAGGAGGAATCACTCCGATCATTAACATACCGCGATTAACTAACATACGCAGTAGGGGGGATATCGTAAAATTCATCCTTTTCAGGAAATTTAGCCTTATCTTTTTCTGAAATCCCAAATTGCTTATAAAATTGCAAATATGAGTTATATGAGAGATGTTTCATTCCTTTCAACAGGAATATTGGCAAGTGCCCGGGGTTTAGCTCTGGGAGAAGTATCTGATGTGGTTCCAGTAGCCTGCCCAAAACTCCCAGCTTCTCCAAAAATGGTTCCTTCCTTGTGGTTCTGGCGTAACTGATGTCGAGTTAACATTTCTACATGAACGACTATGTTTTAAAATAAATCACAGGTACATGTTTCCTTGCTCAAAGAAAGTGTTATTTCGAAAATGAGGTTTAGAGTTTAAAATCAATGTATGCTAATTAATCAATTCCAAACGTCATTGAAAATGAATGACTATATTCGTTTAAAGGATATTCCTAAGTGATTGAATAAAAATAACTCTATGCGATATGTCACTAAACTTAAGCTATAATGCATTTCCTAGTTTTATACACTGACCTGCTAATGGTATGAGAATCCAATAGCAAAACTATAGCTCAAAAGCATACAAGTATTTTAGTTGTGTAGGCGTAACAACAAATTTTTTTGGAACTCAACCAAAAACAAGAGTCATCAAACTCACTCGAACATAAGAAAGGTCGGGAATGACCGACCCTCCCTAGTGTCAAGCGCGGCCGATGCCTTGAGGGACAGGTCAGCTCGAGCCCATAGAGTCGAGCATGACTAACCCAATAAGGGTTCAGCCTACTCGATCCCATGGAGTCAAGGATGAATGACCCCTTGAGGGTCAGATCTGCTCGAGCCCAACGGATTGAGCATGACTGACCACAATGGGATCGAGCACGCTTGTACCCAAGGATCGAATTCGACTAATCTTGTAGGGTCGAACATAATTGAACCTAAGATGGGTCGAGCATGACCATACGAGGTCGAACATAACCATCAAGTGCACTCGAGAGGGATCAGAGATTTTCCAAGTGGTCAAACTCATTCAACTGTGTCCAAATTAATATTCATGCATGACCAAGGAGACTACTTACAGCCAGTTATTATAACAAACATAGCAAGCATGAACTCTAAAGATGACCAGGAAGCATACTTGACCTGATGAACATGATCGAGCCCGTAGGGTCGAGCATGCTCGAGCACAGATTGGGTCGAGCATGCTCAAGTCTAGCCTGGTTCGATCACGACAATACAGGTCAGGTCTGCACGAGTTTATGAGGGATCAAGCATGATTAAGTGAGCCATTTCAAGCAGGCCGAGGATTTGTAAAATCATTTTTTCAAGTCCACAAAACAGAGCATATTTCTGGAGTAAATACAAAAGCGTGAATGCAAAAATGGATTGCTACATACGAGAGTTCAAGTATAAACTGGCCATGAATATGAGATTCAAACTTGGAAATAAATTGTTAATGCGAGCTACATCACAACCAAAATCAAATGTACAAGCAGACATGTATTCAAGTGTTGTGCAACATACAAACTTTATGGCAAACACTAAAGTATTAATACAACATCTACAAAGTTCAACAAAGAATTCATGGACAGTTAAAGATTTCATGTTTCAGACATTTTGAAAAACACATGGTGTTCATATGTTTAAAATCAAAGCTAAAAGGACATCGTGTAACTTGAATACCTCAACTACAACATATAATCCGATATCATCCCGATTTCAAGGAACGACAACCACCAAAAACCTCAATACATACCCAAATCATTCAAACCATACCCGAAGTTCTCGAATCCAAACTATGAACATCCACAATACTAATCGATTAACTCAAAACAAAATTAAAAGGAGAAATTCACCTACAAGCGGGTAGATTGCTTCAGATTTAAGGATGAGTTGCTTCGATTAGTTTTGAGGTTGTAAAGCTTTTTTGGAGATGTCGAGCACGAAGGAGCTTTATGAAGATGTCGAGCGCGGTGGTAAGTTGGAAGTTTGTGGGACTAGTACGATTAAAGTCTGAGAGGAATTAGAATGGTATGAGGAATTCTGTAGAACAATGCTGCCATTAAGAGATTTTTCATAAAAATGAATAAAGTAAGAAAATGAAGGCCGATAGCATATATAAGGCGGGAAGATGAATAGACTCGCTCAGTCCCATTCGCAAGAGTCTAGGATTGTCGCTCGAGCACGAGCAGTCGCGCAATCTCAAGTGAACGACCCAGTCCAATTGCTGAAGGCACGAAAACATACATAGGCCCATTCACTCAACCTTCCCTGGTCGCTCGATCACTGAAACATGTGCAGGCTCGGTCGCTCCATCTGTATTGTTCACCCAAACCAACACCGGTCACTCGAGCCATTATAACCCATTCGATCCAATCCGATATGATAACTCAATCTATTAAATGGTGCCATAATCATTCATTTCGAATCTTGTAATTTTTATTAACCAAGAATTACAAACTTCGAGGGGAAAATGTTTATCCATTAAAGTCATGTACTCATTAATAGACCGAGTATGGGCATGGTTCAAATATTAGTAAGACTCGAGCATCCAAGGGTCGTACCATAGGGTTGAGCAGGCACAAGAATAGGGCTCGAGCATCCCAGGTCATACCACAGAAACAGTCAGTTAAATATAGGATTAATCGAGTGCTAGAAGAACTGGTCATCAGTAAAACAATCCCGAAGGGTCGATCACGCGAGTCAGGGTCGGACATGCACCACTCAATATTATTTGGTCAACTTCCTGGTTGCTCGTTCACCGCCTGGTTCGATCGCGCATCTTGGTTGGTTACACAAAAGAGGGCTATCACGAGTAAGGGGCTCACACATATATGGGCTCGTGCACGACATGGCTCGAGCACGGGGCATGATCGTGCACCAAGTGAACTCATTCATAGGAGTCGCTCGTGCAGGATCCGTCGTGCTACATCCGTTTGAGTCACACATCATCGGTTCAAACATAAAAGGGTCGGTCGTGCACGATTCAAGGAAGATGGATTTGCACAGCTTGTTGGTCGTTCGTTCATCAGTAAGGTTGGTCGTGCAATGGTTCAGTCAAGCCAAAGGGTCGCTCGCACACTCTCCTGGTCAGTCGTCCCCTGGTCCTTTGATCCGTTGGGGCTTCGGTCGCTCGCTCATTTGAGGATCGATCGTTCATTACAACTGGTGACAGACTGGCTACAGCTGGAGACAACTGGCTACAACTGGCAGTGGCATTTCCATAATGACTTGCGTGAGCGACCCAAAACCTGTACATACAAATCTCAGCTCACCACTTCACTCCAACTTCTCCTATAAATAGGCCATGGCTTCCATATTTTTAGGCATCGATTTCCATGACCCTGAAGGGTTGCCAAATTGCTTCCTCTCCCATTTCAAGTGATTCTAACATCGTCTACCATCTCAAAGAAAAGATCTAGCATTGTTTTCATCATTGAATCCGCCAAAAGTGCTCAAGTATCTTAGAGATTGAAGATCCTCCTTCATTCTCCTTGCATTCGAAGATTTCTCACCATTCCTCCACCGATCTCACCATTTTGCTAGTCCTATCATTTCTCCATCAATTTGCATAGATCTAAGCGATATTTACTTGTAATAAGAGAAGATGAATGTACAAAGAGAGATTTAATGCTTTGTAATCATTGATGTTATAATAAAATCCTTGCCAAAGTGGATGTAGATCTACCTTAGATCGAACCACTATAAAAATCTTTGTGTCTTTACCTTTTTGTTGCGATTATGGTCTCATTCCTTACCGATTGGTGAGGTGCCTTTGTGGCACCTTTGGTGTTTAAGCTAATTTCGGTTTAAACGCTTGGATATATTGGTTAAAAGGATTATGTTACATTAATACACTAGTCACAGAAAGGTTCTATCGAATCGTTGATCTTAATATAACTTAGGTAGTGGTGACTTATTGCTAGATGCCAATCACTGTTTATGATTTTGAGTACGATTTAAATCATTTTCAACGTTGTGATAACCTATAGGGTCACACATATAGAACATAGCAAAGGGAAAGCCATTCATAGGATAAATAAAATTTCAAACTGTTGACAATTTTACTTGGCTTTGAAATGGCATACGAATTATTTTCCTAAATTTAAGGTAAACGTTTTATATTATAAAGGGTAATCGTTACCTTAAATAATATAACACATGATAACCATAAGAATTAGACTAGATCCGAAAAGGGGAAATAAAACCCTAACAATGGCGGCTAGCACCACTCCCTTTCTTATTCTTTGATTCAATCGAAGGAGGATGCGTTCTCGTGGATACCTCTAGAGGCGGCGACATTGTATCATGCTAGGATTCGATACGACTTCGATTTTAATTCGTTTTCGTGGATTCTCGCAATCCTTAGAAAAGGTATGGTTTTATCTTACTCGGTTTACAAATTTAAAGCATAGATCCTGTTAAATTTGGTTGAAAATTTAATTATATGATATGAAATCAAACCAAAATTACTTTCATATATATGGTACATATATTCATTATATCAATAAATACGAAAACTCAGGAACTAAACACCGGGCTTTTATCAAATCACTTCAAATGGATAGAGATGTATATCATTCATATATCAATTTATACTTTGGAATTTATATTAAATCTATTTCACACGAATAAATCGGGTAGCAAACCTACCATAGTGGCCTCCTCTACTTTAAAACTAGAAAATCAATGTCGATGATGCGTCCATCATCCTTGAGATCATTTCCCAGTGACAGAAGTGGTTTTAGGACATTAATTTCTTTTAATGGTTTTTAAAATCATTTCAAAACCAAATTGAAATCATTTCGAAAACACTTCATATTCAGAAAATACTTTCGAATGGTATTAATTTGTATTTTCAAACTTAAACCAATTTCAAAAATCTCGGAATTCAAATTCCCAAATTTCCAGTTTGAAATTCCTTGGAGTTAGAAATCTCAAATAAACAAATCTTTTCTTATATATAATTTTTCAGAATTTCATATCTTTGTTTGACTTAAATAAATAACTTTTATCAGGTTTATTCATTTAACCCAACATTATAATTGAACGTCTTATAGGCAGTTCATGAAACTTAATTCACACGGCGTTCGTTTCAATATCCTGATGCAAACACAACCTACCCTCAAACATGTGTGTAAAGGTAAATTACGTTTAATTGGTTATGCAAAATTTGAGAATAAACAATCAATGGCCTATAAACTGGTCGACCCCAACAAATCAATCCAAAATATCGTATAAGCCACCATATGCAATAAATAACCAGTCAACCAAGGAATAACATCTAAACATCATCAATAAATCGTAGTGGTTTTATCAGTATATAGAATTTATTATTTTTTATGTATAAAATATATAGTTTGTGTTGAAAATCATTTTATTTTATTTTCAAAACATTTTATAAAACTACAAATATGCTCTCTCATACACTCAACTCATTTTAAGGTACTGTTGACCCCATCTCTGAAGAGTTTATCGCATAGGCTAAGGTCTATTGCTAAACCAAAGCTTTGATACCAATCGTGTCAACTTACCTTTTTGGATAGTTATAAATCGACAATAAACCACTTATATCTAATTCAAATCATTTAAAAAGGTAGATTACCAATAGGTTTGTTCAAAAGAACAAAACACATAACCTCGCAAAGGAAGGATAAAATATAATACAACATAAACAGCTCACGAAGCTATTTAATAATATGTACAGAAATTTTAATACACAACACTTCAAAGTTATATATTTTTATAAATCCAAATGAAAGATGCAGCGAAATAATTGTAGTGGTACATACCACCTTCGTCTTCTTCCTCCAATCAAGGTCACCAATAAACTGTAAAACAACTAGTCTGACCCGAGCATAATGGAAGAAAACAAAACACTCGGACTAAATTTCTCATATTAGTCAAATAAAATTAAGTGAAATACAAGTGTGATGTAACAACCCCGAATTTCAGAACCAATTTAAATTTTTTATTAAAGCTATTTTAAAGGATTTTGAATATTTAAAATGATTAATTTTAAATAATAACGACTAAAAATTTATTTTAATCGAAGTTAAAATGTATAAATTTATTTTAATTATAAAAGGAGTTTGAAATGGAACGGTAGTTTGAAAATTTGATTTTAAATTTCACGTGAATGTACAGAATTCAATATAAATTGGATTTCAGTAAAATCAGAAATATTTGAGTCTGTTTAATGATATCTTTATAATGAATGTGAAAATTTGAGATTTCATAATATAAATTGAAAGTTATGGCCAGCTTAAAATTTAAAATAGTCGCTATGGAATTTTTATATATTTTAATATAATATATAGCCCTTAAAAATAGTCATTTTGCAAACGGTCTCCGTTTTCGATGAAACCACTTTTGTTGGATCCGGAATGTAAAATTGTTTCTAGATTCCAATTTTCGTAATTTTTGGAATTAATATGTGAGCGAAGTGAATTAAAATGTGTTTTAAAAGTTTTAGTTTGAATTGGATCGACCAGAAAAGGGTCGTTTTTCAAACGGTCTCCAAATTCGATGAAAGTAATTTTGTTAGGACCGTTTCGTCAAAACATAGCTAGATTTATTTTTCTGGAATTTTTGGAGTCAGTATGTGGCCCCGGTAAAAAATGTACGTTTAGATTGAATATATATTGATTTATATTTTAATTTTGATGAAAATTGATCGAAGCAGTTGAATTGGCTTATGAAACATATTCCATTGTGTTCGAAATTGGGGTAATTAGCTAGGAGCAACAGCCGTTGGGTTCGATTTGGAGTTAGTATCAACGAACACGTATTTTTTGAATTAAAAGAATTAGATATTAATTTATATATATATATATATATAAAAACAAAGAAAATCCCAAAACCCTAGCTTCATTTGTCTTCAGTAGCCGCCATCTCTAAAAACCGATGGCCCCAACACTCTCTCCATCTTCCTTATCTTTCTCATAAATCACGAATCAATTCAAGGAGATTTCAATGCAAAAATTGTTCGAGACGGTAGGATCAATGGGATCGACGGTTAAGATGAAAAATGGCATCAGGGTTTGCTCGAAATTCTGGTTCAAACTCGTGACGTTTGGGTTTGATTTCAGGCATCATGGAACGTGCGATCTAGCCAAGGTTGTCAGCGTGAGAAGAGGAGCTTGGGGGCGACGTGGCAGTGATGGTTGATGGGCGGCTAGGGTTCCGGTGAGGGGTGCGCGGGGGTGAATTCCTGGCGAGCTCTTTAGGTTCGGCTGAAGGAATTAACAAACGAGGGGATGAAGGGAACGACCGGCAATTTTTCACTAAGATGTAATTAAGCTATAATTAATTTATCAAATATTTGTTAAGATTAATATATGTGATAAAAATATGGTTTTTAAAAATAATTAGACATTAGTTTAAAAATATGGTTTTTATATAAACAGCTTTGAAATAAAAATATGGTTTTAATATATATAGCTTTAAAATAAAAACATAATTTTTAATTTATGTAACAGTTAGAATAAAATGTGATTTTTATATAGTTTTAAAAATTTAAGTTTTATTATATATAACATTGAGATAAAAATATGTTTTTTAATAAATATATATATATATATATATATATATATATAACATTGAGATAAAAATATGATTTTTAATATATATATGTAGCGTTACAAAAATATTTTTTGTTAATATATATATATAACATTGAGATAAAAATATGATTTTTAATATATATATATATATATAGCGTTATAAAAATATGATTTTTAATATATATATCGCATGAAACATATTGCGATGGAACTGATTGGAAGCAGAACGGAATCCAAATCGTCCACTAAAGAATGACGGAGTGGAAACCAAAGGTGAGAACTCTTTCTCACTCAAATTACTTTACAGTTAAATATATATTAGGATGCAGACAGGGCGTAGAATCCCCCGACACTATTGATTGTTTGTTTGGATTGTGATTGAGATTGTTATTATTGATATTGTTGTATATATAAAATTATTTATATAAAAATTATCATGAAAGGAAAATAAAATAAATATTCATTTACAAATCGGACGGTTTGTTTATGTACACCCGTTTAATTGATATAGATTGGGAAGATAAATTTTACACATCGCCCAGCTGCACAAATACTAATCAGTATTTGTTGTTTGAAAACCCTGCACGGGTATTGGGATGATATTGGACAAACACTAATCCCAATATTTAGTTGTATGTCAATTGATGGGTTAAAAGGCTGTGATGAGCGCTAATTATTTATTTTTAATGCTTATACAATTGTAAATTACACTCTGGATGATAGTTGATTGTGTATCATTATTGTTATGTACATGTGTTGTATGAAATCCATATGGATAACATTATATGGTAATTGATTTTTTCTGATTCCAATCCAGGAATAACGAATACTTTAAAATAATATTCAGTAAAGGATTAAAATGTGAATTTGATGTCCGATTTTGGATAGACGTGAAAATATTGAAATATGTGAAGCCGTGTTGGTTAGTTATGCGCAATTTAACGCGAACGATTTTTATATCTATTTTATTCATTCTATAATGGATATCGAAAATGAAATGATTTCAAAATCTGATATTTTGAAAATATTATCATTTAAATATTGTAATGATAAGGAGTATTCAATTTTGATTTAAATTGAAAATGAAGTTAGAATCGTTTTAAAACGAATTTATAGATGATTTGTAAAATACGTTTTAAATGGAAATCGACGGAATATATAATATATATATATATTATATATATAATTGCCTGAATAGAACGCGCCGCGCTGCGACCATTCGCGAATTTCGAACATTGACTTCGAATTGACATTACGGGAGATCCGACCATCGGATTCTCCTAAAACTAGAACCGTTGGGTTCGTATCAAAAAGTTCTTTCCAATGAATATAAGAGGTTTGAAATCTAACGGTTGGATTTGGAATTATGTCCAAATCAAATTTGGAAAAGGTCACTATGGATGCAGTTCGATGGCCGTTATTGGAAACCGACTGTGCATGCCTTGATAAAATTATTAAAAATATTAATAATTTGTGTAAAATCATAATAAATGATTTGGAAAGAATTTGGATGAAAAATTCCACGTTTGTAAAGATAAAAAATACATTTTTATCAAAATGAACTAGTTATTAACTAGAAAGATATCCAATAAATTTTAAATAAATAAATTGGGTTTATAAAAGGGTTTTAATAAAACCAGAAATTTTCAATCTATAAATTTGAATGGATTTGAATAAAAATCATCTTCGGGAGATTTTGATATTGGATTCCGTGACAATACGGATATTGAGGAGGAATTTGGAAGATAGTTATGTATCGTTATTCCCCATATGATATGTGTTAGTTTCAGAATTTGATATTGAATGTAAGCCGATATAATTTCTATTTAGAGCCTTATATTTAATATCAAAGTGGATTTTGGGTTTGTCATGAATGGTGTCTTCAGTAACACTGTTCTTAAACCCCCTGTGAAAAGAATAAATCTTTTAATTAAGATTATTAGAGTTTCCAATAATATTTATTAATTGGAATAAAATGGAATGTGAATTGGGTTTATTGTGAACTGTGTTTTTAACGACATTCATTCTTTAGCCCGATTTACAGTGAAATGTGATTTGGAATATATAAATCTTTCATTAAGATTTAATGGGAATTATCCAAAGTAAAAGGTACACTACTAATGCCCAAAGTAGTGACCAGCAGCGACACAAGGAGAATATCTGTATATATATCATACGTGGGGGCCTCCTGCTCGTCTCCGGTACGGCTACCCAGGCATACCACCTAACCTGTCTCTAGTTTGCCCATTTAAGAGCACCCAGAGTAATAAGAAGAGACATAAAACTCTGGGTCAGACAAAAGTCTGGTATGAGCGATAAGCATCAAAACAGAACGATAACAGGTATATTAAACCATACCTGAACCTGGACCTGCAACCAAAGAGTTAGCACAACATACCGCTCAATACTCTAAGGTGCCACTAAACATAAGGTTTAAAGAATACGAGGGTGGGGGTGTGCATGACATAGTGATAACAAACAATCAAGCATAGCAACCATCCTCACATCTCTCACTCAGTGCGTAAAGCATACGATATCCACCACTTTGATCACCCATTCCTTGCTATGATCACTCTGCCCCATGGAGTCATAATGACACCACTGCACTGATCCATAGCCACTAGTCCTTGTTATGTCCACTCTTCCTCCATAAAGTCATGACGACTCCACTGCACTGGCTCATAGCCATGCTACGATCACTCTGCCCCGTGGAGTAATAATTACCCCACTGCACTGATACGTAGCCTAACATCTGTCTTGGTGGTGAATCAAAGTTATAGACGTCGATAACCCCTTTGCACACGTCCCTTAGCAAAGCCCAACTCATGAAGTTGACCCGTTGGTTCCCAACTGGATCTTGGGCACAAACTTCCCATTTGGACTACCTTTGCATATCATGTTTTGGTCTTCTCCGCATCGGTTCGGTTCCTGTTCTTCACTTCAACTCATACTTCTAGTTCGGATCGTGGTTCATGCCTCAAACCCAAGCATCTCGGTTCGGATTGGAATACCCCCTACGGGTCGGATCGTGGCCCCTGCTTCGGATCGGTTCAGCTCATCTCCAGAGCATCAGATCGTGACTTCAAGCAAGCGGTTCGGTTCTCCTTCCCATGCACTTCGGATCGGGTCGAGCCTCTCAAGTCCATCCCTGGTGCGTCGGTTCGGATCGAGTGACGCGGTTCGGATCGGGTGCTCTCTTCAGGTCGTTCCACCATGCTCAGGTCGGATTGTGGAGCTTCAATTGCGAGCGGTTCGGATCGTGCTTCCCCCTCCGATCCGATCCGGTTCGGGTAATTTCCTGCACTTCTTTCCAACGACTGTTTTACGCCATTTGACGGCGTTTTCGACCAATCTAACTCTTCTAATAAATCACACAACATATCATACAGTCATAGCAACCTAGAGAATCAAAAAAGAAACACCAAAACAACAACTTGATAAGTTAAAACGGGTCAAACATAGCCAAAATCTCATATTTTCCCTTAAGCGTGTTTAAGCAAAACTAATAATAAGATTAGTAAAACCTAACCAAATTAACCAAATTTTCTAACAGAGGCCTAAAAAATTATTTCGAAATTTATAAATATTTTTCTAGAATTTAATCATGTTTAAATTCGCTAATTAACATTAATTACCCTTAATTAACCATAATTAGTGAGGAACTATGCAAATCACTCACCTCAGCCACAAATAAACTTTCAAAACTGAACTATTCTCTGATTTGGCATTGTTCCCAAGACAACACGGCAGTTTTAACCTTGCTTTGGTGTTATTCCCCTTTGATTTGACGTAGATTAGGCTAATAATTGATTAGAAAGTGATTAAAGGTGATTCTAGATGTTGGAGGCCATTGTTAGGGTTCCTGGAATGAAAGTGGCAGCTAGAAAACTGAAATGAAATGAAAACCTAACTCATTTCAGCCTCCCCATAACCCTAATCCCAGAATGGGTTATGGGCCCATTCACTAATCACTTCATTTGGCCTGGTTAAGCAGTTTTTCATCTTCCAAACCTTATTTCAGCCATATCTCTCAAACAGTAAGTCCGTTTTTCACATATGATCACTCTACGGAAAGGTAAACCATCATCCGGATCTAATGGAAGTGGTTTCAGGTCAAAACTCCTTTCCAATCAAAAGTTATAGCCGAAACAAGATCAACTAGGGGCAAAATGGTCATTTAAAAATCTGCAAACATCATGAATATGGGAAATGACCCCAATAGTTGTCTCCCAAAGTTACATGACCATACGACTTCGTATGTGAAAGAAATAAATATTCTACGATCCTTCGTAACGTAGAACGTGGGTCGTTACATTCTCCCCCCTTAAGAAATTTCGTCCCCGAAATTCCTTAACTCAAAACATACAAAGGATCCCGCATGCCTACCAGCCATATACAACAATCAAACATGCAAAACAAACAAAACAAAACTATCCTAGCATGCAGAAAGACTAAATCGAAACGGAAATCTAACCAGGCGAAGAGTTCTGGATACGTCTTCCTAATGCTCTCCTTTGTCTCCCAAGTACAGTCATTCTCATTCTCGCCCCATTGAACTTTGACTAATTTCACCGCCTTCCTTCGAAGTTGCTTTGTATCGTTCCCAACAATACGCATAGGCTTGCGGTTCCCAACCGCCTCGGGTTCAATCTCGATATCATCCAACTGATCAGGTGAAACAGTCACATCGGGGTCGTGCGCTAATTTCCTTAACTGGGAAACATGAAATACATTATGAACTCCTGCCATCTTCTCTGGTAATTCAACTTTATATGCCAGATTCCCAATTTGCTCAAGAACCAGGAATGGACCAACAAATCTTGGTGTTAACTTGCCTTTCCTGCCAAATCGAATCACACTCTTTAACGGAGAAATCTTGACAAACACCAAGTTGCCAACGAAGAACTTTAATTCTCTTCTCCTCTTATCAGCATAACTCTTCTGCCTATCTTGGGCAGCCTTCATTCGATGTTGGATAATCTTAATCTTAGCTGAAGTTTCTCTTATCACATCTGATCCAAGCACAAACTTCTCACCGGTTTCTAACCAACATGATGGTGAGTTACACGGTCTTCCATACAAAGCTTCAAATGGAGCCATACCAATACTGGATTGATAACTATTATTATATGCAAACTCTACTAGATGCAAATGGTCATCCCATGATCCACCAAAATCCAATATGCAAGCTCTAAGGAGATCTTCTAATATACGATTCACCCTCTCTGTCTGACCATCGGTTTGAAGATGATACGTGGTACTAAGATGTAATTCTGATCCTAACGCTTCTTGTAAGCTTTTCCAAAATCCACTAGTAAACAACGGATCTCGGTCGCTCACAATGCCTTTGGGTATTCCATGAAATCTCAATACCCACTTTATATATAGTTCTACTAACTTAGCTGCCGTTCTATTTGACTTGACCGGTATAAATCTTGCACTCTTGGTCAATCGGTCCACAACCACCAAATGCTATCATGGCCCGACCTAGTTCTTTGTAACCCATCAATGAAATCCATTGAGATTTGTTCCCATTTCCATTCTGGAACTTCTAATGGTTGCAACAACCCACTAGACTTCTTTTGCTCAGCTTTAACTAGCTGGCAATTCATGCATTTGGATATAAACTTCCCAACGTCTCTTTTCATCTCTTCCCAGTAGTAGGTCTGCTTCATGTCTCGATACATCTTGTTACCACCGGGATGTATAGTCAATTTTGAGTGATGACGTTCTCTAAGCACTTCATCTCTCAATCCATTGACATTGGGTACAACTAGTGTTCCACTCTTTCTAAGCCATCCATCTCGATCAAGCCCATACTTGTTCATCTCCTTGTCGATGCCCATCTCTAACCTGGAGATGATTTCCAATAGGTTAGGATCGTCCTTCTGGCTGGAACCAATCCGCTCAATCAAAGTGGGTCTGATCGTCAAACTTGCTAATATTTCTCGATCCAGTTCGCACTTTGGTCTGAAATCATACCCAGCGATGTACTCCAGTTGCTTCCATTCCAGACACATAGCCCCTAAACTGGCATGTCTTCTACTCAATGCATCAGCTACTGCATTGCCCTTCCCTGGTGTGTATGTGATATCGAAATCGTAGGAAGCTAAGAATTCTAACCATCTTTGCTGTCAGAGATTTAGATCCTTTTGAGGGAAAAGATACTTTAACTATTTATGATCGGTAAACAACTCAAATCTTTCTCCCAAGAGATAATGTCTCCATATCTTCAACGCGAATACGATCGCTGCTAATTCCAAATCATGGATAGGGTATCTTCTCTCGTGTGGTTTCAATTGCCGACTTGCATAAGCTACAACCCTACCTCCTTGCATTAGTACAGCACCTAGTCCGGTACCACATGCATCTGTATATACTGTCATCTCTTCATTCCCCTTAGGAATGACTAACACTGGTGCACATGTCAACTTTTCCTTTAGACTCTTGAATGCATTCTCGCACTTTTCGTCCTAGACGAAAGCTTGATTTTTCTTAGTCAATTGAGTCAACGGTGCTGCTATCTTGGAGAAGTCTTGGATAAACTTGCGATAATATCCAGCTAATCCTAAGAAACTTCTTATGTCCATTGCATTCTTGGGCGTAGACCAATCTTGTACCGTAGCCACCTTCGTAGGATCCACGACAATACCATTCTCTGAAATGACATGGCCCAAGAATCTCACTTCCCTCCTCCAGAGTGACACTTACAAAACTTTGCTTTCAATTGGTGTTTTCTTAACACCTCCATTGTTATCCTCAAGTGTTCCTTGTGTTCTTCCTCTGTCCTCGAATAAACAAGGATATCGTCCACGAACACAGGAACAAACTTATTCAACTGATCTCTGAATACCCTATTCATAAGATCCATAAAATATGTTGGTGCATTGGTCAACCCAAATGGCATGACAAGCCACTCATAAAATTCAGACGGTGTCTGAAAGGTCGTTTTAGCTATACTCTCAGCTTCCACTCTAAGCCGATGAAAACTTATCGCAAGATCCAACTGGGAGAACACTCTTGCGCCACTTAACTGATCAAACAAATCATCTATCCGCGGTAGAGGATACTTATTCTTCCTCGTCACTTTATTCAATTCACGGTAGTACACACACAATCGAAGGGAACCATCTGCCTTGGTAGCAAACACAACTAGTGCTCCCCACTCAGAAACACTTCTCCTGATAAACCCCTTCTTCAACAGATCGCTTAATTGCACCTCGAGCTCTCGCTGCTCCCTTGGCGCCATACGACGAAGTGGAATCACTATAGGTCAGGCATCTTTCACTAAGTCAATACGGAACTCAATCTCTCGGTGTGGTGGAAGTCCGGTCACTTCCTCGAAGACGTTCGGATACTATCCAGCCATGGGCACATCTGACGACTCATCATGCGGGATGTCGAGGGAATTTAGAAAATTAGCCATTACCCCATCATTAGGTAAACCACCAAACACTACCCTCCACCCATCATCCGCTCTAACTGTCACCAAAAAGCCCTCACAGTCTACCACTACCCCATATCTTTGGAGCCAATCAACTCCCAAAATAATGCCAAACCTAGTAAAGCCCAAAACAAAGCAATCACAAACAAGCATGCATCCATGACTCGATAAGACCACATTACGACAAATCATGCTAAGGCTAGTTGAACCACCAATCGGGTTCGTCACTACCAAAGTTCTATCGACAATCTCGGGCTCCAATCCAAACCTATCTACCAGGTCACTAGATATGAAGGAACTGAAAGCTCCGGTATCAAACAATACTCGAACAGGAACATCATAAATAGAAAGCATACCTTGAATAGCAACATTCTTTCCTTTCTCCGCCGCAGTTGGGGCATTCGACGAAGAAGGAACAACATTGATAGCATATGCTTTCACAATCTGCTTTTCTTTAGGGGGTTGCGGACACTTATCCTTGTGATGTCCCACTTGGCCACAGTTGAAGCACCTCCTGTCCGCTGGCTTGGCCCGACATTCTTTGGCATAGTGGCCCTTCTTACCACAGCTGAAGCACTCAACATCTTTCTTATTCTTTTTCTTTTGGCCATCCCTGGTTTGATTCTGCTTTCTCTTATTCTGAGAATCATTCTTGCCTCCACCGCTTGCTTGCGGCTTTGGCTCCTCTACAGATGCAACCTCAGTCTTCGACTTAGGGTAAAGACTCTCTGACCTCAATTCTTTCCCCACAATCGATTCAAATATCTCATCAATGTGGTTAATAAGCCTTTCCCCCAAGTAGATCTAATCCTGTTACGAACTTCTCATCCTTCTTCTCGGGAGTGTCGATAAGAGATAATCCATACTTTGATAAAGTATCGAACTCAGTAATATACTCCGAGACAGCTCTACCATTCTGCTTTAGCTCCAAGAACTTCCTAAATAACTCTGACTTCTGAGCAGCTGGGATAAATTTTTCATTGAATCGGGCCTTAAACTGTTCCCATGTAACTTGGATCTCTGGAGTAGCTGCCTTAATAGCATTCCACTAATTCATCGCCCGTCCTTGCAGCTGACGGGACGCTAGCTTTCTCTTCATCGCATCCTCGATACCTAAGTCTTCGAAAATATGCTCATAGCTATCCAACCAATCCTAAACATCTGTGGCTGATTCCGTTCCGTGGAACGGCTTTCCACCAAGACTAGTGTAATCCTTGCATAGCTTGGCGAAATCGGCCCTAGGCGCCTTCACCACTGCACCACCACCATTTGCAGCATTGTGAACTGCTCCTAACACATTTCTAAGCATCTCTCTCATGAAGTCAGTAAACATAGCCCTCATGTCAGGAGCATTCCCACCGTTAACTCCTCTACCAGTACCCCTCGTATATCGGCTCATCGTCCAATCTGTAAAGAGAAACGATTAACCATCCTCTTTGTGATGTCAGTGCAGTGCGACTTCATCCTTAGTTATACTAATAATATATATAGCTTTTGAAAACCAAAATAATCACAAATACGCGCTCCCATATACGTCTCTCCCTGGTATCTTTCCCCAGGTTAACCATGCAACCTGGCTCCGATACCAAATGTGACGGCTTGCCCCGCACCAGCCGACATTTCCCATGAAAGTACGCTGTGCCGATGTCCAACCATCACGGGACGGTCGCCAAAGAAAGGAAAAAGAAGAGAACTTACTGGTGAACTAACAAAGAACCTGTTGAATATCTCACAACATATGGAATGAAATATAATAATAACATAATTTGACATAAAACAGGTGAGACAGTGCATAAGCTGAAAATTAAACATCATAGCAGCGGAAAATCCAATTACATCTTATGTTCCACGTCATCATTATTACAACTTTAAAACTGTCTCTGAAGCAAAAGGAAAGGTACACTACTAATGCACAAAGTAGTGACCAGCAGCGACACAGGGAGAATATATAAATATATATATATAAATAAATATATATATATATATATATATTTCATACATGGGGTCCTACTGCTCGTCTCCGGTACAGCTACCCGTGCATACCACCTAACCTGTCTCTAGTCTGTCCGTTTAAGAGCACCCAGAGTAATAAGAAGAGACATAAAACTCTGGGTTAGACAAAAGTCTGGTATGAACGATAAGCATTAAAACATAACAATAATAGGTATATTAAACCATACCTGAACCTGGACGTGCAACCAAAGAGTTAGCAGAACATACCGCTCAATACTCTAAGGTGCCACTAAACATAAGGTGTAAAGAGTACGGGGGTGGGGGGGTGCATGACATAGTGATAACAAACAATCAAGCATACCAGCCATCCTCACATCTCTCACTCAGTGCGTAAAGCATACGATATCCACCACTTTGATCACCCATTCCTTGCTATGATCACTCTGCCCCATGGAGTCATAACGACACCACTGCACTGATCCATAGCCACTAGTCCTTGCTATGTCCAATCTGCCCCATGACGTCATGATGACTCCACTGCACTGGCTCATAGCCATGCTACGATCACTCTATCCCATAGAGTAATAATTACCCCACTGCACTGATACGTAGCTTAACATCCGTCTTAGTGGTGAATCAAAGGTAAGATGTCGATAACCCCTTTGCACACGTCCCGCAGCAAAGCCTAACTCATGAAGTTGACCCGTTGATTCCCAAATGGATCCTGGGTACAAACTTCTCATTTGGACTACCTTTGCATCTCGGGTTTTGGTCTTCTCCGCGTCGGTTCGGTTCCTGTTCTTTACTTCAACGAATACTTCTAGTGTGGATCGTGGTTCACACCTCAACCCAAGCATCTCGGTTCGGATCGGAATACCCACTACGGGTCGGATCGTGGCCCCTGCTTCGGATCGGTTCGGCTCATCTCCAGAGCATCAGATCGTGACTTCAGGCAAGCGGTTCGGTTCTCCTTCCCAAGCACTCCGGATCGGGTCGAGCCTCTCAAGTCCATCCCTGGTGCATCGGTTCGGTCGAGTGACGCGGTTCGGATCGGGTGCTCTCTTTAGGTTGTGCCACCATGCTTAGGTCGGATCGTGGAGCTTCAAATGCGAGCGGTTCAGATCGTGCTTCCCCCTCCGATCCAATCAGGTTCGGGTAATTTCCTGCACTTCTTTCCAACGACTGTTTTACGCCATTCGACGTCGTTTTCGACCAATCTAACTTTTCTAATCAATCACACAACATACCATACAGTCATAGCAACTTAGAGAATCAAAAAAGAAACACCAAAACAACAACTTGATAAGTTAGAACGGGTCGAACATAGCCAAAATCTCATATTTTCCCTGAAGTGTGTTTAAGAGAAACTAATGATAGGATCAGTAAAACTTAACCAAATTTTCTAATAGAGGCCTAAAACAATATTTTGAAATTTATAAATATTTTTCCAGAATTTAATCATGTCTAAATTCGCTAATTAACACTAATTACCCTTAATTAACCATAATTAGTGAGGAACTATGCAAATCACTCACCTTAGCCATAAATAAACTTTCAAAACTGAACCACCCTCTGATTTGGCGCTATTCCCAAGATAACACAACAGTTCTAACCTTGCTTTGGTGCTATTCCCTTTGATCTGACGTGGATTAGGCTAATACTTGATTAGAAAGTGATTAGAGGTGATTCTAGATGTTGGAGGCCATTGTTAGGGTTCCTAGAATGAAAGTGGTGGCTAGAAAACTGAAATGAAATGAAAACCTAGCTCATTTCAACCTTCCCATAACCCTAATCCCGAAATGGGTTATGGGCCCATTCACTAATCACCTCATTTGGCCCGGTTAAGCAGTTTTTCATCTTTCAAACCTTATTTCAGCCATATCTCTCAAACGGTAAGTCGGTTTTTCACATATGACCACTCTATGAAAAGGTAAACCATCATCCGGATCTAATGGAAGTGGTTTCAGGCAAAACTCCATTCCAATCAAAAGTTATGGCCGAAACAAGATCAACTAGGGGCAAAATGGTCATTTAAAAATTGGGAAAAATCATGAATATGGGAAATGACCCCAATAGTTGTCTCCCAAAGTTACATGACCATACGACTTCGTATGTGAAAGAAATAAATATTCTACGATCCTTCGATACGTAGAATGCTGGTCGTTACAATTATCATGAATTTCAACATCTAGTGTTCTATTGCGAGTAGGTTAATATTGCTGACAAAATATATGGATGTAAGGTTTGTCCAAACTCTAATTTGTTGATGGTGAATCTTAATAAACTTAATAGCAGTGATGGAGTGTATGATGGGTCTACCATTCTTGCATTTGAAGCAAGTCAAGTTTTCTACATAAAAGGCATACAAAATCTTGATTAGTCCATTGTACGATGTTCACCTAAATGTCTGATCAATAACGTGGACGATTATGAGATGCCAACAAATTTCCAGTCTGGTTTAAAGGAATAACCCAATTTAATAGCATTGTATGTACTAAATCCAATAGATGAACTTGATTTGGGGTCATAGTTTTTTTCTACGTACTAAATATTTGGGATATTCGATGATTTTTTTCCTTGGTGTTTCAATATGAGAGTCGAAGAGTCACATACGTATACATACTCACTAAGATTGTACCATTTGTCGAATCTATTTTGTTCGTTTGCTATACTTAAATATTAATAGTCAATGTATTGACGGTCCAAAATGATTTTTTTAACGATCGAATCAGAATTCAAAATCATTTCCATTGAATCCAAATAGTTTGTTACGTGAATAAAAAGTATGTGGAATGCTATATTTGGAGATTTGATATTTCAAGGGAAAAACAGTCTTGACATGAACAAAAATTATCGTTTTGAGACGTAATGTCAGATTATTGTGAATAAATAAATGATCAAAGAAGCAAGTAAAGAATAAAATCACACACAAGATTTAACGTGGAAAAACCCTTTGCGGGAAAAAACCACGGGAGAAAGGCAAACTTTATTGATTTAATTGATGGAGTTGTTACAAGCTTATTCAACATATCAACCATAGCAGTAAATTTATATTCTACTTTCATGCATTCAGATAAGGAGAGAAAGAATAAAAATAAGAATATTCTTTATCCTTCAATGAGGTTGCTGCATTTATCTCAATCAAGAGAGTAAATTAAAATCTCCTTTATCCTTTTGATGAGGTTGCTATAAATGTCTCAATCAAGAGAGAATCTTCTTTATCCTTTAAATGAGGTTGCTGAAAATACCTCAATCAAGGGAGTAAATTAAGGAACTAAATAATATTCTTTAGGTGACACATCAGCTGGACCAATCCTCAATCAAGAGAGTAAATTAAGGAACTAAATAATATCCTTTAGATGACACATCAGCTGAACCAATCCTAATGAGAATTTCGGATCACGAATTAACAATCTCCACCTTGAGACGAATTCTCATCTTGAAGTAAAAACGAACTCCTTCAACAAGTAAATATCTGCCTTGCTCCAATAGTCCCTAAAGACAATACTGTAACACCAACCAAGCTTGAGCAAAGCTCAAACTTAGTAATTGGAACTGGCTTTGTCATCATGTCAGCGGGATTGTCATGAGTACTTATCTTGCAAATTTTAACACCACCTTTAGCAATAACATCTCGAATGTAGTGATACCTCACATCTATATGTTTAGTTCTCTCATGGAACATTTGATCCTTTGTAAGGCATATAGCACTCTGGCTATCAGAAAATATAGTAATGCAAGATGTATCTTCACAAAACTCAAAATATAAACCTCTAAGCCAAATAGCTTCTTTACATGCTTCAGAAATAGCCATATACTCGGCCTCAGTAGTTGATAATGCTACTGTAGTTTGCAAGGTTGCTTTCCAACTTACAGCACAACCACCAATGGTGAAAACATAACCTGTTAATGATCTCCTTTTATCCAAATCACCTGCAAAATCAGAATCCACATAACCAACAAGTTCTTCTTTAGATTTACCAAACTGCAAACAAGCATTTGCAGTGCCATGAAGATATCTAAAAATCCATTGAACTGCTTTCCAATGCTCTCTTCCAGGATTGGCCATGAATCTACTGACAACACTTAAAGCATGTGATAAATCAGGGCGCGAACAAACCATGGCATACATAAGTGAACCATCTGCACTAGAATAGGGAACTCTAGACATGTACTCAATATCTTCATTTGATTGTAGACACATGGCTGATGACAATTTAAAATGTGTAGCAAGAGGAGTACTTACAGGTTTGACATCAAGCATATTAAAACGGCGAAGCACTTTTCTAACATACCCACTCTGACTTAGGTATAATTTTCCAGAAGTTCTATCTCTTGATATCTCCATGCCAAGAATCTTCTTAGCATCTCCCAAATCTTTCATTTCAAACTCTCTACTTAACTGCCTTTTCAAATTTTCAATTTCCACCTTGTCTTTTGAAGCAATCAACATATCATCAACATAAAGTAACAAATAAATGGCTGAATGAGTAGTAATTTTCAAATAGACACAACTATCATAATTGGACCTTTTAAAACCTTGAGATAGCATAAAAGTGTCAAATCTTTTATACCACTGCCTAGGTGACTGTTTCAATCCATAAAGAGATTTCTTTAATTTACAGACAAGATTTTCTTTTCCAGGGATGATAAAACCCTCAGGTTGATGCATATAAATATCCTCTTCTAATTCTCCATGTAAAAATGCAGTTTTTACATCTAACTGTTGAAGCTCATAATCATGCATAGCAACAATACTAAGTAACATGCGAATTGAGCTATGTTTCACAACAGGGGAAAAAACTTCATTATAGTCAATACCTGGAATCTGACTGTAACCTTTTACAACTAATCTTGCTTTGTACCTTGTCTTATCGTTTGGAGAAACACCTTCTTTTCTCTTGAAAACCCATTTGCAATGAATAGGTTTCTTCTCTTTAGGCAATTTGATTAAGTCCCAAGTGTCATTTCTTTCAAGTGACTTCATCTTCATCTCATCATGCATAGCAGCCATCCACTTATCAGAATCACTAGAGATAACAGCCTCAGAATATGAAGAAGGCTCGGCAATACCTTCTATTTCTTCTGCTACAGCGCACGCATAAGCAACAACATTTGCTTCCTCAATAAACCTTCTTACTGGTTTTGGATTCTTTCTAGTTCTGTTTGTTGCAATAGATTGTTGCGGTGGTTGCATAACTGCTGGAGGATCCTCAACAATGGGTGCTTCATCTTGTCCCTCAATTTCTGCGTTTGATGTAGCATCTGTATCAATAATATGCTCCACCTGGACATTTGATTTCTGCTTACTCTCAACAAGATCATTAGTAGATGGAATATCATGTAACATAGCAGATTCATTAAACACAACATTTCTGCTAATTACAACCTTACTTGTTTCAGGATTCCATAATTTATAGCCTTTAACACCAGACTTATAACCAAGAAAAATGCACTTAACAGCTCTTGGCTCTAACTTTCCATTGTCAACATGAGCATAAGCAATACATCCAAAAACTTTCAATTCAAAATAATTTGCTGGAGAACCAGACCATACCTCAATCGGAGTTTTCTTACCAATAGCAACAGAGGGAGAGCGGTTGATGAGATAACAGGCTGTGGAAGCAGCTTCAGCCCAAAAACATCTATCCAAACCTGCGTTTGACAACATGCAGCGAGCCTTAGAAATGATAGTCCTGTTCATACGCTCGGCAACCCCGTTTTGTTGAGGAGTGTGAGGTATGGTGTAGTGCCTAACAATGCCTTCAACCTTGCAAAATGAATTAAATTCATCTGAACAAAACTCCATCCCATTATCAGTCCGAAGCTTCTTTACCTTCCTTTCAGTTTGTCTCTCAACCATAGTCTTCCACTCTTTGAAAGCTGAAAAAGCTTCAGATTTATGTTTCAAAAAATAAGGCCAAACTCTTCTGGAATAATCATCAATAATTGTCATCATGTAACAAGCACCGCCCATGGATGCTTTCCTAGACGGTCCCCATAAGTCTGAATGCACATAATCTAGAATGCCTTCTGTTGTATGAACTGCAGTGTTGAACTTCACTCTCTTATGCTTGCCAAAAATGCAATGCTCACAGAACTTCAGCTTGCCTGCGTTGTACCCATCAAGAAGTCCTCTCTTGTTCAACTCCGACAGACCAAATTCACTCATATGTCCAAGACGCATATGCCAAAGATTAGCAGTATCACAATCAGAAATATTATTTGAGATAACAGGGGAAGCATTACCTGAAACAGTAGTGCCTTGAAGATAATAAAGGCCATTTGTTTGCCTAAGATTTCCCTTCATTACAATAAGAGAACCATTTGTGACTTTCAAGACACCACCGCCACCTGAATATTTGTACCCTTTGTCATCAAGAGCACTTAAAGAAATCAGATTTCTCTTCGTGTTGGGAATGAACCGAACATCTGTTAAAGTTCTGATTGCGCCATCAAACATCTTGATCTGAATAGAACCAATTCCTGCTACTTTACATGCCGAATCATCACCCATCAAAACTGAGCCAGCATCTTTTATGGATTCTATGGTTGTAAACCAATCTTTAATAGGACACATATGGAAAGTGCAAGCAGTGTCAAGTATCCATTCATCTTTAATCTCAGCACATCCAGCAAACACGGTAACAACAAGCATCTCATTGTCAGAACTATCATTACGAGCACAATTGGCATTAACTTCATCTTCTTTGTTATCTTTTGGTTTGTATGTGCCATTTCTCTTTTCCTTGTTCTGCAGCTTATAACATTCGGATATTTCATGTCCATCCCTCTTACAATATTTGCAAGACTTGTATTTGCCTCTAGATTTAGATCGACCTTTATAGGCATTGGAACTTTTGCCTCGAGATCCATTATTTGAATTTTTCTCCTTTGTCCTGCCACGAACGGACAAGCTTTCGGCTTGAGAGCTTGATCCAGTTGAAGACACCAGTTGTTTCATTTTCTCCTTGGCGTGCAAGGCTTCATAAACGTCATTTAGAGTGAGAGTATCATGACTATATAATATGGTATCTCTGAAATTTGAGTAAGAACCGGGCAAAGAACATAATAGGATTAAACCCAAATCTTCATCATCATATTTGACTTCCATTGCAGTTAAGTCAGAAACAATCTCTTTAAAATCAGAAATATGGTCAAGCAAATTACCTCCCTCTTGCAATTTGTGCAGAAACAGCTTTTGTTTGAGATGCATCTTACTTGTGAGATCCTTGGTCATGCAAATTGACTCCAGTTTCAGCCAAAGAGAAGCAGTTGTCTTCTCGTTCAAAACTTCTTGTAAAATATTATTGTGTAGATGGAGCTGAATTTGCGACAAAGCCTTCCGATCCTTTCTCTTCTCATCATCGGTCCATAGATCAAATCTCTTGTTCCCGAATCCATCCAATGCATCATCGTAATCAGCTTGTGCGAGCAACGCCCACATCTTCACTTGCCACAATGAGAATCGAGTGTTTCGATCCAATAGCGGAAGATCATACTTTAACGACGCCATGTTGAATAAACCAGCGCTCTGATACCACTTGTGAATAAATAAATGATCAAAGAAGCAAGTAAAGAATAAAATCACACACAAGATTTAACGTGGAAAAACCCTTTGCGGGAAAAAACCACGGGAGAAAGGCAAACTTTATTGATTTAATTGATGGAGTTGTTACAAGCTTATTCAACATATCAACCATAGCAGTAAATTTATATTCTACTTTCATGCATTCAGATAAGGAGAGAAAGAATAAAAATAAGAATATTCTTTATCCTTCAATGAGGTTGCTGCATTTATCTCAATCAAGAGAGTAAATTAAAATCTCCTTTATCCTTTTGATGAGGTTGCTATAAATGTCTCAATCAAGAGAGAATCTTCTTTATCCTTTAAATGAGGTTGCTGAAAATACCTCAATCAAGGGAGTAAATTAAGGAACTAAATAATATTCTTTAGGTGACACATCAGCTGGACCAATCCTCAATCAAGAGAGTAAATTAAGGAACTAAATAATATCCTTTAGATGACACATCAGCTGAACCAATCCTAATGAGAGTTTCAGATCACGAATTAACAATTATGATGAAATTTATTTTTTTAGAATTGTACCAGTGAGTTTTTAGATGCTGCCAGGTTTCGTAGCGGTCAGATGTACTATTTGATCATGCGAAATTTAAACGAGTGTCAGTTTTGAATAGAGAATCAAAACAATTCAATATAATTATACTATAAATACCCCTCATTATCCACTAACCTTTAATCTATGTACCGTTTACTGTAACAGTATTCCTCATTAAATATCATAGCCAACACATTTTTGCTATTTGAAAAAGGGGATTTTCACTTAAAGGGCTTATTTGTTCAAGGTAACAAGTTTTAAGGACGATACTTCTAAAAAATTAGTTTTAAGGGCAGTTCTAAACGAAAAAGATAAAAGTGGTTATCTTTTTACGTTTTACAGAAATAAAGATAACTGCTTTTATCTTTTTCTTGCAATACTTAAAAAGGTAACTGCTTTTATCTTTTTGGTGCAGAATTGTCCTTAAAACTTATTATTGAGAAGTGTTGTCCTTAAACTTATTATCCTACAAAAAGAAGCCCTCTAACCTAATTTCCACTTTGAAAAATTCATATCAGTCAATATAATAATCATAAAAATATGAAACCAGATTCTTTGAATTTGTATATATTCTCTCTTCACCCTCACATTAGTTTTGTAGCACTTGATAAAAGTTTAGGGAAGATCGTTTATGGGCATCAAACAAGGAATAGGGATGGCGATCGATTTGGATGACAAGAGGAGGAACGGAGATCAACATCACGTAGAGAGATGAATTTGGAGCAATGACCGATCAATGAGGCACCATCCAGAGTGCTCAAGTGAATTGGATCAGTCATGTGTTCTAGGATTAGGGCACAGATGCATTTTTCATAAGGGTGTCGAGTTTGATGAAGCTGTGTTGATGACGAGTTCACATAGAGTAGAGCAATGGTTCCATCGGTTTGGATTTTCCTTTAGAGATGAGAGATAAAGGAGGAAAGAGATAGTGAAAAAATTGGGTTTAGATATTTGTGAGCGACCTAGGGATGAGAAAGGACAAGACGAATTATGAGGGGGATTAAGATATAATTAGAGGTTGTAATTAAGTTAGTTAAGTGCATATATTAATCTTAAAAAATATGCTTGCGATATCTTTTGTGTAGAGGTTATATTTGGACGTTGTGTCTTCCATTAAACTCATGTTTGCAAGCTTTACGTTTTGACGCTGATATGGGATAATTTAGCTAGGGTGAGTGATATTGTATCTACTGGTCTATAATTGCCCTTACGGTGAAAAATTGATATTTTAGGTTATTTAAAATCTTAAAAATAAATTTTCTAGGAATGTTGAACCTAGTTAATAATAAATAAAAAGAAGTAAAAGTAATTTGATTAGTTTAAACATGAATTTTACCTGTTTATCCATTTGCACATTGTTGTGCCTTTTTGACTTTATTGCTAGAATTGAACTAATTTGACACCAAATCCACACCAACCATTTTAGATATATTTTATCTATTTTATGGATATTATTATGGATATTTTTTATATTATTTAAATAAATATATTATTATTGTTTGCATGGATGATTGTATGCTAAGTTTAGTTAAAACGACGTTCAAAGACGACATAGTATTAGGAAAAATCTTTATAAAGTTGCTACTGGTTATTGATCAAACGCAAAAGATGCTAACTCTAAAGGTATGACAGAGGTTAGTGCACACTGATTGAGCACACAGATTGGACACCAATAAGATGAGATGAATTCATGAAGGAGAAGTGGAGCATAAGGGCTGATCTGAAGATGGAGCAACATTGGAGTAGGGCGATAGATCTGAAGATGGAGAATGAACTTGACGGCTAGCTTGGATTTCATCACTTTATTGGGCATCTTCCTGTATAACGCACTATTAAGCTATAAGAACACTTATGGTATATGATAATTGTCATAAGCCAAAGTTTGACTTGTGATTCTGAGTAATTTTCTATGCTTGTATATCCTATAACATTTATGGACTAATAATACTATGATTTTATTCAAATATGTAAACCGGGCTTTCCTTGCTTACAACGGCCAGGTTATGGATCAACAAAAAATTTATGCAATTTATTATGCACTATGTATACAACAAGTTTTATCCAACTTTAATGCAATAGTATGTACAAAAATTGTATTAGTTTAACCAGAATTATGTATGTATTAGTATAGCAATGTATGTTGACTACATGTGATGATCAGACAATCAACATGATATGTTAGTCACACACGCAGGTAAGACGACAATTTTTCATAGTAGATCACACTATCCTTCTTTCACTCATACACAAATTTGTGGTTGAAATAATATGACACAAACACAATTCTTGCATATCAAGCTATTATTGGGGATGCAGATTAAATATCATAAGGAAAACTAAACATTAGAGGGGGATGAATAGCGTTTTATGGATTTTGTTAAATTTCTTGAAATCTTTTTGGATTAAATAGAATGCTATGCAAATCACAGATTTAAACAATCGCAGAATCAATCACAGAGGCAGAGAATAAAATAAAAATCAGTAAAAGGAAAGTACACACCAGGATTTTATACTGGTTCGGGATTCCCCTACATCTAGTCCCACACAACGCTAGGTTGATGTGAATTTTTATTCAACAGATTCAATTACAATCCTTGATATCAGGGCTTCACACCACCAATCAATTATAGGTACAGCGAGACGTAGTTGGTTTCCGAACCACAACTTTACATCCACTCGATTTCTGAGTCACAATCGCATCCGGTCACTTTATACAGGATAGTACCACACCCATCTCTTATCTGTTTTTGTAGTATTGACTCGGTAGGAATTGATCTTGTGATCTTTGATTACAAACAACCTATAAATCTTGAGTAACACTTGAATTTCAGAGAGAGTTTGATTTAGAATTGAAAGAGAAGAAGAATAATATGAACTATATTGAAATCGGCAGAATATAAGCACAAAAAGTTAATAAATTAAGAAGAATAAAGGTGGTATAATTAGAGAAGAAGGAGGAGATGAAAAACAATTAAAAATTTTGAATTTTGGAAGGTATTTATAGTTTTCCAATATCCAAAACCTTTTAGAAATGATTTAAATTCAAAAGACACTTCCTTTCAAAATTTAAAAAACAAATTAACGATCTATATGTCGACATATCAAAAGTTGTATGTCGACATATCCAGGTATTTTTTCAAAAATACAATTTTAAATCAAATCAAATATTGTTTAAATAAATTAGGGTGATTCTTGAGTTGAAACAAACTATATTCCTTTATATTAAAATATAGTTTCTCAAGTAGAAATATATATTTAAAAACATATAATAAAATGATTAAAAACTAGACATAAAATGATATAAAAGTATAAATATAAAATTATTAATATATTAAATCTTAATATAAATAAGAAAATTGAAAACATAAGTAACTTTAATAAAAAAAGAAATTAAAATAAATATCATGAGTTAAAATATTTCTAAAAATAAAGAAGTATAAATTTAAAATAAGGACTTTTGAAATCATTTGAAAAACAATTTTATAAACAAGAAAGTAATTTTGACGTCATTTACAATATAGATTAAAAACAAGAAAGTAATTTTGAAATCATTTGAAAATGGGTTTAAAAATAAGAAAGTAATTTTGACATCATTTGAAAAACAGATTTAAAAACTATAAAGTAATTTTGACATCATTTAAAAAATAGTTTTGAAATTAGAATTAAGTTTGAAATCAAAATTCAGTGCTAGCTAGAGTTTTAACAGAATATCTAGAAACAATTACTCTATATTACTTGAACTCTCGAACACTCGATACTCACGAGTCTTGAATCTTGAACTCTTCTACTTTGAAATCTTGTTTCTCTTAATTGTACAATCTTCAGTAATTAATATCTGCATAGATTTCGTGTGTGTGTATATATATATATATTCTAGATTAGTGTTAGTATATATTCTATAATAATAATAATTTAAACAAAGTTGAAACAAGGTTGTCGTCATCAAAACCATCATCATCAACATCTCATTCCATAACAGCTATTACATTGATTCATGTACAGTGTCAATATGATGTATAAGAATTTGTTTATGGTTTTGGTAGTCGTGTGCTAATGTATATTTGTACCTCAAACGAGTCAGCAGGGTCGGTCCTGAGTATTTGTAGGCCTAGTGCAGAAGGAAAATTTTGGGCCCTTAAATTTTTTTTTTTTTACGAAATTGAAGTTAAGTCATATGTCATATCATTGTCATATGTCAACTAAATTTTATTATACTTATGACATGTTTAAAAACACAACTGGTAATAAGAAGAAACAAGAAAGTTGAATAAATTTTTCTAACCTTTCTAAAGCAAACTTAATAAGTGTTGGATCTCATTCTTCCTCACTGAGCAAATTAATCTAAATTTGACATAAATTATATGGGATGAACATCATATAATAAGACACATTAAGCAAAAAAATAAGATGTTATGAATTATAAATGAAGTTAGTATACCTATACAAAGATCATGAAGATATTATGAATTATAAGTAAGCGTTTTCCATCAATATCGCAATAATCACCATGAGTCAAGGACTTTTCAAGTTTTACACAACATTCTTTCAATCCTTCATCATCCAAAGAAATCAACCGGGAAGCATCGAACAAAAAACCAAATATAGACTCGAAAAGTTCCCTTTGTTCGAACCTTATCTTCAACTGAGAGAGTGCCATATCAACTAGAACAAGAAAGTAATCAGTTCTAAAGTTCTCTGAAGCAGACTGTTTTTCTCTTTCCGTGTTAGGATTCTCATCAAATTGTCTATTTCTTTTAATCCTACGCTTTATTTGAAAAACAGGTTCAATGTCCATTTCATCTGCAAGTTCTTTAGCATCAATCATAGCTGACACAAACCCATTTTCCCTATATTTCTCAAAGAAAGAAACCAACCCTTTTAAACTTGCAATTGCTACATCAAGACGCATATCTTCAAATTGCAAAAATTTTCTCACCAAATTGATTTTGTACAGAATTTCATGCCAAATAATTAAGCTCAATAAGAATTCAAAACTTGAAAATTCATTAGAAGCTAATTTTTCAGCATCCCAACTTATTTTTGGATCATCAGAAACTTCAGCTAGTTTCTTCCCAATTTTCACTAATCATATTTTCAAACACATCAATTTCTTCTTCAATTACTTCATTTTCAGTCTCTTCATTAACCACATTCTCATCTTCTATAGAATTTCTTATAATTTCAGGCACTTCATTTTCAACATCAGGCACCTCTTTTTCTTTAGGTGGTTTGGCTTTTTTCCAAAGTTTTTCAAGTGGTCCTTTAAGGGGTTTAATCTTCTCTTCTTCCTCTTTTTTTCGTTTTCTTTTCTCATGACCAGACTTATGTTTTTTATTGAACATTTTCAACTTAAATTGCAACACTGAATGGGAGGATGAGAATAATAATAAAACCAGGATGAATAAACTAGTGTCACAATCTTTAGCCCTACCAATTTAACAAGAGGACTTCACGGCTCCACAAATCTTTACTGCACCAAGTACCAGCAACCAATTCCAAAACTGGAAAAAAAAATTATCGTAGTTAAATTAGTTTCAAATTTCAATCATTAAAAAAATAAGCATAGCTAGAAGAGATTATAAAAACAAGTACATGATTTTTAAAACCATAGGATTTTTGATTTTGAAAGCCCTAGAATTGGATTAAAGGCGAATTTGCATACCTGTGTAGATCGAAAATTTTGGGGATGGATCAGGCACAGATTGCTTTCAGGGAAGGGGAGGTGAGGTTTTGTGCGCCGGTGGGAAGAAGAAGGGAATGGGCGAAAGAGGGTGACGGCGGAAATAGATAATGGTTCCAGTCGAATTTTTTTACAAAAGGCGCTAGTTGAAATTTTTTAACGAAAAGGCAATAGTAGAGATTTTTTTCCGGTGGGCGCAAGCAAGCGTTTTTTCCCAACAGGCACCGATAGGAATTTTTCCACCGTATTCGACGCTGACTTGTTTACAAAAGGAATACTACAAATTTTTGGTGGGCCCCACCAGGCTGGTGGGCCCTGTGCGGTCGCACGGGCAGCACCGTGTCAGGGCCGGCCATGCGAGTCAGTTATGATAAATTTTCAATTGGGATAGACCACATAGTCAACAAGGTGAAGAATTTGACACCTAGTTGGCTTACATTCAAAAAAACTACTCAACCAAGCAGCCGGTTTTTATTTCATAGGTATGAATTTTCATCGTTTCGGGCTTCTTTCAGAATGTGAGCACATATGCTAATTAAATAGCAAATAAATGTATGACTCATTTTCTGCTTTTGTTACACAATATGAAGTTAGTTTATGCACACATGCCTTACTTTTAGAATTGCTTCATTACATCTTCCCTTTTCATGATCAACATTTGAAAAGCTTAACTGATTCTAGTGGTATATAGTGCGATAAACTTGTGCCTGGTGGTAGAGAACCCCAAAATGCAACAATTAATGCAGCTATGCAGGTCTTTTATTGAATGTATTTACCCGATTGTATTTCATATAGGAGTGTTTAGTATGATATCAAACCTTCAATAAAAGAATTTTTGCACTAGCAACTAAGTTCAAACTCGGTTTGCAGATGAACATGCATGCTTATTTTTTCAAAACCGTGATTGAAACTATATTTGCAGAACCAAGTTTGCAAATTCAACTATAGAACAGAGTTTGTTGGCTTCATTTTGCAAATTAGGCATACATGCCATGTTTTGCAAAACTCAACATAAGTGCTAAATTTTGTAAACCAACGCAAGCCGGGTTGCAGATGCTAACTGATTTTGCAATCCTATGTACTTTGCGAACTCAGTTTTATAAAACTATAATTTGATTTCTAACTCAAGCTTATGGAAGTTAGATATTTGAGGTCAAATAAGAGTTATAAGCATGGATTAATGACTTGGATTTGTTTCTTACTTGTGTAGAATGTCAACTAGTAACAATAATGCATCGAATCATAGAGAAAGCATATAAGATGATGTTCCTCCTCTAGTAAATAATAAGTACCATATGATTGTTGAAATGGATGTGCAATAGGTCAGGACTCATCAAAGTGGACTTCTCGTTGTGGTGTTCTGATTCGAAGGCATATTCCTATTGGCTACGATGATGGGAGGAAAGTTGATGTTTTTCTACAAGAACTTAGGGAGAGTACTCGCTGTATTTTCTATATTCTTTCTTGATAATGTTTTTATTTTGCATATGTAAAACCAAAAATAATAACATAAATCATGAATCTTTTCTGAAGAGAAACTAACCGTTTAAGGAAACTTATTTTAAGCCGGTAAAGCTTACCCAGCTTAAAATAAGCCAGCGAAGGGACACATTATTTAAAATTAATTTCCCTTGGTCAACTTATTTTAAGCCGACTAAGTGAATGACGGATTTCAATCCACATTTTCACGTGGATTGCAATCCACATGAGGGTTGTTAGCTGGTTTAAAATAAACCGGCTAACGACCCATCTCGACTTCCATTTGTTAGTGCTTGGTCTTGGTTGATTCGCCATGAATCGACCAATCACAACCCCATGGTTGGGATCGCACTAAGGTATATTCTAAAGAAAATCTATATGCCTCATCATTTTGTTTGTCATAGCTTAAAACTAACCCCTTAAGGTACGTGTATAGGTTAAATTTTGATCCATACACAAATATATGTCTATAATTTGAATTGTTTTAACTAGCTTACCATGTTTTCTAATTTTTTGCACCGAAATACTTTATTAGATCTGCAATATTGAATATTGTTCACATTTCCAATTCTCGTTTTTTTTGTACATAGGATTTTTTTTGATTTAGCCCACTTTTAAAAACTTATTACAAAAACAGCCTGGTTTGAAAACTAGTTACAAAAGTAGCTTGGTTTTGGCCAACTCAATGTTGAGTTAGCCAAAACGTACTGGCGCAATCTCAAATTGCGCCAGTACCGTAGAAAAATAAAATTTGTTTTTGCGCAATTCAAAACTTCGCCAGTACAAAAAAAAATGTGCTGGCAAAATTTGAAATTGCGCTAGTACAAATTAAAAAATAGTACTGGCGCAATTAGAAATTTCGCTAGCACAAAAAAATTCTTCCCATTGCAATATACAATTAGTCATCATCGTTTTAATCACTACATAGAATATATATCTTCCCACTGTAGTATAAAATTATTCATCATCCTTATAATCATTGCATACTATTAAATAAAATGGCATAAGGGATTTTGTACTGGCGCAATTTCAAATTGCATCACTACAATTTTTTATATTTTAAATATGTACTGGCGCAATTCTAAATCATGGCAGTACATTTTTTTGAAATTTGTACTGGTGAAATTTCAAATTGCGTCTGTACAATTTTTTTCATTGTACTGGCGCTATTTGAGATTATGCAGTATGTTTTGGCCAACTCAGCGCTGAGTTGGCCAAAATCAAGCTATGACTGTAATTAGTTTTCAAACCAGACTATTTTTGTAATAAGTTTTCAAAACAAGGCTAAATTGGAAAAATATCGTTGTACATATGAGCATCTCTAGCAACATTCAATTCATACGCTGAATCTTGAATTGACGGAGGAAATGCTCCCTAGTAAATGTTTGGGGGCCGTAATATTAAGGGAAATATTCAGGGGCCAATCCTGAATTTGAAATTGGCCCCAGGTGCTGAAATTATCGGCGCCATACGTAGAGCGCTAATTTTTTCAGTGTGCGCCAATTAATCGGTGCATTACGCAGGGCGTCGATAGTTTCGGTGCTCTACCTCCTCACTCAAAATCACCTAAAATCTGGTTGTTTTTACACTTCTAACGGTTATACAACGATCACATTTTCCTCCTACGACTATAAAACTTCATACTTTTTTTCCAACGACAATAAAATGATCATAATACAGTTAGAACGACTATATTTACTTAGATTAGAATGCGTGTTTTATATATTTTCCTATTTTTCCCCTAATATGATAGATTTAGATGTTATAATGCTAGTTGCTTAACACTATAAAATACAATAGACAAATTATGTTTAAATAAAACACTGGATCATAATTACTGCATAATTTTGCACAATCGTAAAATTAAACACAAGTTCGGAATACATATATCAACATAAAAGCATTGTAAACCTAATTATCCCGATAGTGGTTCCATAAATGATTCATAAGATTTTTCTGCATCCTATTATGAAGTTGTGCATCTCTAAATGAAAGCTGGTGGTCAAAATGAATGTTGAATTCCTTTTCTTTTATTTATGTGTCATGTCGGAAGACATCAGCTGGCTGCGAAGCACCTTCTTACTAGTAGTGCCTTAGCTCGTCATCTATATCTCTTTCATCTTCAATGATCATATTGTGTAGAACAACGCAAGCAAACATGATTATGGGCATCTTTTAACTAGACCACAAATGACATGGATTACTAATCATTGCAAATCTTGACTGTAAAACACCTAAAGCTCGTTCTTCGTCTTTTCTTTGTCCCTCATGCATCGCTGTGAATTTCTCTTGTTTAAGTGTTAATGGATTTGGACATGTTTTAACAATGGTGCTCCATTTCAGGTAAATTCCATCACCTAGGTAATAGCCATGGCTATAAGTTTCTTCCCAAAGGTAAATGTTATAGGAGGTACCTGGCCTTGAGTAAGATCATTAAACAGATTAGATCTTTCTACAACATTTAAGTCATTATTCGAACCGGGCGTTTCAAAGAAAGCATGCCATATCCACAAATAGTAGGATGCTACGACTTCCAAATGATTTTTGGTCGCCTTTCCTTGTCGTTGTACGAACCTTGTAATGCCTTCGGGCAATTATGCCACTTCCAATGCATATAATCCAGACTTCCCAACATCCCCGCCCTTCCCCTGCTTTCGTGCATTTCTCTGATGCGCACTATATCGTCTTCATTCGGGGATCTAAAGTACTCCTCTCCGTAGACATCCACCACAGCCTGACAGAAATTTCAAGTGTTTCAAGTGTCATGCTCTCCACAATTCGGTACGCATGGTCTACTACATCCGCAGGAGTGCCATAAGCTAACATTCTCATAGCGACGGTCATTTTCTATTCACCGATCATCCCCTATTTTTTGATGCATTTTGTTTGTACTTAAAGTATTCATTGTTACCTTGTATACCTTCCAAGATTCGAAGAAATAGATCTTTTTGCATCATGTATCTTCTACGAAACATATCAGGCCTGTAAGTGCACTTGTTGTTAAAGTAATCTTGCATCAGAGATTTATGGTATGCATCTTGGTTTCGATTTATAAACTTCCTGCGAGGAACTAATTTGTGTCGAGTTGTGGATGATGAACCATAGGATTCGTGGTATATGTTGACAATTTCTTATATTTCTTTGACTTCCTCTTCAAGGATATCTTCTTCCTCAGAATCACTGTCAAAAGTTACCATGCATTACATAAAATGGAATCCATTTTTGTGTGTAAATTTGTTTGTACATGAGATATGGTTTGCAATGTTGCTGCCGTATATAAGGTGTTACTGCCATATATAAGGTATGAGGTATTGGTTAGTGTATAGCTTTATTATTTTGTGTGTTGCTTTATCAATTTTTGTATAGATTTATTGTTTAGAGTGTACCTTTTTGTCGATGACTGTGTAGTTGCAGTGTTTAGTGTGTAGCTTTATTGGATAAAGTGTACCTTTGTCAATAACTGTGTAGTTGCCGTGTTTAGTGTGCAGCTTTAAAAGATTAGATTGTACCTTTGTCGATAATTGTGTACTTGTAGTGTTCAGCTTTTTTGGTTGGAGTGTAGCTTTGTTGATTAGGATTAAAACCTTATTGATTATTGTTCATCTTTTTTTGGTTAGAATGTGGCTTTTTCGCCAAATATTTGTCGTATTACATTCAATAAACAAAACAATTTGGACGCTAAATATAGGGACGACCCTAATCATTTAATTCCTTAGCTATAATATATGGTAATCCCACGTTGGAAACATAGCTAAGGAGTTAAACGATTATGGTCGTTCACGTTTATAGTAAAGATTTATAAACGTAAAGGTGTTAAAAATTAGGGTCGTAATCAACCACAAGGATATAATGTTTGTGACTTCCTAGCTCGATATCCAAAATGGTTATATATACAGTGTACAATATATAGTATATAATATAAAGTGGTCCCAGTAGTCAGAGTCGAGTCTCAATCGTATTCCAGCCACATTGCACAAATTTCAAAGCACTTCCCGTGAAACAACCCGACCTTCCCCAGTAAGGAAAGCACGGATTGAATTGTTGTGAGCTGTGTTGTAATTGACAATGAAATGTTCTTCTGTTTGCATCCCGATATGGCTTGTTCTCAATTCAATCCGTGCATTCCTTACCGGGGAAGTTCGGGTTGTTTCAGCTTGGTATCAGAGCTTTGGTTTACAGAGCTCGAGAACAAAACACATTAGAACCAAACGAAAGAATTCATCAGAGACTGGATTAGTAATATTCAATGGGAATGACTCGTTAGAGATGGGATCAGTAGTATCCTAGAACGAGTGTGAAGAGTATATTTTTAAATTGAAAACAACTTTTGTTTTGAAAATTTAAATCAATTATTCGTATTTGATTATTTATTTTATGTTGAATTTGGACAATCCAGTATATAAAGAATTTGCGTATACGTCTGATCCACGTGTATTCGAAGTTTTAATATACTGGATAGATATAGAATCACACTCTAGCCGCTCAGGGATAATTCTGATGATGTCCGGACATCATCAGTATTTATGTTCGTGTTTCGAAAGTGGGATTTCTATATAATTCCAATTGAATGATGTGAGAACCAAAGTTAGATAGGGATTATTGTTGTGATTTGGCATCAAAAATCTGATTTTTGGACTATATAACAAAGTTATGAATTTGAAAAGCTAATCAACTAATTGATCGCTGATTGTGTTGTTTGATTATTGGTTGATTAATTAAAATTTAAACCATTTAGCCAAATTATACCAAATAGTGAATTGTATTGAAAATTTGTCGCATTTGCATACGTATACATGTACTTACAGTGAGCAGGTCATAGTAAGGAGGCTAGAGAAGAGGAATAAAATTGTTTGCCCAACAAATAGGTACATGTTTATTGTATTTCTTTGGTTTTTGATGATTTTATGAGCCGATTGGCTAGCCGCTTGGCTGTTTCTTTTTCTTTTTGGATTGGTAAGGGCCATGGGAGGCTATTTGAAATATCTGAAGCTCCCGGTGCAGGGGAGGTTATGGCGAATTTTTTCGAAAATTTAGGGTGTTAGCCAAATTTTTGAAAAATTTGAGAAGTTCTTAGAAACTGAAAAGTTGAAGAACTTAAGCCGTAAAGAAAATAATGATAGTGGAGTTGATTAGTCAAAAAACTTTCAGCTTCGTTCCTTTTCGGGGACGAAAAGTTTTAAGTGGGGGAGATTGTAATAACCTGGAAATCCAAGCCAAATTAAAAATTTTATTTTGGCAATTTTGATGAATTTTGAATAATTAAATATATAAATTAAATAAAAAATATATATATATATTGTAGAAATTTTTTCTATAAAATAGCATTTAAGTGTCCTTTATATATTTATTTACAAATAATACTAATATCTATAGTAATATTTCAATATATATTTATATTGAATATTTTAAATAATAACGACGAAAAATTTATTTTGAATAGAATTAGAATGGATATATTTATTTGAATCGACGTTGGAATATAAATATTTTATTTTAATTATAAAAGGAATTGAAAATGGCGCGGTAGTTCGAAAATTCGATTTCAAAGTTCAAATGAATGTAAAGGATTCAAAATAAACCGGATTTTAGCGAAACCAAAAATATTAGAATATATTTGAGAATATCTTTCCAACGAATCCGAAAAATTGAGATTTCATAGCGGGAATCAAAAGTTATGCCCAGTTGAAAATTCAGAATAGTCGCTATGGAAAATATAGCCCTTTAAAATTGCCATTTTGCAAACGACATTCGTTTTCGACGAAACCACTTTTGTTGGATCCGGGATGTCAGGTTATTGCTAGGTTTCAAAATTCGTAATTTTTTAAATCAATATGTGAGCGTGGCAAAAGAAAACGTGTTTTGGCAGTTTCAGTCAATTTCGATCGACCAGAAAATGGCCATTTTTCAAATGGTCTCGGAATTTGACAAAATTAGTTTTGTTAGGACCATATCGTTAATACGAACCTAGAAAATATTTTTCGGGAATTTTTAGAGTCCGTATGTGGCCCTGGTAAATTGAAATGTGTGTTTAAATTCAATATACATTGATTTATATTTTGAATTTGATAAAACTGATCGTAACAATCGAGTTGGCTTACGAAACATAACCCATTGTGTTCGAATGAGGGTAATTAGCTAGGGACGACAGTCGTTGGGTCTCTTTGGTGTTTGGATTAAAAGTCAACTTTTGAAATTAAATATAATATAAAATTAAAATAAATAAAACCCCTCTTTCTCTTTTACCCCCCATCTCCTTCTCCCCGTCAGTTTTCAAAGAAAGAAGATTAAAAAAACACCGTCGAGACCTAAACCCTAGCCGCCACCCAGGCGATCACCCACCGCCACCACCGCTCGAGGCGCCGACCACCCAGCCCGACGCGCATGCCACTGCTTCCCCCAACCCCAATCCGTCGATCCTCTCTTACCCCTACCCTCTGTAAATCCATTCAAACCCGTGGGCCCTTTAAACCCTAGCCGCCGATGTCCCCACGCCGCCACTGCCACCGAACTCCGGCACCGATCACCGCAACCCCCTTCTCAAGCCAACGCGCAAGCAAACGCCCCCCCTTCTCCAATGAACACGGTGAGTTTCTATGATTTCAATTTTTACATTAAAACTGATTTTGATTTCTATATAAAACTGATTTTGATTTCTACGTTAAAATTGATTTTGATTTTACATTAAAACTGATTTTTGATTAGAAAAGTTTAGATTTTTAATTGTACGAAGATTTGATTTTTAGTTGTTTAAAGACTAGATTTTTCATATATGTATGAACTGCATAAAGATTAGATTTTTATATGTTAAAAGGTTGAATTTTTATATGAAAGTGATTTAAAAATGTGATCTTTCTTTATAAGAAGTGAAATATAAAAGATTTGATCTTGTTTATTTGAAAAGATAGGATTTTTATAATGAAGAAACGAATATAAAAATATAATTTTTATATAATGTAGAATATAAAAATATAATTTTTATATAACGTAGAGAATAAAAATATGATTTTTATATATGTATGATAATAAAAATAGGATTTTTATATGATCGAGGATATAAAAATAAAATCTTTTCTATACGTGTAGCGTTATAAAAATAAAAATTTTATACATGAAGGGGTATTATAAAAATATGATTTTTAACGTAAAACCACGTGTAACAGATCTCATTGGAAGCATGGCGAAGATTTTCTACATATGAAAAGTTGTGGCATTTGGTTTAGCTCTAGGTGAGAACTTCTCACTTTTAATTTATTTTCTAGTTGAAATATATACTAGGATGCAGACGGTGCTTAGCAGCACCCGACACCCGTCGTCCACAGACCATGGATGACTTGGTTGTTTGATTGATGTGTTGTGAAAATTGA
Organism: Allium sativum; assembly: GCA_030737875.1. NCBI lineage: Eukaryota > Viridiplantae > Streptophyta > Magnoliopsida > Asparagales > Amaryllidaceae > Allium > Allium sativum. Next base: position 382,616,999 of record CM060926.1, read on the forward strand.
TTATGTGACGTGGATTGAATAAATATTTTATAGTTAAAAATATAATTTTTAACGTGTATATAAAATAAATATTCATAAACAAATTGGACGATTTGTTTATGTACATCCATTTGAAGGATATTGATTGGGACGATAAATTTTACACATCGCCCAACTGTACAAATAAAAATCTGTGTTTGTTGATTTGAAACCCCACACAGGTATTGGGATGATATTTGACGTACACTAATCCTGATTGTTTAGTTGTATGTCAATCGATGGGTTGAAAGACTGTGTAAGCGTTAATTATTTATATTTAATGCTTATGCAGTTGTGTGGTGCACTTTGGATAATGGTTGATTATCATTGCTATTATATACATATGTTGTATAGAATCCATATAAATAATATTATATGGTAATCGATTGGGCCTCATTCCAATTTGGAAAATAAGGGATATTATAAAAGAAAATTCATGTGTTGAATATAATAAATATTCATGTGTTGAACAGAATAAATATTCATGTGTTGAATAAAATAAATATTCACGTTTTGAATAAAATAAATATTCATGTGTTGAATAGAATAAATATTCATGTGTTGAATAAAATAAATATTCATGTGTTGAATAAAAGAAAATTCATGTGTTGAATAGAATAAATATTCATGTGTTGAAGAGAATAATATTCATGTGTTGAATAAAATAAATATTCATGTGTTGAATAGAATAAATATTCATGTGTTGAATAGAATAAATATCCATGTGTTGAATAAAAATAAATATTCATGTGTAGAATAGAATATATATTCATGTGTTGAATAAAAATATATATTCATATGTTGAAGAAAATATTCATTTGTTGAATAGAATAATGAAGTTATTGAAATATATAACGTCGTGTTGGTTAGATATGTGCCATTTTGACGCGAACGATATTCATATCGATTATATTCGTTTTTATAATGATTATAGAAAAGGAAGTGATTTCAAAATATAACGTTTCGAAAATATTATCATTTGTATATTGATAATGTGGAATATTCAATTTTAATTCGAAATTGAACATGAAGTTGAAATCGTTTCGAAAACGAATTTAAAACGATTCATAAAATACGTTTTAAAAAAGGAAATCGACGAAATATATATTATATATATATTATATATATATTATATATATATATATTATATATATATTATATATATATATATAATGGCCTGAATAGAACGCGCCACGCTCGCGAATTTCGACCATTGACTTCGAATGGATATTACGGGAGATCCGACCGTCGGATTCTCCTAAAACCGGAACCGTTGGGTTCGTATTGAAAAGAGAAAGCGAATATTAGAGATTTGAAATCCAAATCAAATTTGGAAAAGGTCGCTGTAACTGCAGTTCGATGGCCGTTTATGGAAATCGACTGTACGAGCCTTGATAGAATTATTAAAAATAGTAATAATTTGTGTAAAATCATAAGAAATGATTTAGAAAGAATTGGGATGAAAAAACTCCATATTTGAAAAGATAAAAATAGTTTTTTTTATCGAAATGAACTAGTTTTGAACTAGAAATATAATCCATTTATTTTTGAAATAAATAAATTGGATTTGAAAGGGTTTCAAAAGTAACCAGAATTTCCAATAATTGAATTGGAATGGATTTGAATCGAAATTGTCTTTGGAATATTTCGATGTTGGATTTCGTGATTATACAGATATTGTTATGGAAATTTGAAAGATATATTTATATCGTTATTTCCAATATGATATTTGTTGGTTGTAGAATTTGATATTGAATATAAGCCGATATATTTTCTATTTAAAGCCTTGTATTTAATATCAAATGAGATTTGGGTTTGTCGTGAATGGTATCTTCATTAACATTGTTCTTAAACCCAGTTGAGAAAAAGATTAAATCTTTTTATTTAGATTTAAAGAAGTATACCAATTAAATGGTATTTAATTGGAATTGAGTTTGAATTGATTTTTGGATTTATCGTGAACGGTGTTTTAAATAACACTTGTTCTTTTACCCGATAATTAATGGAAATGTGATTTGGGTTGTCGTGAATGGTATCTTTAATAATATCGTTCTTAGACCCAACGGAGTTAAGAAAAATCAGAAATTAACTGGAGATTAGTTAAGTTGAAAGGTTTCCTGGGTATTGATCTGATATTGGTTTCGGCCTTCGGGGTTAATACTTAGGGAATTATTCACTTGCTAATTTACGGTTAAAGGCTGATGGAATAGAATGTGATTTTGGGTTTGTCGTGAACCGTGTTTTAAATGACATTGGTTCTTTAACCCAGTTAAAGACATGATATGATTTCCCAAGTTAAATAATCATTGATGGTGATTATTGGGAAGATTAAAACCAAGTGGAGTTTTAATGAATCTTTATCTAGATTGAAATAATCGAGAATGGAGTATCACCAGTTTTGCTCTAAGCGATAGTTAAATCTTTAATTAGATTTGAACGTGAAATAGTAATTGAATTTACCGATAACACCGTGGTGTTAGACATGAAGTATGACCAGTTTTACTTCATGGGATGAATAGGTTGGGATTGGAAAATAAAATAAATGATTACTTCGGTGTGGTTCGCTAATCCCGACTAATTTGAATTAATATTCAAAAGAAGATTAAAGAATAAATTTAAAGAATTTATCTTTGATAAAATTAACGGGAACCTTTCCCAAATTATAAGAATATTCGAATAAAAGAATATTCTGAATTGGAATGAGGCGTATGTTGTGTTTTTGTAACACTTGTTTATTATATACGCGTGTTATTCAGAAAGACCGGGTTTATCCCATTCTGAATAACTGATACGACGATTAGTCGAAGATGAAGACGGTGGTTGAAGACCGGAGGTCTTCACGTCGTTTGGATAATTACTGATGATCTTGATTGGGCCGTACACCCAAGAGGAGGGAATCAGTTAGTGATCGTCCAGACGTACTTGGAGATTGATGGATATGCGAGGTACAAGGTGCCTCCGGTTTCGTTCAGACCCAGAACGGACTTGTAAATGGACTGTGTGTCTGACATTGGATATCATTCTGTATGATTGATGGATATCGGTTGCATGGAGTGGTCTGCCTGCGTGGCATGCTAAGATGCAAATGATCAAGGCTTCTGTTGAAAAGCAGAGTCTTGTGGTTGATGATCAAAGCACAACCTGTGTGGTACAACTTTGTGTAGCGTTAATTCGCGAGCCTCACACCCCAGTGTGAAACAGAAACGGGAGAAGGACCTCAGGGAGGACATGTGTTTCCTTCTAACTAGAAGTGGCGTCAGTGGTTTTACACGCCCTAACGAGTTTGACTTATGTGGTTGTTGGATTGTGAGACGCCTCAGATATATCAGTGACTACGTAGAGCCGATGGAGTCATTGGACTCATTGACACCCCATAGGGTGGGGAAACGCAGTGTTCAGGCATTTTAATCCACATAGTTGGACCGTCCCTGATGATCCAAGGGACGATGCGTTTTGTTCCTAAGACACATGCTAGAGCGTCTCGAATTCGGTAAGGACGATCCCTTGCCTTGGTTCACAAATGGAAATCCAACTTCCAATACGTGACTTTGTGGTTTTAATTGTAGAACCTATATATGGCGACATAGTGGTATGGGGCACTTATGCCGTCTATGATTGATACTTATGATTGAAACTGTTTTGACACTATACACTTATAGTAATAATAAAACATGAAATTTAGCGTATCAATCATGCTTTGGCTATTATAAGGTAAAACCCTATCCTCCGGCTTGTGTTGCATTATGTGATGGGACCTGGGTCTTATAATAACTTCATTGTTCTTTATTTAGCATTGCGTTGTTGTTTTATGCACTGGTATTCTTGGGAGGAAACCCATTCCGTGTTACACGGCGTGGTCCCTTAATTTACCTAACTTTAAAATAAAGATTAATAACTGCTTTAGTTCTCACACCAGTCACATGACTGACCTGAAGTTTATTGTTTTAACCTAAACTCTGGGTGCCCTTATTTTGATATGGGCAGCTAGTAGTTTTGGTTTTGCAGATTTATATTCATAGGATCTTGATTTACAGCTGGAACGATATCCGGAAAGCTCTGTATCCGCATATCTCTTTCAGTTGCGTATTGTTTTATTTTTCCGCTGCAGTAATGTATTGTAATCTCTGATATTTATCAAATGTATTTTATTCATTCATACTCTGTAATATTCTTGTATCCTGATGGAATTGTTGTGAACCTGTTGTAATTGACAATGAAATGTTCTTCTGTTTGCGTCCCGATGTGGCTTGTTCTCAATTCAATCTGTGCTTTCTTTACCTGGGAAGTTCGAGTCGTTTCAGCTAATTCTGATGATGTCCGGCATATCTGTGTAGATCAAAAATTTTGGGGATGGATCAGGCAAGGATTGCTTTCAAGGGAGGTTTTGTGCGGCGGTGGGAAGAAGAAGGGAATGGGCGAAAGTGGGTGACGACGGAAATAGATAATGGTTCCAGTCGAATTTTTTTACAAAAGGCGCTAGTAGACATTTTTTAACGAAAAAGCAATAGTATTTTTTTAAAAAAAAGGCACTAGTAGAGATTTTTTAACGAAAAGGCAGTAGTACAGATTTTTTCCGGTGGGCGCAAGCAAGAGTTTTTTCCCAACATGCACCGGTAGGAATTTTTCCACCGTATTCGACGCTGGCTTGTTTACAAAAGGACTAGTACAAATTTCTGGTGGGCCTTGTGCGGTCGCACGGGTGGCACCGCGTCAGGGCCGACCATGTTTGATTAAGTTGACACGCGCGTTTCTTGAGAAATCTCCTTTTTCTACCTTTAAAATCACGTGATGTAGACTTTTTTTTTGAAATAGGTTAAAAAACATAGTTTGGCCTAAGGCCCAAATGAAGACTGGTACAAGCCCAGACCAACAAACAAAACAACGGAGGGATTGAAACCCTACCCGACATTATCAATTCACTCTTATCTCACAAACACTCGTAAATGGCGGCTCCTATGAGAAAATTAAATCCAATGGCTTCATGGCGGCTTCCACACCATCTCTTCGTCGGTATCCCCGCTATGATTACTCGAATCCAGCTTACAATCAACTTCGAAACATCCCTGACGCGTATAATGCTTTCTCGAAGGCAGATCTAGAAGCTTTGTGTGAGTTGTTGAGTTTATATCTTTAAGATCCGAACTTTCCATGCTCCCAAAGCTTCTCTTTAGTCAAAATAAATCTCTGTTGTTGTTCTCCGAGCTGTTAAAGCAGCTTTCTCCTTTAGTCCAAACAGATAAGTGATAAATTCGGTTGTTCAACTTGCTCTTGTAGTGATTATCCCCGATTCTATGTAAAAATCTGAACTTTTCATCTGAATTCTTCATATTTAGGTGCTTTGCGAGATCTGGATCACTCCTGGAGGAACCAAGCCCTGTCACAGGTAAAAACATTTGATTACTATATGTATTGTTCAAAAAACCACGCACTCTTGAATCAGAAAATTGTCTACTTCCCTTTCTAACATTATAATTGAATGCAGGGTTAGTGGAAGCCCCAGTGAGGATGTCAGATCTAATCAAAGCATCTTTACTGGTGTGAAGAAATTCTTTGCTTCCTGCAATAGGTAAGGACATGGTATTATTGTTCCTATTTTTAAAATTTATAGGATGACTGTCAATAATGCTGTGGTTCCTCCCTTTACAGTGTTGAAAGCTATTTGAATGACAAGGACTTCTTTCACCAGTGTGGAGGCTTGAGGGTTTTTTATTGGAGAGCTGCTTGCCATTTAGTAAAATTTCTTCAACTTGTTTATCACCATCTGCATTTTCTTTGTTAGACTTAAGATTATGCATATTATCCTTCCCAAATCTGGTAGCTTTTTTCATGATAATATCACTATCATGGAGAATAGTGTTCCAGATTTGGGTACAAGTAGTTTCCTTAACAGTATGCAGTCTCTGGTTTCTTTCTCTCCAAATATAATAGACAGATGATGTTAGTAAAACACACGCTCTATTGAATTTGTAGGACTTGGGCTTAAAATACTTTGATATATACTCAATACTATCCCTTATGTTCAGAGTAGCATGAGTGTGACTGAAATCCAAAGTGCATTTCGCATTAAACCAGATGTACTGAGAAAAACTACAGTCAAAAAATAAGTGATTGGAGCTTTCAACCTCTTTTTTACAAAAAAGACAAAGGTTTTCATAATTTTTATACCATTTATAGCATTTTTCTCTAGTTGGGAGTTTATTTAACAAAGCAAAATAAGCACAATAAGCCATTTTAGGACAATTTGATTTACACAAAATTATTTTATGCCAATTGACCTCAACTTCATTCCCTTGTAAAAACTCCCACACCTTTTTGAAAGAGAATTTATCCTTGGAACCCAAATTCCAATTCCAATGATCCTTATAACAATCCTGATCTATTTGAATACCCAAAATAGAGTTTTTAAAAATACCGGCAGCAGGGTTATTATGAAAGCTCCAACAGTTATTAGAAATAATGCTCTGCACTTTATCATTTACCCCCCTAATATATATAAGTTATTCCAACCTAGAAGGTTGATTAGTGAATTGCCATTAATCCCTGGATCAAACCATAAGCTGGTTTGACTACCATCTTTTAATTTTCTATGCAGAAATTTTCTACCTATATCTCTGTAGTCAAGAATATTTTCCAAACATATGAATGGTGCAATTCTTTTCTAGCAGTCCAGAAATTTTTATTATTATTTAAATATTTTGCTCTCATCCATCTAGACCAAAGAGATTTACCATCCAAAAATTTCCAAAAGAGATTTACCATCCAAAAATTTCCAAAAGAGTTTATATTTACTAACTTCAGCAATATCATTTATTTTCCTAAGCCCAAGTCCTCCAAATTTTTTAGGCTTACATACTATGTCCCATGCAACTTTATGATATTTTCATCTCCAAATAAAATTGGAGCACATTTTTTCAATTTTGCAAATGAAACTATTAGGAATGTTGTGAGACTGGACCCAATAAATAACCGTAGCAGTGATGACAATGTGTGTTAACTCCATCCTACCAGCTAGACAAAGGAGCTTACCAGACCACCCCTCCAGTTTATTTTGAATCATGTCTAATAATCTTATGCAGTCCCTGTCATTAATCTGATTGATGCTTAGTGGTAGACCTAGGTACTTAACAGGGAGATTACCTTCTTTGAATTTCAGAAGATTTAAAATCTCATCCTTAATAAGAACACCTTTGCTGAAATAAACCTTGCTTTTATTTAAATTAACTGCAAGGCCAGCATATTTTTCCATATTGTCTAACAGGAAAATATTTACAAGGACAAAACTGAAGGCCTTTTTATCCATAAGGACAGCCCACTAAAATTTTACTCAGAAGGACAATACATTGAAAAATAATTTTGGCCGCTACTTTTATCTTCTCCCTCTCTCACGTCGGCCGCTACTTTCAACTTCTCCCTCTCTCACGTCATTCTCGGTTTCATCTTAAATCATGAAATCGCAAAATCAGAAAACAAGAAATCACAAATTTTAGAAAATACTAAAATCGAAATTCGAAATAAAAGGAAAACTTCACAAAATCAAAATCGAGAAGAAAATCATTCGAAACCCTAAAAAATAGAAAATAAAATGTCGATCAACAAAATCCCAATGGAAATCAGAATTGAATGGAATAAAAATATTTTACAAACGATGGAAATCACAATTGAAGAAGTCGAAATTGTTGAAACAATTTTTTTAGATCGGAAATGTTTTTTTTTTTTTTACCAGTACAGCAGTTCATAGGTATCATTTTTGTATTTTTGTAGTTATCATTTTTCCCGTTTTTAACTTTAAAACATAGCAGCAGTTTTTAGTTATCATTTTTCTATTAATTTAGTTATCATTTTTCATGTTTTAACTTTAAAAACATAGCAGCAGTTTCTAGTTATCATTTTGCTATTTTCGTAGTTATCATTTTTACCGTTTTAACTATGTTATATGTTTTTTTCATGAGATTTTGTTGTTGTGTTAATTTTGAAGTTATATTGATGTATCAGCTAAGAAACGAAGCCGAACTTATTTCAATTTAATCAATCAAACTATGATATAATTTTTTTTTCATTATTGTATCTTCAAAGCATTGCATCAGTATTTACTTATCATTTTTCTAATTTTTTAGGTATCATTTTTTTTGTTTTAACTGTGTTATGTGTTGTTTTGATGTGATTTTATTGTTGTGTTAATTTTGAAACTGTTTTTTTGCATCAACTTCGTCACTCAGTCGAACGTATTTCATTTTATTCAATCAAACTGTGATGTAAACAATTTTTGCATTAATTTTTCTTTAAAACATTGATGCAGTTTGTAGGTATCATTTTCCTAATTTTTTAGGTATCATTTTATATGTTTTATTCAATCAAACTGTTATGTTTTATGTTATATTTTGTTATCAGTTTTATAAGTTGGTATGGCTAAGTTAAAGTTTTTCTCATTTTCAGAGTTCATGAATATCAGTTTTTTAATATTGTAGGTATTCATTTGTGTGTTATATTTTTTCATTAGTTTTTCTTCAAAACATTGAATCAGTTATTAGGTATCAGTTTTCTATTTTTTTGAGTATCAGTTTTAATGTTTTAACTGTGTTAAGTGTTTTTTCATGTGATTTTTTGTTGTGTTACAGTAAAAATGATAACTTAAAAAATATAAAAATGATACCTTCAAACTGCAGTAATGTGTAACATAACAAAGAAATTACATTAAAAATGATACCTTAAAAAATATAAAAATGATACCTTAAAACTGCTATAATGTTTTAACACAACACATAAACTGCAGTAAAAATGATACCTAGAAAAATAGAAAAATGATAACTAAAAACTGCTGTTATATTTTAAAGTTAAAACCGGAAAAATGATAACTAAAAAAATAGAAAAATGATACCTACGAACTGAAATATTATTAACGAAAAAAAAAACATTTCCAATCACGAAAAAAATGTTTCAACAATTTCGACTTTTTCAATTGTGTTTTCCATCGTTAGAAAAACTTTACTACTCAATTCAATTGTGATTTCGAATGGATTTATGTTGTTCGACAATTTTTTTTTCTAGGGTTTTTGTTTCTCGCGATTTTTGTTTTGAATGCTTTTCTATTCGATTTCGATTTCGTGATGTTTGAATTCGATTTCAAATTTCGTTTTTGTTATATTCTGAGATTCGTGATTTTGCAATTCATGATTTTTTTATTTCGTGATGACTGATGCGCAAGAGGAGAGAAGAAGAAAGAAGCGGCCGATTTTTTTTTCCAGTGTATTGTCCTTTAGGATAAAATATTAGGCGACTGTCCTTATGAATAAATTTTAGTGGGCTTTTGTCCTTAAATTTTTTTCCCCATTGTCTAATATTTTGTGAACAGCAATAGCACTGCTTTTATCTGCTTTTAAAAACAAAAGCATATCATATGCATATAAAAGGTGAGTAATGTGAGGCTTTACTCTATTAATAGGCTTAATGTTTCCCTTAAGTACTTCTAGCTCCATTTGCATAGAGAAATATTCCATAACAATAGAGAATAGGCATGGTGACAAAGGGTCACCCTGCCTTATTCCTCTGTTGCTTTTGATGAATCCTTTTGGGGAACCATTAATCATAATAGAGTAAGTAACATTACAAATACATTCTTTAATTAACTCACAAAATCTAACATCAAATCCCATTTTCTGCATAGCATAAATGATACAATTTCTATTAATTTTATCAAAAGCTTTATGGAGGTCAATCTTAATGCACATGAGGTTTTTGCTTTTCATATTAAAATTCCTAATAAGCTCATGAGCTAATAGAGAATTTTCAGATATTAATCTGCCAGGAATGAAAGCACTCTGGTTTTCAGAAATTATGAACTTTAAAAACATTTTAATCTATTACATAATAGAGAAGAGATGATTTTATAAATGAAATTGCAATAGGCAATAGGCCTATACTCATCAAGTCCTGATGGGTTTTCTACTTTTGGGATCAATGTGATAAAAGTGTGATTAGAGTTCTTCAATATTTTGCCAAAAATAGAAAATTCCTTAATTGAATCACTTAATATATGTTGCATCTCATCCCAATGTGTTTTGTAAAAGTTTGCACCAAACCCATTAGGACCTGGACTTTTATCATTGTTAACATTAAAGATAATATTTTTGATCTCCTCTTGCCTAATAGGGGCAAGCAGAATTTCAAAGCTATTGTCATTAGCAAAATATTTAAATTCAATATTAGGAAAAGTACTGGTAAGGTTATCAGAATTATAAAGGGAGGAAAAATAATTAATAGCCTCTATCTCAATGTTGGAAGCTTCATTAATTATTTTTCCTTTGATGTCAATAATCTTACCAATATTATTCCTATTCTTCCTATTAGACATTCTAGAATAAAAGAACTTACTTGCTTCATCACTAGCTGTTAGCCAATTAACTTTTGCTTTCTGCTTAAGGTTAACAGAGCTAATGTGTAATGCATTAACCAACTTAGCTTGAGCATTAAAAAAATTCTCAGCCTTGCTCTTATCTGAATAGTTGATATCTAAATCATTCTGCAACCTGCTACATTCTTCTCTTATGTTTTTGATGTCATTTTTGTTTCTAGAAGAGTTCCAGGCTTTTAACTTAGACTTGGCCAAATGCAATGTTTTATTAAACTTATACTGAGCTGTGCCATAAATACTGTTAACAAAACAACTAGAGACCACATCCTTATAATCATTCTCAAAACCCCATCCATTCACAAATCTAAATGGAGAGTTAACAAAGTTATTTTTCACTGAATTTATGGTAACTAGTATAGGGGTGTGATCACTAGAGTTTTGTGGTAGTGTACTGCATTTCACATTAGGAAAAAAGTTAATGAAATGTTGGTTAAATAGAACCCTATCTAATTTACAATGAATATTCCTGAATTCACCTGATTTCCAGGTGTGTTTATTTCCCATTATGGGGGGTTCTATTAATCCAGATTTCAACATAAAGCAGGCTATCCCTTCTAGTTTAGAGAAAGGAATGGGGTTGCCTCCCCTTTTTTCACAATTATGAAACACGGTATTAAAATCCCCAATAAGCAACCAAGGGCTATTTATGGCCTTACTGAACTGCTCAATATAGTTACAAAGCATAATTCTATCATTCTCAAAATTGGAGGCATAAATAAAGGTAATTTTTATAGATAAACCCCCTTTATTTTTAAAAGTACAATGAATGTATTGTATGTCAATAAAATAGCTGATTAGAGACCATATGGTAGGATTATGAAGAATCATAATCCTACCATTTCCTCCCATCAAATTGTTATTGACAATGCTCCAATTTGAAAATAACTTTTTATGCAAATCATCAATCTTTTGATCACTGAGCTTATGCTCAATCAAACCTATTATACTAGGTTTGTAATTACCTAAAAAGTCAACTAAATCAAGCTGCCTTTCTGGGGAGTTTAATCCCCTAATGTTCCAAGCAATGATATCCATTATGATTATAATAATAATAAAAATAAGGGATACCTCTTACCTAAGGAGGACTGTTGTACTTTTTGCTGTCCACCTTTACTCCCACCTGCTTACCACTTTTTTTGTAGCTACTTTTATCAGTAGGCTTTAGTTGCTTATCCCATTTAGCATTCCTACTGATATATTTCTTTCTGAAATCATGATCTTTTTCCTCTTCTGTTTCCTCTACTGTGACAATGTCTGTTAGACTTTTGGTTCTGCCTTTTTTCTTCTTTGGTATAGGTGAGACAGGCCTAGAGGGTTTAGTAGCTGCTATTGTCTGGTTTACTGCCTCCTGTATATTTTCTAGAGTGATTGCTGATCTAGAGGGGACAAGCCCATTATCTAATAGCGCTACATTCATATAAATGGGATCAGCAGCAAGAAGATCATTGTAGAAATTTCCAATAGTCTTATCATAATTATTTGATAAATTTGTAATAATGCTTGAGTCCATCGAAGGGAGGGTGGGATTAATGACCTGTTTAGAATATGATCCCTCTTCTGCTTTGTTTATGTTATTATATGTAGTGATGATCCCCTCTGCACTTGTGGGAATTTCAAAATTGATTCCCACTTTCTCATTTGGGGATTCTGCAACCTGCAGTTCCTTTGAAGGTACTGCAGTTGACTGAGCTCATTGTGCAATTTGAACTTGAGGATTTTTACCTTCATTCGAATGTAGATTGGAGGCATCTATGTTCATGTCATCTTCAATATTCTCCATGTGAGATTGCGAGGGGTTAATGATGATACTCTCAGGAATTAATGAACCCATATCTGATGTTGTCGTGTCGATGTTACTATTACCTGAGTGAGATTCTTTATTAACATCGATATTGTTTTCACGGTTTGCATTTTCATTTGGTTGCTCATTCTGATCTTTGTTACTGAAACAACCATCGGTGGAGTGACCAAAGATCCTGCAAATTTTACAACGATCTGATATTTGTTCGTAAGTAATTTGTTGAGAGATATGCTCCCCATCATGTAAGTAAATCGAGGTTTCACAAGGTAATTCAGCATCTGCATTTATTTCAATAACTAAGCGAGCGTAACTCAGACGAGTTTCCTTCGCTGTTTGCTCATCCATTCAATGGGATTCCAACGAGACTCCCTATGGCACTTAAAATTTCTTTGTCCCATAATCGTGGATTCAGTTCTGGAAGACAGATCCATATGGGCATAGTGCTCAAGATGTCCCGATCAAGAACTGTTTTTTAGACCATTTCTTTAATATAATCAGTTTCCCATTGATAAAATACGGTCCTCCTTGCAGGAGCTTCTCTCTATCTTCAGCATTCGTAAATCTTAGGATAAAAAACCCGTTTTCCCTTGTAAAAATCTCAAAAGAACTACTAGGATTCCATGTTCGTGCAATATAATTCTTGAAGTAATGATATGCCGATCGTTTACCAAACACGTAAGCTACGACGGACATACCCCATTTACTTTCTGTACGAATACAGGCTGCCTTAGAAGCCACAACTATTTTATCTTCTCCGATTATTTCAGTCGGAGGAATGAAACTCAAGTCGAATTCTGTATCATGATTACCTTTCTTTATCAGATCCGCCCAAGATGAAGCCTTTAGATTATTACCTATAATATTTTTAGTTACCTGAGGAAGTTCTTGAGACGGTCCAATCGGGTTTTTATTCGGATCTTGAGACATTCTTGGTTGACTTCTTGGCTGCTGGTGTGCTCCATTAGAGGGAGGATATGGCTTCTGCCTTGCTCTAATCGGGTACTCATTCGTTGACCCTTTTCTTTTCTTCACATGAATAGGGACATTTGGATTTTGTACGGATTTGGATCTTTTTTGCGGTTAACAACTTTAGTGAATCCCTCCTCATCCACTAAGAAATCAGGAGTGGAATGAGGAAGTTGTGGAGAAGGAGAGGAGATGCGGGGGAAGGAAGAAGATCCCACCTTGGAATTGGGATTGTCATCGAAAATTAGGTTCAAGAAGGAATTAGGGTTGACAGCCATGGCTGCAAGCTCTCAGCTCTTTTTAATAAAGGACAAATTTTCTAATCCGGCTTGTTTTCGAAACAATTTCGCGTTTAGGGCTGATTTTCAAACTTATTACCAAACAGGGCTTGTTTGTGTACAGTTAGCAGCCAACTCAGCAATTTTCTAACTGTTACGACAGGGCGCAACTATTAGTTGCGCCCAGAAGTAAGTGGTAATTTTTTTTATAGGCGCAACTCTTACATGCGCCTGGTATACTTTTTTTTTTTTTTTTGGCGCACGTACTAGATGCGCTAAAGAGTTGGGACATTATTTTTCCGCAAAGGAAAAGGAGTTGGACACTTTGTGTTTGGCGAAGTACTAATTGTTTTTGAAAATTTGCGCAACTGTTACCAGCGCTACTTTACAAACCAAGCAAATGTAAATGATTTCTTTAGCGCAACCAGCAGTTGCGCTGGTTTGAAAACCAATGGAAAATCATATAATTATATAGCCCAAGTTTGCTTCTTTTTTTTTTTTTTTTAGTATGGGGCGCAACTATCAGTTGCGCTTACTGAAATCAGTTACAAAATGCTGACTGTGCTGCTGACTGTACGCAAACAAGCCCTGTTTGGTAATAAGTTTGAAAATCAGCCCTAAACGCGAAATTGTTTTGAAAACAAGCCCGATTAGAAAATTTGTCCTTTAATAAAATGAAAATACTTGATGTAGACTTGATTTTGTTGGACATGCTTGCTTCTCATTCACACCTTCCCTAAAAGTGTTGAATCCCGTAGCCTTGTCTCCTCCTCTTCTCCCTAGATCTGAACCCGCACGTCCATTATATATTTAAAAATAAAAGGGGATTGTTATTGATATTCCAAATATTGTTAAAGGGGGGTCAATTTTTAAAAAAGAAAGAATTTGTTAAAGGGAGTACCAATGTAAAGAGCACCCCTTTAACAAATAAAATTTATTTTACCAAATTAGCCTTCTTTGCAATAATCTGTTTTTTAGTTGTTAATCAAAAAAAATTATGTGGTACATTTGTCGAACTGCATCGGATTTTTATACCAAATTATCAATAATTTCATTTGTTGATATACATCGGATTAGAAGAAAATATATCATTAATAGGAAATCAATATACATATATCGAACATTTTTTATACATTATCCCACCGTCGAATTTGTCGATACATCCCATTTTCTCTACTTTGACAGCCTAACAATACAAATTTCAAAAATAATAAACAATGTCGAACAAAAATATATAATATGGCAGTCCTACGTCGTTATGCGATAATTCACCTATTTCAACGATGACAAATCGAAAAAAACGATCATTTTCCACCAAATAAAATTTGATACTACGGCATTTGGCTCTCGAGACCGCATAATAAAAACTCTAACCTTCATCGTTTCCAAGGCATTATACAATCGATTTCACATACCTTATCAACAGCTTCTCCACCATCTTAACATCTTAGGAGAAGCGTTTCACATTCATCTTTTACACCATTATTTCTCCCTAAACAAACACTTTTTTTTGTTTGCAAATAATTTAAAGATTTGGTTTTTTTGCATTTGAGATTAATTGGGATTTGACATGGTAAGGATAAAAAGGGAACGCAAAAAATTAAGTAGTGACCCCCCTAACATTTTATTTATGATTGGAGTGTTTTTAAAATTTGAGCTCCCCTTGGCAATTATTTGGAGTGTCACCCACAACACCCAAATAAAAAAAATTTGAAATCCTTAAAACCTGAACCCGACCACTCACGCATCTCCGCCCGCCTCCTATCACCGGCGAACTCCGACCCTAAGTCCGCCCTTCCTCGCCATGGCCTCCAGTCCAGAGGGCGACCTCGTCCCCGCGTCAATCGCTTCAGGTCTGACCTCGTCTCCATCACCTTACCGCGCAAACCCAGCGGCATCGGACCACCTTAAACACCCTCCGCCTATCCTTCCTTCGCCAGCGTGCTTCACCGTCGTCAGCCGAGCAGCTTGAAGAATTGTTAAGTGAGGTTCAACCCGTCAAACGGTGCTCTATGTCAGTGCTAAAGATTCAGAATTATCTAGCGGATTTGGTTTTGTACAACTTGCTTCTGTGGATGATGCTAATCGATCTGTCGAGCTAAAAAACGGCTCAGTTGTTGATGGTAGAAAAATCACAGAGAAACTTGCAATGGACTGCCTGGCTCGAGAGCAACGGCTAGAAAAAAAAAAGATGTAAGTTCGGATGATAAGGTGGAAGACACTGATGCAGCTCATACAATTGCCTACTTAAGCCATGACGATGGAAAACCAGTGACAAACATTCTCAATGAAATTTTGCAAACGAAATTTTCAGATCCACGGAAAGAAAAGTGAGTGTTCATAACTCATGATATATATATTTTTCTGCGAAAGTAGATTTATAGAATTCACGATTGTATATTGCTTTGCTAGGGTGATTTAAGGTAAAACTGACATGTTGAAACAGTTGCTAGTTGATATCTAACATTGAAATTAAATTGAATTGAATGTTGTTGATTGGTTGTTGAAATATTTGATAGTGAAATTAATTTAAACTGTAATTTATCGTGTTGAAATTTGAAATCAATTAAATGGATATTATTTTCATTTTAATCAAAGTAAGAACTTGAATTTGAATTGAATGTATCGACATACAATCATTGTTATTATAGAGTTAAGTTGAGTCGAGTTGACAGAGGTCCAACTAGTCACTGGTCGATTAGTCATAGACTAGTCGACATATATATTGCTACCACCAAAAAGTTGTCAATTCTAATATATTGTCAAATATATTGATACTGAACAAAGAAAATAAACAAAGGATGCATAGAATTTAATAAAGTGCAAGTTGCAAGACGGCAGTGGAAAAACGGCGCTGCAGGTTTAGGGTATCGATTGACTTTCGATGAAGCTTGAGTTCGAAGTTTTTTCTGTTTGATAATCGATACTTGATCCTTTTCAATTCGAAAATTTTAAATCGACTTTCGATCGATTTGTTTTTTTATAGGTACTAGGTATCGATCCTTTTCTGTTTTTTTTTATTATTCGATACAGGTATCGATAACTTCCATTTTTTTCATGTTTGATGTATCGATAACTGTAAGGGGTTCAGATCAGTGTATTAAAAAACGCGACTTGAGGCGAGGCGTAGGCAAAAATGCCTTAAGGCGCATCTCATGAGGCTTAAGCCTCAATAAATTGAGGCGTGAAAAGCGCAAAAAACGTACGCTTCAGAGCCTCAATTGGCTGAGGCATACGCATATAAGAAAATCTTACCTGGTTATTTTTAGAATATCGTACCTGCTTCTTACTTCTTCACTGTTTCATTTTCTAACCTATCGAGCAAATATTCAGACTTGAGAATGAAAAAAAGGTAATCAAATGTTGAAATTTTGAACTGGAATCGCTCTATTTAATTGGAATCGAGCTCGATTCCAGTCAGCCATTTTTTTGTCTTTTTTTCGTACAGTCTTTTATTTTATGGTTTATGGTTTTTACTTATTATTTGAGTGCTAGAATTGAATGCTTTATGGTTTCTACTTAATATTCGACGCTTAATGTTATTCCATATTAAAAAATAAGTATATGTGTTGCGCTTTTTTTAACCCGAGAGGCTTACGTCTCAACGCTTCGACGCTTACGCCTCGCCTCACGAGCCCGAAAACGTCTCACGTACGCCTTTTGCGTTTTAAAACATTGGTTCAGATTTTTTTTCTTTTCTAAAATGGGCCAACACCAAACCAGTCGACACCAATAACAACCTAGTCGACTCGACTAATCGATTAGTCGACGAATTTCTACCCAAACGCCCGAAATTCATACAAAAAGCAAGTCGAGACTTCATATCGATGGTTTGATCTCGATTAGTCGACTAATCGAGCGTCGTGATAACAGTGCATACAATATTTGATTGGAACAGATCAAAATTTGAGATTTATTGATTTTAATTTTAATTTGATATAAAAATTAGTCGACAGTCAAACACACTGACACATGATTATTATATTGTATATGGACTTGGATTTTGATTGCATGTGCAAAATTATTGATTGTTATGATGGATGGTATTATATTGTCGAAGAGATATACCCATGTCACGTATTGTTGATTATCGAAGGATATTGTTATTGAATGGTTATATACCATAATAGAAATTGGAAACCCGAAATGAGTTGAAATGATATATGTTCATTTATTTGAATTATTTAAATCAAATTATTTAAAAAGATTCGAAATTAAAGATTTGAATTTGAATTTTAATTGAAATTTAAATCTGATTTAATGAAATTTGGCATTTAAACATATTATAAAGTTAATTGGAAATTTAAATCGGTTTAAGCTAAACTTGAAATAGTTTCGAATCTATTAAATAATATTAAAGCTAAAGCTTTTAAAGCTCTCTCCTTAATTTTCTGCCGTATCTCTTCTCTCCTTAAAAGTCTCTAGATATTTTAAATTACTTTTTTTTATTTCATGGATTTTATTTTGGTTGCAATTTCTGATAGCAGTAGACAAAAATATCTTATACCATCTCCACTTAATATTTACACATGTTGCAATTTTCCGATCAGTACACAATTTCCACGCTATTCGATTTCAACGCATGTATAGAGAAAGAAAATATTACTTCATCCAAACCGTTTACAATTTAGAACCCCATGATTTTCAGTAAATGACAAAAGTTCAAACCACTCAAAATAAAAGTCTATTATATTCAAATGATTCACATAATACAAGCTTAATCTTTTATTCGTTTATCATTTAACATAAAATACCTATATTTAAAATGGTAAAATATATTTATTATGCATGCCATTATAAAATTCTACATTTAAATAATTACCTCAATTATTTACAAAACTCAACCCACTTTCTCATATGTTTTACGTTTCAGTTTATATGTTTAAATTAATTATGCAATCTTAAATTTAAAATAATAAGATAATGTAATTAAGCAATGTTCATTAGTTCAGATGACAATACGAAAAATTTAATAATATACATCACACTTATATTAGTGAAACATGATAAAATTGCATTTTGATTAAACCTAAAACACGTAAGTCACGCGACATACAATATAACATAAACAACAGGGAACACTCTTAAAATTTTGAAATACCGATACAGTTTTTCTCAAAAAAACATGCTTCAAAAACATTGTCACTTTTACTTCCAGCCAATCTGTGAATAACTGCAGTTATTTTACAAAAAAATGCGTTTGTGCAAAGAAAAAAACAACATTTATAGAAACATGAGATTAAGTACAAATTTAAGTTTTGAAATAAAATAGAAAATATTAGAAAAAGTATCAACAATTCTGTCATGCATTACAAAAATATGTTTTTTTTTACAAAAAAACTTAGCCATTTACCGAGCTATCTGAATTCTCTTCTAATATTTTGTATTTAACTTCATACACTAGAGTTAATCACAAATCTTAAAACTATAATTAAAGTTAGCTACTATTAGTTGTTGATGTGTCAAATAAATCAACAACAACAACAAAGCCATATATCCCAAACAAGTTGGGGTTGGCTAGATATGGAACCCAAAATTAAAATAAAATAAAATTAATAATGATGATATTATATATATAAAGGGTTTAAAATAACAAATCAAATAAAAAGTCGTCCGATAAAGTTTTTTTTTTTAAAATAGTAATAAGTAAAAATGTTCAATAAAAGTGAAATAAAATCTAAAATAGTAATAAAAAGTAAAAAGGTTCAGTAAACGTGAAATAAAGTCTTTAAAAAAAACCTATGGTTCTGGTACATGGATTGCCAATTTCCATGCACTCCTATCAACTACCAGCTCTTCTGATAAACTCCAGTTACTTAAATATCTCTTTATTATCTCCTCCCATGTCATTTTAGGTCGACCTCTACCTCTCTTTGGGCCTTCGGCGCGACCTAGAATTCCAGCGCGTACAGGTGCATCGTATAGTCTACGTTGGATATGCCCAAACCATCTCAAGCGGTATTGGACTAACTTCTCTTCAATAGGTGCAACTCCAAGTTTTTCTCGGCTGTGACGATCCCAAAACCCCGTGACACGGTGTTAAGGATAATCATTGGAATATAACACATCAATCATCATTAGCAGATCACAGATAATAGCATAAACATAAAATAGAATAATTTACACACATATGACAGCGGAATCATATAGATATCACCACATCAGAGAGCACAGTGCATGATACAACTTAGTGCATAATAATACATAATCAGTCACCATCGCCAGAGGCGGAATCATACATAAAGAGTACACAAAATGAACATCAGTCTACATCGTCAATGGCGGAATCATAATACATATACTATAATTGCGGAGAGAGTCAAAGTCAGCACGGTGTAGTCAAGCCTCGCCATGAGCCAAAAGTGCACAGATACCTGTAACTTGGCTGCCCGTGTGAAAATGAGGGCACCCGAGTTTGCAAGGTGAAACAAACTACGAGTCAGTTATGAGACTGGTATGAGAAATCTACTTAACTTATTAACAATAATAATAAGGCAAATCAAAGGACCACGCCACTTTCGCGGAACTAGTTTACTCCAATGAGTGCTAGTGCATGAAATAAAGTAAATGATTAAATCATCGCAATGCTTTTTTTATAAAATGAAGTCATTATAAGACTCAGGTCCCATCACACAATGCAACGCAAGCCGGAGGATAAAGTTTTACCTTATAATGGCAAAAAATGCTTCATACGTATAAAACAAAAGTGTTTGATGTTATTACTAGTGCATATATGTTTCAAAAGCGATTTCAATCATAAATATCAATCCTAGGCGGCATAGCTACCATCTACTATGTCGCCATACTAGTAATACAATCACGTCCGCATATTTCGTATTGGAAATTGGATTCCTTCATGAGTCGAGGCAAGGGGCAAGCTCCTCTCCGATTCGAGACACTCTAGCAAATGTCCCAGGACCCCACTATGATCCTTGGATCTTCAGGGCCGGTCCTCTCTTACTTTTGAGGATTAGTTATTTCTGAACACACGTTTTCCGGTCCTTATAGACCTATATCGAGGCGCCTCGTATTCCAACTACCACACAGATGAAAAGTATATATAATGTCAGGGCTGGTAGGTCACTGACACCACCTTAGCTAAAAAGAAACGTCGTGCTCTCCCTGCAGTCACTATCCAGTTTTTGACTCATACCGAGGTGTGAGGCTCGCGAATCCACGTTATACACAAAGCTACGTCACACAGACCATGCTTTGATCATCAGCCACAAGACTTTGCTTTGCAACAGAAACCTTGATCATATGCCACTTAGGCATGCCACACAGGCAATCCACTCCATGCGACTGATTTCTATCAATACATAACCTTTGAGCTCGTACGTCTCAGAGAAGGGCGTTAAGCAAGAGAATAAATTCTCCGCCGCCAAACAGATATATATTTAACAGAGATCAATCAGTACAGAATAAAATCCAATGTCAGACACACAGTCCATTTACAAGTCCGTTCTAGGTTTGAACAAAACCGGAGGCACCAAATTCCTCGCATATCCGTACAATCAACAGTATGTTTGGACGGCTACTACTTCGGCTCCTTCACGGTAGCTACTCCAATCACGAGCATCAGTAGCGCCCATCCATCCAATGTGAAGATCGTCAGTTTTCAACCGTCTTCGACTCTTCGACTTCTCAACGTCGATCGATTATTTGAAATGAGATGAACTCGGCCTTTTCAAATAACCCACGTATATTTAGATTTTCAAATCAATTTATCACATGGTTGGACTACAACATTCACATTTCAGTTCTTTAGTTATAATTTTCATGTTAAATACATTCAACCATCACATATCAAGCAAACACAACAAAATTGGTTTATTTCTACTCTATATCGTCTATAGTATTTTATAACGATATATCGCCATTTTTATTTATTTAAAACGGCCATATTTAATTAAACGACGATTCAGGTCGTGCCGATGCACTGGCGCTGTTTTTCACTAAATTTGTTTTACACATATCTGAAAATCTAACCGTTGGATCTTCACAAATTTTATATCATTAGAAAGATCTTTTCAAAACGAATCCAACGGTTTCAGCTTCGGGAAAATCCGACGGTCGGATCTTCCACACTCATCGTTTGAAGTTACGATTTCAAATTACGAACTGCAGCGTCGTTATTCGATTTAATTTAATTATATATATATATATAAATATAATCGTTTCTGGCGCTATTTTTCTTCAGATTTGAATTAAACATTCCAGACAATCCAACCGTCGGATCTTCACAAAGTTGGTGCCGTTGGAAAGATATTTCCAAGGCGAACCCAACGGTTGTGGTTTCGGGAAAATCCAATGGTCGGATTTCCCGCACTAGTCGTTTGAAATCACGGTTTCAAAACACGAACTGCACGGCCACGTTTCGTTTTGATTTTATTTATATTTATATATTTATATAAATATAGTTCATTCGACGATTTCAATATCGTTTTCACTTCAAATATTTCACTAACGCCTTTAAATTTTGGAAAATTTCGCCATAACCTCCTTTGTACGGGAGGGGCTGGAAAAATTCCCAAATAGCCACACGGGCATCTCATCTCAAAAAGAAAAAGAAAAAGCCAAGCGGCTAGCCAATAGGCTCATAAAATCATCACCCAAACAAAACAGTAAACATGTACCTATTTGTCGGGCACAAAATTTTATTCCTCTTCTCTAGCCTCTTTGCTATAA
Source organism: Allium sativum (assembly GCA_030737875.1). Classification (NCBI taxonomy): domain Eukaryota; kingdom Viridiplantae; phylum Streptophyta; class Magnoliopsida; order Asparagales; family Amaryllidaceae; genus Allium; species Allium sativum. The sequence continues at coordinate 382,639,158 of CM060926.1, forward strand.
CCTGTTTAATAAATATGCATGTACATATATACAATTCTTATCACTTCTCATTTTCCATTCAACTTCATATTTGATTCAATTTGGTTTAAAAACACCATTCATTCTAATGTTGCATGCATAGGCAAAAATCATATCATTAGCTAATTAATGAATATTTCAACTCATGCATATTTATTTGAACAAGTGGCTATTTTTAACACTTCACATTTCAAAATGGATAATTTTGGCGAACTAAAATATATTTCAACACATGACTATTTTATTTAGTTCCTATGCATGTTAAAAATAATATTTCTTTCACAAATATTTATTTCAACGCTCACATATCTTTAGCATATCACATATATGATAAAAATGATATTTTTATCATTTAAAATATTTATTCGACAAATGAATGTTTTCAACACTATATAATTTCAATAAAAATGTAATTTTTATTGTTCGTTCTTTTTATTCAACACATGAACTTTTCCAATACACACATTTCTCAACACATGAGCACCTCCACACATGGATATTGTTTCAACACATGACTTTAATTTCAACGCATGAAGATAATTTCAACATATGAAAATAATTCTAACACATGAATATTATTCAAAATTTCGGCAGCATAACGGCAGGGTAGTTAAAACCGGCACCGTCCCTAGTACGGCTCATCGCTCTACCTTAAAACCTCGCGGTTTTTGACAATGGGGATTCATGCATCTAATTCGCACGCAGGCGGCATGTTTTATTTTTATTTTCACAATTATTTCCAATTCATTTTAATCACCAATGGGTATTTTTCAACCACAACCAAACAATATCAACCACAAGCAATTATTCAACCATTCGCATTTTTCATCCAATATTTCACACCAATTCATAACAATAAATATCGTCCATGGTTTGTGGACGAGGGGAGTGTGTGTGTGTATATATATATATATATATATTATAATTTCTATATTTCACTTGCATTTCAACACATATATCAATTATACTATGCATGTATAATTCATACTTCGCTTATATAGCTTACACGACGCATGTACATGAGGTATACAACACGTGTGTAATTTATATTTCGCTCATATAATTTATACACGACATTTTCCATTCAAATTCATTTAATTTAGATTTCTCACATTGGTTTTCGGAGTGCTAAAAATCGTAGGTGACTCAGAAAAATCCGCGGTCTCTTCTATGTGGTAGAGAGCTTCCTTGCGGTCCCGATGTTTCCTGTTTCATCGAATTTCGTCAACACACCATAAAGATATGATTTTTCAAAGTTCAAACATAAAAAAGAACTCACCTTTATCGATGGTTCAAAACTAGGGTTGCAGTTTTCGCGAGAACCGAGGCACGATAGGATGATCAGAGGTGATGACGTGGAAGAGGGAGGAGAGGGGAGTCGGTGCAGGGTGGTTTGAGGTGGTTCGGTGGTCGGTGGCGCACGTGGCGGCGATGGGAAGCGTTCGACTTTGGGTCGTCGATACTGGCGATGGAGGAGGCGATAGGGGTCGGGGTAGGGTCAGATTGGAAGAGGGGAGGGAGGCGCGTCGAGGTAGGGGGTGGCGCAGGCTGAAATCGCCTGTGGTGGCGGCGATTTGGGGGAGAAGCGGCGAACGATGTCGATCGTCGATCGGGAGAAAAAAAAGGGTTTCTGACTTTTTTTATTTTTTAAAAATAATGAAAGGAAAATTCTGATTGGCCCATAATTTTAATAAATTTTTAAATAGTGTTTCTCCACACGGACACCAATTCAAACCCAACGACTGTCGTTCCTAGCTAATTACCCCCATCCCGGACATAATGGGATATGTTTCGTTTGCCAATTTGACTGTTACAGTCAGTTATTTTTCAAATTAAAGTATAAAACATTTAATTTTAACTTTGAACGTACATTTCAATTTGCCAGGGCCACAAACTGATTCGAAAAATTCCAGAAAAATAAATCTAGCTATGTTTTGACGCTACGGTCCCAACAAAACTAGTTTCGTCGAATTCTGAGATCGTTTGAAAAATGGCCATTTTCTGGTCGATCCAATTTAACAGAAATTGACCAAACACATTTTCTTTTCCCACGCTCACATACTAGCTTCAAAAATTATGAAATTTGAAACCTAGCAATAGTTTGACATTCCGGACCCAACAAAAGTGGTTTCGTCGAATTTCGAGGCTGTTTGCAAAATATCAATTTTCCAGGGCTATGTATTCTATATAGCGACGTTTCTGAAAATTCATTCGGTCATAACTTTTGATTCCCGTTATGAGACTTCGATTTTTCAAATTCGTTAGAAAGGTATTGATAAACAGATTTAAATATTTTTGGTTTCGCAAAAATCCATTATATTTTCCACCCTGCACAGTCAGTCAAAGTTTGAATTCAAATTTTCAAACTGACTCACTATTTTATTGAAATATTCTATTTCAATTGTTCAAATTCCTTTGAAATAACCAATTTAAAAATTTTAAATTGGCTTGTATTTTCCGGGTTGTTACACCGAATATCCCCATTTCTAATCCGATCTCGTCTGGTATGCCCACAGCTCCAACGCAGCATTCACATCTCTGCTATACTTATCTTTTGGACGTGTTGCCTCTTTGTAGGCCAGCATTCTGCACCATATAACATTGCAGGTCTGATTGCTATCCTATAGAACTTTCCTTTAAGCTTCCGAGGAATCTTCCGATCACAGAGAATGCCAGATGCTAGTCGCCATTTCACCCATCCTGCTTGAATTCTAAAACTAACATCTTTATCAATCTCTCCATCAAACTGCAACATAGATCCTAAGTATCGAAACGATTCCTTTGATTCCAAGGTAACATCTCCGTCATCTGACCTGTCACTGCTAAACTCACACTTCATATATTCTGTTTTAGTTCTGCTAAGCCTGAAACCCTTTGATTCCAAGGTCTCCCTCCACAACTCTAGTTGTCGATTAACCCCTATTCTACTTTCATCAATCAGCACAACATCATCGGCAAAAAGCATACACCAGGGAATCTCCCTTTGTAGATCTTTTGTGATTTCATCCATCACTAATGAAAAATATACGGGCTCAAAGTCGAACATTGATGTAACCCTATGTTAATTGGAAAGTCTCTGGTCTCACCATCGCATGCCCTAACACTAGTCACAACCCCCTCGTACATATCCTTAATAAGGGTAATATACTTTGATGACAATCTCTTCCTTTCTAGTGAACCACATAACCCTCCTCGGTACTCTGTCATAAGCTTTCTCCAGGTCAATAAAAACCATGTGGAGATCTTTCTTTTGCTCCCTGTATCTCTCCATAAGTTGCCTAACCAAGAAAATCGCCTCAGTGGTTAACCTTCCCGGCATAAAACCAAATTGATTCCTAGAGACACTTGTCAACCTCCTCAAACGCTGCTCGCAAACTCTCTCCCAAAGCTTCATTGTATGACTCATAAGCTTAATTTCTCTATAGTTTGTGCAACTTTGAATATCTCCTTTATTCTTGAAGATTGGAACTAAAATGCTTCTCCTCCACTCATCTGACATTTTGTTTGATTTGAAAATATTGTTGAACAACTTAGTTAGTCATTTTATCCCTGCATCTCCAAAGCATCTCCATACCTCAATAGGAATATCATCAGGCCCTACCGACTTGTCTGATTTCATACGTTTCAACGCCCCCTTTACCTCAGCTTCTTGAAATCTCCGCACAAAATGTCTATTGGTGCTATCGGCTAAGTCTTCCAACTCGATCGAAGAGCTATCACTTTTTTCGTTGAAAAGCTTATCAAAGTATTCTCTCCACCTATTCTTTATCTCATCTTCCTTCACCAAAAGTCTATCATTCTCATCCTTAATGCATTTAACCTGATTGAAGTCCCTTGTCCTCCTCTCGCGTAGCCTAGCTATTCTGTAAATGTCTTTTTCGCCCTCCTTTGTACTTAGCCTTTGATACAAATCTTCGTACGCTCGTCCCTTTGCTTCACTCACTGCTCTTTTTGCAGTCTTCTTTGCCACTTTGTACCTGTGCATGTTCTCTTCGCTTCTATGACGGTACATGCATTTGTAGCATTTCTTCTTCTCTTTGATAGCCTTTTGCGCATCGTAATTCCACCACCACGAATCCTTGGGTTCTCTCTATAATTGCACGATATTCGTATTAAATAAAGGGTATAAAATTCATTTGGATATACAAGTACATCTGTCAGATAACATACCTATATATGTAAACAATAATCAAAAGTTTAATTTTATGATTTATCTGTATCGATACATTAGTGCATTACAGTGTAAAATTCTTATTTTAACTAAAATGCATACCTTTTGAAATTTCTACAGTTGCAAAAAAAACACCCTCAATATCGCATAATTTTGTACATCTACATCCATATATTTTCAATTAATCACGTAAATGTTGGTTTTAAATCATTTGAATAAATTTAATTCATAATTATTCACTAGTTTATCAAATAAATCCTTAAATGTGATGGTTTCAATATGTACATATTCATATTAAAATAAGGGAAAGTCTATCTTGGGTGACATAGTTAATCTCCATCATTAGATCACCCCCTGAATTCTACCTTTCCATATAAGGATAAAAAGATCCAACAATTCAAATCTTTTGTGCCACCAACTATGTCTAATTTTGTGTCCAGATAGCCGCTCTCTTAAAAAAATCTAGTGAAATTTTCATTTAGATGTAAAAATATATAATTTAGATATAGCAAAGATAATTTATTATTTATCTCAAAAAATTTATCTGCATTGTCAGATTCTATTTTTAACTTCAAATATCCATATTTTGACATTTCTATAATTTTGCGCTTCATCGACTCTTTACTAATTTTTTATATTTAGATCCTATGTATTTAAATTGCTTACGAAATCTCGAATTTAAAGTATTTTAATAATCTATATATCAGCCACATATGTGTAGACTTACATATTAATAAAAAAAATCATAATATAAAATGTGTTTAACTGCGTAGATGTATAGATCACATGCATACATTTATGTACATAAACAACAACAATAAAGTTAATTTGTAAATAACTATCATCATTTATGTACATAAACAATAAATTTATCGCACACTACGTTAGAAAACAATACTATTTTTAACTTCAAATGACTCTACAATAAGACCTATATAATTTTGTTATAAAATCGTTCTTAATTTATTCAGATTATTTACTCTTAAGATAATGTATTTTAACTAATTACATAATTTCAAAGTTAACATATTTTTAAAGAAAAATAATAATATTTTATAATATATCTAAAATAATTAAAATATCTTAGTTTCAGCATAAACACTTTCTCATAGTAATAAGAACAATAAAATTATTTTTTTACTTCAAACAAATAAAAGTTACATAATACATACTTTATATAAACACCACCACCAACAACAATTTATTGTTTATTTATTTTGTCAGATTCATTGTATGTTATATGATAGAGTTCCAATTTTAACAATAAAATTCTGAATACTATATTTTATAATATTATTGTGTGCAATGCACGGGTTACACACCAGTTACTTTAAATTGAATTGAAGTAGTCTAAATTGTTTTGTATTATTCTATATAAGATTTGAATTATTCAATTTAAATGAATTTTAAAGTAATTTGGATTTAAATTTGAATTGTTTAAATTAAATTTGAACTAATTTAACTTAGTTTTGAATTAATTTAAATTTGATTTGAATTAAGTTGCAATTAAATTTGAATCATTAGTCTGTTTCCAACAAAAAATGAAATATAAATTTGTTTCGAAAGAATCAAAATATGGATTCGTTTGATTTGAAACATGACAAATTTGATTAAAGTGAGTTTGAATTTACTGTAAACATGAAGTTTCCAATCAATGTTCGAAGATAAGCATTTTGAAATAATGTTATCGAATTGTTTAAATTAAATGATGATATTTGATCTGAAAAGGATAGTTGGAACCAAATAGTTACGAACTCATATTATCTATTAACAAGTTTATAAAAATGATTATCAACAAATGAGATTTTTGAAATATTATTTAACTAAGGTTTTTTTTTTTCAATTTGGCCACCTTTTATAAACTTATTATACATCTAGCCTAGTTTTAAAACTTATTACGTTCGTAGCCTGGTTTATGTCACATCAGCCAAAAACGTTATTTATTGCTAGTGGCATTTCGGATGACGCACGCTGCGTCATTTAAGAAGCCACTCAAATCATGCATGTTTTCAAATCTGAGCGGCATTCCAAAAACCGCTCGTTGCGTCATCCGAGATGCCGCTACGTTTTTGGCTGATGTGACTGAAACAAGGCTACAAATGTAATTAGTTTTAAAACTAGGCTAAATGTGTTATAAATTTTCGAAAGGTGGCCAAATTGAAAAAAAAATCCTTTAAATAATGTAAACTCTATTGAATTTGAAACAATTTCTAATGATTTTGAGAAATAAATGATGTTAAAACTTACGAAGCACTTATGAATAATTTTTTGATATTGCAACTTCTGGTAATAATTGACCTTATATGTTATCATCTATGCAGACCATAATTGAGAAATGAGTTTTGATTGGAGGGTTCATATAGAATCTAAGTATAATTCGCCGAGGATGTACTTCGATTGATTGATTTATTTCGATAGGCTATGACTCTCTGGCCTTGTTATTGGGTAAAATATCCCAATTCAATGTCATATTTTGGATATGATTGTTCGTAATATTCGAAATTTTAATTAACCATATTTTAAAAGAATTTGTTTAAATCTCAAATAAAAAAAATCACTATTTCAAATCTCGCAAATATCTCCCGAGATCTCCTCCGAAATTTCATTTTAGGCTCCTTTCGAAACGAAACAACAAATATCACTTTAAATCTCCTTTCGAATATATTGCAATATCGAACGATATATCGACCGAGACGAAATACCGAAATATTGTCCGAGATTTTAGTGCTTGAACTAGAATAACAATTAAAAAACTCAATTCTAGCCATGATAATCTTTCATTATTTTACATTTTGCATGTTAAACGACTATATTGTATTTTCATATATGTTCTACAATGCTTTTGATTTTCATATTCGTCTTTTTTACTATGAAATTATGTATTTCATGTTAAACGACCATATTGTATGTTCATACATGTTACCTATGAAATTATGTATTTTATGGTCTATTAATGCTGAATTTTTTTAATGTTTTGGATCCTTTTAATGTTTTATGTCTAACAATATTTCTGTTTTAAGCATATTACGATTTAGAATATGAATGATCTTTCGCAAAATAAAAAATAATAAAGTTATTTTGCAATTCAAGTATAAGTTACTATGTTTTTAAAAGCATTCATAAAAATCATTTTGTAAAAATATCATTTTTTAACATATCATTTAACCCGAGATTGTACAGATATGAACTTTCAGATTCGAGATTGTTCCGATATGAACTTTCAGACCCGAGATGGAAATTTGAGACGAACTCCCGAGTTAGACTCATCTCGTCAGAGATCTCCTCCGATACGAGATCAAGTCTATAAAATCCCCGGGGCGAAACGCGACCGATATCCGAGATTTAAAACCTTGAAAAAAATATATGATATGGAATTGAATACATATTATTATTCTAAGAATTTGAAATAAAGTGGAATTTAATTCGAAAAGATTATCTTCGAAAAGACTATTAATTCGAATAATTAAGTAATTAGATTTCACCTGTGTTGACCTTGAAATTATTATAGCTTTATTTCCTGATTTGAGTTGACTCACATAAAATATATAGTACTAACTCGAATGTTTTGTTGTTTCATTATGCTTGGCTCAGACTGAGGTGTTTCAGTTACGAAGACATTAGTTACTTGAAGACAAAAATGGAGTTGGAAGATCGTATGTACTACTATTTTATTTCTGCTGCATTATTAATATGTTCTGTTAGGTGTATAAATATGATATTATTAAAACTAAAGTCAATGTATATTATTTAATAGCATCTTGAAATGTTTATATGATTAGTATATTTTGGTTGTTTCGTCATGAGATTCTTTGTATCGTTTAGTTTCTTCTCTTCTTGTATTAAACCCCATCAATAATTCGTCACTTTGGAATAATTTGAGTTGAATATCTGTGACTTATTGTCGGCTTGAATTGTCCCAAAAAGACGGATTGTTACAATATCTATACATGGATATAAGAATATAAATAGCGAATATTTTATATAACTATATAACATAGTTGATATATAAAATGGTAAGACATTAGTGATATCACCATATATTCTATTGACATTAATGGTATCGTTAATATTTAGAATTATGAGTAAGTTTATGTGATATGACACAATACAAAACAATTAAATTAAAAAATGTTTATAAAACTATTATTGGGAATCAAACTTCTAAACTAATTTCAATATTGCTTATTTTTGCTACATCAAAAGTGTCACGTTTTCCTTTGAAATACAATACAAAAGTTTATTATTTTAATCTTCCTTTATCTTATGTATAATGTTTTTCTCCTAAATCTATTTTCTTATACAATTACATAGCTTAATATTTGAAATGGATGAACGTTACAAAAACGAAGCTCATATCTATATAACAATGAACCAATTATTCGTACCAAAAAGATATGAATTTGACAAAATGCAAAATCATACCCAAAAAAAATACATGAAAGTCAATAATGATGCGAAGCCTGACCTAGAAATAAGCTTTTCAGCTTTATCTGTAATAGATTTTGCTAATCAATAGGAGATTTCATATTTATGGGGTCAATAACTTTTTTTGTGACAAGGGGACATAATTATCAAAAATCTTACGAACTGAAACTTAACCACAAAGCAGAAATTAGGAATTAGAACAAAAGTTTCAAATTGGGCATCAGTTTAAATGAGATGAGAAATAATAAAGGAATCTAACTTTTAAATGAAGCTTGATTGTACTAGTAGGCTAACATTAGAGATCTTCAGATTACTCTTCCATAAAAAAAATACTTAAAGCAATTGGATGGAAAAAAAATAGTGCGAAATATGAATAAAACATAAATAATTCAAGTTGAATATGAAGTGAAAACAATTAACGAATTCAATCAGATTGTGGTAGAACAAAAAAATTAATGTGATTGACTAAAATTTCTTGAAAGAATTTCCAATTTATAGGTTGCAATTAGGATTGTTTTAAATTGTAGCATCCGTATGAAAGTGGAAAAGGAAAAAAGACAATCTTGGGAGAAAATGAAACAGAGGTGAAAAAGATGGAAAATGCAGTATATGTTGGTATTTTCTTTTAAACTATATAATGGGAAGATAATTTATAAAACATTAGTGAGTCCGTTGGTATTTCTTTTAAGAAATAGTGGCTATAAGAAAAAGTATATAACAATTAAACTACCGGGACACATGACAACACATGGGATTTTTGAGAAAATTGGAAATAATGAGGCATATAATGTAATAGATAATCATTCCTTATTAACAAAACTTATGTAGACCTTTCAAAAAATTAATTGTTATATTCCAGTCTGATTTAAAATCTCGTCAACTAATCTTATTATTCTAAATAACTTAAGTGCATTTCGTGTTTCATGTGTATTTGAACATGCTATTATCTACACCCATGATGAAAGTATAGCGAATATAATCTAGGACATGTAGAAATTATGATCGAATGATCTCAGGTTGGTTCTCAACAATGCAGATTTTGGTGAAAAATCTAATGATGGCATGAAAGGTAGTGGATGTTAAAATCAACTATTGACAGCTAATCAAAATTAGTGTTGTTAACGATTTTATAATTGTGCCAACAAGATTTGTGCACCATATATATGTTGGTTTAATTCTGTTTTTACAACTATTTGAAGCTAAATCAAACAATACAAATAGTAGCAGTATTTGTGATTGTTTCACATAAAGGAAAATTGCAAGTATATTTAGTTACTTGCATTTATTTGCAATTCAAATTGAAAACTGCAAATCTTTTCAAGTAATTGCGTTTTTGAAATTGTAAACACAAGTATTCGCACTTATTTCGCGTTAGAAACATTTGATTGAAACTTCTCTCTATTATTGAATCATAAACTATATAGTCGTTCTAGCAACATATTCATATCATATACTTTGATAAAATTTTGCTGGTGAAAACATGTGCTATTTTTAATTAGAGATATATCTGCAAGTACTAACAATTTATTATTTCTTCTACGTAACATATAAATCATGGTTTATATGGTAAAAATGAAAATAAATCAATATTTTGTTAGGGAAAGATACTTAAAATTTTACTTTTTAGAAATGATGATGTATATAACATGCTATGTTGTAATAAACCTAAAAACAAATATAACCTCTAATTTGGCTTATAAAGCCTTTGAGTTTTACTAAATATATTTTACAAAAATTTCCGTAGTTAATACGCAAAATGATTATTTCAAAACCAGGAATTTGAATATCCAAGTGATCTTAAACGCAAATAAAAATGCTGCTTCATCCAAAAATATTTATGTCGACATACCTGCACGTGAAGTAACACGTCTGAACCCTTAAATTTTTTATTTTACCACCTAATTGTTTTTCTTCTATTTGTGCTTTTTTTTATTTATCCAATTTCGCACACTGGGGTAAGTAATCATGAGTAAGAGAAAATTCCAAGTGTTTTCCGTGTCCTATTAAAACTATTCCTTCGTAGCTTTTGTAAGGGCATTAAATTTGGTACATGTGGCATGGTTCTTTGATGTGCTACTTATTACGCTTCCATTTTTATTTCATTAACATCAAGGATTAAACATATTATCAATGAAGTCTTTCAGAATATATAAGAGGACATTCATTAACCCATGCCTTCACATTAGAACCACTGAAAACCTAAAAAATTCATCGCAGTTCAGATTTATCAACAAAACTCCGTTCTCGACTGGAAGCTGAAACTAAAACATTTCGAGGTAATTTCTCAATCAACTTGACGATTTCATTTTGTTTACTTATTATCCTCGAATATTTTTGCGTGTGTGTGCGTGTGTGTAGAAGGAAACAGAAAATTAAAGATGGGGAGACATTAGAAGGAAATAGAAGGTCATCGTATCCGCCTGTGGTACGGGCCAGTGCGCGCTCTCTCTCTCTCGCTCTCTATCTCTATTCGTGGAAAATAAAAATAAACAAAGAAATGTTCAATTCAAGCTGAAAGACTTCGCTAATAATATGTTTTTTCTTACATATCAGTTACTATATTTGATTTATTAAGTTTGCTTCGTAATTCTGCAGACCTCGTTTTTTTTTCAAAGCTCCTTTTCAGTTATAGCTATTTTGTTACCTTTGAAGATGTTGTCTATTTTGTCTTCCTTGTTAATTTTCAGAAACAAATGTTGTTTATTTGAAAATAACGATTAAATTAGAGACGAATAGAAATGTAATTGGATGTTTGGATCGGTGTAATTGTTAAAATTGAGTGAAATTAAGTTGCCAGTTAATTCTTTAGTGCATGTAATTAAAGTAATTTGTTTTTTAGTAATGTGTTCATTGATGAGTTTGTATTATCTCTATCTGTTTAGATTTAACTTGTCTTATATTTTTTAGTTAAGACTTTAATAGTAACATTGCTTCAATAGATTTTTATTTTATTTTTAGACAAAGTGGGAAAGGTATTGGGAAGAAGATTCATAATTTAATTAGACCTGCTGCTTCTTGATCTGCATAGAGAGAGGAGTGAAAGATTTCTTTTCCCCTCACTTTATTTTTTCTTTTGCTTCTAAATGACTATTTTACCTGATTTTCAGCTGGATTGTTATCTAAAACTAGATCAAATGAAAGTATTGAATTTTCTTCTTTAGCTACATAATCGTAACGGCTGTGTAGACCGAATTACAGTTTTATAGCTTAAATCTTACTTCACTGGTTACTATTTCCCACTAATAAAGGCATGGTTTGTGATTTATCTTCGTCTTTATTAGAATCCTAAGTATTTAAATTATACAATCAAATGATTTGTTGAATGTATTATGTCCTTTATAATAATCTAGAGTTAATCTGTCATTTACGAAATTGTTGTTTTTATTTAATGCGACTAATAAATAGATTATTGCATAGCAATTTGATTGAATTGGATACTTTGGCTTTTTAGTTAATTTTTGTATGGTCTACACTTGATTTTTTTTTAAATAATTATTTGCTGTGTTCATGTACTTTCCTATAAGTTATTTTGGTAGCTTGAACTCTTGCATGTTTGATATATTGCATTTTATTTATTTATAGCTTAACTTATCTGTGTTTGTTCCTTTACTTGGAAAAAAATGGTTATAATAAATGACTGGGGGATATGAACCCATGACATTTGACTTCAGATTCTTAGTCTTTACCATAAACTGAGAATATCTGACAGCATTGTTTTATAAAACTAGGTTGGGTTGAACAGTTTGAGTAATAATTTAATGCAGAGAATTCCCAAAACTTTGACAGAGTAATCGTTAGTTTGATTAAACCAATTCAATAACTTCTTACATATAAGCAATATGTGTGTTGCCCCAAAAGGAGTCAGTTATTGATAAGATTCCACATCCCCCCCATCACCCCCCCCCCCCCCCCCGGGGGGGACAAACGAAGGACGTGTATAAGTTTTACTGCATGCTGAATTTCTATCTCGAATAGCGATACATACAATGATAGAACCTAAACATTTTAGTTAACCAGTAGGTGTTATTGTTGCCTCAGGATTAAGGTAATGGGTGGCACCAGAAAACAAAATGCAACCAGTATGAATTTGCTGGACGATCAAGAAGAAAATGATGGTGGTAGCTCAGGCACATCGATAGCAGATGGTGTAGCGCCAAGTTTAAAGAGGCGATTCTGGACAGCAGAAGAAGATGCACTATTAATTGAATATGTACAGAAGAATGGGGAAGGTAATTGGAATAATTTGCAAAAACATTATGGATTATCTAGATGTAGGAAAAGTTGTCATTTGAGATGGACAAATCATCTTCGACCGAATCTTAAGAAAGGTCCGTTTAGTCAAGAAGAAGAGCAGAGACTTGTTGAACTGCATGCCCAGATGGGTAACAAATGGGCTCAAATGTCTGCATTTGTAAGTCATTTTCACCTCGTGTTCAAGCACTATTAACTACGTATTGTTCAGATAATTTTCACGTCACTGGGTAGTACTTGAAAAAAGAAATCAAGTTGTGTACTCGTACTATCGTAGCTGTTTTGTTTCTTAGCTTCCAGTTGTTGATGATCCTATTTTAAGTAGTTCATACAGTCCTGCAATTTGACTTGAACACTAGACTTCTGCACTTTTGAAATGTGAACAAAGGGAACAGTGTTGGTTTTTTTATTAATGATTCACAATTATAAACTCCTCAGATTTCAAACTTTCCCATAACGAACACATATTTTGTTCATCAGCTATGTTATAACATGTTCGAAAGACAAAGGTTGCACATTGGTCTTAAGGGTATATAACTCTTATGTTCATTGGGATCTTTGATGTAAGTTAAAATGTTTGTCTTATTAAACTTAGTCGTTTATATCTAGAAACTTATCGAATGTAAACCAATTGGTAAAAATTTCATCGCAGATTTCAAGGAAAAATGTAGCAAATGTAAGGAATAAACAGCAAAGTTTAGGCGAGCTAGCCTAAGAAAACATATTAGTTATGGCATGCTATTTGTCGACATGTTCTATTACAGTTTCAATATATTTTGTTCTTAATATGATAGTAAGATTATAGGCAATCATCTTTCACTTATCTCAATTGTTTTCCTTAACATTTTGGTTATCATGGGTAGCTAAATAAACTGAAGCCTGATTATTGATTTTGTCTGGCACTGTAGTTTGGAACTTTGAATCCGTTGGTTTGTCTTTTTGTTTGTCCCAATTGACACAAAAAGGAAAGTAATGGAGTGGTGCACAACCGATTAGTGCAACTAATCATTTTAATTTTCCCGGCAATCAACTCGTGGATTGATACCGGAAAAATCGCAACTCTTCAATTTCTGCAGACCTCTAGCTTGCACCTTTGATTGTGAGATCTGCATATTCCTACTTAGTTTCTGTCCTTATAGCATTGCTCTTAGTGCAGTCAGTTCCTCCGTCTCTTATTTGTTTTTGTCAAAAAGCATAACTGCATTCTAAATCAATATCAATTTATAACTGGTGTACCACTCTGTACCTCTTATCGTCCTAGTTGTTTTCGTTGCCTATATTATATTGTAAATGTGTAGATCGCAAAATACCTACAGTTGCGTCTTTATCTGCAATTTGACTAGCTGCATGTACTAATAAGTTCTTTGATTGCATGGTAAATGAATGTGATTTGTTGGAGCTACATTATTCATCTGTTTGGATGACTTTTCCCTCTTTATTTTCCTATGAAAATCCAAATTTGTACGCTTATGTGGCTGTTGTGCATACAGAACTAATTTTATACAAAATTAGATTAAATAAGAAGTATATGAATTGATAGAATCAAATGTTAACCATGTTTTGATTAGATTCAGGATTTAGATTGATTTTTATATATTTCAAAGGGATGTTTAGGCATAGTATTTCCTTAAGGTATTATTACCTTTATCATATATACCAGTCCTGGACTAATAATTGACATCACTCTGGCACAGTTACCTGGTCGTACAAGCTATGAAATCAAGAATTATTGGAATGCCCGAGCGAAGAGGCTAGAGCGTGCTGGATTACCACTATACCCTCCTAATATTTCAGTATCTGACGATGTTCTGATGGATAATAATTACATTGATTCCAGCAGTGATGGTATGGTGCAAACTGACAGTTTTGCAATCCCTGGTTTTAACTCTGGCTACAATTTGCTTTATGTACCAGAAAGTTCTTCAAGTAGCAAGTGTTCTCAAGATTTCCAGTCTCAAAGCAGCAATCGATTTATAGGTCAATCGATAAACCAGAAACCATTCCTAGGAACACCATACCCAACAGTAGTTCCTTCTACCCTAGGCAATGTATTTCCTATGTTTGACAGTTTCCTGAAAAATGAAACTTGCTATGTGTCAAACTACGCTTACGGGTATATTAATCAGTGTGCAATTCCAAGAAGCCATGCCCTGACAACAGACTGCAACAATACTATCTGGAGCAATAATGATAGTGAGAACTGGGAAGAATATATTATGTCTCCTTTAGCTGCTACGATAGAATCTGAAAGTTTTTCCTTTAAGCGCACTGGTCTTCTGGATGATGTAGTTCAGGAGTGCAAAACTCGTTGTCGGAAGAGATCCTCTACTGATAAGAGCTTGAATTCCCCTTCATTTACAAACAGTGTTACTTCTGAAAATAATCGAAATAACCGCTTTAACGAGGATGAAGCCGGCGCACTTCCTTTTTTTGATGGCTACAATGCTCTTGGCAGTTCCGGTAATCTCTCATCATGCTCTTATTTGCTGAAAAATCAACTTCAAAGTCCCTATATAAGTTTCTTACATGTTCATTTTCGTTTATGTGAAAATTTAAGCTTATACATGTTAAAACACAAATTAGTGGTTTTTGGAAGCTATTATATATGCAGGATTTTATTTACAGCCATATTATGATGGTTGCAGATTTAGGCAGGATGAAGAAACACATGGAAGAGATGCCAGAAAATATGAGGCCAGATGCCTTGTTAGACTCTTGATTAGGTCCAAACTCTCAAAAGAGGACGTTGAACTACAGTGCTATAGAAGCTATCATATTATGATGACATGCTTTAAGTTGAGCCATCCAAATATCTGGAGTTATCAAAGCACTTTCTCGACTCTGAATTTTGAGCATCTGAGATGAATGAAATTTCCGCTGAGTATTGATACTTAGTTTCGATCAATTTGGTTGTTAAAAGTTGAATATATCTTGAAACTTGTGATTGAATAAACCTACTGAGCCTTTGATAGATGCACTATGCTATGTTCTTATACTTTGCTCTTAGTCGTCTTCTGTTGCTGTCTACTTCTTATACTTTGATAGACGCAGTTTTGCGGATATTCTTTAGTCTAAGTTTTTATTTTCTTGTTTTTAGACTTAACTCCTGGTTAAAATGCCCAACAATCTCAATTGATTCAGAAAGGCATGTCCGTTAAAATCATGCATTTGGTTTGATTTGGCAACATCTGCAGCTTGCGTCATGAAGCTCGTAGGTGAGTTTGATGACGTAGACTTAAGATGTATATCCAATGGATTCTAACTATCACCATAGACAACTCCTGGCCGTTGCTTCACCGAGGGGGTTTCCCAAGACGGCCGCCTGCTCTGCCTAGCACCTGATGACCTTGTCGAAGCCCCAACTTTCAAATCTTCGCTACCAGAGCAATTCTTCGGTTCAAGTGCAAATATTATCCGTCCATAGTTAGATTATAGTCCATAACACACGAAATCTAGGCATAAAAGTCAGGATACAAAATAATCGAAGAACACAACAGAATCGTTGATTTTGGCCAATCAATATTAACTATTAAGGCATTGATCGGTATCCATTATTGTTACTAAAATAAATTATGACAATCATTCTTCAATTCCCTTGCATATCTTTATCCATTGAATTCCAAATACCGACGATCGTTGTAACGACCCAGATTTTTAGTCGTTAAGTTTATACATTTAAAATTGATTTAAATATTGATTTGGAAATATAAAAGGGTTTAACTATAGATTTGAACTACAATAAGAAATTCGTTTATTAAACGAAGTTCGAATGTATAATTTGTAATTTAGTTAATAACGAGTTCGCAGCGTCACGCTAGTTCGTAAATTTACGATTTGAACTTCAAACAAGTGTATAGAATCCATTATAAGTCGAAATTCTTTGAAACAAGAATCGTCTGGATCTATTGGATTATAATTTTCCAATGAAAGATAAAAATCGAGATTTCATCTCATAAATTTTGAGTTATGTCAAAATCAAATTTTCAGAAAGTCGTATAATCGTTTATAAATCATAACGATTTATTAAATAAAAACGAAATGATTTTAAATAAATCGGATGTCGCTTTAACTCGAAATTTCAAATATTGAGTTCAAAATCCAAATTAGTTTATTTTGAAGTTATATTAAATTCTTTTTGAATATATATATATATATATATATATGATAATAATAATTTATTATCAGTGAATTTTTTTTTGTTTTGAAATCATTTATATTTTATTGCTTTAATATGGAACTTGAGAATAACCAAATTTCAAACGACCTCCGATAACAATGAAGCCAATTTTATAAAATCCATAATAGTTAGTTATTGCTATATTTCAAGTTTCACGTCAATTGGAGTTATTTTGTGACCGTGTGTGGTATAAACGCATATCGATTAATCGTTTGAAAATAAAAATAGCGGTTTAAAAATGATCTCGAAATTCGATGAAACCGGTTCCATTGTGTCCCGAATATTAAGTTATTATACTTTTCATCGTGATTGGAGCTCGTATGTGGTAGTTTGTGCGTGAAGCTTCAAACGTAAGTTCCATAAATTAATATTTTAATCTAAAAATATCTTTAGTCACTTCAAAAAAAAAAAAAAAAAAAAAACCCTGCCAACCCTATCACTATCTCCTCCGAATTGTGTCCCTCTTCAACACACATTATGACAATTTTTGATTATTTAGATCTGAAGTCATACTTTACCTTCAATCCATCATATCACCCAAACCAGTGAGAATTAGCTGAAACTTCCAACTAAGAAGTTGTAGAGGACCGAGAGGGCGACTTACTGGTGGAGTTTGAGGAGGCTTGATCGCTTATGGCACTTGAAAAGTGGTTTTGAATAGCAAAGGGATGTTTGCGGTTTTTGGTGATTTCAGGGAGATGGTGGAAGAACTGGGTTCTGGGGTCTGAAGGGATGTTGGAGAGGAGGTCGAGGCTGACCTAACGGTGGTAGAGCGGTGGCGAATGATTGCCCGAGGCAACCGGAATCTGACCAAAGACGTGGCCATGCTTGTTTCGGGTTCTATTGTATTGCATGCGATTGAGGGCTTTTCAGGTCGGGTGTCTAAAGGTGATTGGGGCGTAGGAGGGAGGCGGAGATTTTGGTGAAGTTTGGTAAGGATTGGTGGTCGGAGGTGGCCGCAGTTCATAGATGAACGGAAACCCATTCGTTCCTTTTTCTAACAACTTGACGTAGGGGTGGGGCTCAAACTTATCGGTGGTGGAAGCTCTCAAGGAGCCGGAGGCGTGGGTAATAGGGAGTCGGGGTCTAGCGTGTTTATGGCGGTGCGATGGAGTATAAAGAGGTTTTTTTTTATTCAATGCCTGGAACTAGAACGATGGTTATCGGAGTGGATTAACGGCCTAATACACATAATTAAAGGTTAGTGGTAATTAAGGTAAATTAAATAATAATTTGTAGTTAACGTTGTTTAAATTTAATCGAAATCTTATAATGCGCATATCTATTTCATATGCAATCAAAATTCAGCGCAACCAGGTCTGTTGGAACCATTATAGCGAAGCCTACGCATGCGAGCTGATTCTGAATTATTTGGAGGTGATTGGAATTTTATGTGATTTCAAACGTGTGTGAAATTTTATAAATTGACCTGAATCATTGATTGAAACGAATGTGAGTTAACTCTCACGCCTTTTGAAATTCTATGATATGATTAAATTTATATCACTATAATTTATCGTCGTTAATATAAATTAGATGTTTGGATGCGTTGGGTGCTTGTTGTTTGTTAGTGGTTGACGATATTATATTTTCATCATCTTAAATGCACTAGATTAGAATTTCACATGCGTCTATATAAAAATATTATGAGCAGTAATTCAAGGAAAAACAGGTTGGAGGGATCCAACTGGATTCCTCAAATATTTTGTATGTTATTTGATTTCATATTATTTATATAGAATAGTTTAACGTTAAAACATGTTTGGATGTTGATTGCTGAATTTAAAATTCAACAATTGTTGTCCTTTAATCAATAAACAGTATTGGTTATGTGATTTGCAGCACATGGTGCATAAAATTCATTTTTTAAGACGTTGATTCACCGTCAGGTGAAATGACATAATTAAAGTTATAAAATTTATTTCATAAACTAAAGCAAGATTTTGTAACACTCCGAATTTTAACAACATTAAAAGACGATAAATTAAAGAATAATCAATTTAATATTCATAATTAAAGGAAACAGACTGCGCCATTGTGTTCGGCTTGGAATTCTGGTCAAAATAGACACCTGGTTTCCGTAAAACGGACACCGTATAAAGAAATTATTAAGGTTTGAAGCTTGTATACGCGCAAGGAGAGTATATATACATATATATAGTCTAGAAATTCAAAATTAAGTCAAAATAGTTCAAATTGCGCAGAAATAAGGTGAGCGGGAAATATCCCGCCCAGGGGTGTCGACCCCTCAAGGGGGGTGTCGACCCTCCTAAGGCAGACTTGGTAGATTAGGGTTTGGGGCTGGTAGCTATATATATGGTTTCATTTCTCATGTTTTGCACAATGAAAGTAATGGAGGACTAGATGTTGTCGCTGCCCAGATTGAATCAAACCTTTTTCTTCTTCTGCAATCGAGTTATTCAAGTGTAGATCTGTGATTCAACATCTGTTGTTCTTCTTCTATTTTTCTAGATCCAAACACTGTGAGTCCATGTTAATTTTTTATCTAAATAATTAAAAAGTAAAAATTGATATGACTGTAACTTGGATCCATGCATGTGACTGCTTGAATCATATCAGATCTGTTATAACTAGTGCATCTATGATATTCTGACATGACTATGACTTAGATCTTAACTTTTATCATGTCAGATCTTCTTTTGATTGTAGATCTAAATCATTCTTTAGATCACATCATGCATATCCCTATTATGTTAGAATCAGTCCTATTATTATATGTTCATCAGATCTGTTCCTATATGCCTGCCTTGTCATTATGCCACTATATGTTTTATGCCTGTATTATATGTTCACCATGTTAGTATGATCATCTCTATTCTATTCCCTCTATCTTTTCCCATTTTTTATATAGTCAGGCAACTTTCGAGCCTAGGCATGCCGCTAAAATATGCGAATACGTTAAAATGGGAACGAGGGAAAAACGATATAATTTGGGGCATAACTTGTAATTGGAAGTTTGGGCATAACTTGAATGAGTATATGAACATGAAGTCAGGGATATAAATCAACTTGTGATTAAAAGACCTTAATTTAGGGGTATATGGTTCATTATGAACAAAACTTGGGTAAGGGGCATGAAAAACTATAACGACATAGATAAATTTTGTTAATAATTGAAATGCCCAGAATTATAGTAATTAGAAACTATAACCGCGCTTAGACATGAGGTTAGATTACGCTTGTGGTGGAAGTCTGTCCGGAGCCAACCGGCATATCCAGCGACCACAAGTGGTGAATCTAGCGTGAGGGGTCTAAGTGCATAAACACGAGATGTGCTAAGACACGAGGTTAAACCCGACTTGTGGAAGAAGTCTGCCCGGAGCTGCCCGACATAACCAACATTCGCAAGTTGTAGGTTTAATGTGGGAGGTCTAGTACATTGTAACCATAACTGAATATGGTAATAAAGTTGAATACTGAACCTAGTTGAATCCATAGGGATTGTATGAACATGTAACGTAAATAGGGGTTAAGTAAACTTGTTTGAAACAGTAGGTAGGTTAAGTAAATCTTGGGTGGGTGGGTAATATTTATATATATATGGGCCCACAAACTTAACCCATGGGGTTATGCAATTTTATGACACCGGTAGGTAGTCATAACCTGTAGAAAACCTAGTATGGGGATGCAAGATAAAGGGGAGAGCTTGCATCATCTTGTGTGTGGGACCCGTTTCAGTCAGTAACCCATATATAGGATCAAACGAGTACTCCGAACTATGTCGGAGTTGGGGAACACTTACTAGGCTGGCTGTAAGAGATCCAAACGAAAGGGGCGGTGTGGGCGACACATACCGCCCGGGTCATATGCGTTCATGGTCCGAACAGAGGAAGATAAGACGTTGTGGCACCTGTAGATATGGTTGTGTACATCCTGAAAACGAAGGGTTTCCACTTTAGGGAGTGATATACCCTACTGTGGGGCCAACACAGGGTATCTACGGAGTACGGAGCCGATCGATTAGGATGGTAATTAGGGTACACTTAGACTTCGGTATGTTGGAAGCCCGTTAATACCCTTAGGGGTAACTCCAGTATGTTGGGCTACCTTTTGATTGTATGGGGTAAAAACCTCTCACTGGAAGTACACATAAGTCTGCCATCTTATGCTTGTTGGAGATCATCTTGTTAATAAGACACTAGTATTGGTGCAGAGTAATCATTAGGGAAGCGTATACATTTTATCATGTTTATCCAGTTTACCTTGTCATACCTGCCTTTTATGATGATATCTTTCTCATCCACTTTATAAGCCTATCATGATACTTTTACTTATTTATTTGCTAAAAGTAACTAGAATCGCCAGACTTTATGCCTGACCCATTTTGTTTCCTCTTCTTTCTCTTCCGTCCCCCCTCCCCCCCAGGTTCTCAGGGTGGGAATACTTAAGCTTGATCAGGATTCTGCTATCGTCTTACTTGGAGCTGCTTAAATGTATTGCTCAAGTTCTTATCTTTGCTACTATGACTATGTTTCTTTTAGGGCTTATGCTTCTTTTACTATTGTACTCTAATGTTTTAAGTACAAGACAGAAATTTTAATGATGTACTGGGTTTATGTATTTTCAAACATATGATGTTTTGAACCACGATGCTTTATGATTAATAAAGTTTTTAATTTCGCTGCTATTTTATATCTGTCTTGTAATGTTCTATTTCTGTTTACCTATAATGCTTTACGAAACTTAATGCATTCTCTTAATGAGTGACATTAACGGACGTGGGGTGTCACACTTGGTATCAGAGCTGAAGGTTACTAGATTAGATAAAAGTTTTTAAAAATTATTTTCAAAAAGAAAGCAAATTCAAAAAGAAAAGTCTATTTTGAAAAACATATTCCCCAAATTCATATGTAACATCTTTCGATCCTTTGTTTGAATCTCTTTCCTTTTCTTTTCAGCATGTCTAGGGAACCTAATATTCCTAAGGGCGTTAGGATACCAGGCTGGTTTCGTAGGTATCTAGAAGCCACAACACTTGCCAATGGTCAAGCAGACGTTCTTGCCCCAGTTGTACCCGTTATTCCTCCTCCTCCTCCTCCGCATGCAGATAATTTCTCTTAGATCTGCAAATATTTCTGTGCTATGGAAGGAAAGTCATTTGGTGGAACAAAGATGTTCGTAGAGGCAAGGAATTAGCTCAAAGAGATGGAGGATCTGTTTGGAATTTTTGAAGTGGACGATCGTAGGAAGATTCAGTTAGCCGCCTAACTACTGAAAGATGAAGCTTCATTCTGGTGGGAAGTTGTGACACTCCATGTCCGTTAATGTCACTCATTAAGAGAATGCATTAAGTTTCGTGAAGCGTTATAGGTAAACAGACACAGAACATTATAAGATAGATATAAAAGATAGCAGCAGAATTTAAAATTTTATTTAAAACATAATTCATAACATCGTGGTCCAAAATATCATAAGTCTGGAACTACATAAAAACCATTACAATAATGTAAAGCTTCTGTCTTGTACCATCAGAGTACAGAAATACATAAAAGAAAAGCATAATTCCCCAAAAGAGACAAAGCCATAGTAGTAAGGATAAGAACTTGAGCAATACTTCAAAAGCAGCTCCAAGCAATATGATAACCGAGTCCTAATTAAGCCTTAATATTCGCACCCTGCGAACCTAGGGGGGAGAAGAACGGAAGAAAGAAGAGGAAACAAAAAGGGTCAGACAAAAAGTATGGCGAGTCTAGTTACTTTTAGCAAGTAAATAAGCAAAAGTATCATGACAGGCATATAAGGTGGATAAGAAAGATACCATCATAAAAGGTAAGCATGACAAGGTAAACATGATAGAGTGTATACGCTTTCCTAATGATTACTCTTATTCTCTGCACTAATACTAGTATAACCAGAATGAGATGATGTCAACAACTACAAGATGGTAGACTTAGGCGTACTTCTGGTGAGAGATTTTAACCCCATACAATCCACAGGCAGCCCCATCCTAATAGGCTCCTAAACTTCAGTAGATTCTAGATGTACCCTAACCACTACCCTAATCGATCGACTCCCTACTCCGTAGATATTATGTGTCGGCTCCACAGTAGGAGGTATCACTTCCTAAAGTTGCAACCCTTCGTTAATGTGCACAACCATATCTACTGGTGACACGGTCCTCTTATCCCCTTCTACCCGGCCCATGCACGCACATGTCCCCGGTCGGTTTGCGCCGTCCACACCGTCCTTCATGTTTGGATCTCTTACAATCAGCCCAGTAAGCGTGCCCTGACTCCGACCTAGAGCGGAGCCCTCATTCGATACCGTTATATGGGTTACTGACTTAAATGGGTCCCACACACAAGATGATACAAGCTCTCCCC
This sequence comes from Allium sativum, assembly GCA_030737875.1. Taxonomy (NCBI): domain Eukaryota; kingdom Viridiplantae; phylum Streptophyta; class Magnoliopsida; order Asparagales; family Amaryllidaceae; genus Allium; species Allium sativum. The sequence continues at coordinate 382,662,544 of CM060926.1, forward strand.
CTTGTCTTGTATCCCCACTAGGATTTCCACCGGTTATGTATACCTATTGGTGTCTTTAATTACATAACCCCTTAGGTTAAATTCGTGGGTCTATATATAAATATTACCCACCCCCGCTCAGATTTACTTAACCCACCCACTGTTCAACCAAATTTACTTAACCCCTATTCAAATTCATGTTCATACAATACTTATGGATTCAAGTAGGTTAAGTATTCAAGGTATATTACCATATTTTCATTTAAGGTTAAAGTATGCTAGACCTCCCACATTAATCCTACAATTTGTGGATGTTGGATATGGTGGGCGGGTCCGGGCAGACTTATTCCACGAATCGGGCTTAACTCGTGTCTTAGCACGTCTCGTGTTTGTGCACCTAGATCTTTCACATTAGATTCACCACTTGTGGTCGCTGGATATGCCAGGCGGTTCCGGGCAGACTTCCACCACAAGTGTAATCTAACCTCGTGTCCAGGCGCAATTACAGTTTCTAATTACTGTAATCTTAGGCATTTCATTATTAGCCAATTTTTACCTATGTCGTTACTAGTGTTCATGCCCCTTTTTCCCAATTATGTTCATAATGAATTATATGTCCAAATTCATATACATAAACTTTATTCAAGTTATGCCAAATTCTCCATTTACCAATTATGCCTAAATCCCCAATTTACAAGTTATGCCCAATTTCAATGTTTTCCCCTCGTTCCCCGTTTAACACATTCGCATATTTCAACGACATGCCTAGGCTCGAAAGTAGCCTGGCTATATAAAATAAAAGGGAGAGGGTGGAGGGAAGATGACAAAAAATGATTATTCTAACCGAACTGACATAAACATATAATGGCATAATGATAGGTTGGACATATAAGAACAGATTTGGTGACTTATGATAATAAAATTGGTTCAAACATAGCAGGGATGTCGTAATAGGCATGATTAAATCTAAATAAGGATTTAGATGTCCAACTAATGACATATCCAAATTAACCACAAACACGATAGGTACAAAATATTCTAAATAGTAAATTAGATCTATAATCAAAAGTAGATCTGATATGATAAAGGTTAAGATCCAAGTCATGGTTAATTCAGAATATCATGGATTCAAAAATTACAATAGATCTGATATGATTCTGTCACTGGGATAGATCCAAATTACAGTCATATCATGTTTTACTTTTAATCATTTAAATTTAAAGGTAACTTAAACTCATAGTGTTTGGATCTAGAACAATAGAAAGAGAAAAGTGGAGTTTGAGTCATAGATCTACACTTGAATCTCTAAACTTTGATTGCAGAAGAAGAAAAGGATTCGATTCAGTCTAGGCACCGACAGGATTTCGGCCTCGTTTGATTTCAGTGTGAGAAAACTAGAAAAATGAGGCCATACATATAGTTACCAGCCCCTAGAATCAACCTGCCATGTCAGCCCTAGGTTAGGGGGTCGACCCATAGGTTGACACCCCTCTTGAGGGGTCGACCCATGGGTCGATAACCCCTTCAAGGTTCGACTCCCCTTGGTAGGAGAATTCCCACACACCCAAATTTCTGAAATTTGAATGGTTTTGAACTTAGTTTTGATTTCTGGACTATATATATATATATATATATATTCTTACGCGTATACAAACTTCAAACCTTCATAACTTCTTCATACGGTATTTTGCGCAAACCAAATGTCTATCTTGACCAGAATTTCAGGACGGATGCAATGGCACGGTCTTTTTTTCCTTAATTCTGATTATTAAATTAATTATTCTTTAATTTATCCTCTTTAGTGTTGTTAAAATTACGGGGTGTCACATTCTCCCTTACTCAAAGGATTTCATCCCCGAAATCTCTAAGTTAAGAAGAATTTATATCCTACCATCCACATCCATCTACTCATCCACCAATCACTGGCATCCATTGTCCTTAAAAGGTTTCTAATGTTTACATGAACATATGCAAAGGTGTATGTATATGTCCCAATACTAATGCGAAGATCAGGCGGTCTACTGATTCAGTCGACCTCCTTAATGCAATATATGTTAGTGCCATGAAATGTATGCAACAATTATAATATAACATGTAAGTTCTATATGAGTGCACAATCATCCGTCCAAATGCAACCTCCACATGATGATACATGCATTTTCATCCATTAAAAGAAAAAATGCACTCATCCATATGCAGTATGAGAGTGATTGGGCCGATCTAATGCCTAATGTGTGTGTATATGCATCCACTGGAAACCACTAGCAAACACTTGCATCCGCTTGCATCCATTAAACATAACATGTCTCAAACACATGTTTACATCCATGGGATTCCTACCTAAAGGTCGATGATTCAATCGATAGGACATACTTAAATGATAGAAACATGCATAAATAAAAGCTTTTGAAAAGGAGTTAAGGATATACCCTCAAAAAGAAAAAGGTACAAAGCACGAATCTTGTCCTCAGTCTCCCAAGTCACCTCCTATGGGTTCTCTCCCCACTGAACCTTCATCAGCTTGACTTCTCTATTGCGTAGCTTCTTAACTTCTGATCCAAGAATACGGGAAGGAACTCATCTGACTGTCGCCTCCTATTCCACCTCTACTTCTTCCAAAGCACTCGGCTCAACTACTTCCGCGGTATCATGCAAGCATTTCCGTAAATGAGAAACGTGGAAAGCATCATGAACGCTGGATAGTCTCTCTGACAGCTTTACTCTATAGGCCATTTGGCCAATCCTTTCTGTTATGGGAAATGGCCCTACGAACCTCGGCGCCAATTTCCCTACAGATCCGAAGCGAACCACATTCCTTAAAGGTGACATTTTAATGAAAACCATATCTCCTACTTCAAATTCAATGTCATTCCTTCTCTTGTCTACGTAGGATTTCTACCTATCTTGAGCGGTCTTCATTTGTCCTCTAAGAAGATCAATCTTCTCGGACGTTTCTCTAACCATATCTGGTCCAAGTAATAGCCTTTCTGTAGATTCCCACCAACAAGTTGGTGACCTACAGGGTTGTTCGTATAATGCTTCGAAATGTGTCATGCCATTGCTAGCTTGATAACTGTTGTTGTAGGTGAACTCTACTAAAGGAAGATGCTCTTCCCAAGTCCCTCCGAAGTCTAGGATACACAGTCTCAAAAGATCCTCAATAATTATGTTCACCTTCTCCGTCTGTCCATCGGTCTGAGGATGATAAGTAGTGCTCAAACATAACCGTGTACCTAATGCTTCTTGCAAGCTCCTCTAAAATTCACTGGTGAAAATGGGATCATGACCGCTTACGATACTAGAAGGTACTCCATGAAGACGGACTATCTCTCAGACATAAACTGCTGCCAACCATACTGCCGTCCTCTTACTCTTAACTGGAATGAAATGAGCGTTCTTAGTAAGTCTATCCACTACAACCTAAATACTGGTATTGCCTTTATTCAACCTAGGCAAACCGTCTATGAAATCCATAGAGACGCTCTCCCACTTCCACTGTGGAACCTCCAAAGGATGAAGTAAACCACCGGGCTTCTTTTTCTCAGCTTTGAGTTGCTGATAAACCAAACATTGAGAAACAAACTTTGTCACATCTTTCTTCATCCCAACCCAAAAGAAAACCCCTTCATATCCCTATACGTATTATCACCACCTGGATGAATAGTCATCTTAAAATGATGGGCTTTTTCTAGGACTGTCTTTATCAAACTTCCAATTTAAGGAAAATAAAGTCTTCCATCTTGCCACAACCACCCTTTATCATCTATGGAATATCTATTGAGGTGACTAGAAGTCTCCCCTTTTCTGAGTCTATCTAAGATATCTGAAATCTGTGGATCATCTCGCTGTGAAGCCCCTATATGGTCCATAAGAGTAGGTCATATCTCTAGCGATGCAAACAAACCAGGCAAAAGCTCGGTGGAGGGTTTAAAGTCAAAAGTCGATATAAACTCCAAGCTTTTCCTTTCCACAAACAGAGGATTTAAGGCCATCCTCTGCCTACTTAGTGCGTCTGCCACCACATTACCCTTTCCAGGGGTATAAGCAATCTCAAAATCATGAGAAGCTAGGAACTCCATCCACCTTTGCTGCCTTAAATTAAGATCCTTCTGCGAGAACAAGTACTTGATAGATTTATGATCAATGTACAACTCGAACTTCTCTCGAAGTAAATAATGGCGCCATGTCTTAAGCGCGAATACTATGGCAGCTAGCTCTAAGTCATGGGTAGGGTACTTCTTCTCATGAACCCTTAGTTGCCTTCCTCCATAACATACCACCCTTCCTTCTTGCATCAAAACCACACCAAGCCCTGTACCACATGCGTCAGTGTTTAATGTAAACACCATGTTCCCATCGGGTAAGGTCAAGACTGGGGTTGTTTTTAGAGCCCTCTTCAATCCTTGGAAAGCAATATCACAATCTATATCCCATGAGAATGCGGAATTCTTCTTTGTCAACCTAGTGAGTGAGGCTGATATCTTTGCGAAGTCCTTAATGAACTTCCTATAATAGTCTGCTAACCCCAGAAAGCTTCTCATCTCCGTTGCATTCTTCGGAATCTGCCAGTCTTGAACTGCAACCACATTTGCGAGATCCACTGCTATCCCTTCTTTAGAAACCACATGCCCTAGATATCTCACCTCTTTTCTCCAAAAATGGCACTTGGAGAATTTTGCCTTAAGCTGATGCGCACAAAGAGTTTTCAAAACTTTCCTTATATGTAAGGCATGGTCTTCCTCGTTCTTTGACAAGATCAAGATATCATCAACAAAGACCATGACAAATTTATTTAGAAACTCTCAAAACACCCTACTCATCAGATCAACAAAATAGGCGGGTGCATTCGTCAACCCAAAAGGCATAACGAGCCATTCAAAGAAACCATCTGGAGTCCTAAAAGCAGTCTTATCTATACTGTCTTTAGCCACCCTCAATTGGTGAAATCCAGTGGCCAAGTCTAGCTGAGAGAATACCGATGCCCCAACAAGCTGGTCAAACAAGTCATCTATCCTTGGGAGTGGGTGCCTGTTCTTCTTAGTGAGTTTATTCAACTCTCTATAGTCTACACACAAGCGAAGCGAACCATCCGGCTTAGTTGTGAGTACCATTGGAGCACCCCATTCAGATATGCTTCGCATAATAAACCCATTTCTCAAGTAGCTCACCTACTTGTTTGCTAAGCTCCCTCCTTTCTCTTGGAGCCATATGGCGCACAGGTAATGCAACTGGCTTTGCTTTGTCCACCAAATATATACGAAAATCGCGCCTCGGAGGTAAGCCCCGTACCTCATCAAAAACATCAGGATAATCCCGGACTACTGGAACAGATTGGAGATCATCGATAAATGCATCAAGAGACTCTAGGAAACTAAGCATAACAGATCCTTGCGGGTCACAAGAAATCTCGAGGGTCCTCACATGAAAGTCAGAAGCCTAACCACCCTCTTCTCACAATCCAGAATTGCACCGTAAATGGTTAGCTAGCTCATCCCTAGAATCAACCCGTAGCCCATAAAACCGAGCACATACACGTTGCACTCAAACTCGACGCCTAAAACAGATATTCTCAAACTCGACGCCTAAAACAGATATTCTCAAACCCTGACAAATCATGGATAAATTAGCCGAACCACCAATGGGGTTTGGGACAATAACGGGATCCACTACCATAATAGTATTTAAGTGCAGAGATTTTACCACAGAACTAGATATAAATGAATGTGAAGCGCCAGAATTAAAAAGAGCTCTAATAGGGTGACTTGAAGGAGAAATCAAACCTTCCATGGAAATTTTCCTACCTCTATCCGGAGCACTAGTTGCAAGAGCATGCACCTGCCCTCCAGAAGCTCCTGCCCTTTGACCTTGTCCCTGTTTCTTCGAGCACTCCCTAACAAAGTGTTCGACCTCTCCATGGCTATAGAAAGTATTCCTCCTTCTTTTGCAGTCCTTGATCAAGTGACCCTCTTTCCTACAACTGTGACACTTCCTCTTATCCTTAGCCTTGACATTCTTTCCACCTTTCTTTTGTTGTTGTTGTTGTCCTTTCTTGGGTCATCCCTTCTTGTTTCCTCAGCCTTAACTTCCTTCTATTCTCCTTTGTCTTCCTCATGCATCAAGGCCATATCAACAAGCCTTTCAAAAATAGCTTCCATTGGAATATGGGACATAGCTAACCCATGAAGGGGTTCATTCAGCCCTTTAGCAAACTGCAAAGCCATCTTATGCGGAGTATCTACTAGTTCCAATCCAAATTTTGCTAGCTGGTTGAATTTGTTCACATATTCTTTAACAGTCATGACTCCTTATTTGAGCGCCAAGAATCTCTCCATTTTCATGCTTTACTCAGCTTCAGAAAGAAACTTCATCTCAAACCTCATTCTAAAATCATCCCATGTCTCCACCGGACGTCCATCTTGGGTTACTTCCCACCAGAACGAAGCTTTATCTTTCAGTAGTCAGGCAGCTAACTGAATCTTCCTTCGATCTTCCACTTCAAAGATTACAAACAAGTCCTCGGTCTCCTTGAGCCAATTCCTTGCCTCTATGAATGTTTCGGTTCCACGAGATGGATTTCCTCCCATGGCACATAAATCTTTGCAGATCTTAGCTAAATTATCTACTCTTGAAGAAGGAAGAGAAGGAGGAATGACGGGTGCAGCTAGGGGAGGAACGTCAGATTGACCTCCGGCAGGCGCCGTGGCCTCTAGATACCTACGGAACCAGCCTGGTATCGTAACATGCCCCCAAGAATATTAGGTTCCCCAGACATGCCGAAACGAAAAGGAAAGAGATTTAGACAAAGGATCGAAGGATATTACATATGTATTTGGGGGAATATGTTTTTCAAAACTGACTTTTCTTTTTGAAAAATGCTTTCTTAAAACCTTTTTGAAAGTAATTTTCAAAAAACTTTTATCTAATCTGGTTACCTTCAGCTCTGATACCAAGTGTGACATCCCACGTCCGTTAATGTCACTCATTAAGAGAATGCAATAAGTTTCGTGAAGCGTTATAGGTAAACAGACACAGAACATTACAAGACAGATATAAAAGATAGCAACGAAATTTAAATTTTTATTTAAAACATAATTCATAACATCGTGGTCCAAAATATCACAAGTCTGGAACTACATAAAAACCATTACAATAATGTAAAGCTTTTGTCTTGTACCATCAGAGTACAGAAATACATAAATGAAAAGCATAATTCCCTGAAAGAGACAAAGCCACAGTAGTAAGGATAAGAACTTGAGCAATACCTCAAAAGCAGCTCCAAGCAAGATGATAACTGAGTCCTGATTAAGCCTGAGTATTCCCACCCTGCAAAACGAGGGGGGACAGAAGAAAGAAGAGGAAACGAAAAGGGTCAGACATAAAGTATGCCGAGTGTAGTTACTTTTAGAAAGTAAATAAGCAAAAGTATCATGACAAGCATAAAAGGAGGACAAGAAAGATAACATCATAAAAGGTAAGCATGACAAGGTAAACATGATAGAGTGTATACGCTTCCCTAATGATTACTCTTATTCTCTGCATAATACTAGCATAAATAGAATAAGATGATCCCAACAACTATAAGATGGTAGACTTAGGCGTACTTCTGGTGAGAGGTTTTAACCCCATACAATCCACAGGTAACCCCATCCTAACAGGCTCCTAAACTTTATTAGAGTCTATATGTACCCTAACCACTACCCTAATCGATTGGCTCCCTACTCCGTAGATATCCTGTGACGGCCTTGTAACGGCCCGGGTTTCGCCCGGCCCGATCGATCGCAAAATCGACCAAGACCGTTCAAAACCCGAATTCGTTAATTCTGGGTATACAACACATTAGAACAATAACAATAGACTTTTATAAATATTACAGTAATGTTACATTAGAGTACAGAACATATCAGAGTACATCGAATAAAATTACAGCGGAAGATAAATTATAATATTTTAATACATTTCAGCGGAAACAATAAAATAGATACAACGGAAGACAACTATGCTCTGGACACAGCTTTAAGCTTCAATCCAGAATCCTGCTCGAGATAAGGACCTGCAGACAAACTACTCGACTGCCCGTGTGGAAAAGAGGGCACCCGAGTTTGCAAAGGTGGAAACAAATAATGGGTCAGTCATGGGACTGGTGTGAGAATTCTTAGCTAATTTAACTAATAGTAATAAGGCGAATCCAAGGACCACGCCGCTAACGCGGAACAGGTTTATTCTAATGGATTGCCGTGCATAACTATAGGTGGCTGAACAAATAAATAAGTAAATCGTAAAACAACGCAATGTTTTTTTTATAAAATTGAAACCATTATAAGACCCAAGTCCCATCACACAACGCAACGCAAACCGGAGGATAGGGTTTTTCCTTATAATGGTCAAAAGATGCTTGATACAATAAAATGGGTTTAATATTTGGGTGTATAGGTTTTTAATAAAAACATTTCAATCATAATGTATCAATCATAGACGACATAGTACCCCATCCTACTATGTCGCCATACTAGTTCTACAATCCAAACCGCATGAGGTCGTATTGGAAATTGGGTTTCCATCATGAGTCAAGGCTAGGGAGGAGCTCCTTACCGATTCGAGACACTCTAGCTAATGTCTCAGGATTCCCCGCAGAGAACCCTTGGATCCTGCAGGGCCGGTCCACACATACAGCTTCGTGGATTAGCAATTCCTGAACACACGTTTCCCGGTCCTATAGGACCTATCATCCGAGGCGCCTCATTCCATCATCCACATAAGTAAATATCAGCCAGTTTTAGCACCGACACCACTTCTAGCTAGAAAGAAATGTGCTGCTCTCCCTGCGTTCCCTTCTCCCGTTTTAGACTCCACCGGTTTGTGAGGCTCGTGAAGTCATGCTATAGTCTTCAACCACAAGGCCCTGCTTTTCAACACAAGCCTCGATCATAATATCATAGCATGCCACAATGTCAATCCATACCGCATCATGGATCATCCATCAATATATAAACGAGTGTTAAGCAAAGAATAAATTCTCCACCACCAACATTTATATATTAAACAGAAAATCAATAACATGATATTTAACGGAGTACAATGTCAGACACACAATCTATTTATAAGCTTATGCTCTGGGTCTGAGCGAAAGCCAAATCCGTACAAATCAACACTACGTCCGGACGGCCCCCACTGTAGCCCCTTCAAGGTAGCTACTCCAATCACGGGCATCAGCAGTCGTCGTCCATTCGATGTGAAGATAGCCGGCCTTCAATCACCGTCTTCAACTCTTCGACTTCCAATCGTCGTATGATCATTTGAAATGAGACTGAACTCGGACTTTTCAAATGATCCTCGCATATATATATTTTTGAAAACCATTTCATATCATTAATGGTATTTAATAACGATTTATCGCTTTTTTTATTAAGGTAAAAATAGCCATTTTCATTCAACGACGCTTCAGGTCGATCGGCGGCCCAAGCGCTGTTTTTATCCAAATTTGATTTACACTTATCTCGAAATCTAACCATTGGTTTTAACAAAATTTATATCGTTGGAAAGATCTTCCCAAGGCGGTCCTAACGGTTCCAGTTTTGGGAAAATCCGCCGGTTGGATCAATCGGTATAATCGTTTAAAGTTACGATTTCAAATCACGAACTGCAGCAGCGCGATTCGTTTAACTCCTAATATATATATATATAATTCGTTAAATAAATTCAAAACATCTTCGTTTCAACATCCATTTCTTTTATATATGAAATCATATACTACATCAAAATGTAATTTTCCTTATCTTTCTGTTATTACATTAAAATGTAATCCTTAATCATTTCTGTATACAATTGAAACAAAAATGTAATTTCTTTATTTATTGCATAAAGTATATTCTTTTACTTCAATACAATATTACATTGAAAAAAAAGAAAAAAAAAGAAATCTCTTATTTCAACATATGTTTGCATTGAAAATGTAACTTTCTATTTCAATGTTTATTTACATTAGAAATGTAAACTTTCATTTCAATATATTATTATATTGAAAATGTAACTTTTATTTCATATCCTATTTACATTGGAAAATGTAAATTTCTATTTAATCTTTCATTTACATATAGAATGAAAATTCCTATTAAACCTTTTTATTTACATATAAAATGTAAATTCCTTTATTTACATTGAAAAATGTAAATTCTTTAATTCCTTTTGTTTACATTGAAAAAAGTAAATTCTTTTATTTCTACTCTTTTATTGTCCCTAGAACAACAATAAAAATACTCCTTTTATTCTAATCTCTTCATTTAATATAAAATATCAATAAAAATGTCGCTTTACATTTATTCTTTTCATTTGCATAAAAAGGTAAATAAAAATATAACCTTTTAATTCTAATTTTTTTTATTGTCTCTATTTTGACAATAAAAATATTACACTAAATTCTACCTTTTTGGTTACATCTAAAATGTGAATTTAAAATACCTCTTTTAATCTAATCTTTTTATTTACACCTAGAATGTAAATAAAAATGTTACTTTGATTCATTTCTTTATTTACATCTAAATATGCAAATAAAAATGAACTTAATATATTCAATTTTTTTATTATTTGCAACTAATTTGCAAATAAAAGTATGCTTAATTTTCTATGGTTTTTATTTGCATATAAAAAAGCAAATAAAAATGTACTTCTAAATTTCATGTCTTTTATTCACATCTAAAATGTGAATAAAATATTCTTTATAAATTCATGTCTTTTATTCACACCTAAAATGTGAATAAAATATACTTCTTTATTCATCTCTTTTCTATCCCTTAATTACATTATATAAAAATGTAACTTTTTATCTTCTCTAATTACATAAAGGTGTAATCTTTCATTTTCCTTTTATTTACATATAAAATGTAATCATTCATTTTCATTCCTTTGTTACATTATAGAAAAGTAAAATCTTTCTATTCTTTTAAATGACAACAAGTAAATTTGGTTTCATTCTTTTAATTGACAAAAAATGTAAGTTTGGTTTTTATTCTTTTACTTGACCCAAAAATGTAAGTTGTGGGTTTCATCCTTTTTATTTGACCAAAATGTAAATTTTGGTTTTCATACTTTTTACTTGACCAAAATGTAAGTTTTGGTTTTCACCTAAATTAATTAGACAAATATGTTTTCTATGTAATCCAATGACAAATAAAAGAATATTTTATTTGTATAAGCTTTCTATGCATTATAATGACAACTAAAGGATATTTATTTGTATGCAAATTTCTATTTTAACTTAACAAATAAAATGAAAATTTTATTTGTTAACCATTTCTACTTAACAAAAATGATATTTTTGTTAAATCTATTTTATTTCAACAAAAATGATTCTCAGTACAATAAAATGAAATCCTTATTGTCTACTCTTTTTCTCATGGTTCATATTTCAATAAATATAATTTTTATTTACAACTCTTTTCTATTGGTTCATATTTCAATAAAAATATAATTTTTTATTAACTATTCTTTTCTCATGATTCAGATTAACATAAAAATATAATTTTTATGTTGCATCATTTCTAACATTTCACATTAACATAAAAGAATATTTTATGTTAAATCATTTCTAATATTTCAACAAAAACAAATAAAAAGAAAACTTTTTTGTTGTTGATAGTTTTATTTAAACAAAAACATATAAAGTGATATATTTGTTTGTTGTCAATTCTAACTCAACCAAACAAATAAAAAGTGATATTTTATCAACTCAACAATTTATAACTGAAATGTTATTTTTATTCACCTCAACATTTTATAACTAAAATGTTGTTTTCTTTACTTTAACATTTTATAATTAAAACGTTATTCTTCTTCACTCTAACATTTTATACTAGTACAACATGTATAACGTAATTGACAAATTTTGTCCTAACATAAACGGCATAATTTAGCTTCTAACAAAATTGACAAATTTTGTTCTAACATAAATGACATATAAAAGTAAATTTTATATATTCACATTTTTCTATATATTCTAATATCAAAATAAAAGTATAATTCATATGTTCACATTTTTCTATATATTCTAATATCAAAATAAAGAACATCTATTTGTTTTCATCCAATGTATAATCACAAAGTGACATATTTGTTCTCGTTAAATTATCCCAACAAACGTGATATATGTGTTTTCAACAATCCTACCTTAACAAACATGATAGAATTATTTCAACAACCTTATCTTAACAAATATGATATGATTATTTTTAACAATCCTATCTTAACAAATATGATATCATTATTTTCAACACGACGATTATCAAATCAATAGATCTACGTATAAACGACAATTCAGGATCAAATCACATACGATAATCAATTAGCATTCAGCAACAGATCAAAGGAAAATCACAATCACAGTTAATTATTTTTATTTAAATAACTAAATAAATAGAATTCCCGCCAAACCATTCATATCTGAAATTTTCAAAGTGTTTGGTTTCAGCTCTAGTCAGCTTCATAGCGTAGATCTGATCCATACAAGTCCAATGCATTCAGTTTCGTTCGATCCTGATTTGATACGACAAAGATATTGTAGTTTGAACGTTGATTACTTTAATAGCTAATAAATAATTATATTAAATTAACTATTTGCTTAGTGTTAATTACCCCGTTGTAATCATCTTCCCCGTCGCTCTACTATAAACGAACGAACCCATTTTAACGTTTCCATCCTTGGAAACCGCGCCACCTACAAGCCTCTAGACCCCGATCAACCAACACCACTCGAACGCCGTCGACCTCTCCTCCTCACGGCTGGACCCACGGCCAGCTTGGCCTCCCCCACTGCCTCGAAATCCATCACCAAGTCGCCGGCTTCACAGCCCAAAATCGAGCAATCCACTAATCTATATCAGATCTTGACTGTTGATAATCTTGTTCTTGATTAGTTCTTCGATTTGATTTTTGAATCATAGTTTAATTTGGAGCAGATTGAAGGATTTTAAGGGATTTGTTTCGGTGCGTTTCAGCCATTGAAAAGGGTATACGGCGGCTGGTATAGTGGATTAGGGTTTGAGCATATTGGTGCCGTATTTATACTGGTATTTTTATTTATTTATTAATTCCTTTAATTCGAATAATTCTTGTTTAATGCCACGAACTCTGAATCAAACCCAACGAGTGTAGCTCCTAGCTAAATACCCCCGTTCCGGACGCAAAGGAACATGCCTCGTAACCCAATTCGGCTGTTACGATATGTTTTTCTTTAAATTAAAATATAAAACATTATAATTATTAAATCTGAACGTACATTTTAAATTACCGGGGCCACATACTAATTCTAAAAATTACAGAAAAATTATATCTAGCTATGTTTTGACGATACAGTTCTAACTAAACTAATTTCGTCGAATTCTTAGACCATTTGAAAAATGGGTATTTTCAAGTTGATCAGATTTGACTGTAACTGACAAAACACGTTTTCGTTTGCTACGCTCACATCTTAATTCGGAAAATTCTGGAAAATTAAATTTAACAATAATTTGACATTCCGGTTCCAACAAAAGTGGTTTCGTCGAAAACCGAGGTCGTTTGGAAAATGACTATTTTTAAGGCCAATATATTATATTAAAATATATATAAATTCTACAGCGACTTTTCTAAATTTTAAACTGGACATAACTTAAAATTTCTAAAGTGAAATTTCAGTTTTTTAGATCCGTTAGAAAGATATGGTTAAACAGATTTAAATATTTTTGGTTTTACTGAAATTCGAATTATTTTGCCTCCTATATAGTCAGTCAAAGTTCAAATTCGAAATTTCAAACTGCAGCGCTGTTTTAAAGTCCTTTTATAATTAAATTTATTCATTTTAACTTCGATTAAAATAGAATTTTGGTCTTTATTATTTAAAATAATAATTTTAAATATTCAATTTCCCTTAAAATTTCTAAAATAAAAAAATTAAATTGGCCCCAAAATTCCGGGTTGTTACAGTCTCCCCCACTTAAAAACTTTTCGTCCTCGAAAAGGAACGAAGTTAAAAGTTATTTAATTAATTAACTCATCTTTCATTCTTTAATTCGTTTCTATAATTTTATTAGTTGAACTAATAATTACACTACACAACCATCAATCAATTAGTTGATTAACTTTAAAAATATAACTTTTATATATCCAAAAATCATATTTTCTAAAATAGATTATAATTACAAATACACTAATTGTGAACTTGTTACTCTCAACTCATTCTGGGCATTACTAACCCCATTTCTAATGAGTTTTCTCATTCTAGGATACTGCTGATCCTATCTCTAATAAGTATTCTTATTGGATATTACTAATCCAATCTCTGATGAGTCTTTTGTTCAGTTCTAATGAGTTGTATTCCCAAGATTTGAGCTAACCAAAGCTCTGATACCAACTGTAACGGCCCGAGTTTCGCCCGGCCCGATCGATCGCAAAATCGACCAAGACCGTTCAAAACCCGAATACGTTAACTCTGGGTATACAACACATTAGAACAATAACAATAGACTTTTATAAACATTACAGTAATGTTACATCAGAGTACAGAACATATCAGAGTACATCGAATAAAATTACAGCGGAAGATAAATTACAATATTTGAATACATTTCAGCGAAAACAATAAAATAGATACAGCGGAAGACAACTATTCTCTGGACACAGCTTTAAGCTTCAATCTAGAATCCTGCTCGAGATAAGGACCTGCAGACAAACTACTCGTCTGCCCATGTGGAAAAGAGGGCACCCGAGTTTGCAAAGGTGGAAACAAACAACGGGTCAGTCATGGGACTGGTGTGAGAATTCTTAGCTAATTTAACTAATAGTAATAGGGCAAATCCAAGGACCACGCCGCTAACGCGGAACAGGTTTATTCTAATGGATTGCCGTGCATAACTATAGGTGACTGAACAAATAAATAAGTAAATCGTAAAACAACGCAATGTTTTTTTAGAAAAACGAAACCATTATAAGACCCAAGTCCCATCACACAATGCAACGCAAACCGAAGGATAGGGTTTTACCTTATAATGGTCAAAAGATGCTTGATACGATAAAACGGGTTTAATATTTGGGTGTACAGGTTTTTAATAAAAACATTTCAATCATAATGTATCAATCGTAGACGGCATAGTACTCCATCCTACTATGTCGCCATACTAGTTCTACAATCCAAACCGCATGAGGTCGTATTGGAAATTGGGTTTCCATCATGAGTCAAGGCTAGGGAGGAGCTCCTTACCGATTCGAGACACTCTAGCTAATGTCTCAGGATTCCCCGTAGAGAACCCTTGGATCCTGCAGGGTCGGTCCACACATATAGCTTCGTGGATTGGCAATTCCTGAACACACGTTTCCCGGTCCTATAGGACCTATCATCCGAGGCGCCTCATTCCATCATCCACATAAGTAAATATCAGCCAGTTTTAGCACCGACACCACTTCTAGCTAGAAAGAAACGTGCTGCTCTCCCTGCGTTCCCTTCTCCCGTTTTAGAATCCACCGGTTTGTGAGGCTCGTGAAGTCACGCTATAGTCTTTAATCACAAGGCCCTGCTTTTCAACAAAAGCCTTGATCATAATATCTTAGCATGCCACATTGTCAATCCATACCGCACCATGGATCATCCATCAATATATAAATGGGTGTTAAGCAAAGAATAAATTCTCCACCACCAACATTTATATATTAAACAAAAAATCAATAACATGATATTTAACGGAGTACAATGTTAGACACACAATCCATTTATAAGCTTATGCTCTGGGTCTGAGCGAAAGCCAAATCCGTACAAATCAACCCTACGTCCGGACGACCCCCACTGTAGCCCCTTCAAGGTAGCTACTCCAATCACGGGCATCAGCAGTCGTCGTCCATTCGATGTGAAGATCGTCGGTCTTCAATCACCATCTTCAACTCTTCGACTTCCAATCGCCGTATGATCATTTGAAATGAGACTGAACTCGGAATTTTCAAATGATCCTCGCATATATATATTTTTGAAAACCATTTCATATCGTTAATGGTATTTAATAACGATTTATCTCTATTTTTATTAATATAAAAATAGCCATTTTCATTCAACGACGCTTCAGGTCGATCGGCGGCCCAAGCGCTATTTTTATCCAAATTTGATTTACAATTATCTCGAAATCTAACCGTTGGATTTTAACAAAATTTATATCGTTGGAAAGATCTTCCCAAGGCGGTCCTAACGGTTCCAGTTTTGGGAAAATCCGCCGGTCGGATCATTCGTTATAATCGTTTAAAGTTACGATTTCCAATCGCGAACTGCAGCAGCGTGATTCGTTTAACTCCTAATTTATATTTATATATATATAAATATAATTCGTTAAATGAATTCAAAACATCTTCATTTCAACATCCATTTCTTTTATATATGAAATCATATACTACATCAAAATGTAAATTTCCTTATCTTTCTGTTATTACATTAAAATGTAATCTTTAATCATTTTTGTATACAATTGAAACAAAAATGTAATTTCTTTATTTATTGCATAAAGTATATTCTTTTACTTCAATACAATAATACATTGAAAAAAAAAAGAAATCTCTTATTTCAACATATGTTTGCATTGAAAATGTAACTTTCTATTTCAATGTTTATTTACATTGGAAATGTAAACTTTCATTTCAATATATTATTATATTGAAAATGTAACTTTTATTTCATATCCTATTTACATTGGAAAATGTAAATTTCTATTTAATCTTACATTTACATATAGAATGAAAATTCCTATTAAACCTTTTTATTTACATATAAAATGTAAATTCCTTCATTTCCTTTATTTACATTGAAAAATGTAAATTCTTTAATTCCTTTTGTTTACATTGAAAAATGTAAATTCTTTTATTTCTACTCTTTTATTGTCCCTAGAACGACAATTAAAATACTCCTTTTATTCTAATCTCTTTATTTAATATAAAATATCAATAAAAATGTCGCTTTACATTTATTCTTTTCATTTGCATAAAAAGGTAAATAAAAATATAACCTTTTAATTCTAATTTTTTTATTGTCTCTATTTTGACAATAAAAATATTACATTAAATTCTACCCTTTTTGGTTACATCTAAAATGTGAATTTAAAATACCTCTTTTAATCTAATCTTTTTATTCACACCTAAAATGTGAATAAAATATACTTCTTTATTCATCTCTTTTCTATCCCTTAATTACATTATATAAAAATGTAACTATTTATCTTTTCTAATTACATAAAGGTGTAATCTTTCATTTTCCTTTTATTTACATATAAAATGTAATTAATCATTTTCATTCCTTTGTTACATTATAGAAAAGTAAAATCTTTCTATTCTTTTAAATGACAACATGTAAATTTGGTTTCATTCTTTTAATTGACAAAAAAATGTAAGTTTGGTTTTTATTCATTTACTTGACCCAAAAATGTAAGTTGTGGGTTTCATCCTTTTTATTTGACCAAAATGTAAATTTTGGTTTTCATACTTTTTACTTGACCAAAATGTAAGTTTTGGTTTTCACCTAAATTAATTAGACAAATATGTTTTCTATGTAATCCAATGACAAATAAAAGAATATTTTATTTGTATAAGCTTTCTATGCATTATAATGACAACTAAAGGATATTTATTTGTATGCAAATTTCTATTTTAACTTAACAAACAAAATGAAAATTTTATTTGTTAACCATTTCTACTTAACAAAAATGATATTTTTGTTAAATCTATTTTATTTCAACAAAAATGATTCTCATTACAATAAAATGAAATCCTTATTGTCTACTCTTTTTCTAATGGTTCATATTTCAATAAATATAATTTTTATTTACAACTCTTTTCTATTCGTTCATATTTCAATAAAAATATAATTTTTTATTGACTATTCTTTTCTCATGATTCAGTTCAACATAAAAATATAATTTTTATGTTGCATCATTTCTAACATTTCACATTAACATAAAAGAATATTTTATGTTAAATCATTTCTAATATTTCAACAAAAACAAATAAAAAGAATAACTTTGTTTTTGTTGACAGTTTTATTTCAACAAAAACATATAAAGTGATATATTTGTTTGTTGTCAATTCTAACTCAACCAAACAAATAAAAAGTGATATTTTATCAACTCAACATTTTATAACTGAAACGTTATTTTTATTCACCTCAACATTTTATAACTAAAATGTTGTTTTCTTTACTTTAACATTTTATAATTAAAACGTTGTTTTTCTTCACTCTAACATTTTATACTAGTACAACATGTATAACGTAATTGATAAATTTTGTCCAAACATAAACGACATAATTTAGCTTCTAACAAAATTGACAAATTTTGTTCTAACATAAATGACATATAAAAGTAAATTTTATATATTCACATTTTTCTATATATTCTAATATCAAAATAAAAGTATAATTCATATGTTCACATTTTTCTATATATTCTAATATCAAAATAAAGAACATCTATTTGTTTTCATCCAACGTATAATCACAAAGTGACATATTTGTTCTCGTTAAATTATCCCAACAAACGTGATATATGTGTTTTCAACAATCCTACCTTAACAAACATGATAGAATTATTTCAACAGCCCTATCTTAACAAATATGATATGATTATTTTTAACAATCCTATCTTAACAAATATGATATCATTATTTTCAACACAACGATTATCAAATCAATAGATCTACGTATCAACGACAATTCAGGATCAAATCACATACGATAATCAATTAGCATTCAGCAACGGATCAAAGGAAAATCACAATCACAGTTAATTATTTTTATTTAAATAACTAAATAAATAGAATTCTCACCCAACCATTCAGATCTGAAATTTTCAGAGTGTTTGGTTTTAGCTCTAGTCAGCTTCATAGCATAGATCTGATCCATACAAGTCCAACGCTTTCAGTTTCGTTCGATTCTGATTTGATACGACAAAGATATTGCAGTTTGAACGTTGATTACTTTAATAGCTAATAAATAATTATATTAAATTATCTATTTGCTTAGTGTTAATTACCCCGTTGTAATCATCTTCCCCGTCGCTCTACTGTAAACGAACGAACCCATTTTCATGTTTCCATCCTTGGAAACCGCGCCACCTACAAGCCTCTAGACCCCGATCAACCAACACCACTCGAACGCCGTCGACGTCTCCTCCTCACGCCTGGACCCACGGCCAGCTCGGCCTCCCTCACTGCCTTGAGATCCATCCCCAAGTCGACGGCTTCACAGCCCAAAATCGAGCAATCCACTAATCTATATCAGATCTTGACCGTTGATAATCTTGTTCTTGATTAGTTCTTCGATTTGGTTTTTGAATCATAGTTTAATTTGGAGCAGATTGAAGGATTTTAAGGGATTTGTTTCGGTGCGTTTCAGCCATTGAAAAGGGTATACGACAGCTAGTATAGTGGATTAGGGTTTGAGCGTATTGGGGTCGTATTTATACTGGTATATTTATTTATTTATTAATTCCTTTAGTTCGAATAATTCTTGTTTAATGCCACGAACTCTGAATCAAACCCAACGAGTGTCGCCCCTAGCCAAATACCCCCGTTCCGGACGCTAAGGAACATGCCTCGTAACCTAATTCGGCTGTTACAATATGTTTTTCTTTAAATTAAAATATAAAACATTTTAATTATTAAATTTGAACGTACATTTTAATTTACCGGGGCCACATACTAATTCTAAAAATTATATCTAGTTATGTTTTGACGATACGGTTCTAACAAAACTAATTTCGTCGAATTCTGAGACCGTTTGAAAAATGGCTATTTTCAAGTCGATCAGATTTGACTGAAACCGACAAAACACGTTTTCCTTTGCCACGCTCACATCTTAATTCGAAAAATTCTAGAAAATTAAATTTAATAATAATTTGACATTCCGGTTCCAACAAAAGTGGTTACGTCGAAAACCGAGGTCGTTTGGAAAATGACTATTTTTAAGGCTAATATATTATATTAATATATATATATATATATATATATATATATATATATAAATTCTACTGCGACTTTTCTAAATTTTAAACTGGACATAACTTACAATTTCTAAAGTGAAATTTTAGTTTTTCAGATCCGTTAGAAAGATATGGTTAAACATATTTAAATATTTTTGGTTTTACTGAAATCCGATTTATTTTGCCTCTTGTATAGTCAGTCAAAGTTCAAATTCAAAATTTCAAACTGCAGCGCTGTTTTAAAGTCCTTTTATAATTAAATTAAATTTATTTGTTTTAACTTCGATTAAAATAGAATTTTGGTCGTTATTATTTAAAATAAATAATTTTAAATATTCAATTTCCCTTAAAATTTCTAAAATAAAAATTTTAAATTGGCCCCAAAATTCCGGGTTGTTACAAGCCTACAGTAGGAGGTATCACTTCCTAAAGTTGCAACCCTTCGTTAATGTGCACAACCATATATATCAGTGTCACAGTCGTCTTATCCCCTTCTACCCGGCCCATGCACGCACATGTCCCCAGTCGGTTTTCGCCGCCCACACCGTCCTCCATGCTTGGATCTATTACAATCAGCCCAGTAAGCATGCCCCGACTCCGACCTAGGGCTGAGCCCTCGTTTGATACCGTTATATGGGTTACTGACTGAAATGGGTCTCACACACAAGATGATACAGTTCTCCCCCTTGTCTTGTATCCCCACTAGGATTTCTACCAGTTATGTATACCTATTGGTGTATTTAATTACATAACCCCCTTAGTTTAAGTTCGTGGGCCTATATATAAATATTACCTACCCCCGCTCAGATTTACTTAACCCGCCCACTGTTCAACCAAATTTACTTAACCCTATTCAAGTTTATGTTCATACAATCCCTATGGATTCAAGTAGGTTAAGTATTCAAGGTTTATTACCATATTTTCATCTATGGTTACAGTATGCTAGACCTCCCACATTAAGCCTACAATTTGTGGATGTTGGATATGCCGGGCGGGTCCGGGCAGACTTATTCCACAAATCGGGCTTAACCTCGTGTCTTAGCACGTCTTGTGTTTGTGCACCTAGACCTCTCACATTAGATTCACCACTTGTGGTCGCTGGATATGACGGATGGTTCTGGGCAGACATCCACCACAAGTATAATCTAATCTCGTGTCTAGGCGCAATTACAGTTTCTAATTACTGTAATCTTAGGCATTTCATTATTAGCCAATTTTTACCTATGTCATTATAGGTGTTCATGCACCTTTTTCCCAATTATGTTCATAATGAATTATATGTCCAAATTCATATACATAAACATTATTCAAGTTATGCCAAATTCTTTATTTACCAATTATGCCCAAATCCCCAATTTACAAGTTATGCCCAGTTTCAATGTTTTTCCCCTCGTTCCCCATTTAATGCGTTCACATATTTCTGCGGCATGCCTAGGCTCGAAAGTAGCCTGACTATATAAAATAAAAAGGAAAGTGTAACAACCCGTATTTTGATAACGTGTTATAACCATAAATCTAGGCAGAATTAAATTTTAAAATAAGAAACAAGGGAAATGGGTTGCACCATTGCGTTCGTCTCGGAATTCTGCATGAAATCGAGTCCAAGTTTTCGAAAATCGGAGTCCGTATGACCAAGTTATGGCTCCCCAAATTTTCAGAAATATTCAGTGTTCAAAACAGCTCGAATTCGAATTCAAAAATTCGAATTTCAAACGCAGAACAGACTGGGCGGGAAATTTCCCGCCCAGACCCAGGTCGACTGGGGAGTCGACTGGGCAGTCGACCCCCCCCCCCCAGGTCGACTGGGCAGTCAACTTGGGTGTCGACCTGGTCCCCGAGCCCATCTTTGGGTCAGTGTTCGTTCTGATGTATCTAGTCCGATTTCTGTCCAGATTCATCTTCCTAAACCTATTTAAACAGCCCCAAACCTAGCCTTCTCTACACACAATTCTATTCTACTTCTACTCTGCCTCTGTTCTAAATTAAAATAAAAATGGCGTCGCTACTCTGCTGGAATCAAAACTGGAAGCTAATCAACATCGACCTAAGCAACTCAATTCAAACTAGAGATTGAAGCTTCAAGCAACGACGCCTAGACCATAGTGAATCAAATCAGAAGATTAATCAAGTTAGACGTTTCAACGTGACAACGAATCGATTTGTCCTCTCTTAGCCAATCAATGTAAGTTCTAGTTATTTTCCGATTTAAATATTTGATTATAATATGGCATTGAATTAAAGTGAAATTGGATCTAAGTATGTTTATCGATCCAGATCTATTTCTGTTGTTTCTTGAATCTTGAGTTTTTTTGACTTGTCTATCTTTATTCTCATGACAAGTTCATAATTTATTCAGCCTGTTGTAAAGTAATTTTCTCGATTCATGTTAATATTATTATCAAATTGTAATCTTCATGCCTGTGATGATGTTTTTCCCTCTGATCTTGCTTTTACTACGAATTCTACCTTTCCCCTATTTATTTTCTTTTGACGAACCTTGGTCAATTTCGGACCTTGGCCTAAAATCGCGATTTGCGTACGAGATGTATACGGGGAAATTATGGGATTATTGCCTATATGAATATGTTGGAATTATTGACAACATGAAATTGGAAATTATCACTGTATCTGCAAGTTTGGGGCTTGACCTGTAAATTTTGGTATAATCTTGTTATGGGGAAATCTGCATAAATAATATATACATGGAATTTGGCATTAATAGGATCTATGTAAAAAGGCATGAAACTTGGTATATATCTAAATTGGCTAGGATTGGACACATATAAATTGATATATGTAATTTTGACGTGGATCGTGACATATGTAAAAAGCTAGAACTTGTTATAGGTAAATTGGTGTAAACATGGAATACATGTAGTTTGATGTGGAACTTGAACATATGTAAATTGGCTAGAATTGGGCATATGTATATCGACATGAAAAGTTAGAACTTGGGCATATATATTAATATGTAAAGTTGGGTTTTGGGTAGTTGGCTTGTATTGTAAATAAAAAGGCTATAACTTGGCATAGCTTTATAGCAAATTTTAGTAATACTTTGGGAACACGTTTTGGGGGCAAAAACATGAGTTATGAACTTAATAATAGGCATAAGTTGAAAACTAGAAACTTGACATGAAACTTGCTTAGAAATTTGAACATTGTTATGACCTGAACATGGACATGACATTTAGAATGAACTAAAAAATGGCCAACTCGAGGTTGGGTTGAGTTTGCAGTGTAATTCTGCCCGGAACCGCCCGACAAATCCAGTTACTACAAACAATAGGATCCAATGTGGGTAGTTGGTCATATCGCACTTGAAAACCCGAGGTCAGACTGAGTTGTGGTGTAATTCTGACCGGAACCGCCCGGCATATCCAGTGACCACAACAACAGGTCTGATGTGAGAGGTTGGGGTGCATTAATGAATTAATGCCACTTGATAGGGTTAATTCATGAACCGCTTGAATATACTTAACCAATTTGACACGATGACATGATAAGGTTAAGTAATATGATTAGACTAATAACACTTAACCGATATGACATGAATGGGTGGGTTAAGTAATATGACTGGACTAGTAACACTTAACCATTTTAATATGATTAGTGGGTGGGGTTAAGTTAATATGCACTTAACTAATCTAACGTGATGCGGGGTAAGGTTAAGTAACAACAGAGGATAACACTTAACCGACACAACATGATAAGTAGGTGGGTTAAGTCACGAACTTGAACAACCATACTTAACCAAACTTGACATGCTAGACTGACAGGGTTAAGTCATGAATCTGAAAGAATATACTTAACCAATTTGACACGATGATTTGATAGGGTTAAGTCATGAATCGCTTGAATATACTTAACCAATTTGACATGATGATTTGATAGGGTCAAGTCATGAACCACTTGAATATACTTAACCAATTTGACACGATGGTTTGGTAGGGTTAAGTCACGAACCGCTTGAACATACTTAACCAACTTGACACATGATTCGTAGGACTAAGTCTTGAACTTGAACGACAACACTTAGCCAATTTGACATGACACGTAGACGGGTTAAGTCACGAACTTTAATGACCACACTTAACCAACTTGACATGCTAGACTAATGGGGTTGAGTCTCTAATTTAAATGACAACACTTACCCTGCTGGACGGAAACCCTAGTTACGCGGTCCTTTTCAGCAGTAACCCACTAGATGTATCATAGTACCCTGGAACTAGGCAGGGTGGGGCACGATTACTGGGCTGATTGTAAGCGACCAGAATGACGGCTGAGTTGGTGCGCCATTGTAGGTTCAGGCGGACTATGGTCGTGCACGTAGTCCAGAGTTGAAAAAGCAGGCATTGGGCACCAGTAGGTTTACACTGTGCGTGTTTGATTCGTGTCGGTGGTTGGCACCCTAGGGCTTGATACACCCTATGGTGGACCTAGCACAGGTGACTACATTCGTGATATGGCCGTATGACACAGACACATGAACGAGATAGGACTTGTAGGGAGCCGATCGATTAATAGATCGTTTCGTGAGACCAAGTAATGGATCATTTCATGACATTGGGCAAGGGATCATTTTATAGTCAACACATGACACGGGTTGGGATACTAGTACGGTTAGTGCAGAGCAAATAGATATCATAGAAATATTTTAATGGTAAAGCAGAGAAATCTTGCGATGCTTGATAGAAATCTTGCGAAATCATACTTAGTTTATCTTGAATGAAAACCTGGCGATGTTATACTTGACAAAAACCACATGAGGTTATTATTAGTTATCTTTCCTGCAGCTTATCTTGTCATTATGCTTATGTTTACTTTCAGTTTATTCATGCCATGTTATCTTTACCTGTTTTTATGCTGAAAGTCACTAGGACTTACTCAGTCTTTGTGACTGACCCGTTTTGTTTCGCCTCTTTTTCGTCCGTTCCCCCCCCCAGGTTCGTAGGGTGGGAATACAACTTAGTTCGGATCTTACCAAGCTCTAAAGCTCTTTCATGTATGGCTTGGATTTCTCTTGGCTATGGCTTGCTTTGCTATATTGGGGAATGATTTATAACTATGGTTTTATGCTTCTTTACTATTGCAAGACAGATTTCGGTGTAATTGACTTAATAGCACTTTGATGTAAAAGTGTTTAGACCTTACTAGATTTTAAAGCAATGAAATTTGGGTTTTCCTTCCGCTGTTTTATTTATGTTCTGTCTTGTAATATTTCTGTGTATGTTTACCTAGATAATACTCCACCAAAGCTAGTGCATTCCCTTTGTGAGTGACCCTAGCGGAGTGGGGTGTTACAGAAAGGGTGGAGGGAAGATGAAAGAAATGATTATTCTAACCGAATTGACATAAACATATAATGGCATAATGATAGGATGGGCATATAAGAATAGATCTGGTGAACTTGTGATAATAAAATTGCTTCTAACATAGCAGGGATGTCATAATAGGCATGATTAGATCTAAATAAGGATTTAGATGTCCAACTATGACAAATCCAAATTAACCACAAACAGGATAGGTACAAAATGATCTAAATAGTAAATTAGATCTGTAATCAAATGTAGATCTGAAATGATAAAGGTTAAGATCCAAGTCATGTTTAATTCAGAATATCATGGATTCACAAATTACAATAGATCTGATATGATTCAATCACAGGATAGATCCAAATTACAGTCATATCATGTTTTACTTTTAATCATTTAAATCTAAAGGTAAATTAAACTCACAGTGTTCAGATCTAGAACAATAGAAGGAGAAAAGTGGAGTTTGAATCACAGATCTACACTTGAATCTCTAAACTTTGATTGAAGAAGAAGAAAAGGATTTGATTCAGTCCTGGCACTGACATTATTTAGGCCTCCATTGATTTCTGTGTGAGAAAACAAGAAAAATGAGGCCATATATATAGCTGCCAGCCCCCAAAACTGGCCTGCCACGTCATCCCTAGGGGGGTTGACCCCCCCTTGGGGGTCGATCAATGGGTCTACACCCCCTTGAGGGGTCAACACCCTCCATAAGGGGTCGACTCCCCTATGAGGGAGAATTCCCGCTCTCCCAAATTTCTGAAATTTGAACGATTTTGAACTGGATTTTGATTTCTGGACCTTATATATATATATATATATTCTTGTGTGTATACAAACTTCAAACCTTCATAACTTCTTCATAAGTTGTCCGTTTTATGCAAACCAAATGTCTATCTTGACCAGAATTTCAGGACGGATGCAATAACGTTGTCCCTTTCCCTTAATTCTAAATATTAAATTAATTATTCTTTAATTTATTCTCTTTGGTGTTGTTAAAATTACATGGTGTTACAGAAGTGACGCAAGCAGGGCGTCCAGTGAACACTTGGGATGATTTTAGAAAGAGGTTTGAAATGAAGTTTCTTTCTCAAGCTGAGAAAAGCATGCAAATGGAAAGGTTCTTGGCGCTTAAGCAATGAGTCATGACTGTCAAAGAGTATGTTAATAAATTCAACCAACTGGTGAGATTTGGGTTGGAGTTAATGGATATTCCGTATGAGAAAGCTTTACGGTTTGCTAGAGGACTGAATGAACCACTTTATGGGCTAGCTAAGTCTTATATTCCAATGAGAGCAACTTTTGAAAGGCTCGTTAATATGGCCTTGATGCATGAACAAGATAAAGCTGACAAGAAAGAAGTTAAGGTTGAGGAAACCCAAAACAAGAAAGTATGGCCAAAGAAGGGACATCAACAACAACAAAAGAAAGATGGAAAGAATGACAAGGCTAAGGATAAGAGAAAGTGCCACAATTGCGGACGTGATGGTCATTTGATCAAGGACTGTAAAAGAAGGAAGAATGCTTGCTTCAATTATGGAGAGGTCGGACACTTTTCTAAGGAGTGTCGAAGAAGCAAGGACAAGGTCAAAGGGCAGGAGCTTCTGGAGGGCAAGTGCAGGCTCTCGCGATCAATGCTCCAGATCGAGGTAGGAAAGTTTCTGTGGAAGGTTTGATTTTTCTTTCCAGTTACCCTATTAGAACTCTTTTTTATTCTGGCGCTTCACATTCATTTATATCTGATTCTGTAGTTGAGTCTCTGCACCTTAATACTAGTATGGTAGCGGATCCCATTGTTGTCTCAAACTCCATTGGTGGTTCGGTCATTTGTCCATGATTTGTCGGGGCTTGAGAATATCTGTGTTAGGCGTCGAGTTTGAATGCGACTCATATGTGCTCGGTTTTATGGGCTATGGTTTGATTCTAGGGATGGGTTGGCTAGCCAGGTATGTTGCCATCCTAGATTGTGAGAGGAGGGTCATCAGACTTTTGACTTGCCATTGGAGGACCCTCGAGATTGCTTGTGACCCTAAGGGGTCTGTCATGCTTGGTTTCTAGAATCTCTGGATGTATCTAT
Organism: Allium sativum; assembly: GCA_030737875.1. Taxonomy (NCBI): domain Eukaryota; kingdom Viridiplantae; phylum Streptophyta; class Magnoliopsida; order Asparagales; family Amaryllidaceae; genus Allium; species Allium sativum. Next base: position 382,689,885 of record CM060926.1, read on the forward strand.
TGATGATCTGCAATCTTTACTAGTAGTCCATGAGTATTCTGATGTTTTTGAGGAGCTTCGGGGCTTACCTCCGAGGAGGGAGATCGACTTTCGTATATACTTGGTAGACAATGCAAAGCCAGTTGCATTACATGTGTGCCATATGGATCCAAGAGAAAGGAGGGAGCTCAGTAAGTAAGTAGGGGAGCTATTTGAGAAAGGGTTTACTAGGCGAAGCATATCTGAATGGGGTGCTCCGGTAGTATTCGCAGCTAAGGCAGATGATTCACTTCGCTTGAGTGTGGATTATAGAGAGTTGAACAAACTCACAAAGAAGAATAGGCACCCACTACCGAGGATAGATGATTTGTTTGACTAGCTTGTTGATGCGTCAGTATTCTCTCAGTTAGACTTGGCCACGGGGTTTCATCAATTGAGGGTGGTCGAGGACATTATAGACAAGACAGCTTTTAGGACTCTAGATGGTTTCTTTGAATGGATCGTTATGCCTTTTTGGTTGATGAAAGCACCCACCTATTTTGTTGATCTGATGAGTAGGGTGTTTTGGGAGTTTCTAAATAAATTTGTCGTGGTCTTTGTTGATGACATCTTGATTTTCTCGAAGAGAGAGGAAGAGCATGCCTTACATATAAGGGAGGTTTTGAAAACTCTACGTACTCATCAGCTTAAGGCAAAGTTCTCCAAATTCCATTTTTGGAGAAAGGAGGTGAGATTTCTAGGACATGTGGTCCCTAAAAATGGGATAGCAGTAGATCCCGCAAAGGTAGTTGTAGTTCAAGATTGGCAAATTCCTTAGAATGCAATGGAGGTGAGAAATTTTCTTGGATTGGCAGGCTATCATAGGAAGTTCATTAAGGACTTCGCAAAGATATTAGCCCTACTCACCAGGATGACAAAGAAGAATCTGACATTTTCATGGGATATAGAATGTGATGTTGCTTTCCAATGATTGAAGAGGTCTCTGACAACAACCCCAGTCTTGACCTTGCCCGGCGGAAACGAAGCATTCACATTTTACGCTGATGCATGTGGTACATGTATTGGTGCGGTTCTGATGCAAGAAGGAAGGGTAGTATGTTATGGGGGTAGACAGCTAAAGGTTCATGAGAAGAACTGCCCTACCCATGACTTAGAGTTAGCTGCCATAATATTCATGCTTAAGATGTGGCATCATTATTTGCTTGGAGAGAAGTTCGAGTTGTGCACCAAACATAAATCTCTCAAGTACTTGTTCTCGCAGAAGGATCTCAATTTAAGGCAGCAAAGGTGGATGGAGTTCCTAACATCATATGACTTTGAGATTGCTTATACCCCTGGCAAGGTTAATGTGGTGGCATATGCACTGAGTAGGCAGAGGATTAAATCCTTTGTTTGTGGAGAGGAAAAGCTTGGAGTTCATATCGACTTTTGACTTTAGACCCTCCACCGAGTTTTTGCTTGATTTGTTTGCATCGCTAGAGATAAAGGGTGGTTGCGACGAGATGGGAGGCTTTGTGTTCCCCAAATTGGGAGTTTGTTAGAGACAGTCCTAGAAGAAGTCCATCATTCTAAGATGACTATTCATCCAGGCGGTGATAAAATGTATAGAGACATGAAGAGGGTTTTCTTTTAGGCTAGGATGAAGAATGATGTGGCAGATTTGCTTCTCAATGTTTGGTTTGTCAGCAAGTCAATGCTGAGCAAAAGAAGCCCGTTGGTTTACTTCATCCTTTGGAGGTTCCGCAGTGGAATGAGAGAGCGTCTCTATGGATTTCATAGATGGTTTGCCTAGATCGAAGAAAGGCAACGCCAGTATTTTGTTTGTTGTAGATAGACTTATTAAGAGCTCTCATTTCATTCCGATTAAGAGCAAGAGGACGGCAGCATGGTTGGCAGGAGTTTATGTTCGTGAGATAGTCCATCTTTATGGGGTACCTTCCAGCATCGTAAGTGATCGTGACCCCATTTTCACCAGTGAATTTTAGAAGAGCTTGCAAGAAGCATTAGGTACACAGTTGTGTTTGAGCACCACTTATCACCCACAGACCGATGGATAGACGGAAAGGGTGAACAGAGTTCTTAAGGATCTTTTAAGGCTGTGTATCCTAGATTTTGGAGGGACTTGGAAGAGAAACTTCCTTTAGTAGAGTTCACCTACAACAACAGCTATCAAGTTAGCATTGGCATGGCACCCTTCGAAGCATTATATAGACGACCCTATAGATCATCGACTTGTTGGTGAGAATCTACAGAAAGACTATTACTCGGACCGGATATGGTTAGAGAAACGTCCAAGAAGATTGACCTTATTAGACGGCAAATGAAGACCACACAAGATAGGAAGAAATCCTACGCAGACAAGAGAAGGATCGACATTGAATTTGAAGTAGGAGACATAGTTTTTATTATGGTGTCACCTTTGAGGAATGTGGTTCGCTTCAAATCTGTAGGGAAGTTGGCGCCAAGATTTGTTGGGCCATTTCCCATAATAGAAAGGAATGGCCAAATGGCCTATAGAGTAAAGCTACCAGAGAGGCTATCCGGCGTTCATGATGTTTTCCACGTTTATCATTTGCGGAAGTGCTTGCATGATACCGTGGAAGTAATTGAGCCAAGTATATTGAAGGAAGTACAGACGAGTTCCTACCCGTATTCTTGGATCATAAGTTAAGAAGCTACTCAATAGAGAAGTCAAGTTGATGAAAGTTCAGTGGGCAGATAATCCAAAGGATGTAACTCGGGAGACCGAAGACAATATTCGTGCTTCGTACCCTTTTCTTTTCGAGGGTATGTTCTTAACTTCCTTTCGAAAGCTTTTATTTATGCTTGTTTCTATCATTTAAAGTATATCCTACCGATCAGATCTTTGACCTTTAGGTAGAAATCCCATGGATGTAAACATGTGTTTAAGACATGTTATGTTTGATGGATGCAAGTGGATGCAAGTGTTTGCTAGTGGTTGCTCGTGGATGCATATACACACACATTAGGCACTAGATCAATCTCATACTGCATATGGATGTGTGTGCATTCTTCTTCTTTTATGGATGAAAGTGAATATATCATCACGTGGACGTTGCATTTGGATGGATGAGTGTGCACACATATAGAACTTACAAGTTAAAATAGAATTATTGGCATACATGTTGAATTCATGACACTAACATACATTGTACTAAGGAGGTCGACTGAATCAGTAGACCGCCAGATCTTCGCATTAGTATAGGGACATATACACACACCATTGCATATGTTCGTATAAGCATTAGAAATCCTTTAAGGACAATGAATGCCTATGATTGGTGGATGAATAGATGGACGTGGATGGTAGGATATACATTCTTCTTAACTTAGAAATTTTGGGAACGAAATCCTTTGAGTAAGGGAGAATGTAACACCCCGAATTTTAACAACACTAAAAGATGATAAATTAAAGAATAATTAATTTAAAATTCAGAATTAAGGGAAATGGACTGCACCATTGCATTCATCTTGGAATTCTGGTCAAAATAGACACCTGGTTTACGTAAAACGGACACCGTATGAAGAAGTTATTAAGGTTTAAAGTTTGTATACGCGCAAGGAGAGTATATATACATGTATATAGTCCAAAAATTCAAAATTAAGTCAAAACGGTTCAAATCATGCAGAAATAAGGTGAGCGGGAAATATCTTGCCCAGGGGTGTCGACCCCTTGAGGGGGGAGTCGACCCCTGGGTCGACACCTCAAGGGGGTGTCGACCTCGTAAGGGGGTGTCGACCCCCCTGGGGCATACATGGTAGATTAGGGTTTGGGGATGGCAGGTATATATGTGGCCTCATTTCTCATGTTTTTCACAGTTAAAATAATGGAGGAATAGTTGTTGTCGCTGCCCAGATTGAATCAAACCTTTTTCATCTTCTACAATCGAGTTATTCAAGTGTAGATCCGTGATTCAACATCTGCTGTTCTTCTTCTATTTTTCTAGATCCAAACACTGTGAGTCCATGTTAATTTTAAATCTAAATAATTAAAAAGTAAAACTTGATATGACTGTAACTCGGATCTATGCCTATGACTGCTTGAATCATATCAGATCTGTTATAACTCGTGTATCTATGATATTCTGACATGACTATGACTTAGATATTAACCTTTATCATGTCAGATCTGCTTTTGATTGTAGATCTAAATCATCGTTTAGATCACATCATGCCTATCCCTATTATGTTAGAATCAGTCCTATTATCATATGTTCATCAGATCTGTTCTTATATGGCTACCTTGTCATTGTGCCACTATAAGTTTTATGCCTGTATCTGCCATTATATGTCCATCATGTTAGTATGATCATCTCTGTTCTATTCCATTTATCTTCTCCCTTTTTTTAATATAGCCAGGCTACTTTTGAGCCTAGACATGCCGCTAAAATATGCGAATACGTTAAAATGGGAACGAGGGAAAAACGGTATAATTTAGGGCATAACTTGTAATTGGAAGTTTGGTCATAACTTGAATGAGTATATGGACATGAAGTTAGGGATATAAATCAACTTGTGATTAAAAGACCTTAATTTGGGGCATATGGTTCATTATGAACATAACTTGGGTAAGGGGCATGAAAACCTATAACAACATAGGTAAATTTGGTTAATAATTGAAATGCCTAGAATTACAGTAATTAGAAACTATAACCGCGCTTAGACATGAGGTTAGATTACGCTTGTAGTGAATCTAATGTGAGGGGTCTAAGTGCATAAATACGAGGCATGCTAAGACACGAGGTAAAACCCGACTTGTGGAAGAAGTTTGCCCGGAGCCGCCTGACATAACTAACATCCGCAAGTTGTAGGTTTAATGTGGGAGGTCTAGTACATTGTAACCATAACTGAATATGGTAATAAAGTTGAATACTTAACCTAGTTGAATCCACAGGGATTGTATGAACATGTAAACATGTAACTTAAATAGGGGTTAAGTAAACTTGTTTGAAACAGTGGGCGAGTTAAGAAAATCTTGGGTGGGTGGGTAATATATATATATATATATATATGCCTACAAACTTAACCTGTGCGATTATGCAATTTTATGACACCGGTAGGTAATCATAACCTATAGAAAACCAAGTAGTGGGGATGCAAGACAAAGGGGAGATCATGCATCATCTTGTGTGTGGGACTCGTTTCAGTCAGTAAACCACATATAGGTATCAAACAAGTACTCTGAACTAGGTCAGAGTCGGGGCACGCTTACTGGGCTGATTGTAAGAGACCCAAACGAAAGGGGCGGTGTGGGCGGCACGTACCGACCAGGTCATGTGCGTGCATGGTCCAGACAGAGGAAGATAAGACATCCTGAAAACGAAGGGTTGCCACTTTAGGGAGTGATACACCCTACTATGGGGCCAGCACAAGGTATCTACGGAGTAGGGAGACGATCGATTAGGGTAGTAATTAGGGTACACTTCTAGTAAGTTGGGAACCCATTAATACCCTTAGGGGTAACTCCAGTATGTTTGGGTGCCTGTTGATTGTATGGGGGTGAAAACCTCTCACTGGAAGTACACCTAATTCTACCATCTTATACTTGTTGGGAATCATCTTGTTAATAAGACACTAGTATTGGTGCAGAGTAATCATTAGGGAAGCGTATACATCATGTTTATCCTTCTTACCTTGTCATACCTGCCTTTTATGATGATATCTTTCTCATCCACTTTATAAGCCTATCATGATACTTTTACTTATTTATTTGCTAAAGGTAACTGGACTCGCCAGACTTTATGTCTGACCTATTTTGTTTCCTCTTCTTTCTCTTCCGTTCCCCCCGGTTCTCAGGGTGGGAATACTCAAGCTTGATTAGGATTCTACTATCGTCTTTCTTGGAGCTACTTAGACGTATTGCTCAAGTTCTTATCTTTGCTACTATGGCTATGTTTCTTTTGGGGATTATGCTTCTTTTATTTTTGTACTCTGATGTTCTAAGTACAAGACAGAAATTTTAATGATGTACTGTGTTTATGTATTTTCAGACATATGACGTTTTGAACCACGATGCTTTATGATTAATAAAGTTTTTAATTCCGCTGCTATTTTATATCTGTCTTGTAATGTTCTGTTTCTGTTTACCTATAACGCTTCACGAAACTTAATGCATTCTCTTAATGAGTGACATTAATGGACGTAGGGTGTCACAGATTTTCAATTATTTTTTTGTAAGTTATATAAAATAGATGTTTTATACACAAAAATATATTTATAAGTTGATTTTTATACTGTAATTATAAAATGATTTATATATAAATTCTTATATTTTTTTAAGTAAGGAAGTCGGAAATTAACCAAAAGGTTAATGTTTAGAATAACTGTTTCAAGGAAAACAATTAGGCATGTTCACATTAAGTTAATTATATTAATAATTAATTTAATAGGAAGATGAGAGAAAACCAGTTAACCACGGTTTCAAGTTGACTAAGTCGACTATCTCTAATTGGAATTTTTATTTCATTAATCTATTTCAATTAAATTAATAAATACAGTTTTTATAGATAGTAGTTGAACTTAACGAATGTTCTTAGAAGTTCATTAATCTTTAATTAACTATGATTATCAAATTGTTTATTAGTAATTAAGTTATTATTATTTTAATAACCATTTAAAGGGATTAACTACGCGATCTTTAGTTAATAAAAATGTTAACCACTTATACTTTAGTTAATGATGAAGTAAACAACTTTTACTTCAATAAATATTGAAATTAATTATTATTGTAGTTAATAATAATTAAAGAAAATACCTTTTTAATTTAAATGATTTAAGATGGCAGTCAAGTTTGAAAGGAGTTTTAATTGAAAACTTTTAAAGAGCTTTATAAAGGATTTTAGAATAAAAATACAAGCGTTATAACCAAGGGTTATAAAAACAATGTTAAAAACGAATGCGACACTTTTAAATAATAGATTACTTAATAATTGAATTAAGTAAGGCTGATAGTAATTGAAAAAGACTTTCAAGATAAAAGGAAAGATGCTAAGTAGATTTGTGCAAATAGGATTTGGTAATAAATCCAAGTTATAATTGAATTATATTAAAAAGGGATTAAGCTTAAGGGTTGTAATTAGAGTTTGCTTAATAATCAAATTAAGTAAAGTAATTATAATCAAAAGAGATTTGCAAAAGTAAAGAATGGTTTATTAAACCATATCTTAAATGAGAAAGCAAACAAGAACTTGTGATAATTAATATCAGTTTTGAGTTACAAACTTTTATCTATCTTAAGATAAGAATGTTGTCGATCAAGGTTTGAAAGGTAAATAGAAAACCCCAACTTGAACGACTTCACTATTATTAAGGGATGATACTAGTTTGTACTGGTGAAAGATGTTGGAAATAGTTATTATTTCCATAAGAGAAGTATTTCCACTTATTTGGCAAGATTCAGAGATTTAACTAAACAATTGGATCTTAAAGTAAACAATGTATTATTGACATTGTTTGGCACATATATGAGGTGTGACTATACTGATACCATTTGGTTAAATATATAAAACTATTTTCTAAATAATGAAAATAGTAAGGTTTATCGAATACACTTATTTAAAGAAATAAGTAAATGATTAAGTTTTTCGAAGAAATAAAACGAGAGATTTCACGGGTTTGAAAATGAAAATGGATATGGAAATTGAACAACTATTTCCATAGCTAAAGTTTTTTTTACTTTAATCTGAACGTTTTGAAGTTACATGAAATCGTTAAGATATATATAATAAACAAGGTGTCGTATGATGTTGTTTTGGCCCATATAAGATTGACAATTGCATCTATACCATTTGGCTATATATATTGATATTTCCAAAGTAAAAAAATAAAGAGGAGTTTGGTGAATACGTTTATTCTAAAGATATAAGTATTGCTTATCGTTTCAAGTAACAAAAACAAAGGAGAGAGTTGAGATAAGTATAAAAAAACTGACTTTTAAAAATCGATGAAAAAGTTTTAATGAATGATTTTAACAAAAAGGCCTGAGCTGTTGATGTACATGGTTATATTGTTTTTGATTGACAGTTAAAAACTGACTATCAATAAGTAGTATTTTGAACCTTTAGCGAGTTAGTTCGAAGAGACCAGGATGGGAAGTGGACGCACAACCACTTCAAATCGACTGTGCGTTCGAGACTAACTTGCAGGAATGCTTATAATGACGGAAAATTGAAGACCGTGGATCTTCATGAGAGGAAGAACTACTTGCTGAATTTCTTTGATTCACTCTCATAGATATTTTGGTAGTGATTTTATCATCATTGAAATATTCGGATTGCAAGGACTACTCACTACTGATCCTTTGGGTGATTCCTATAAACGATGTGGTAGGAGAATGCCTCTGGTTCATCCAATTCCTGGATGACTTGTATGGAAGAATGTCTAACAGCGTATTTCCAAATGATCATGTATATTGATTCCCTCAGATATTCTTCTATTTGGTGGCAGGGAAGACACCTTCTCTTAGCTTAACACCCAGAGTATTTTTGTGGACGTCAATTAGTGATCGGGCCATTCTAACAATGTGGCATTCAAAATAAACCAAAATACCCAACAAGCATAAGCATTAGCTCTCCCTGAAAAGGAGGTGATCCAGCCGCACCTTCCAGTACGGCTACCTTGTTACGACTTCACTCCAGTCACTAGCCCCGTCTTCGGCATCCCCCTCCATGTGATTAAGGTAACGACTTCAGGCATGGCCAACTCCCGTAGTGTGACGGGCGGTGTGTACAAGGCCCGAGAACGAATTCACCGCCGTATGGCTGACTGGCGGTTACTAGTGATTCCGGCTTCATGCAGGCGAGTTACAGCTTGATGTGATGTTCTAAAAGATAGTCGTGACCTCAAGCCTCAACAACCTGGAAATGACATAAATCGGGTAGGCAGCATGGTTATGTGGGTCATTCCCATCAGGGTATATCCTCACCATCTAGATAATATTCATTTGTTCCTTCTTCTGTGGCTTCCGTATGCTTACGGAATACAGTTGGCGCGCTATCAACTGTGGTGACGTTATATTCGGTACATTCAAGTTGAATGATTGGTCGATCATGTGTGGCTGGGCTGCAAGATGTTCTTGTTGACCCCAGTGTTTCCTTTCTAGAGAACACTGATTGGGAGGCAGTTCCATGCCTTGTCACGTTGGAAGTCCAAACTCCAATACAAGCCGTACGTTTTTATATGTAAACCAACAATACTGCAAAGTGAGATACAAGCTTTCCGGCTATATTCCTATTTTAATTGTGGTTTGATAGACATTATTAAAATATCCCAAGATTTTGACATAAAAAGTGATTTGGGAATCATAAGGTAAAAACACGTGTCATGTTTATGTGTGATCGTGTCTTACGAGAGTTTCATTGTTTTGAAAAAAAATCTAAAGTTAAGCAACTTGTTTGTGATGTGAATTTATCACTAAAAGTATTCCAGACTGATCCAGGTTGATTTTGTCTTGCTTCAAAATGTTCTCAGGTCAGACCGAGTTTATTTTCCCAGGTTAGATTACTTTGAGCTTCAGGAGAGAAATAACAAAAACAAAGGAGAGCGTTAGAGTTGTTGATATATTATATTTTATTCATTCCGCTATGAGGTTCTATTTCTACTCGATTCTGTTGTATTGGTATTCTTCTTCTTCTTCAATTCTAATATTTCTTTCTCTCAACTTCTCAACCTCTAATTTCTTTCTATAAACAATCTGGGTTTTCGATGCTTGAGTTTTGGCAAGTGAATACAAGAAAATGTATTATTGTCGAAATTCAAGCATCTAATCTCTTTCTGGTTTTTACTGTCATTTTCCCTGAATTGATTGTTGCTAATCCAAATTGATCTAGTTCGTTTTACTTAATAAGACGGACAATTACAGCGTGATTATACACAAAAGATCCTCTCATATTCATCAATTTCATACCAATTTTCTCTTTCCCAACCAATGGTCAGTGGACAAGTACTCCTTGAGGTACATTAACCAACAACCATTATTCACCGATCGATTGCCTAAACCTTAAATCGACGAGTGTAGATTTATATGCATTGGATTTGCTAAATTTGGGGACTTCAATGATTTTAATCAATGGATATTTCAAGAATACGGATTCCCTAAACTCTTACGCTCTTCAGATTGCCTCCTTAATATATACGCAAATTCTTACTCGTTGTTGTGCGTAGTAGCCTGTATATACTCCTTTTCATTAACTTCAACCAAGCTTCTAAGATGAATAAATACGATTCCTCTATTATAGACATAGAGGACCAAATACTTCTTTCCTTTTTTTTAAAGCGCACTACACACGGAGTCATGTTTGATATTCACAACAAGAGAAACAACTTGAAGGAAAGATATGTCTTTGTAAAAGATCAATTGGTTTGCGTTTGCCAATGATTTTTTGGATGTAAATATTTTAGAACTTGCCGTAAAATATACCCTAAATAGACAAAGATAATTAAATAAGAAAAACAATAATAATTAATAATCTATTAATGGGCTAAATATACAAATATTGGATAACTAAGAATTAGGCCACGAGATATTACCATTGTATTTGTGGTGAGATTCTAGTCCTTTTTCATATTTTATTTATCGAAAATGGAGTTTATATGAAAAATATATGAAAAAACAGGTTGTACCAACATAACATACACGCAGCATTTGAAATTGGAATAAAAACAAATACTTATGGCATAATTGAATATTCCTTTTGGATCTCATAATTGTGTGCATATACATATACAAGAAGGGGACAAGAATCAAAAGAAATGGAAGCGATCAATCAAATTTATTACATATTAAATAAAAAGGAAACGAGCAGGAGAATCAATCTCTTCACACTCGACCTTAAAGGGGCCGACCACTCCCCGTGAAGGGGGTCGATCACTTCTCTAAGGAGGGTGTCGACCGCTCTTAAGGTCCGACAGTGGGAAGAGGCTTGTTTTATAAGAGGTATTTACATATTTTGTTGGAATGGACTGTCCAGATTTTCATAAAACTAATCTGATGGACCTCACACACTCCAACAAGTATAGATAAGGCCTAAGCCTTTCCTCCAAACCCTACATTCTCTTCTCAACTCCTCCATTTTTTTTCTTCCTTCATTTTTCTATATTCCAGAATTTAGGACATGTTAGATTTCTTCTTCTTCCCTAACCTTTTTTTTGTAGAGCTGACCGATTTTAAAGTGACCACAAACATTTATTATTATAAAAAAATAATAATTACAATATTATAGGAAACTGACATATTATCAATCTACTATAGTTTGGTTTTTAAGATGGACCGTCCGCCATTACCTATAAAGGTTACAACATTGGAGCTAGTCACAAAACTAGTCTACAAATATCTAAAACCCACACATAGAGTATAAACATAACAAATTACATAATACAACTACGACCTGGTTCCAGAATAGGATAAAAAACAATAACATAATGCAAGATAGCCTGGCATCACCACTCTGTGTACAAAGTAGATAAGACCAAAGTAATGTGTCCATAGTAGAGCACTGTAGCATACTGCAAAAGGTAGAAACTATCTCGTCCACACAATGCCTACCACAAAAAACATAGTACAAAAAAGAACCAAGGCTAAATTAACGAGTTGGAATATCGAGGACATCAAGACACAGGATGTAGCCTGGGCAGGGAACCGAATTTATGACCTATAGTCAGGCAAGGAGAGTACAAGCTAAAAGAAAAACAACCACCAATATACTCCAGCATATTCAAGAGCTGCTGCTTCACCGTGAATTCCAAGAGAGGTCAGTGGAGCAAACCTAAATCCACCACAGACTTATTCCTCCTAACCCAGCAACACAACATCACTACCACTCACCAAAACACCAAAGAAAAACAACCTAAGGACTCCAAAAATCACAACAACAACAACCCAAAACAAACGCATACTGCCAACAAATCAAAAACCACAAGATGAATCCAAATTTACGTTTAATATCGAACTCATGGAGAGAAAGAAGTTACTACGAATAAAGGAAACTCCACGTCGAATCCAAACCATCAGTCCCCACGCAAGCCGAAACCACCATGTAAAACAAAACCGACTAACTTTCAAAAACTACGCAGTAGACCCAACAACCAAATCCGACCCCATCCTCCTGACATAGTTTGACTAACATATTTTCTATCTTCTCTAATCTATTTCTTAATAGCATATGGAATTAGAAATTATATGTATATAATCCTCTAATTTGATTCTTATATATATATATATATATATATATTATTTTAGGAGGAATATCTGGAGTATGCTATTTTGGGAATTCAATCCAGATTTTGGTTCTACACTGGTAATTCTGTGAGTGAGAATTATATAAGTTTACTTTGTTTTTGATTTATCGTAAATCTAAACACGGATTTGTATATTGTATTTTATGTATGTTTAAATCTCTATTATTATAAAACATATGGTTTAAATGCAATAAGACACATATTACCAAAATTTTATGAAACAATCCAGAATTTGGAGTTAGTTAAATTAACTAGATTCCAAAAATGAAATTTGAGCAAACAATGGAATTTGACCACAAACTGCACCGTTGAGTTTATGATGGAATTATGCCCAACTTTCATGTTTGGAACTTCGCAAATGGGGACTTATGAAAATATTACGAATGGAATACGAAAACGGACGGAAAATAATTATAAAACAAATATAGAAATAACTCACCATAACTCCCCTTCGGCCCCACCTTCGCCAGGTCGACCATGATAGTCAATCAAGGTATTGACCACTTGATTGACCTCCCTGTCGATCAGAGTAGGAGGCAAATAGTGTTTTTACTATTATATTATTATTTTAATGGAATGGTTTTAATTAAAAATCTAATAGTTTATGGTTATTTTACCACCTATAAATAAAGTCCTAGACCCCCACTCTTTTGCTCACATTTTCTGAAGGTGGCAGCCAAGCTCCATCATTTCCATTTCTCTAGTCTCTTCTAAAATTCTTATATATATATATATATATATATCTTCAAATCAAATAAACATGGATTGGAGATAATGAATCTAAAATTGTGAATTTTAATGTGTATACATGTCCCTTTTTTCCAATTCTTTTCTCAGATCTACAAATTTTAATGTGTATACATGTCCCTTTTTTTTCCACATATTATAGATCTACAAGATTTGGAACTATAAGCCTAAAAGCTGTACTCAAATTTGAATTTGGAATGTCTTTCAGGTGAGCGAGAAATATATTCAATGTATAAAATATCAGATTTGTTTCGTTTATGTCAAATATGAGTTTGTATGCCTAAAAATATCAGATTTATTTTGTTTATGTCAAACCTAAGTTTGTAAACCTGAAAATCTAATACAGATTTGTAGGCCTTTCGGTTATAATAATAACGTCTTGTCTACAATTCTTTTATATGTCTTATGGTTATTGTAAACACCCTAAATCTAGAAATTAGTACCTGAATATTGTTAGATTTGTGAAGTTGATATTACAAAATTATAGTATTTGAGTGCAAATTATATGATTTGTGCAGTATATTGCTTTAGAGTTATAAATCCATTTGTGTTTGGTAATGTTTGAGGTTTTCACTTGATTATTGTAAACTAATCCTTTTTTCTCTTTTCAAATAAAAAGGCGTTATTTGATATATATATATATATATATAATTAACAAATTATATAGGAAGAGATGTGTAATTTACTTATTTTTTATAGTTTACATTGTCTGTTTCAAATAAAATATTACTTATTTCTTTTGATTTGAAATATGTCGGCATTCCCTCTTTAAAAGTGTTTAAGTAGAATTTACAAGAATTATAGTAAATTTTTTTTTAAGAGATTTTGAATATCAACATGACTGACAAAAATGGGTTGTTCTAGTCGTTAGTTTGGACTATAACGTGAAATAATAATACATAAAAATAATTAGTAACTACATAAATATCACGATTAAAGTATACATTTATATAATTAATATATTATAACTTTATCCGTACAAAACTCATGTAAACGACGCTATTAATATTACTATTAAGTAAATGTACGTTGTATGGTTGAATTTGAATAGTTTCCACTATGATCGGTATATAGTAATGTATCCCATTATAAGTGGAAATAAATATTTGTAACCGTTATGTTTATTAGCAATAAATGTGAAGTTAATTGCTATAATTAAAAGGTTTACAAATAATTTTGGAAGGAAATTAATATTTTAACCATGTACGCTATGGGGAAATGAATGAGTAAGAAATGTCAATTGGTTATAATTCAAAATGAATGGGAATAAAAGTTTTGACTCCAATTATGGAAACTAATATATATATATATATACTTATATAAAAACTAATAAAATTAAATAAAAACAGTAAAATTACGGGAGTTACATCAAGTAGAACTAAAATGGGACTGATATAAATGACATTTAATAGATTGGCTGTTGTCTTAGGAAATATGACCATTAAGGTCATTAATGGCATGTGACAATTATGTAATTTAATTGATTTAGTGTCCATTGCTTTAGGGAATATGACCGTTATGTCATTAGTTGCATGTGACCATTGTATTAATTAATTGAATTAAAGAGGATTTAGTGGGAATTTGAGTATTTATGGCCGTAGTAAATACTAAGTCTAATAAGGAAATAAACTAATAAATATCCTCGAGTTGTGAATCTTAGGAAATCATCCTCATCTTATCCCTGGTTCAATTTCTAGAAACAATATCTTTAATTAAAACAAGGATTGAATTTAGTAGATTAATGATGCGAGGTCAGTTGCTTCATCCGAAAGAAGTCTACACTTTCCAAAAATCAGATATATGTACAATTGATGTAAGATATCATTAACCATAGGAACCCGTGACGATAATGAATTGTGTAACACAAATTTATCCTGTAAGTTTTACTTCAAGTGTTGAGGTATCAAGTGGTTTGGGGGCCGCCTCTCTTCTGAAAGAAGAAACCAAATAGGAAATAATTCATAGCATTGCCACTTCGGGATTAAAGGTATTAAGTAGTGGGATCCATTCATTGGATATTAAGTGATCAGATAGCTCACCTTCCTATATATAAGAAGTATGAAATGAATAATTAGATGCGATATCGGTAATCTCCGCGATATTCCACTTCCTCTAGGTAATAAGTGATTAGGTTAAAGTCCGTCTTGGGATAAGGTACTAAATGACCGCTGCGGAGGTACCATAGGTCTGCATATCATGCGATAGGCATTAAGTGACTAGAGGTTTACGTAATAAGGTCAGTTGGATGGTAAAAAGGGCGGACCATCGAGGGAAGGTCATAAATGATGATTAGTCGTTTACACAGCCCATAGGTAATAAGTGGCTTCTTACTATCGCTTGCCTTATGCAGGGTTGGGAATATGCGTAAATGACAAAGGACTTAAATTATTAGGACTCAGTTGTTATGTCCTCTAATTTATAATAGAGAGTTGTAAATAGCCTAGCAAGGTTTTAAGTGATCAATGGACCCACATTAGGCCTTAAGTGATTGTTGGAATCCGCCTTATATATTATATTGTGAGCAAGGCTATAACTGGATATATATATATAACCCACCACCTTTATTAGTAGGTTACTAAGTAGTTAGAACACCCGCCTCTTAGTTTGTATCATTCTATATGGTGGTTTAAAGGATTCGTACTTACATGTAAAAATTCTATCTTGGTATATTACGATAATCCATCGTTGGGAAGTGCTACCTTGGGTATGGTAGTTAATCAACATGCGTAATCCTTACAAGGTTTGGTTAGAATCACTAGCCTTGTCAGACATGTAGTTTGGTTGAAACCAGACAGGGTGGATAGTATTATACATTCTCTACTCACCAGGATTTGTTGCTTTGACCCCTCCCTCATAACAACTCTTAGGTTTATCCCAGGGAAGACAGGTCATTGCAAGTGTTCAATTTTGGTGTTTCATTCTTGTTCTCTGATGCTCGGTATTGATGTGGCGATTTTCTTTTAAGGTAGTTGCCATAGTCGATACTTTTTATCCTGTCTTGTTTTCGCTGTGAGTTAGTTTTATTACTCTGATTATGCTCATGCTCCTTACTTGTAGGTACTAGATTTACACTCGTCATGCTCAAATGGGTTTGAGTTTAGTTTTTTGTTGTTGGAAATTCGGACTCAGGAAATTTTACAGGTTACATTTGCTATAAGAGCCTTGGTTTAGACAATTTGAAGAATTAATAAATTAGGATTTAGTGAGAGAACGTATTCGAATTTCATTCCTATTTTTCTTTGGCTTTTCTCACTTGGCTCTAAATAATTTTGATGATGAATTAGTTTTGAACCTATTAATTAGTGATGGGTTTAAAACGACTAGAAGTTAGGAATATTTTGAGTTCGACTTTCTGGCCAACCCCGATTTACCCCATGGCGTGTTTGGCGATTTGTCTTGAAGAGCATGAGGATAGCATATGATGAATCCTATGGATTTGAGCTTGTTGACTGGACGAAAAGCTAATTACAACTGAGATAGTTGGGATTTCTGGTTTTGATTTCATTCTATCGATAACCTCTTCTTAATTTTTGGAGTTAAATGGGAAATTCGTGTTATTATGTCATATTAGTCAGAAAACAAGACTATGAGGTATATCTATTTGATACTTCATTATGGAAATCCGAATAATCTTTTAGAAACTATTCCTTTGAGTTCTTGGTCTTATATTCTAGATGAATTTCATTTTAAAACTATTTTGGAAAAGAAAAGGGGTTTTCGAAGGTTTTAATTTGTTTTATCAAAATACGATTTGTGTAAGTTGGTAAATTTTAAATTTTAAATGTACCCATGTTTTAGATTGTTTGGGTTTTGTGTGATTTTTAATAAATGATAATTTTTTTGTAAAAAGAAGGAAGTTCGAAATTACAAGGAATATGCTTTAAAACAAATGGGAAGAGATGTATAATGTTGCATATTAATAATGTGGTTTATATTGCATGTTTCAATCAAGATTATTGCTCATTCCTTGTTATTTTGAAATATTCCTCTTTTTGGATATATTAGATAATTTACGGAAATTATCACAGATAACCTTGATGAGATTTGAAATCTTGACAATTCATAACATGGAAGGATTTTTCCAATAGGTAGCATAGGCTGGAATTTAAATTAACTAAAATAATATACTTATAGTAGAGACCCTTGGTTTATAAATAAAGTTGAATTTCGAAAAGTTTTCAAAAAATTTCTCTCTATTGGACTAAGGAAAATTTCTGTTTAGCTTGGGGTGTTCAATATCTTAAAGTCGTTCAATTTGTTTGTTGGTTGTGTTAGGGGATAAATCTGATTCAAATTTTATTATGGATTTTTAGTTGAATTTATTTTCGGGTATTCTCTAGATGATTTTGTGGTCGCACCCTTTTGTTGGGACTACTTTGAATATTTGGAGGATGGTTCGAAATATGATATCTGTCTTTCGTACCACCGTGATGAGAACAAGTATTTTTTGGACCGCGTCAGATCTTAAGAGATGACATAGGACGATTAATATTTAATCCGGCCCTAATATGGTCTTGGTTCAACTTTTTTCTAAAGCTTTTTTAGCAATTGACCATCTACTATGATATTTAAAGTGATCAACTAGTTGATGAGTTTCGGTATAACTTGAATCTTGGTTTCAACCATAAAAGCTACGTCCAAATTCCCTTCCTTAAACTTCTTTCTTTCATCCTTCCTTCCTCGTCTCGCCAAAACATTTCTTTATTCTTCTTCTCCTCACTACAACAAATTATTGGATGCATCATATAACAACGTTGGAACATTATGCGCTACCATTTTGTTAAGCTTGCTGTAATTGTAGTGTTCTAGTATATGATCTAGGCGGGCTTTGTTTTTTGGTTCTCACTTACCATGCCATCAATTTTTCTTTCTCTTTGGTTGCTGACGCCAACCTAAAACAAAAAGCCGAATGTATACCAAAACAAAACCCTAAAATCTATCTAATCCCAATTCCTCCTCTCTTACCTGTAAAACAACTTCTATCCAGCAATCGTCCTCACTACAAAAATAAGATTGTACTTTATCAATCTCAAATTCATCGGTTGACTCAACCATTAGCTTCAAAAATTAAGCCTTTGAATTCGGGTATTGCTATGTTAGATCAGAGTCATCTTCCTTCAAAATAGAATTGTGGTAAGAAAAATTAGACCTTTCTTGAAGCTTCTCTACCTTGGTTTGAATCATTGCAGATTAACTGTGTTCGTTAGGTTATATGCATAAAATATTAGTAATTGAATCTTCAAGTTTATCATGTAACACTTAATTTATTCTTCGCTCTTTATTTGTTAAAAATCCTATTAAAGTTTTGATTTATCTTTTTGACCAGCTTTAACAATTATAAATCTGCTTCTTAGCGAGTGCAGTTGCAAGAAATTCTTTATCTTAGCTTGATCTACAGGAAACATCTAGGGGAGAAGAAGAAGGAAAGGAAATACATCAAAAGGTAAAAGTAAGTATGATAGAGGAATATCTTTCTAAACTTGCACGTGCAATGCAAGAACTAAGATTAAAGGAACAAGCTCCTAGTTGCCTTGAAGCTCTAAGATACTGCTTATAGATTGGAGATGTTGATGACATGAAAGTGTTAAAGCATGATCTATTCACAAATGATGTTTTTTACTCCGAGATCATCTTTGATATGAGTTCATTAAAGAAGAACTACTTCAATTGGTTCCATCATTTGGTATGTGAAATATGTTCTTTTATTTCTTAATATGAAACTAAAGTCAAAGAACATTAATACTTGGTATTTTTCACTTATATAGGAATTTATGCACACATCTTGTTTCCTCAATAATAAAGGGAAGTAAACGAAAGTAGTTTTTCCATCATCTCCAACAATGCTTATGTGAAATTGTATTTTACTTCTAAGATTATGGTCCTTAAATATAATGAGTAATTATAGGCAGGTGAAAAGATATTACAAGCTTAGGCATTATTACTTGGTGTAATGTACCATTTTACATTTTACATGCAAGTACCAGATGATTTTATAATGGAATTAGAAGATGCACCAACTTTATATGGTAATAAACAACATTTAAGATAGGTAGATCACTATAAACAATTTGAAAGGGAAAGTGGAAAGATAGCCAACATAGATAATGCTTTTTATTTCTCACACACAGGATCAAAAATTCGTATGCAAGTTAGATTGGAGTCCAATGTGGCTCAGATTCTTTTTAGCCTATGAAATTTTATGTACAAATGGCATTAATAACATCTTTTATGCATTCTTATTTTCATTGACTTTTGCAAATGGGTTGGTTGGTATTGGTACTATTTTGGATATTTAGTGTGACCAACTGAAATATTTATTGTAAAAGAGAGCAAAAAACACACACTCGTTTCAAATGTAGGGTTTGCTCTTACAATAGGAGGGAAACATAATCTTTAGTTAATGAATTTCATGGTTTTCCTATTAGCAAGCTTCTAATTGATGTTGATCAAGAATGAAGACTTAAAAGGACATTGTGTTTCCTATTATTATCTTTAATTGCTGATGTTTTTCCATGGGTGTTCTAAGGTGATCTTGATTAGGGATTTTAAGATTGTTACTATATAGATAATTAATTCAATATTGTTTGGTTGCAGCTTCAATTTCATTTTATTTGGTAAATTTTGTGTAGTTATAAATTATAATAAAACATTTCACCAAAAATTTGTTTGCACTTTGAGGTTTTACATAGCCTTAGTAAATTTTAACCTAGAAATAGAACTTATGTTATAGACAAAAATTGTAAAGGCTATTTAAGGGATGTTTAAGTTTCCTTCCTCAAAATTTATGGTTCAAGGTGCATAAGTGTGACGACCCATATTTTTGGTTAATTTAAAATATGAATTTTAATCTATTTTAATGAATTTTAAAATGGAAAATACTGAATTTGGACTCGATAAAATTTGAGAATAAACTTCAGACTTGGTTTTATGTTTTATTTGACTTAAAACAGGGTTAGCAAACTTTTTAAATCAGTTTAAAAGTGAAGATTTTAAAAATTAATATTTTAATGTTATATTGATAACCTATAAATGGGCCATTTTAAAGATAGTCCCGAAATCCGACGAAGCCACTTTTATTGGATCTGGTATGTCAAAATATGGTAGGATTTAAAATTTCAAGTCAAACAGAGTTAATATGTAAGCGTACGATATATAAACATAAGTTGAAAAATCAGTTGAAGTTCGGTAAAAGCTAGAAATAAGGAGATTTTCAAACGATTTTCGAATTCGATGATACTAGGTTCCTTATAACCGTAATTGTGTAAAGTAGCGAGTTTCAAGTTTCGTAATTTTTGAACTCTTATGTGGTCGTACGACCAGAGCGAAATTTACGTTGTTTAATTAATTGGGAGATAATTTATACTCTTTTCACTCACTTCCATATGCAACCTAATTTAGACAACTATTGTACTCCCTAGTACATATGTCAAGCTCTTCCCAAAGACCCATTTCCTATGTACTTAAGGCTATGTGACATTATATTTCATTTTTCTATTTCATTCTCATTCCTTAATCCTTCTTTTTAAATCTCTAACTCCATTACTACTCCTCTTCTTCCTCCCTAAGCCCACGCCACCCAAAGACAACCCCCATAACCGTCTCCTCCACCTTGCGCCTAGCCACCCTCCTCCTCTCTTCCTTTCCCCTTTTAATTTCCAAAAAGGAAGCACCTTTCTTGAAACGACCCAAACTTCCTAGATCCCGGAAGAGACGGAGAAGCCCGGATTGGTTTGAGAACATGACGCATCTGAACACAAACAATAGAACATTTCATTGCTATTACAACAATTTATATTAGAGTACAAGATCTAAGAGTACGAATAAATATTACATAGCAGAAATAAATTAATATCAGAGATTAAAATACAAAGCAGCCAAAATTTAAATGTATAAATACAATGCACAATGGAAAACATCAACTACCATAACTGAGAGAAATACACAGATACAAAGCATTCCGAACATAGCCCCAGTCATAATCTAGGATCTGTGAAAAGAAATATCTACGAAAACCAAAACTACTAGCTGCCCGTGTGGAAAATTTGGGCACCCAGAGTTTAGGTAGAAACAATAAACTTTGAGTCAGTCATGGGACTGGTATGAGAACTTAAAACCATTATTAAAACTTTACTTTAAAATATGGTAAATCACTGGACCACACCACATGTCACGGAACGGGTTTACTCCCATGAATACTCTAAATTAAACAATTTATAAACAACGCAACGCTTTTTGAAAAATGAAGCTATTATAAGACTCAGGTCCCATCACACAATGCAACGCAAGCCGGAGGATAGAGTTTTACCTTATAATAGTCAAATATGCTTGATACGCTTTAAAACAAATCATTTTGATATTACTATAAGTGCATAATGTCAAAACAACTTCAAATATAAATGTATCAATCATAGACGGCATAGTACCCCATCCTACTATGTCGCCATATAGGTTTACAACTAAAACCGAAAGTTGCGTATTGGAAATTGGATTCCATCTATGAGTCGAGGCAAGGGATGTATCCTCACCGATTCGAGACACTCTAGCACATGTCTCAGGATAACACCTACGGGTAACCCTTGGATCTTTAGGGTCGGTCCACACTTACTTTAGTGGATTAATTATTCCTGAACGGTACGTTTCCCGATCCTATCGGACCTCCAAAAAGGTCAGTACGTCGATCCTACGAGCATATAACCCTATATCCAAGGCGCCTCGCTATCCATCATCCACATAAGTAAAAATGTCTGGGCTCCATACCACGACACCACTACTAGCTAGAAATAAACGCATGCACTCCCTGCAGTCACTATCCCATTTTTGACTCATACCGGGTGTGAGGCTCACGAGTTAACGCTATACACAAGGCTATGTTAATTAAAACCATTCTTTGATCATCATCCATAAGACTTTTCTTTTGGACAAAAGCCTTGATCATTTGCATCTTAGCATGTCACACTGACAATTCATACCATACAACTGATGTCTATCAATATATAACCTCTAAGCTCGTACGTCTCAGAGAAGGGTGTTAAGCAAGAGAATAAATTCTCTTCCACCAAATATATATATATATATATATATATATATATTTAATAGAAATTAATCAATACAAAATGAAATCCAATGTCAGACACATATCCATTTACAAGTCCATTCTGGGTCTGAACGAAACCGAAGGCACCTTATTCCTCGTCCCATATGTCCAATATAGGAGAGAGGCCCTCGCATATCCGGTCGATCTCCAAGTACATCTGGACGATCACCACTTATTACCTTGTCTTGGGTGTACAGCCCAATCAATACATTAGTAATCATCCAAACGATGTGAAGATCTCTGGTCTTGAACCACCGTCTTCATATCGTTGACTATTAGTCGTCGTATCAATTATTCATAATGGGATAAACCCAGTCTTTTCAAATAACTCGCGTATTTTATAATCAATAATCAAGTGCTATAAAAAACATCATACGCCTCATTCCAATGCAGAATATTCTTTTATTCAAATATTCACATCTTTATGGAAAGGATCCCATTAATTTTATCAAAGATAAGCTCATTTAAACTTATACTTTAATCTTCCTTTGGATACCAATTTCAAAAGATTTTGTTACCTTTTCACATCTTAAACCCAATTAAGGTTTACCAAACTAGTCGAAATTAATGAGCCTTACCAAAGTAATCATTTATTAATCCCAATTCCACCCTATTCATCCTATGGAGTGAAACCGGTAGTACTCCATATCTTACACCCATGGTGTTATTGGTAAATTTAATTGCCATTTCACATTCAAATCTAATTAAAGATTTAACTATCGCCTGAAGTAAAACTAGTGGTACTCCATTCTCGATCATTTCTTAAATTCAGTGAACTTAATTACCTCCTTTATATTCCAATCTAATTAAAGATTCATTAAAAACTCTACCTTAGTTTAAATCTCAAAAATCATTACTCGATGATTATTCAATCTTTTAGGAAATTAATCATGTCTTTAACTGGGTTAAAGAACTAATGTCATTTAAAACACAGTTCACGATAAACCCCAAAATCTACTTCCATTAACTATGGAATCTTCATGGAAAATAGATCAATATATAATCGATATAAATTTCCGTATCAAACAAATAATATAAATGGAATAACAACCAAGCCTTTTAAATTCCATATATAGTAACTGTCTTCCGTCACAGAAGCTCATATCGATTACTACCAAACCGAATTCCATTCAATTCCAATTTAATATATATTAAATTGGAAAACTTTACTTTGGAAAATTTCCATTAAATCTTAGAATAAAGATTTATAAAGTCCAAATTATATCTTCACTATTAATTGGGCTAAAGAACAAATGTCATTTAATACATCATTCACAACGAACCCAAAATCATTTTCCATTTAATTCCAATTAATAAATATAATTGGAGAACTTCGTTAATCTTTATTAAAAGATTTATTCCTTTCTCAACTGGGTTTAAGAACAGTGTTATTGAAGACACCATTCACGACAAACCCAAAATCCAATTTGATATTACATACAAGGCTCTAAATAGAAATTATATCAGCTTATATTCAATATCAAAATCTGAAAATAACGAATATCATATTTGGAATAACGATATTTGTATCTTCCAAATTCCTCAACAATATCCGTATATTCACGGAATACAATATCGAAATATTCCAGTTATTTCCATTCAAATCCTTTCCAATTAATACGTTGGAAAACTCTGGTTATACTAAAACTATTTTTTAATCCAATTTATTATTTCTAAAAATAAATGGATTATTATTTTAGTTAATAACTAGTTCATTTCGACAAAAATACATTTTTATCTTTTCAAGTATGGAATTTTTCACCCAAAATCTTTCCAAATCATTTAATTTGATTTTACATAATTTCTCCATATTTTTAATAATTTTATTAAGGCCCATACAGTCGATTTCCAATAACGGTCACCGAACTGCATTTACAGCGACCCTTTCCGAAACTAATTTGGACATATTTTAAAATCTAACCGTTAGAATTCAAATCCCTTATTATCATTCGAAAGCTCTTTTCGATACGAACAACGGTTCCGGTTTTAGGAGAATCCGACGGTCGGATCTCCCATTACATCAATTTGAAGTTAATGGTTGAATTTTGCGAACGGTCGCTGCGCGGCGCCTTCTATTCAAACCAATATATATATAATATTATTTCATCGATTTCTATATGAAACATATTTTATATATTCGTTTTAAAAATGATTCCAACTTCCATTTCAATTTTAAATCAAAATTGAATATTCCATATCATTATAATTTTAAAATGATAATATTTCTAAAATATCTAATTTTGAAATTCATTTTGTTTTCGTATTCATTATAAAACGAATCAAATCGATCGATAAACCCGTTCGAGTTAAAATGCCGTTTAGCTATTTAGTCGGCTTCATATATTCCAATATTTTCGTGTCCATCCAAAATCGGACATCAAAATCATAATTAAATTCTTCACTGAATATTGTTTAAAAATATTCGTTATTTTCTAAATCGGAATGCTACTCAATCAATTACCATATAATTTCAGTTATATGGATTTCATACATCGCATGTATTCAACAATAATGATAAATAATCATCCAACATTCAAACATCATCCAGAGTGCAATTTACAACTGTATAAGCATTAATGACTAAATAACGCTTATAATAGCTTGCCAATCAATCAGTCGACATACAACTAAATATTGGGGTTAGTGTATGTCAAATATCGTCCCAATACCCGTGTGGGGTTTTCAAACAACAACAGTCTATTTAAATAAACCATTGGTTAATAAATTTAACCAATTCCAATTCGATTTGAATTATTTTTCTACTTTCCAAATTTTAATTGTTCAAATTATAAATAAATAATTTATGTCCATTTTAGCTATCAAAATAAATTTATAATTATTTTTCTAACGTATTAAACATTTCAAAATCACAGTCACAATCTATTGACAACAAAAAATGTCGTAAACACCAAAGATTCCAATTACTAGGAATAATTAATTATGTAGTATAGACAAGAGCGGAAAGCGGTAAATAACACAAGAGGTTTATAGTGGTTCGGCCTCGTGAGGGGCCTACATCCACTTTGAAGCATTGTTGGAATATTATTGATCACAAAAGGTTACAAGGTTGAGCCCATCACATGACATCTCATTACATTTTCTTGTAGGCTAGATGATGTCATCATTATTATATATGATGTCATAATTGGCATATATTGCGGAATATAGGAAAAAGACACTTTTTCCCTTCTTCTTCCTCAAAGTGGAGATGCCATTAATGGAGCTCTCATGAAGCCTCAAGGTCACAAATTCCAACCCCTTTGAAGTGTGAAGCTATGGGGTATTTATAGGACAAGAATTAGGTAGGAGTAGGTGTGAGTAGGTAGGAATAGGTAGGAGTAGGTAAAAATGGACCTCCACAACCATAAATTCGCACCTGGCTGGTACACCTGCTAGATTTTCGCACCTCGCCCCTAGGGTGCGAATTTCTCACCTCGTGTGGTACGAAATTCGCATCCCCTGTGGGGTGCGAAATTCTGTCCTATAGGGGTGCGAAATTCGCACCCCAAGGTACGAATTTCACACCTCTACGAGGTGCAAATCTCGCACCCGACTGGGTGGGAATTTCGCATCTGGCTAGGTGCGAATTCCGCACCCAGGTGGGTGCGAGTATTGCACACCGCTAGGTCCGAATCTCGCACCTGACGAGGTGCGAATTTTGCACCCTACAGGGTACGAAATTCGCACCCCATAGTGGTGCGAAATTCGCACCCCGAAAGGTATGAATGTCGCCCTGTAGGAGGTTGTGAAGGTCTTAGGAATTGGCACTCTGGTGGCTCGCGGTTCGGGTTCACCGCTCGAACTGCACGGTCTTTTGTTGGCGCGATCCCACTCCAACCCGTTTCCTTTGCTCCTAGATATCTTCCTGGCCTTGACTCCACGCGATGGGCTGAGCTAAGCATGTCCTGTGTACTTTTAGGAACCGGACCAAAAGGCCGGTTAACATTTGCCCCCCAAAGTACGTCTTGTCTTGACATGATGTGTGTTGCATTGGTTTAGATAGTAGTCGGGTGGTCGACTCATCCTGTAAAAGAAAAATAGATGTTAGTTGTGGGGCTCGTTCGCTGTAGACTTGCGAGCGGGCTGGTGCGGGCGCAGCAACATACTTATATCGCTAAGTATTCGCAATGTGTCGCCTCCGTGTGCTGGCGATGGTTGGTATGTTCATGGAATACGTGTATATGAGCGCGTGGTGTGGCGCTATGGGTGCAGGGGTTCGAGACAAATTTGCCACTCCCCCCCTCTCTCTTTTTTTGAACCTCTAAACCACGGTGGTTTGGAATCTCGAACCATGGGGGCTCGAAATTTCAAACCCTCGGTGGGTTCGAGATTTTTGGAAGACCAAGGGATTTCCCCCTTTTTACTATAAATATCCCTCCTCCTCATTTTCTTTCTTCCATTATTTTCTTCCTTGGCCGCCATTGTTGTGAAAGCTTCAGAACTCAACACCTTTAACCGAACCTAGGCAATGAACGGGTTAACTACCTGAACCTCCGGGGCTCGATTTTCGATCCTTGGGGTTCGAATTTTCGAACCCTGATGAGGTTCAAATTTCCGAACCTAGGGGGTTCGAAGTTTCGAACCCCGAGGGAGGTTCGAGTCTTCGAATCCCGAGGTGAGCTTAATCTCCTTTCTAGGTCTGTCTAGCGTGGTTGCTTCACGCTGCCCCTCGGGGAGGGGGTGTTGCTTCTCCTTTGCAGAACTTTGGTCTCCTGACTCCCTGCCCTTAGTTTTGTATACTGCTTATTTACTTGTATGACTATGCCTAGTGCTCGCGCAGTTAATTGTGCGAATGAGGAGTTGGACCTTTCACATAGGATAGCGCATATACATGAACTATGACCGAACTATTGGTCTATTTAAATTTTATCTGTTCGTCTTAACTTTGCATGGCACCGCACGCACTTGTTAGTTTTCACCGACACGTGGGGTACAGGTTATTCTCTTGCGATGTCTAATACTAGTGTATTAAAGCATAGCTAGCGATACAAACAAGATCAAAGAATGGGAAGACCTTGGAGGCCGAGGCTTCCCCCCGTCGTCACATACATCGGACTCTACCAATAGCGGTTGCTCGAGTGGCAGCGAGCTTGAGACCACCGAATGATTCGTTCCTTCTCAATCAGCTAGTTCACCCGAAATATCTGACCACATGGAACAAATTGAGAGGCTATACTCTCCGGTCATATGCGAAGATGGTTGAGAATGCAGATATTATGGGTGGAGATGCACCGGCGGTTCCGGTAGCTCCGGACATGTTGCCTGACACTGTTATCTTGGAAAATCCAACAGATTCAGTACTGTCGCGCCTAGTTGCTAATCCGGTCATAAAAATGAAGCAACGTTTCAATATTCCAATGGGCGATGCCCACGCGCCGGGTGAGGGTGAAAGAGCTCACGCACCGTTCGAGGGCTTGACTGCTTGGAATAGACAAGCCTGTTTCGTGGGTTGCATGCCCCTAGCCAATGACTTTATTTGGGACATGCTTTCCTACTTCTGCCTCGCACCTTCGCAGCTACATTTGAATGCTTATTCCTCGCTCCTAGGTATGTACGTCTTATATCGAGAATATTTACACATGGAACCCATCGGCCGGGGGGGGGGGGGGGACATCCGGTATTTTTTTCAGCCTGAGGAGGACGTCTAGCAGATTACCCTCTCAATGGCTCCTGGAAGTGTCAGCCGCCACCAAATTCTTTACTGGGAAGTGGCCCAGGCCTTCAGTGATTAAACATGATTGGTTCTTCGTGCGTTGCCCTCGTGGATTTGCAAGGAGATGGATAAAAGGGAGTGATTACTTTTGAAATCCGTTCCCTACTCTAGAATTATTGGATCTCGTGTCTCATTATTGTTTGCTCGTGGCAGGAAATCCTAAGGCACTAACTGGTGAGGTGTACCAGCAACGTCTTAATGCTCTGCGAGCGATCCCCGCAAAGTTTCGCAAAACTGATACTGTGACAAGCCAAGAGCGCCTTCCTCGTGCTAGGTTGCTCCCCGATGATCGGGCTATAACTAGGCCCGTAGTGGCAAGTCATGTCCCAAAGAAGGTTTTTGGGAAAGGCCCTGCGACTCCTGGTTAGAAAAGGAAATTACTCGCTGTAGGGCCCAATCCAAAAAAAGGTTGTAAAGTTCCAGGGAGATGTTAGTGACGATGGGGCTCGAGGTGAGGAGGTCGCATCTGGAGACAAGGGATCGATGGATGTTTCTGTCGCACCCCTGGAAGGGCGGCGGGAGTGTCGATCAGGCCATTGTCTCACGTGACAGCTCTTGGAGCCGCGACCCCACTTGAAGGTGAGCGCTAGTTTGATGGCTTAAATAAACTTGACCTAGACATATCCCTGGTGGCCGACTCCGGCTGGCATGGAAGACGTAGCTCTTGCTACGAGGGAGTTAACTCCTTCGAGTGGAACACAATCTGATTTGTTGAGAGAACACTTAGGGCATACGCTCATAGTCACTGCATAGCATAGCGATTCTTCTAAATGTGCGACTTGACTGGTCTTATTTCTTTCTCTTATCAGGTGATATCGCTAGAGAACAGGGAGGACAAAGTCATGGACCTGGAGACCGGCGAAGACCTCAGAGTGCCTTTCTCAGTGCCTTTAGGAGAGGGGCTAGCTTGTACGGGGAGGCCCCACCTTCACAAGACCGTGGTAGCGAGAGCCTCAACCCAATAGACCCTAATAGCCTTCGTCTCCTCCCCCTCCTCTAATTCGAGTGTCTGCGGGAGATTCCCGACTTGACTTAGGGGTATCGAGGTGCATGTCATTGACAACTCCTTCTTGCATCGCTCCCGCGGCTCCTGTTCAGCCCGCTAAGGGGAAGAAGCCATCGCTTGCTCGGCCAAGGTCGAATGAGGCGACTGTGATAGAGAAGGGAGATCCAACAAAGGCTCAGGTTTTGGCACTTCCTATAGAGGAGCAGAGAGCATTCTTGAAACATTACTTCCCTCGTCATTACTTTGATGAGCTGAAGTTTCTCCCCGATCTCTGCCCCGCCCCATCTAGAGAGTCCGAGGAAATATGGATGCATGTGAAGGCTGCGTACAACCAGACCAAAAAAATTACAAAGTATTCTTTTCATATGTTGAAGCTGATCAAGAAGAAGAACGTGGAGTTGATTAATCAGCAATTGACTATTGATTGTGAGAAGACCATCGTTGGTACTTTAGAAAAGGAGAAAGGTAAGTCCATCCACTGTACCCAACACATCCCGATTACTGGCCTCCGCATCCTCGTTGGCCTTTTTCATCTTCTCAAGCTGTTTTTTCAAGCTGTCATTCCCCACCCTCAGAGCTGGAGGATGCAGAATTCCAGCTTTAATCGTCTATGGAGGAGAATATCTGAAACATGTACGTTATATTCTTGAGATTCCATGGACTCTCGTGGGTTGACGATTATCCCTAAGGAACTAGCTCGAACTTGGGAGAGGCTGGTTCCGTACGAAGCCTATCTGCGCCAAGTGGATGTAGGAACTTTAGATCAATGCCAATTCGCAATTGATCTCCAGACCGTCGAGGAGCGCGAGAGGCTGGAAGAGGGTAAGAGGTTGTTGCTTGAGGATACTGAAAGAGAGAGGCTGGAGAGGCTCACTGCTGAGAAGGGGAAGTTTGTCATGAATGAGAGTGTTGTGGTTGCGGAGACATTTGCGGAAGAAAGCTTCTATCGACCACTGCCCTTGAATCAGGTATAGTGAGTGATCCCGCAGCTTCAACTCAGGCTTCGACTGGGTATGACCCTGATCACCCGGGGCTAGGAGGGACCAGATTCATATTGCCTACGGCACCAAGTGCCCCTTCTAATCCTCCCATGCCATCCCTGACTGGAGGTAAATCCCCTTTACAATGCATCCCAGAGGGTGACGCGATTACCGAATTCACGGACTAAACGGTTGTGTTTTTACCATGAAGCCCTTCTTACACTGACCATGACATCAGGCCCCGCCCCTGTGGTCCTACAAGTGACTGAGTCTGGGTGAGAGCCTGCGGAAGCGCGGTTCAGAGAAGGTGGGGATCAGCTCGACACCTTCTGGGATATACGGATAACGACCAGTCTTTATGAGGTCTAATGGATGAAGGGGAGACGGTTGACGTACAAAGTTTCCATGCCAGTGGTCCGGTGGAGGCCGACGTGACTTCGATGGCGGCTATGGTCGAAGCTCAGAGAGCCAAGATGGTGGCTAAGAGCGAGGAAGTGGAGGAGAAGCAAGAGCATAAAGAAGCTGCCCGTAAGGAGGTCCTAATGAAGACCAGGCAGGATGCTGAGGCAAGAGCCGCTGACACAGTTGTGAAGAGGAAGGCCGATAAGGAGGCCAAAAAGAAGAGGGCTGATGAGGCGGCCTAGAAGAAGAGGTGGGATGAGGAAGCGCAGCTGAGGACTACGGAGTCCCCCGAGAAAACCAAGGCCGGTGATGTCACGCCGCATAGGTCCCAGAAGCTCGCTGCGCGGCGGGCTGCCAAAGAGGCCAATGAGAAAGCTGAGCAGGAAGGCAAGGTAGTCCTGGAGATGGGGGACGCTGTGGTTGGCCTCGCTGCAAGGAGTGCCCCCGAGCCTATGCCGCATACCACCCTTATTGATATTACTGAGGTCTGTAGTAGAGATGGTGTAACACCCCATAATTTTGTAACACTAGGATTCACAAATCAAGGAAGAGTTAAATTTTAAAATCAAAATCAAGGGAAACAGGTTGAGCCATTGCGTTCGTCTCGGAATTCTGCTTGGAAACGAGTCCGAGTTTGCGAGAATCGGAGTTCGTATGAGGGAGATATGACCCTCCGAAGTTTCAGGAATTTTCAGAATCAAAAACAGCTCGAAATTCGAATTCAAACCCAGAAGCGGGCTGGGCGGGAAATTTCCCGTCCAGGACCCAGGTCGACTGGGTAGTCGACCCCCCCTCCCCCGACCAGGTCGACTGGGTAGTCGACCCCCCCGACCAGGTCGACTGGGTAGTCGACCTGGGGGTCGACCTGCTCCCGAAATCCAGTTTTTGAACCTGGTTCGTTCTGATGTATTTGGTCACGTTTTCTGCCTAGATTCATCCGCCTAATCCTATATAAACAGCCTCCAGGCCTCCTTCTCTCTACACCATTTCATTCTATCCTTATGTTGCCTCTGAGAAAGCGTATAAATAAATAAAATAATATATAAAATAAATCAAGACGAGGAAATGTTGCTCAAGACTTTCAAGAGGAGATTCTAAACAAGCTAGGATTTAAGTGAAGATTCAAACGACTTCAACGACTGTTTTTCTACAAATCTAATATAATCTCTGTAAGTCGGTTACTCTTTAGATTTGAACATTTTCTCTATTCGTGACATGAAATTAAAGGAATAAAAGAATATGCCAAATCTCTCTATTCGAATCAGTGCTTGTATCTTTGGACCTAATTAAGAACTGTTATGATTCGATGACCAATTAGGCCTTGCCTATGTAACACCCCACCTCCGCCAGGGTGACTCTTGCAAGCACTCAGACTTTGGAGGGGCGTTTGAATCAGGTAAACATGCATAATGATATATCAACGCAGAACAAGAACATATGTATATATGTAAACAGAGTAAATAACATAGATAAAACAGAGGAAGATTTTAAACCATTTCAAAACAAGTCTGGTACAACATAGCTTTCCAAATAAACAAGTCTAGTTAAAACAACATCAACTGAAAAACTGAAATACATAAGTACTAATCCCCAAAAGAAGTGGTATCCATAGCTAGCTTCATGTCAAACCGTACATGAGCTAAATCCCACAAGCAAGCGGTCAGAAATCCAAGCTAAGCTCCAATATTCCCTCCCTGAGAACCTGGGGGGGGGGGAACGGAAGAAAAGAGGCGAAAGAAAACAGGTCAGTCAAAAAGACTGAGTAAGCCCTACTACAATCAATGTAAACTGATAAAGTTAACTGGCATGAGCAGCAGGTATGATCATAAGGATACTAGCATGATGATTAACTAACAAGGTAGATAAAGGTGTCATCGCATAATCAGGTTTAAGGTTTTGCACCACAGGTGTACTAGCAAACTAACATGACTTGAATATACAAGTATTGATCCCTTGGCCCAAGCTTTGGCCTAATAACATGAAGTGACCCTCATATGAGGTCCAACCAAACGGTCTAGTCGATCGGCTCCCTATAAGCCTAACTCGTCACGTGCTGGTGTCAATACGACCCAAACATAATTGTAGTCAGACTGTGCAGGGTCTCCCGTCGGGTGTATCAAGCCCTAGGGTGGCAACCCCTGGACACCATAAACATGAGTGCACATTCTCGATCTACTGGTACCCGTGCATGATTTCCCCGGCTTTGGACTATGTGCACGACCAAAAGTCCGCCCGGAACTACACCGGCGTACCCTCTGCCGTCGCTTTTGGTCACTTACCTCCTAGTCCAGTAATCGTGCCCCCACCCTAGCCTAGTCCCTAGGGTCATGATGATACAAACTTGGGATTACTGCTGGAGTGGACCCCCATTGCTAGGATTTTCTAGTGGGTTAAGTACGGTTTAACCCTCTCGCTAATCATGGATTAACTTGGTTAAGTGTAACG
Source organism: Allium sativum (assembly GCA_030737875.1). Taxonomy (NCBI): domain Eukaryota; kingdom Viridiplantae; phylum Streptophyta; class Magnoliopsida; order Asparagales; family Amaryllidaceae; genus Allium; species Allium sativum. The sequence goes on from CM060926.1 coordinate 382,722,506, forward strand.
ATGAGTTCACGACTTAACCCCGATTAATCTACCAAGCCCAAATTGGTTAAGTATTAAGTGGACCATGACTTAACCCTAATCACGAGGCATTAATTAATTTAATGCGCCTTAACCTCTCACATTAGACCTTGTTGTGGTTACTAGTTAAGCCGGGCGGGTCTGGGTAGCTTTACACCGCAACTTGGTCTAACCTCGGGTTCAAGGTACAACATGACCAACTTCTCACATTGGGTCCTATTGTTTGTAGCAACTAGTTACGCCGGTCGGTTCCGGGTAGGTTTACGCTACAAACTCAACCCAACCTCGAGTTGGCCACACTTATCTTTTCTAAGTGTCATGTCCATCATGTTTCCAAAACATGTTACAAGTTTTCAAGCAATTGGGTAGACCTAACTTAATAGGTAAATTCCCAATGGGTAGACCTAACTTAATAGGTAAATTCCCAAGCTTATGTTTTATGTCTTTTAAGTTTACCCAACCCCAAACGCAATCCCATCGCTTACATATTGCAATAGCGCATAAAGGATAGAAAGAGGGAACTTGGCATAATCATGACATAAAGGTATTGAAGCCACAAGTTTAACATGGTGGCATATGAAAAGTTCATATGTTCATACACTTGCATATTACATTTTTAAGCCTCAAAAGCATGCATAAAACCAAACTTAGAATATTGGTGATACATGGTGATAAATGACATGTAGAAATGGCCATAAGTTCGCATTTAGCCTCACATGCAAGTTATCATAAGAGATATGATAACTTACATGTTGCCAAAATGCAACCTTTAGCATAAAGCTTGAAGCTTTATGTTCATATACTCAAAATAAGCTTGCATAACATGATAACATAAACCAAATGATCATCCCAAACTTGCATAACATAACTTGCTTATCATATGACAAACTTGCATATCAAACTTGCATATCAAACTTGCATATCAAACTTGCATAACATAACTTGATAAACTTGCATTTCATAGCATAGTAAACTTGCATATAAACTTTCATATCATACATTTAACTTTAGAGTTGAAGTATGAAAGTAGAATAAGGCTTACAATGCTTATGAAGACACAAAAATATGACAAAGCCCTTAAACAACCAATTAGACCCAAAATGCAAGCTCCAAATCAATAAAAATCCTTGCTTTATGATGCAAATATAGAAACTTGACTTGAATGCAAGCTAATAACACTTATACAAGCTTGAAAACACTTGTATGCATGTAAAATCTCTTATAGAAATAGTTTAGGAATTTTGTGAAGAGAGTGGAGGCCATGAGAGGATTGATTTTGCCATAGTTTAGTTGTAGGGTTGAATAATGATGATTTAGGGTTAGGTTAGGGTCTTATTTATAGATTAGGCAAGTGTTTTAGGCCATAGGATTAAACCCTAGTTGCAATCTCAGCCCTTAAAATCGAATCTGGCCCCCAAGCTCAGCACAATCTCAAAATGGTGCACCAGGCTAAACAGCCCGGCCGGACCAAGTCGACAGCCAAGTCGACAGGGCTGTCGACTTGGGTCCAACCAAGTCGACTCCCAAGTCGACAGGGCTGTCGACTTGGGTACTCTGGTGGGAATTTTCCCGCCTGGCCCAAACTGGCCCAATTTTTCAAATTCAAGTTTGAATTTGAAATCTGTTTTTTCTTAGAAATTTTCTGAAAACTTCGTTGGGCCTTAATCGGGTCATACGAACTCCGATTTTCGAAAACTCGGACTCTATTTCGCGTATTTTTCCGAGACGAACGCAATGGCATAGAGCGTTTCCCTTGATTCAGATTTTAGAATTAAATTCTGCCTCGATTTACGTTACAACAGGTTATTGAAAATACGAGTTGTTACATTCTCCCCTCCTTAAAGGATTTCGTCCCCGAAATCTTCAAGTTAGGAAGAACGTATCCTACCATCCAACATCCATCTACTCAAAACATCATCCACAAGCAATAATTGTCCTTACAAGATTCTAAATGTTGTATGAACATATGCAGAGGTGTGTGTATATGTCCTTATCTAATGCAAATATCATCAATGCAAATTATGTTAGTGAAATGAATCCATATGTATGCAATTCCTAACATAATGTATAACATCTATGTGTGTGCACATCACATACATCCATATGCAACATCCATGTGATAACACAAAAATTTTCATCCATGAATAAGCATAAACACTCATGCATATGCAATATGAGGAGTGTGTGAGCCGATCTAGTGCCTAACGTGTATAATGCATCCACGAGTAACCACTTGCAAACACTTGCAACCACTTGCAACCATCAAGCATAACATGTTTCAAACACATGTTTCATCCAAAGGGTTTCTACCTAAGGTTCTCTTGACAAGATTAACACGATAAACTAGATAAACATGGACAGCAAAGAGAAAGATATGCTAACAAAGAAAAGAGATTGAGAGTGTACCCTCAAAAAGGAATGGATAAAGCCCACGCATCTTCTCCTCGGTTTCCCAAGTTGCGTCTTCTTCGGCTTCACCCCTTTGAACCTTCACCAACTTGACCTCTCGATTCCTTAGCTTCTTGGTCTCTGTCCCCAGGATACGAATCGGAGCTCTCCTTAAGGTAGCCTCTTTCTCCACTTCCACATCTTTCAGAACACTCGGCTCAACAACCTCTGCCGATTCATGTAAACACTTCCGGAGATGCGAGACATGGAAAACATCGTGTACTCCGGCAAGTTTCTTGGGCAACTTCACTCTATAAGCCATCTGCCCGATCCTCTCTATAATAGGGAATGGTCCAACAAACCTCGGTGCCAACTTCCCAACGGCTCCAAATCGGACCACATTCCGCAAAGGAGAAACCTTCAGGAAAACCATATCCCCTACATCAAACTCCAAATCAGTTCTTCGCTTATCAGCATAGGATTTCTGTCGGTCTTGGGCCGCTTTCATCCGTCTCCGAATCAACTCGACCTTCTCGGATGTATCTCTGATCAGATCAGGCCCAAGTATAAGCTTATCTGTAGTCTCCCACCAACATGTAGGCGACTTGCACGACCTCCCATATAAAGCTTCAAATGGTGCCTTCCCTATGCTTGCCTGATAACTGTTATTATATGCAAACTCAACAAGAGGAAGATGGTCTTCCCAAGTACCACCAAAATCCAGAATACAGAGCCTCAACAGATCCTCGATTACCCTATTCACCCTTTTGGTTTGACCGTCCGTCTGTGGGTGATAAGCCGTACTTAGATTCAACCTCGTGCCCATAGCTTCTTGCAAGCTATTCCAGAATTGACTTGTAAAGATTGGGTCACGGTCACTGACTATACTAGAAGGGACTCTATGAAGTCTTACAATCTCACGAAGATATACAGACGCTAGCCAAGGTGCGGTCCTCTTGCTCTTCACCGGAATGAAATGAGCACTCTTCGTAAGTCTATCCACAATAACCCAAATGCTCGTATTCCCTTTCCTTGACCTTGGTAGCCCATCGATAAAATCCATGGAAATACTCTCCCACTTCCATAGTGGAACGTCTAGAGGATGCAATAGCCCACCGGGCTTCTTCGACTCGGCCTTAACTTGCTGGAAAATGATACATCTAGAGACAAACTCTGCCACATCCTTCTTCATCCCAGGCCAAAAGAAAATGCGCTTCATATCTTTATACATCTTATCTCCGCCCGGATGTATAGTCAACTTAGAGCGATGCGCTTCCTCCAGAACTTTTCTTACTAAATCTTCTACCATTGGAACACATAACCTTCCGTCTCTCCTCAGCCAACCCTTGTCATCAATAGAATATCGAGCGAGATGACTAGACGTCTCTCCTCGAATCAGCTTATCCATAATCTCAACTATCTGAGGGTCTTCTCTCTGCGAAGCCGCAACTTGATCAAGAAGGGTAGGTCTGAGTTCCAGAGATGCTAAAGAACCGGTCATCGACTCAACCGCCAAAGAGAAATCAAAGGTTGCCACATACTCTAAATTCTTCATCTCAACGAATAGAGGACTTGGGGTCAACCTTCTTCTACTCAATGCATCTGCTACCACATTCCCCTTGCCAGGGGTATAAACTATCTCAAAATCGTAGGATGCCAAGAATTCCATCCATCTTTGTTGCCTCAGATTCAGATCCTTCTGAGAAAAGAGATACTTCAATGACTTGTGATCGGTATAAAGCTCAAATCTTTCTCCCAGAAGATAATGGCGCCAAGCCTTGAGTGCATATACTATTGCTGCCAACTCTAAGTCATGAGTGGGATAATTCTTCTCATGCACTTTGAGTTGTCTACCGCCAAAGCATATCACTCTTCCTTCTTGCATAAGAACAACTCCTAACCTCGTGCCACATGCATCGGTGTATACTGTAAATAACTTCCCTCCATCGGGAAAAGCTAGAACAGGTGCTGATGTGAGGGCTCTCTTGAGCTTCTGAAAATCAAGCTCGCATTCTATGCTCCAAGCAAAAACTAAATTCTTCTTCGTCAATTTAGTGAGAGGAGCGGAAATCTTCGCGAAGTCCTTGATGAACTTCCGGTAAAAGCCTGCAAGACCTAGAAAACTTCTCACTTCGGTTGCATTCCTTGGAGTCTTCCAATCCTGAACTGCAACTACCATAGCGGGATCCACCGCTAAGCCTTGCTTAGATACTATGTGCCCAAGGAATCTAACTTCCCTTCTCCAAAAGTGACACTTGGAGAACTTGGCCTTCAATTGATGCGCTCTAAGTGTATCCATTACCTCCACGAGATGCCTTGCGTGCTCTTCCTCATCCTTAGAGAAGATCAGAATATCATCTACGAAGACTACGACAAACTTGTTCAAGAACTCCCTGAACACCCTACTCATCAAGTCCACGAAATATGCGGGTGCATTAGTCAAGCCGAACGGCATGACAAGCCATTCGAAGAATCCATCCGGAGTCCTAAACGCAGTCTTGTCTATACTATCTTCAGCTACCCTGAGCTGATGGAATCCAGTAGCAAGATCAAGCTGAGAGAAAACAGAAGCACCGACAAGCTGGTCAAAGAGATCATCAATCCTCGGTAACGGGTTTTTGTTCTTCTTAGTCAGCTTATTCAACTCTCGATAGTCGACACAAAGTCGGAGAGAACCATCTGCCTTGGTAGCAAATACCACAGGCGCTCCCCATTCAGATATACTTCGTCTAATGAAGTTCTTCTCAAGCAACTCCTTCACTTGCTTACTTAGCTCCCGCCTTTCACGCGGAACCATGTGCCGAACGGGCAAAGAAACCGGCTTTGCATTATCCACCAGATAAATGCGGAAATCAATCTCTCGCTTAGGGGGCAATCCCCTAACTTCATCGAAAACATCCGGATACTCTCGAACCACTCTCACAGACTGAAGAGCTTCCATTGACGAGTCGAGTGATTCAAGATAGCACAACATGACGGGACCTCTCGGATTACAAGAAATCTCTAGGGTGTTTCCGAGGCGAGTCACGAGCCTCACAACCCTATGCTTACAATCAAGGATGGCTCCATATCTGGACAACCAATCAATGCCCAATATCAATCCGTATCCCCTAAAACCAAGAACATAAGCACTGCACAAGAACTCTACACTCAGTATAGAGATCCTCAAATCCCCACATATCATAGAAAAATGGGCGGAACCCCCAATAGGATTTGGGACACAGACGGGATCATCTACCAAGCTAGTACTAAGGTGCAAACTATCAACAAGATCAGATGAGATAAAGCTATGCGATGCACCAGAATCAAACAAGGTACGAACTGGAAAATCAAATATATATACAAGGCTCTCAACAGAAATACTACCTCGATCGGGAACTGGAGCGATATTGAGAGCATGAACTTGCCCTCCTGAAGGTCCAGCACGCTGAGTCTGACCCTGGCCTTGCCCTTGCTTCCTCGGGCAATCCTTACTGAAATGTCCAGTCTCACCGCAGAAAAAGCTTTCACCATTCTTCCTTTTTCTCTTCTTACAATCCTTAATAAGATGCCCAACTGAACCGCAATAATGGCACTTCCCCTTGTTGTTCTTGCCCTTGTTGTTGTTCCCCTTGTTGCCTTGACTCTTGTTCTTGTTCTGATTGCCTTGACTGCTCTGACCACTCGAATTTCCCTGATTTCCTTTCCCCTGGGAATCGGTCTTCTTGGCTTGAGTATCATTCATCTTGGTCTCTTTCTTGACATCTCCCTGAAGTAACGCCATATCAACCAAACTCTCAAACGTGGCCCCATGGGGAATATGTGACATAGCCAATCCCTGCAACGGCTCATTCAATCCTTTAGCAAAACGAAGAGCCTTCTTCTGAGGAGTATTCACCATATCCAGGCCAAAACGAGCTAACTGATTGAACTTGTTCACATATTCTTTGACAGACATATCTCCTTGTTTCAAAGTTATGAACCTCTCCATTTGCAGATTCTCCTCAGCAGAAGATAGAAACTTAAGCATGAACCTTGCCCTGAAATCGGCCCAAGTCTCAACAGGCCTAGTACCATTGGTGACTTCCCACCAATAAGCGGCTTCATCCTTCATAAGCCACACTGCCAACAAGATCTTCCTCTGATCGTCTAACCAAAAGATGGCAAATAAATCCTCAGTCTCTTTCAACCAATTTCTGGCCTCTACAAAAGTCTCAGTGCCTTGAAAGTTCTTGCCACCCATTGCTTTGAAATCTTTGCAAGTCTTTGCGAAGTCAGCTTGAGGATGCTGAGGGGGAGGAGGAAGAGGAACCTCAGCGACAGGAGGAGGAGGAACATTAACTACTGGAGGAGGAGGAGGAGGAACATTAACTACTGGAGGAGGAGGAGGAGGGACATCTGCGGGGCCGGCTTCGGCCGCCCTAGCCTCCAAAAGTCTCCTATACCAAACAGGTACGTGCACTCCCTCCGGAATAGCAAAGTTATCGGCCATACTGAAAACGAAGAAAAAGACAGATTCAGAATGGAGAAAAACGAAGGAATTTTGCTAATGGCTTTTTTGGGAATAGCCTTTAAAATAAACTAGACTTTTCTTTGGAAAATACTTTATACTTAGTTTTGAAAATAGTTTTCCAAAAGCTTTCTAAAAACCTTTTTTGTTCCTTCTCGTAAACCATATGCTCTGATACCAAATGTAACACCCCACCTCCGCCAGGGCGACTCTTGCAAGCACTCAGACTTTGGAGGGGCGTTTGAATCAGGTAAACATGCATAATGATATATCAAGGCAGAACAAGAACATATGTATATATGTAAACAGAGTAAATAACATAGATAAAACAGCGGAAGATTTTAAACCATTTCAAAACAAGTCTGGTACAACATAGCTTTCCAAATAAACAAGTCTAGTTAAAACAACATCAACTGAAATACACAAGTACTAATCCCCAAAAGAAGTGGTAGCCATAGCTAGCTTCATGTCAAACCGTACATGAGCTAAATCCCACAAGCAAGCGGTCAGAAATCCAAGCTAAGCTCCAATATTCCCTCCCTGAGAACCTGGGGGGGGGGGGGGGGGGAACGGAAGAAAAGAGGAGAAAGAAAACAGGTCAGTCAAAAAGACTGAGTAAGCCCTACTACAATCAATGTAAACTGATAAAGTTAACTGGCATGAGCAGCAGGTATGATCATAAGGATACTAGCATGATGATTAACTAACAAGGTAGATAAAGGTGTCATCGCATAATCAGGTTTAAGGTTTTGCACCACAGGTGTACTAGCAAACTAACATGACTTGAATATACAAGTATTGATCCCTTGGCCCAAGCTTTGGCCCAATAACATGAAGTGACCCTCATATGAGGTCCAACCAAACGGTCTAGTCGATCGGCTCCCTATAAGCCTAACTCGTCACGTGCTGGTGTCAATACGGCCCAAACATAATTGTAGTCAGACTGTGCAGGGTCTCCCGTCGGGTGTATTAAGCCCTAGGGTGGCAACCCCTGGACACCATAAACATGAGTGCACAGTCTCGATCTACTGGTACCCGTGCATGATTTCCCCGGCTTCGGACTATGTGCACGACCAAAAGTCTGCCCGGAACTACACCGGCGTACCCTCTGCCGTCGCTTTTGGTCACTTACCTCCTAGTCCAGTAATCGTGCCCCCACCCTAGCCTAGTCCCTAGGGTCATGATGATACAAACTTGGGATTACTGCTGGAGTGGACCCCCATTGCTAGGATTTTCTAGTGGGTTAAGTACGGTTTAACCCTCTCGCTAATCATGGATTAACTTGGTTAAGTGTAACGATGAGTTCACGACTTAACCCCGATTAATCTACCAAGCCCAAATTGGTTAAGTATTAAGTGGACCATGACTTAACCCTAATCACGAGGCATTAATTAATTTAATGCGCCTTAACCTCTCACATTAGACCTTGTTGTGGTTACTAGTTAAGCCGGGCGGGTCCGGGTAGCTTTACACCACAACTTGTTCTAACCTCGGGTTCAAGGTACAACATGACCAACTTCTCACATTGGGTCTTATTGTTTGTAGCAACTAGTTACGCCGGTCGGTTCCGGGTAGGTTTACGCTACAAACTCAACCCAACCTCGAGTTGGCCACACTTATCTTTTCTAAGTGTCATGTCCATCATGTTTCCAAAACATGTTACAAGTTTTCAAGCAATTGGGTAGACTAACTTAATAGGTAAATTCCCAATGGGTAGACCTAACTTAATAGGTAAATTCTCAAGCTTATGTTTTATGTCTTTTAAGTTTACCCAACCCCAAACGCAATCCCATCGCTTACATATCGCAATAGCGCATAAAGGATAGAAAGAGGGAACTTGGCATAATCATGACATAAAGGTATTGAAGCCACAAGTTTAACATGGTGGCATATGAAATGTTCATATGTTCATACACTTGCATATTACATTTTTAGGCCTCAAAAGCATGCATAAAACCAAACTTAGCATATTGGTGATACATGGTGATAAATGACATGTAGAAATGGCCATAAGTTCGCATTTAGCCTCACATGCAAGTTATCATAAGAGATATGATAACTTACATGTTGCCAAAATGCAACCTTTAGCATAAAGCTTGAAGTTTTATGTTCATATACTCAAAATAAGCTTGCATAACATGATAACATGAACCAAATGATCATCCCAAACTTGCATAACATAACTTGCTTATCATATGACAAACTTGCATAACATAACTTGATAAACTTGCATTTCATAGCATAGTAAACTTGCATATAAACTTGCATATCATACATTTAACTTTAGAGTTTAAGTATGAAAGTAGAATAGGGCTTACAATGCTTATGAAGACACAAAAATATGACAAAGCCCTTAAACAACCAATTAGACCCAAAATGCAAGCTCCAAATCAATAAAAATCCTTGCTTTATGATGCAAATATAGAAACTTGACTTGAATGCAAGCTAATAACACTTATACAAGCTTGAAAACACTTGTATGCATGTAAAATCTCTCATAGAAATAGTTTAGGAATTTTGTGAAGAGAGTGGAGGCCATGAGAGGATTGATTTTGCCATAGTTTAGTTGTAGGGTTGAATAATGATGATTTAAGGTTAGGTTAGGGTCTTATTTATAGATTAGGCAAGTGTTTTAGGCCATAGGATTAAACCCTAGTTGCAATCTCAGCCCTTAAAATCGAATCTGGCCCCCAAGCTCAGCACAATCTCAAAATGGTGCACTAGGCTAAACAGCCCGGCTGGACCAAGTCGACAGCCAAGTCGACATGGCTGTCGACTTGGATCCAACCAAGCCGACTCCCAAGTCGACAGGGCTGTCGACTTGGGTACTCTGGCGGGAATTTTCCCGCCTGGCCCAAACTGGCCCAATTTTTCAAATTCAAGTTTGAATTTGAAATCTGTTTTTACTTAGAAATTTTCTGAAAACTTCGTTGGGCCTTAATCGGGTCATACAGACTCCGATTTTCGAAAACTCGGACTCTATTTCGCGTATTTTTCCGAGAGGAACGCAATGGCATAGCCCGTTTCCCTTGATTCAGATTTTAGAATTAAATTCTGCCTCGATTTACGTTACAATAGGTTATTGAAAATACGGGTTGTTACAGCCTATGACTATGAACATTGCCTATGACTATGAACATTGCCTATGACTATGACTGTGACTATGAGAATTATTCCCTTTGACTATGAACACAAGCCTATGCCCTTGATTAGGAAACATAAACTATTGCCTATGACATAACAAGGACAACTGTGACTAAACACCTATGATTCATGACTAGGAAAGTGTTGCTTAAGTTTTGTGACTGTGAAATTGGGTCTAAACCTGATTATCTATTCTGTCTATTCTTGATTTTCTTTGGATTTTGATCTTGGGAATTTACCTATTAAGTTAGGTCTACCCATGTTCTTGAACCTACATCGTTATTCAACCCTTTTTACGTCATAACATTTTCAGGTCTATAGGCCTTCGATGTTTTAGATCAATTTATTTTAGTGTAATTCGTTAGGTCGGTAATTAGTAAATTATCATTTTATGCCAGTTATTATGTCTATCTTTTCATAGCATCGTTGGTTCATTCCCTATTTTCTACGAATCTAGATTTATCCGTAATCTAGATTGAATCACGATTATACGAACGATGGGAATACGATTTGGGCAAAATATGAAATTTACTAAAACGTAGTTATAAACTTGGAAATTGGCATAAATTGGGAACATGTATTCTGGCATGTTTATAAAAATGCAAATTGGATAAATTTGACATGAATTATAGGATGTGTAATTTGAATCTAGTATTGACTAGTAAATCTAGCATTTACATGAACTGTGAACTAGAATAATAAGTCTAGTTTGACATGAACTGTAATTAGAATGTTAAATCAGAATTGGATTAGCTAATTTGGCATAATTAGTGTATTGGCATAAATTTGAAATTGGCCATAATTGTGAGTAATTGTCATGTTTAGAAAAATCATGGTTAGTGACACTTAATTTGGTATAGTTTACATACCAAAAAGCATAAATATGATATAGAGGGGAAAATGGGCCATAATAATAAACGTTGACAATTTACATTAAAAGAGTAATTAGGAAATAAGTAAATTAGGAACAATTTACTTATAGAATTTTTCCTAAATGAGAAAATGTAAATTTAGACAAATTAAAGGATTATTAACGACATCTCTTAATAATACACCAGAAAGTTCTAGGGTGACAGAAAGGATAGTGTCTAGGCTTGGGTTTGGAAAATACAAGTTTCCTTCTCTCCCTGGCTATCCCTAACTGAACCGACGGACGGGATGGTTACTTTCAAAACCTGATTTGAAAATTAATCAAAACCCTTTGAACTTAGAAAACACGAATATGCCTAACCCGAGGTTAGACTGAGTTGCGATGTAAACCTGCCGAGAACCAACCGGCACATCCAGTAATTGCAACAATATCTGTCTAATGTGAGTGGTCGCGGCTTTAATTTATTTAGTTAAAGCTAGAACAAGAATGGTAGGGTTAAGTTAACTAAGACACTTAACCAATTCAACATGGTAACCAAACCGATGGGTGGGGTTGGGTTCATACTGACACTTAACATAGTTAAGCTAGAATGGGAGGGTTAAGTCCATAGGAACACTTAACCAACTTAACACAGTTAAGCTAGAATGGGGGTGGGGGGGTGGGGGGGTTAAGTCCATAGGGACACTTAACCAAACTTAATATGGTAACAAGACAAGATTTGTAAGGGTTAAGTAACTAAGAAAACACTTAGCCAAATCAACATGTTAACTAGACTAGAAGGTGGGGTTAAGTAACGTTAATACACTTAGCCAATTTGATATGTTAGCTGGACTGGACCATAGGGTTAAGTAAACTTGAACACTTAACCATCAGATTGTGATAAATGAATAGGGTTAAGTCTAAAACATGAAGGGATAATACTTAGCCATTAATAAAGTGTTAGTTAAAACAGATGGGCAAGGTTAAGTTAAAAAGGAACACTTAACCAATACAGGATGAATGAATTGGGTTAAGTAATAAGAAATACTTAACCAATATAACATGGTTTGTGGTAGGGTTAAGTCAACATGAATTACTGATAACACTTAACTAGTTTAACAGGATAAATGAAGAGGGTTAAGTTAGCTCGAATTGACTAATGACACTTAACCAATCCAAATTGACGAGAAAGAGAACTAAGTAGTAAACCTTAGTTAAAAGGAGCTAAGTAGTAAACCTTAGTTAAGAAAACAACGATTCTGGAAACTAAGTGGTAAACCTTAGTTAGCAAAACTAAGTAGTAATTCTTAGTATAACACGGAAGGAGAGAACGTCTGCCTGAGTAAAAAGAAGGCTCCAACGAATTGGGTTACGAAGCCCGAGGCTTCGAGGGGACGTGTGGGTACTCTTGGTATCCCTCTGTGAGGCTGTAGATGATCCTCCTGGGCTCACAGAGGTTAAGGTATGCGTTAGAAGAACCAGGGGTATGCCTTGGTTGCAATATATGCAACCTAAAGACTAGGATGGACCAGCGTGATTCGGCGAGAAAACGGTAGCCCTGTGATAGCAACTCGTCGTATACCATCCATCTTGAGTCAATCGAGATACGTGAAGCGGAAAGGCGGAGAACTCCAAAAGACCATATACTTGCTATCTAGTTATGGGTGAGGATGGCCATAGGTTAGTGGGGACATAGGGGGCCTGCGTATAGTTCTCATTTTCAAGGTGTGCCTTTCATTAGTTGAGGGAGGGGTCAAGTGGGACCATAGACACTGGAATAAAAAACAGACCTTAGCATCTGCATCGGCAGATATCTGAAAGCTCCCGACCGAGTTCTGTGTTTCTTGATTTGCCCTGCCATAGGACTCGGGCCGCACATTATAGGACATGTGCATCTAGACAAGCGATAACGATTCACGATACATGCGTGGGGAAGTCTTGGAACATATACCACTCTAGGTAGTGTGTCCTAGACTAGGGGGCATCGTTCGACAGGTAGCATAATCCCTAGTTGGACTAGGTGGCATGAACCCTGAATCCGAGAAGCGCTCAGCAGATAGCATAAACCCTAGTTGAATCTAGAAAGCACTTAATGGAAAACCCTAGATTGGATCTAGGTAATAAATGATAAATGTATGCCTGAAGGCAACGGAAACTACAGGGATTGGGACCACATTATCGTTGGGACACTAGTTAGGTGGTGCAGAGATATAGAAACCAGTATAACAAGGAAATAGCGAAGCGACGAAAGTATTAGAGCATATCCAGTTCATCTTGTCTTAGCATATCTTGTGTTAATCTTGTCTAATCGTGCTGATCCTATCATCATGGTGTTATCTTGTATTCAGTTAATTCATGTCGTTTTGTTTTTCCATGTTCACATGCTAGAAGTAACTGAACTTACTCAGGCTTTATGTCTGACTCTGTTTTCTTTCGTCTTCTTTTCTTCCGTTTCCCCCCAGGTAGTAAGGGAGGGAATAGTATAGCTCAGGTTAAGTTGGACTGTCACTCTTTCACAAGCTTGAAGATTCTTGGACAAAGTGCTTTGGACTCTCCTTTTCGCTGCTATGGATGGCTTATGCTACATTGGGGAATATAAATGTATTTTTATGCTTCTTTATTTTGTAAGACAGATAATACTCTGATATTGGAAAACAATTGTTGTACAAACTATCTTATCAATAAAGCAAAGTTTTATTTTCCGCTGTTTAATTTCTGTCTGTCTTGTAATTTATCTGCATCTTTTACCCTAAATGCTCCACAGAACTTAGTGCATTCTCTTTGTGAGTGACACTAACGGATGTGGGGTGTTACAGATGGGGCATGCGAGAGGCGTCTCTCGGCTTCTCATGAATCGACCACTTCTCGAAGGGGCCGAGATGGAAGGAGCTTTTCTGGCAAGAAGAGGCCCGGTGCAAAGGATGAACAGTCGAGCGCTGAATCTGCAAAGAAGAACAAGCACAAGAACAAGAGGAAGAAAATTGATTAGCATTAGCAACCTAGGTAGGATCTACCATTTATTTTGGTAGTATAGGCCGATAGTTTACGCGAGTACGACCCTCGCTTTTGGTTTTTCAAGATACGGTGTGGTTCTCATGTACACCCTGTCATTAGAAAGAAAGATGTTAGACATGTAGTCTGTTATAATATGTGTGTGTAGAAATAAAATATGAATTAGTAAAGATCGCAATTTGTGTTAAGTGTTTGGATGTTCTTCTTATGTTTTCGGGTCCCCGTACTTGCATAAGCATACTTATCGTTACACCTAATAAAAAAGCAATTGTGTGCCGCACTCTGGGTCGATTATTCCAGAGGGGTGTGATTGTGTACCGCGCTCCGGGTCAATTATTCTGGAGGGGTGTAATAGAGCGTAGGCTTCTAGTAAGTCTCCCTCAGCTCAGGAAACCTGTAGTTCGCGAAGCCAGGCCGAACGCCTGCTATGTTTGGGTTTCCCGGGGTTGATCCCAAGTGCAGCGAAGGCGTTTGACATCGCGTTGTGTGGTCCATCCGGTGTGTGGCTCTCGCATTGTTCACCGGGTTTAGGTAAGCCGCTGGTGTCGTTTATTCACCTGAGAAGAGAAGCCTGAATCATCAGCCCATAGGGTCCGATCGTGGCCATGGCTACCCCTAAGCCTTGAGAGCTTCGGGGAAGAAATTATTTAAGGGTCGGTCTCAGTGCTGCACCAAGATTTGAATGGTACCCGTAGCCGTGGGAGGGATTTACATCCCTCCCGCCTGGCTGTTGGGTGGCCCCAAGTCGGTTGGGACTTGGGCGCGGCATGATTTACCTCGGTCTTGGCACGGGGCGGGAGTCGAGTTCATGGTTATTTATACTCAGTCGCTCCGCGGGCCGGCGACTCGAGTAGCATTGCCGGCTCTCGTGCTCGGGGTGCCGGTCGTAGCCATCGTATTTAGGTCTCGAGATTGGCTCTAGACTTGGATGTCGGTGCCGACTCTGTGCTCGGAGGCCGACACGACAACCGACTATTTGAACATAAGCTAGTTGTCAGGATTAGTCAAACGTGTCATGCGCGAAGTAAACATAAACAGGAAGAGATGGGGAGTTGAACATCATTTACACTAATAACTTTGGTAGTAAAAGCCTTTACAATGCCTTGAATTGTTATAAAACAAAACATTGTTGGAAAGCATAAATAACTGTGTACTAAGTTATGTAAAGTAGCGGCGGAGATGTTCATTGTTCCACGCCCTTGGGAGTTCCGCTTCGTCCATTGTTGCGAGTTTGAAAGATCCATTGCTGAGCTTCCATTTTATGGAGTACGGACCTTCCCAATGGGTGGTGAGGCATGTCGGTGGAGGGAAGACCCGTTTTAAGATGAGGTCGCCGACGTTGAGGTCCTTATGACGGACCCTAGAATTGAAGTATCGGGCGACTCGCTGCCGTTGGGAAGTAGCTCGAAGATCAGCTTCGTTCCTTTTCTCTTCCAGTAAGTCAAATGATCCTAAAAGTAAATCTTTGTTTATTATTATATCGAAATAGGTGAATCAATGAGATGGAAGCTTGAGTTTAATAGGAATGACGGCTTCTGATCCGTAGGCTAGGGCGAAGGGAGTATGTCCGGTTGTAGTTTTGTGGGTGGTCTGGTATGCCCATAGGACTAGAGGAAGTTCATCCACCCACATGCCCCCAGCATTTTCCAGGCACTTCTTGATGACAGACTTAACGACTTTGTTGACCGCTTTGACCTGCCTATTGGCTTGAGGATGAGCCACTGCCGAGAATCTCTTTTCGATGATGTGCCGCTGGCAGAAGGATTTTAATTCGGTATTCTCGAATTGAGTGTTGTTGTTAGAAATGATGGCTTGAGAGACCCCATATCGAGTAATGATGTTGCGTACAACGAAGTTGATCATCTTCTTGGTAGTAACCGTGGCGAGAGCTTCAGCCTCTGCCCACTTGGTAAAATAATCAGCTGCAACAATGGCATATCGTGCCCCATCTCTGGCCATTGAAAGAGTTCCGATGATGTCGATTCCCTACATGGCGAATGGCCATGGACTGACCATTTGTGTTAGCTCTGTAGGCGGGGCCCTTGGGATCTTTGAGAAGTGCTGGCACTTGTCGCACTTGTGAGCATAGTCTACGGCATCTTGATCGAGCGTGGGCCAGTAATAACCATGTCTAAGTATTTTTTTGGTCAGGGTTTGCCCTTTAGTATGGTCGCCGCAATCCCCTTCATGTACATCGGTTAAGACTTTGATGGCATCATGATGGGCTACACATCTGAGCAGTGGGACGGAGAAACCTCTATGATAGAGCACCCCATCCATAAGAAGACAACGAGCCAATTGGCGGGTGAGCGCTCGTCTTTCCTTGTAGCTCCCCGGAAGGGTCCCGTGTTGTAGGTAATTCTTGATTGATGTCATCCAAGATTCAGGTTCGGGTTCGGTGTTCATGACCACCTCAGTTTGAATTTGCTTGATATTGGGGGAGTTGATCACTTCGATGGGGGTGAACCATAAGAGTTATGGGTCCTCGGAGCATGCTAGCTTGGCTAGTGAATTTGCTTTTTCATTCTGCTCTCGGGGTATGTGAGTGATGACGAAGTGATCGAGGTAAGTGAGTAATTCCTGAACCTTGGTTAAGTATAGGGTGAGTCGTTCCCCTTTATCTTGATATTCCCCTTGTACTTGACGCATGACGAGTTGTGAATCGGAGAAGATTTGGATCGTCTTTAGTTTAAGTTCGATCACAATTCTGAGTCCAGCAATCAAGGCCTCGTATTCTGCGTCGTTATTGGTAGCAGGGAAATTTAGTTCTAGCGCGTAGCATATCGGGCGCTCCTCAGGGGTGATGAACACGATTCCTGCCCCAGAGCATCTGTTGTTGGAGGACCCGTCCATGAACAATTTCCATTGAGTACCGGTAGCTTCTGCGTTTTCTGTCGTAGTCTCCTCGGGGGCAGTGAACTCTACTATGAAGTTAGCGAGAGCTTAGCCGAGGATGGCTCGGCAGGGATTGAATGTTATCTCAAATTGGCTCAGCTCCATACTCCACTTCAATAGCCGTCCAAACGCTTTGGGTCCCTGTAGGACCGGTCGTAGTGGCTGATCGATTAAAACCTTAATGGGATGAACTGGAAGTATGTGTAACACCCCACCTCCGCCAGGGTGTCTCTTGCAAGCACTCTGACTTTGGAGGGGCGTTAAAACAGGTAAACATGCATAATGATATATCAAGGCAGAACAAGAACATATGTATATATGTAAAAAGAGTAAATAAGATAAGTAAAACAACGGAAGATTTCAAACTATTTCAAAACAAGTCTGGTACAACATAACTTTCCAAATAAACAAGTCTAGATAAAAACAACATCAACTGAAATACATAAGTACTATCCCCAAAATAAGTGATAACCATAGCTAGCTTCATGTCAAGACCGTACATGAGCTAAAATCCCACAAGCAAGCGATCAGAAATCCAAGCTAAGCTCCAATATTCCCACCCTGAGAACCTGGGGGGGGGGGGGGAACGGAAGAAAAGAGGCGAAAGAAAAACAGTTCAGTCAAAAAGACTGAGTAAGCCCTACTACAATCAATGTAAACTGATAAAGTTAACTGACATGAGAAGCAGGGATGAACATAAGGATAACAACATACTAGCATGATGATTAACTAACAAGGTAGATAAAGGTGTCATCGCATAATCAGGGTTAAGGTTTTGCACCACAGGTGTACTAGCAAACTAACATGACTTGAATAAACAAGTATTGATCCCTTGGCCCAAGCTTTGGCCCAATAACATGAAATGACCCTAATACGAGGTCCAATAACATGAAGTGACCCTAATACGAGGTCCAATAACATGAAGTGACCCTAATACGAGGTCCAATAACATGAAGTGACCCTAATACGAGGTCCAACCAAACGGTCTAGTCTATCGGCTCCCTATAAGCCTAACTCGTCACGTGTTGGTGTCAATACGGCCCAAACATAATTGTAGTCAGACTGTGCTGGGTCTCCCGTCGGGTGTATCAAGCCCTAGGGTGTCAACCCCTGGACACCATAAACATAAGTGTACAGTCTAGATCTACTGGTACCCATGCTTGACTTCTCCAAATACGGACTACGTGCACGACCATAGTCCGTCCGGAACTACATCGGCGTACCACTCTGCCGTCGTTTTGGTCACTTACCTCAAGTCCAGTAATCGTGCCCCCACCCTAGCCTAGTCCCTAGGGTCTTAATGATACAAACTTGGGATTACTGCTGGAGTGGACCCCCATTGCTAGGATTTTCTAGTGGGTTAAGTACGGTTTAACCCTCTTGCTAATCATGGATTAACTTGGTTAAGTGTAACGATGAGTTCACGACTTAACCCTGATTAATCTACCAAGCCCAAATTGGTTAAGTATTAAGTGGACCATGACTTAACCCTAATCATGAGGCATTAATTAATTTAATGCGCCTTAACCTCTCACATTAGACCTTGTTGTGGTTACTAGTTAAGCCGGGCGGGTCCGGGTAGCTTTACACCACAACTTGGTCTAACCTCGGGTTCAAGGTACAACATGACCAACTTCTCACATTGGGTCCTATTGTTTGTAGCAACTAGTTAAGCTGGTCGGTTCCGGGTAGTTTTACGCTACAAACTCAACCCAACCTCGAGTTGGTCACACTTATATTTTCTAAGTGTCATGTCCATCATGTTTCCAAAACATGTTACAAGTTTTCAAGAATTTGGGTAGACCTAACTTAATAGGTAAATTCCCAATAGGTAGACCTAACTTAATAGGTAAATTCCCAATCTTATGTTTTTATGTCTTTTAAGTTTACCCAACCCCAAACGCAATCCCATCGCTTACATATCGCAATAGCGCATAAAGGATAGAAAGAGGGAACTTGGCATAATCATGACATAAAGGTGTTGAAGCCACAAGTTTAACATGGTGGCATATGAAATGTACATATGTTCATATACTTGCGTATTGCATTTTTAGGCCTCAAAAGCATGCATAAAACCAAACTTAGCATATTGGTGATACATGGTGATAAATGACATGTAGAAATGGCCATAAGTTCGCATTTAGCCTCACATGCAAGTTATCATAAGAGATATGATAACTTACATGTTGCCAAAATGCAACCTTTAGCATAAAGCTTGAAGCTTTAAGCTCATAAACCCAAGATAAGCTTGCATAACATGAACAAAATGATCAACCCAAACTTGCATAACATAACTTGCATATCATATGACAAACTTGCATATCAAACTTGCATAACATAACATGGTAAACTTGCATATCATAACATGTCAAACTTGCATAACATGACATAGTAAACTTGCATATCATGGCAAACTTGCATATCATAATGATCAACCAAACTTGCATCATTCATTTAACTTTAGAGTTTAAATATGAAAGTAGAAAAGGGCTTACAATAATTATGAAGACACAAAAATATATATAGATTGAGAAAAAGCCCTTATGCAATCAAATAAACCCAAAATGCAAGCTCCAATATAAAAACCCTTGAGCCAAAATGATCAAAACCCTTGCTTTATGATGTAAATATGGAAACTTGACTTGAATGCAAGCTAATGACACTCATACAAGCTTGAAAACACTTGTATGCATGGAAAATCTCTCATAGAAATAACTTAGAATTTTATGAAGAGAGTGGAGGCTATGAGAGGAATGATTTTGCCATAGTTTAGTTGTAGGGTTGAATAATGATGATTTAGGGTTAGGTTAGGGGCTTATTTATAGAGATTAGGATTAGTTTCAACCTTAGGATTAAACCCTAATTTCAATCTCAGCCCTTAAAACCGAATCTGGCCCAAAACCTAACCAAAACCCCAAAATGGTGCACCAGGCAAAACTGCTCGGCTGAACCAAGTCGACAGCCAAGTCGACAGGGCTGTCGACTTGGGTCCAACCAAGTCGACTCCCAAGTCGACAGGGCTGTCGACTTGGGTGCTCTGGCGGGAATTTTCCCGCCTGGCCCAATCTGACCCTTTTTCGAATTTTGAACCCGAAATTCAAAATCTGTTTTGAACTTGAAATTTTCTGAAAACTTCATTGGGCCTTAATCGGGTCATACGGACTCCGATTTTCGAAAACTCGGACTCTATTTCGCGTATTTTTCCGAGACGAACGCAATGACATAGCCCGTTTCCCTTGATTCAGATTTATAAATTAAATTCTGCCTCGATTTACGTTATAACAGGTTATTGAAAATACGGGTTGTTACATTCTCCCCTCCTTAAAGGATTTCGTCCCCGAAATCTTCAAGTTAGGAAGAACGTATCCTACCATCCAACATCCATCTACTCACAACATCATCCACGAGCAATCATTGTCCATACAAGATTCTAAATGTTGTATGAACATATGCAAAGGTGTGTGTATATGTACTTATCTAATGCAAATATCATCAATGCAAATTATGTTAGTGAAATGAATCCATATGTATGCAATTCCTAACATAATGTATAACATCTATATGTGTGCACATAACATACATCCATATGCAACATTCATGTGATAACACAAAAATTTTCATCCATGAATAAGCGTAAACACTCATGCATATGCAATATGAGGAGTGTGTGAGCCGATCTAGTGCCTAATGTGTATAATGCATCCACGAGTAACCACTTGCAAACACTTGCAACCACTTGCAAACATCAAGCATAACATGTTTCAAACACATGTTTCATCCAAAGGGTTTCTACCTAAGGTTCTCATGACAAGATTAACACGATAAACTAGATAAATATGGATAGCAAAGAGAAAGATATGCTAACAAAGAAAAGAGATTGAGTGTGTACCCTAAAAAAGGAATGGATAAAGCCCACGCATCTTCTCCTCGGTTTCCCAAGTTGCGTCTTCTTCGGCTTCACCCCATTGAACCTTCACCAACTTGACCTCTCGATTCCTTAGCTTCTTGGTCTCCGTCCCCAAGATACGAATCGGAGCTCTCCTCAAGGTAGCCTCTTTCTCCACTTTCACATCTTTCAGAACACTTGGCTCAACAACCTCTGCTGATTCATGTAAACACTTCCGGAGATGCGAGACATTAAAAACATCGTGTACTCCGGCAAGCTTCTCGGGCAACTCCACTCTATAAGCCATCCGTCCGATCCTCTCTATAATAGGGAATGGTCCAACAAACCTCGGTGCTAACTTCCCAACGGCTCCAAATCGGACCACATTCCGCAAAGGAGAAACCTTCACGAAAACCATATCCCCAACATCAAACTCCAAATCAGTTCTTCGCTTATCAGCATAGGATTTCTGTCGGTCTTGGGTCGCTTTCATCCGTCTCCGAATCAACTCGACCTTCTCGGATGTATCTCTGATCATATCAGGCCCAAGTATAAGCTCATCTGTAGTCTCCCACCAACATGTAGGCGACTTGCACGGCCTCCCATATAAAGCTTCAAATGGTGCCATCCCTATGCTTGCCTGATAACTGTTATTATATGCAAACTCAACAAGAGGAAGATGGTCTTCCCAAGTACCACCAAAATCCAGAATACAAAGCCACAACAGATCCTCGAGTACCCTATTCACCCTTTCGGTTTGACCGTCCGTCTGTGGGTGATAAGCCGTACTTAGATTCAACCTCGTGCCCATAGCTTCTTGCAAGCTATTCCAGAACTGACTTGTAAAAATTGGGTCACGGTCACTGACTATACTAGAAGGGACTCCATGTAGTCTCACAATCTCACGAAGATATACAGACGCTAGCCAAGATGCGGTCCTCTTGCTCTTCACCGGAATGAAATGAGCACTCTTTGTAAGTCTATCCACAACAACCCAAATGCTCGTATTCCCTTTCCTTGACTTTGGTAGCCCATCGATAAAATCCATGGAAATACTCTCCCACTTCCATAGTGGAACGTCTAGAGGATGCAATAGCCCACCGGGCTTCTTCGACTCGGCCTTAACTTGCTGGCAAATGATACATCTAGAGACAAACTCTGCCACATCCTTCTTCATCCCAGGCCAAAAGAAAATGCGCTTCATATCTTTATACATCTTATCTCCGCCCGGATGTATAGTCAACTTAGAGCGATGCGCTTCCTCAAGAACTTTTCTTACTAAATCTTCTACCATTGGAACACATAACCTTCCGTCTCTCCTCAGCCAACCCTTGTCATCAATAGAATATCGAGCGAGATGACTAGACGCCTCTCCTCGAATCAGCTTATCCATAATCTCAACTATCTGAGGGTCTTCTCTCTGCAAAGCCCCAACTTGATCAAGAAGGGTAGGTCTGAGTTCCAGAGATGCTAAAGAACCGGTCATCGACTCAACCGCCAAAGAGAAATCAAAGGTTGCCACATACTCTAAATTCTTCATCTCAACGAATAGAGGACTCAGAGTCAACCTTTTTCTACTCAATCCATCTGCTACCATATTCCCCTTGCCAGGGGTATAAGCTATCTCAAAATCGTAGGACGCCAAGAATTCCATCCATCTTTGTTGCCTTAGATTCAGATCCTTCTGAGAAAAGAGATACTTCAATGACTTGTGATCGGTATAAAGCTCAAATCTTTCTCCCAGAAGATAATGGCGCCAAGCCTTGAGTGCATATACTATTGCTGCCAACTCTAAGTCATGAGTGGGATAATTCTTCTCATGCACTTTGAGTTGTCTACCGCCAAAGCATATCACTCTTCCTTCTTGCATCAGAACAGCTCCTAACCCTGTGCCACATGCATCGGTGTATACAGTAAATAACTTCCCTCCATCGGGCAAAGCTAGAACAGGTGCTGATGTGAGAGCTCTCTTGAGCTTCTGAAAAGCAAGCTCGCATTCTATGTTCCAAGCAAAAACTAAATTTTTCTTCGTCAATTTAGTGAGAGGATCGGAAATCTTCGCGAAGTCCTTGATGAACTTCCGGTAAAAGCCTGCAAGACCTAGAAAACTTCTCACTTCGGTTGCATTCCTTGGAGTCTTCCAATCCTGAACTGCAACTACCTTAGCGGAATCCACCGCTAAGCCTTGCTTAGATACTATATGCCCAAGGAATCTAACTTCCCTTCTCCAAAAGTGACACTTGGAGAACTTGGCCTTCAACTGATGCGCTCTAAGCGTATCCATCACCTCCACGAGATGCCTTGCGTGCTCTTCCTCATCCTTAGAGAAGATCAGAATATCATCTCCGAAGACCACGACAAACTTGTTCAAGAACTCCCTGAACACCCTACTCATCAAGTCCACGAAATATGCGGGTGCATTAGTCAAGCGTAACGGCATGACAAGCCATTCGAAGAATCCATCTGGAGTTCTGAACGCAGTCTTGTCTATACTATCTTCAGCTACCCTGAGATGATGGAATCCAGTAGCAAGATCAAGCTGAGAGAAAACAGAAGCACCGATATGCTGGTCAAAGAGATCATCAATCCTCGGTAACGGGTGTCTGTTCTTCTTAGTCAGCTTATTCAACTCTCGATAGTCAACACAAAGTCGGAGAGAACCATCTGCCTTGGTAGCAAATACCACAGGCGCTCCCCATTTAGATATACTTCGTCTAATGAAGTTCTTCTCAAGCAACTCCTTCATTTGCTTACTTAGCTCCCGCCTTTCACACGGAGCCATGTGCCGAACGGGCAAAGAAACCGGCTTTGCATTATCCACCAGATAAATGCGGAAATCAATCTCTCGCTTAGGGGGCAACCCCCTAACTTCATCGAAAACATCCGGATACTCTCGAACCACTCTCACAGACTGAAGAGTTTCCATTGACGAGTCGAGTGATTCAAGATAGCACAACATGACGGGACCTCTCGGATTACAAGAAATTTCTAGGGTGTTTTCGAGGCGAGTCACGAGCCTCACAACCCTATGCTCACAATCAAGGATGGCTCCATATCTGGACAACCAATCCATGCCCAATATCAATCCGTATCCCCTAAAACCAAGAACATAAGCACTACACAAGAACTCTACACTCAGTATAGAGATCCTCAAATCCCCACATATCATAGACAGATGGGCGGAACCCCCAATAGGATTTTGAGACACAGACGGGATCATCTACCAAGCTAGCACTAAGGTGCAAACTATCAACAAGATCAGATGAGATAAAGCTATGCGATGCACCAGAATCAAACAAGGTACGAACTGGAAAATCAGAAATATATACAAGGCTCTCAACAGAAATACTACCTCGATCAGGAACTGGAGCGGCATTGAGAGCATGAACTTGCCCTCCTGAAGGTCCAGCACGCTGAGTCTGACCCTGGCCTTGCCCTTGTTTCTTCGGGCAGTCCTTACTGAAATGTCCAGTCTCACCGCAGAAAAAGCATTCACCATTCTTCCTTTTCCTCTTCTTACAATCCTTAATAAGATGCCCAACTGAACCGCAGTAATGGCACTTCCCCTTGTTGTTATTGCCCTTGTTGTTGTTCCCCTTGTTGCCTTGGCTCTTGTTCTTGTTCTTGTTCTGATTGCTCTGACCACTTGGATTACCCAGATTTCCTTTCCACTGGGAATCAGTCTTCTTGGCTTGAGTATCATTCATCTTGATCTATTTCTTGACATCTCCCTGAAGTAACGCCATATCAACCAAGCTCTCAAACGTGGCCCCATGGGGAATATGTGACATAGCCAATCCCTGCAACGGCTCATTCAATCCTCTAGCAAAACGAAGAGCCTTCTTTTGAGGAGTACTCACCATATCCAAGCCAAAACAAGCTAACTGATTGAACTTGTTCACATATTCTTTGACAGACATATCTCCTTGTTTCAAAGTTATGAACCTCTCCATTTGCAGATTCTCCTCAGCAGAAGATAGAAACTTAAGCACGAACCTTGCCCTGAAATTGGCCCAAGTCTCAACAGGCCTAGTACCATTGGTGACTTCCCACCAATAAGCGGCTTAATCCTTCATAAGCCAAACCGCCAACAAGACCTTCCTCTGATCGTCTAACCCAAAGATAACAAATAAATCCTCGGTCTCTTTCAACCAATTTCTGGCCTCTACAAAAGTCTCAGTGCCTTGAAAGCTCTTGCCACCCATTGCTTTGAAATCTTTGCAAGT
Source organism: Allium sativum (assembly GCA_030737875.1). Lineage (NCBI taxonomy): Eukaryota > Viridiplantae > Streptophyta > Magnoliopsida > Asparagales > Amaryllidaceae > Allium > Allium sativum. Next base: position 382,747,414 of record CM060926.1, read on the forward strand.
CTTTGCGAAGTCAGCTTGAGGATGCTGAGGGGGAGGAGGAAGAGGAACCTCAGTGACAGGAGGAGGAGGAACATCAGCGACAGGAGGAAGAGGAACATTAACTACCGGAGGAGGAGGAGGAGGAACATCTGCGGGGCCGGCTTCGGTCGCCCTAGCCTCCAAAAGTCTCCTATACCAAACAGGTACGTGTACTCCCTCCGGAATAGCAAAGTTATCGGCCATACTGAAAACGAAGAAAAAGACAGATTCAGAATGGAAAAAAACGAAGGAATTTTGCTAATGGCTTTTTGGGGAATAGCCTTTAAAATAAACTAGACTTTTCTTTGGAAAATACTTTATACTTGGTTTTGAAAATAGTTTTCCAAAAGTTTTAAAAACCTTTTTGTTCCTTCTCGTAAACCATATGCTCTAATACCAAATGTAACACCCCACCTCCGCCAGGGTGTCTCTTGCAAGCACTCTGACTTTGGAGGGGCGTTAAAACAGGTAAACATGCATAATGATATATCAAGGCAGAACAAGAACATATGTATATATGTAAACAGAGTAAATAAGATAAGTAAAACAGCGGAAGATTTCAAACTATTTCAAAACAAGTCTGGTACAACATTACTTTCCAAATAAACAAGTCTAGATAAAAACAACATCAACTGAAATACATAAGTACTATCCCCAAAATAAGTGATAACCATAGCTAGCTTCATGTCAAGACCGTACATGAGCTAAATCCCACAAGCAAGCGGTCAGAAATCCAAGCTAAGCTCCAATATTCCCTCCCTGAGAACCTGGGGGGGGGGAACGGAAGAAAAGAGGAGAAAGAAAACAGGTCAGTCAAAAAGACTGAGTAAGCCCTACTACAATCAATGTAAACTGATAAAGTTAACTGGCATGAGCAGCAGGTATGATCATAAGGATACTAGCATGATGATTAACTAACAAGGTAATAAAGGTGTCATCGCATAATCAGGTTTAAGGTTTTGCACCACAGGTGTACTAGCAAACTAACATGACTTGAATAAACAAGTATTGATCCCTTGGCCCAAGCTTTGGCCCAATAACATGAAATGACCCTAATACGAGGTCCAATAACATGAAGTGACCCTAATACGAGGTCCAATAACATGAAGTGACCCTAATACGAGGTCCAATAACATGAAGTGACCCTAATACGAGGGCCAACCAAACGGTCTAGTCGATCGGCTCCCTATAAGCCTAACTCGTCACGTGTTGGTGTCAATACGGCCCAAACATAATTGTAGTCAGACTGTGCTGGGTCTCCCGTCGGGTGTATCAAGCCCTAGGGTGTCAACCCCTGGACACCATAAACATAAGTGCACAGTCTAGATCTACTGGTACCCATGCTTGACTTCTCCAAATACGGACTACGTGCACGACCATAGTCCGTCCGGAACTACATCGGCGTACCACTCTGCCGTCGTTTTTGGTCACTTACCTCAAGTCCAGTAATCGTGCCCCCACCCTAGCCTAGTCCCTAGGGTCTTAATGATATAAACTTGGGATTACTGCTGGAGTGGACCCCCATTGCTAGGATTTTCTAGTGGGTTAAGTACGGTTTAACCCTCTTGCTAATCATGGATTAACTTGGTTAAGTGTAACGATGAGTTCACGACTTAACCCCGATTAATCTACCAAGCCCAAATTGGTTAAGTATTAAGTGGACCATGACTTAACCCTAATCATGAGGCATTAATTAATTTAATGCGCCTTAACCTCTCACATTAGACCTTGTTGTGGTTACTAGTTAAGCCGGGCGGGTCCGGGTAGCTTTACACCACAACTTGGTCTAACCTCGGGTTCAAGGTACAACATGACCAACTTCTCACATTAGGTCCTATTGTTTGTAGCAACTAGTTAAGCCGGTCGGTTCCGGGTAGTTTTACGCTACAAACTCAACCCAACCTCGAGTTGGTCACACTTATATTTTCTAAGTGTCATGTCCATCATGTTTCCAAAACATGTTACAAGTTTTCAAGAATTTGGGTAGACCTAACTTAATAGGTAAATTCCCAATGGGTAGACCTAACTTAATAGGTAAATTCCCAATCTTATGTTTTTATGTCTTTTAAGTTTACCCAACCCCAAACGCAATCCCATCGCTTACATATCGCAATAGCGCATAAAGGATAGAAAGAGGGAACTTGGCATAATCATGACATAAAGGTGTTGAAGCCACAAGTTTAACATGGTGGCATATGAAATGTACATATGTTCATATACTTGCATATTACATTTTTAGGCCTCAAAAGCATGCATAAAACCAAACTTAGCATATTGGTGATACATGGTGATAAATGACATGTAGAAATGGCCATAAGTTCGCATTTAGCCTCACATGCAAGTTATCATAAGAGATATGATAACTTACATGTTGCCAAAATGCAACCTTTAGCATAAAGCTTGAAGCTTTAAGCTCATAAACCCAAGATAAGCTTGCATAACATGAACAAAATGATCAACCCAAACTTGCATAACATAACTTGCATATCATATGACAAACTTGCATATCAAACTTGCATAACATAACATGGTAAACTTGCATATCATAACATGTCAAACTTGCATAACATGACATAGTAAACTTGCATATCATGGCAAACTTGCATATCATAATGATCAACCAAACTTGCATCATTCATTTAACTTTAGAGTTTAAATATGAAAGTAGAAAAGGGCTTACAATGCTTATGAAGACACAAAAATATATATAGATTGAGACAAAGCCCTTATGCAATCAAATAAACCCAAAATGCAAACTCCAATATAAAAACCCTTGAGCCAAAATGATCAAAACCCTTGCTTTATGATGTAAATATGGAAACTTGACTTGAATGCAAGCTAATGACACTCATACAAGCTTGAAAACATTTGTATGCATGGAAAATCTCTCATAGAAATAACTTAGAATTTTATGAAGAGAGTGGAGGCTATGAGAGGAATGATTTTGCCATAGTTTAGTTGTAGGGTTGAATAATGATGATTTAGGGTTAGGTTAGGGGCTTATTTATAGAGATTAGGATTAGTTTCAACCTTAGGATTAAACCCTAATTCCAATCTCAGCCCTTAAAACCGAATCTGGCCCAAAACCTAACCAAAACCCCAAAATGGTGCACCAGGCAAAACTGCTCGGCTGAACCAAGTCGACAGCCAAGTCGACAGGGCTGTCGACTTGGGTCCAACCAAGTCGACAGCCAAGTCGACAGTGCTGTCGATTTGGGTGCTCTGGCGGGAATTTTCCCGCCTGGCCCAATCTGACCCTTTTTCGAATTTTGAACCCGAAATTCGAAATCTGTTTTGAACTTGAAATTTTCTGAAAACTTCATTGGGCCTTAATCGGGTCATACGGACTCCGATTTTCGAAAACTCGGACTCTATTTCGCGTATTTTTCCAAGACGAACGCAATGGCATAGCCTGTTTCCCTTGATTCAGATTTATAAATTAAATTCTGCCTCGATTTACGTTATAACAGGTTATTGAAAATACGGGTTGTTACAGTATGGTTGAAGTTTCCGAGAGGAAATGAACAAGCAGAAGGCCAGCTTTTCCAGCTTCCGATAATTCTTCTCTGCCCCTGTCAGTCATTTGCTTATGTAGTAGACGGGCCATTAGATGCGGTCCTCAAGGCTGAGTAATGCTGATCTGATTTCCTACGTAGAAGCAGCCAAATAAATGTATAAGTCCTCATGGTCTATGGGCTTAGATAGGACAAGTGGTCACCCTAAGTGATCCAGAAGTTCTTTGAATGCAGAAATGCATTATGGGCTCCACTCGAAATTGCATTTCCCTTTCCGAAATAAATCGAAGAAAGGAATGCACTTGTCGGTGGCCTTAGATATAAACCGACTAAAGCAGCGACCTTTCCATTTAAACTTTGGGCATCCTTGATGTTCTTGGGGATTTGGATGTCCCGAATAGCTTGGATTTTTTCTGGATTGACTTCTATTCCGTGGTTGTTGACGATGAAACCCAAGAATTTCCCTGAGGTGACTCTGAAGGAGCATTTCAAGGGATTGAGTTTCATGTCGTGCCAGCGGAGGATATCGAACATTTCAGAGAGGTCGTGGACATGACCGCTTGATACTTTGGATTTTACCAATATGTCGTCCACGTACACCTCTATGGACTTTCCGATTTGGTTTTTAAAGAGTCGATTAACCATTCGCTAGTATGTAGCACCGACATTCTTGAGGCCGAAGGGAATGACGCGATAACAGTAAATCCCGAGGTCTGTTATGAAGGAGGTATGGTCGTGGTAGCGAAGGTTCATTGGGATCTGATTATAGCCTGAATAGGAATCCATGAAAGGTAGCAGCTGGTATCCGGCAGTTGAATCGACAAGTCGGTCGACCTTCGGGAGAGGAAAGCTACCTTTGGGACACGCCTTGTTTAAGTCGGAGAAGTCGACACACGTTCTCCGTTTAACATTGGCCTTCTTGACCAGAACTAGGTTGGAGACCCATTCAGGGTAATCGGCGCTTCTGTAGACGGTCTACCTTTTCCTTAAGTGCTTTGGACCTCTTGGGTCCAAAGAAGCGGCGCTTCTACTTGACTGGGATTGTTGTACGATCGATGCTTAGACAATAGCAAGCGATCGCAGGGTCGATGCCTTTCATATTGGAATGAATCCATGCAAACACGTCTAGGTTAGCCTTCAAGGAATCCACAAGATCTTATTTGATTGTGGGATGGAGTTGCGGTCCTATCTTTAGCACTCTTGACGGATCGTCGGGGTTAACGGGAATATCCACTGTTGATTCGACTGGTGTAGCCCACTCGTACTCGGGCTCTTCATCCTTCCATGAGTCGAGGTCTTCGGAAAGACGGAAGTAGCGCCTGAGCCAGGGCCTAGACGCCGCTGATTGCTATGCAGAAATAGTCTTGGCGTAGGCACTGCCTTTCCCTTGTTCTTATTGCGCGCATTCTTCCATTCTATTGCATAACATTGTCAGGCGCTTACTTGGTCGCCTCTGACTGTTCCAATCCTGTTTCCCATCGAAAATTTCATTAGGAGAGACCATGGTAACATGTAGATCCGAATCTTCGTGAGAAAAGGGCATCCAAGGAAAGAGTTGTAGGGGGGATCAATGTTTATAACCACGAAAGTGAGGATTCGGACCTGGTTACGATCCCCATCGCCTAGCTCCACAGGTAAGTCTATCATTCCCACTGGGGAACTAGAAGCCCCATTGAAGCCGTGGATCGTGGCATGACATGGCTTTAAGTCATTTGTTTCTGACTTCATCTGGCCGTAAGTGGCTTTGAAAATGATGTTGACTGAGCTTCCAGAATCGATTAACACTTTTCGGACAGAAGCGGCACCAATCTGAGCAGTGATAACTAGTGAATCGATGGTTAGGATCTCCACCCCAGTAGAATTTCTTTCGCGGAAAACGATGTCGTCCCGCATGGTCTTTTGGAGCTTGGCTAGGATGGATTCGTTGAGTGCGGAACAATTTTCATAAGTAGCATGCTTTATTGAACTAACATACTCTTGCATTTTTTGGAAGCTGTCATATGTGGGATAAGGTCTGCCACATATGGTGTTGATTACGATCCCACGCCTTGGTTAGATGGACCTGGAGCTACCTTGTCGGCTGCCTGAGGTGCTGGTGCCTGAGGCTTTGGTCTTTCTTCGGGAGGAAAAGGTTCTTGGATGTACTGCTCAAGTCGCTTTTCGTGGATAAGCTTCTCAATTACATCCCTAAGCTGGTGACAGTCATTACTATTGTGGACGTACACATTATGGTATCGACAGTACCTCCCAGTATTTTTCTCAAGGTCGGTTGATTCCCTGGTGCGTGGCTTCTTATATGGTAAAGTGTTACATGTCTCCAAGTAAATTGTTTCTAAATCCTCGTTTAGCGGGGTGTATGTCTCAAAGGCTCGGTAAGGGTCGGGCTTTCTTGGCTTGGTCGGGGCCTGATCATTGTTCCAGCCATCTTGCCTACCATTGTTCGGTCTTTACCTGTTAGGTCTACCCCCTTGTTCTGATCAAAGGGCTCTCCTACTTGTTTTCTTCTGAGGTTGTTATTTGCAGCGCCTTCTTGAGGGCCATTGGGGAGACTGGTGGATGAGAGTCAATTGCTTCTTGGCATAAGTATTGATCCGCCTTCTCATAGAAGGCATCAAGGCTTTTTGGCTGCTTCCGATCAATCCATGCCCCAAGTTCGGAAGTAGGGAGGACACCTTTAGCTAACTGAAAGATTATGTTGCGAGGATCTGGATCCTCGACCTCGGCGAGGGCGATATATAACCTGGAGTGGTAGCTTTTGAGTGACTCAGCGGGCCCTTGGTATAAGTTGGAGAGGGTGAGGGCATTCTTTGGAGTTGGTATATGCATTCTGAATTGCTTGATCAACCGTGTCACTAACTGGTCGAAGTTGTTAATGGAATCAAGCGGGAGGCGAGAGAACCATAGCAAAGTAGTTCCTGATAAGAAGACTGGGAAACACTTGCATTTGACTAGATCGGTGCCCCGACTCGAGTCCATTTTCCAATCATACCGGTTTAGGAAGGCATAAGGATCAGTGGTGCCATCGTAGAGTGGAATTTGTGGCATGCTGAAGCGTCGTGGCCATTCAGCTTCATTCACCATTCTTGTGAAGGGGTTACGCCTAATGCGCGCTTCCCATAAATCATGCACATTTCCTCGCATTTCCCTCATGATTCTTCGAACCATGTCCGGGAGGTAAGTTAGATGGGGATCCGCCATTTGGATCCATGGGTTTTGGCGAGATTCCGGGGTTCTGTTGCAAGGGCGTCTTATATGATGGACGTTCGGATCGTCTTCCTCCATGTCCTCGACATCCATGACTAGGTCTAGGTGTGGACGGTGAGGTAGAGTAGTGTGATGTGGTTCCTCTTCTGGAGGAACACGGGCTGTTGGAATAGCGATCCCATCATCCTGATTATCCACCATTAGGTTGTATCGTGGAAAAGGTTGGTTTGTATGACCTGGTCCGTCAATGATGATTAAGCGAGAGCGGTCTCGGTTCTGTGTCCCCTCGCTATATGTGACTGTAGTTCGATCACCGTTGCCGTTGGCGTAGCCATTGCCATTACCATTGTTGAGGGCATTGGTGCGGGCGGAGACGTTGTTAATGAGGCTAAACCTCCTCCTTTGATGTGGGCCCCTTGATTCGGAAGAGGAAGTTTCTGATATAATTTGTCGGGGTCGAGCATTGTTCCGAGTTAGTTGAAGTCGGGCGACGATGCGCTGACTTTCTTGAAGTTGTCACATAAGGTCGATATTATTCCTTAATGCTGGATTAAGCTCGACCGTTGTGTTCTCATACTTCTCACTAAGCGCGCGAATTTGAGCTTGTGTTGCAGTGCTTCAGGGTCCACAATCGAAGGGGCCGTTTCACTAGTGGTCGGGATGTCCGTCGGTTGAGGTTGTTGGGACGCATCGGCCTCGGCTGTAGCTGAAGAGCCTATCATTGCATTCTTTGGTCGCTTTGCCATCGTGAGTGGACTCGACGGCAGGTTTAGCAAGGAACCTCAAGCTCGTCGGGGGTCGAGATAACAATGTGCGACAAAGGCACAAAATCTGAGTATTCTCAGTGAAAGCACCAAATATTGATGGCAAGAAATGTCGTAAACACCAAAGATTCCAATTACTAGGAATAATTAATTCGGTCGTACAGACAAGAGCGGAAAGCGGTAAATGACACAAGGGATTTATAGTGGTTCAGCCTCGTGAGGGGCCTACATCCACTTTGAAGCGTCATTGGAATATTATTGATCACAAAAGGTTACAAGGTTGAGCCCATCACATGACATCTCATTACATTTGCTTGTAGGCTAGGTGATGTCATCGTTATCATATATGATGTCTTAATTGGCATATATTGTGGAATATAGGAAAAAGACACTTTTGCCCTTCTTCTTCCTCAAAGTGGAGATGCCATTAATCGAGATCTCATGAAGCCTCAAGGTCACGAATTCCAACCCCTTTGAAGTGTGAGTCTATGGGGTATTTGTAGGACAAGGATTAGGTAGGAGTAGGTAGAAGTAGGTAAAAAATGGACCCCTACACCCAGAAATTCACACTGGCTGGTACAAATGCCAGATTTTCGCACCCTGCCCCTGGGGTGCGAATTTCGCACCTCGTGGGGTGCGAATTTTGCATCCCCTAGGGGGTGAGAAATTCTGGCCTGTAGAGGCGCGAAATTCACACCCCAGGGTGCGAAATTCACACCCCATGGTGCGAATTTCACACCTATACGACGTGTAAATCTCGCACCCGGCTGGGTGGGAATTTCGCACCTGGCTAGGTGCGAATTCCACACCCAGGTGGGTGCGAGTTTTGCACCCCGCTAGGTGCAAATCTCGCACCTGGCGGGGTGCGAATTTTGCACCGCCCTAGGGTATGAAATTCGACCCCGAAGGGTAAGAATGTCGCCTTGAAGGTGGTTGTGAAGGTCTCGGGAATTGGCGCTCTGGTGGCTTGCGGTTCGGGTTCACGGATCGAACTGCAAGGCTTTTGTTGGGTGATCCCTCTCCAACCCGTATCCTTTGCTCCTAGATATCTTCCTGGCCTTGACTCCATGCGATGGGCTGAGTTGAGTGTGTCCTGTGAACTTTTGGGAACTGAACCAAAATGTCGGTTAACACAATCATAACACAACAATTCAATAATATCATCCATTTCAATAAATACTCAACTATTCAATGTCGTTTACGGCGCCATAAGTGGCCATCCACGGAGTATGAAATCTGAGTGTCAGTAATATCCATACATCGCTTTCAATTCAAGTGATTTGTATGAATTCGTGTGTTGAACTCCAAAAATAAATAAAAATCAACAATGACAATTTATATATTTTCAGTTATAAAATAAATAACTGGTACAAATATTTTAGTGAGAGAATTCTCACATTGGGTTCCACTCCGTCAGTCTTTATTTGAAGATTGTATTTTTCAACTAAATTAAACGCTCGTTTAATTTAGATGAAAATTCAATTTGCTCTGTTTCCGTTCTGGTCAGTTCCATCGCGTAGTGTTCGCTTTCACGATCGCAATGCGATCGAAATCGTCCAATTCCGACCTCGTATGAAATAGATATAATATTATATACATTTGATGCAATTTAAATAATTAATTAAAATAATTAAAATCCCTAATCCCTTTGTTAACTTTTCATCCCCGTCGTTCTATACCCAGGCACGCTGAACCCAAACCTCGTCCCGCTTCTCCTCCTAGCGCCGCCAATATCGACTATCGGAATCTGATCGGTCGCCGCCATGCCATTCGTCTACGTGGCGCCTCCCTCCTCCAAGAAACCCAACAAACTCGAATCTGCCCTCCAGCCTGAAAGCATCGATGAATGGCATCTCTTCCCCGTACAAATTCAGATGAACCCAACACCTAGAGTCGATCATGGCCGTATGGATTAGAAGATCTCGCTGAGCTGAGGGGATCTATAGTTATAATTTTCGTGAATCAATTCATGGATTGGCGGATTTTCGGAGGAGAAGGCTGGAGCCTTCGTGGCCATCAAATTTTGACTAGCGACGGTATTAAAAAGTGAATTAGGGTTTTAGTTAATTATATATATACCTTTCTATTTATTTTATTTAATTCCAAAAATGCATGTTTATCTAATCCAACTCCAAATCAAACCCAAGGACTGTCATTTCTTGCTAAATACCACCATTCTGAACACAATGAGATATGTTTCGCAAGCCAATTTTGCTGTTTTGATCAGTTTTTCTTTAAATTAAAATATAAATCAATATATTGAATTTTAAACATACATTTTAATTTATCGGGGCCACATACTGACCTAAAAAATTACAGAAAAATTATATCTAGCTATATTTTGACAATACGGTCCTAACAAAACTGATTTTGTCGAATTTGGAGACCGTTTGAAAAATGGCCTTTTTCTAGTCGATTAAATTCAAACTAAATTGACCAAGCGGGTTTAAATTTACCATGCTCACATACTAATTCCAAAAATTACGAAATTTGAAATCTAACTATAATTTGCCATTATGGATCCAACAAAAGTGGTTTCATCGAAAACAAATGTCGTTTGCAAAATGGCTATTTTTAAGGGCTATATATATAATTAAAAATATATATAAATTCCATAGCGACTATTCTAAATTTTAAACTGGACATAAGTTTTGATTTATATTATGAAATCTGAATTTCTTACATTCATTAGAAAGATATTGTTAAACAGATTCAGATGTTTCCGGTTTTACTGAAACCCGATTTATTTTGAATTTTATACATTCAATTGAAATTTAAAATCGAATTTTCAAACTACTGCGCCATTTCAAATTCCTTTAGTTTTAAATTAAATTATTACATTCTAATTTCGAGTTAAATAAATTTTTAAGCGTTATTATTTAAAATAAATCATTTTAAATATTCAAAAGCCATTAAAATAGCTAAAATAAAAATTTTAAATTGGTTCAGAAATTCGGGGTTGTTACAATTCTCCTTAAAACAAGATACAACCACCTCATGTAGGCCCCACACCCCCATGCCTTGAACCCCACCTCCTCCACCAGTGTGTTCACTCCCCTTCCAGTCCAAGCCGTAGTCCCCTTGTCCCTCTCAAACCCTAAAACCCCATAAAAATCCTATCTTTCCACTTAAATCACCAAATTGAAGTGTGTTCAGGTGTATACGTGCAGTATCGGTTAAACTGAGAGAAATGTCGAGGTGTAGGAATGACTTGGGTGAGAATTCCTTATCTAATTTGGTCAATTAGTTCAGTATATTATAGCTTGTGTGGTAGTTTATACTATGAAATATTTGATTGCTATGTGGTTGAATTAGTGATGTGCTGTGATGTGATTTGGAAGATGAACTAGGTTCATTAGTATGTTAACACAGTGTTAAAATGTTCATGATAGTTGTGGTAGGGTTAAACACCCATTTATAAGTCAAACGATGCATTAACAATCACCAAGTCAAGTAGGCTTGGTAAAAATATAACCTGAAATGGACAATTTATCATTGATTATTTGAATTTGCAGTTAATTTGATTGTGATGTAAACCCCATATGGGTATTGGGATGATATTTAATTGACCAATCTCCTAATTGTTTGGTTTGTGTGTTAATCTATCGATTGATTGACTTATATAAGCGTTATTGACTTAGGCTTATACGGTGAAATTCAACTTCGTATGTGGATTGGATGTTGATAGTTGTTTGCAACCATTATTGGACGTATATGATGTGTGAAATCCTTATAAATGGAAATATATGGTAATTGGTTAATCTTGTTCCAATTCGGAATAAACTTGAATATTTTAATAATAAAATTTTCAGTGAAAAATAAAAGTTTGAATTTGATGTTCCATTTTGGATGGACACGAAAATTTTAAAATATCGTTGAATATTCGTAATGGTAATTACAACAAGTAATTTTGAAGTAATTTACATATAGATATGACCCATCTAAGTTTTATTTTTGTAATGAATAATAGCTGTCAAAAGTGAAGTTCAATTAGTCTATCTAGAAAACGTTTTAAACGAAGTTTCTTTTCAGAGGTATCTTATTTATTTTTATAATGAATGTCAGGAAAATTTGGACTTAAAATAACGAGTTTTGAAAAATAATATTATTTTAATGATTTAAACAGTATTAAAATGATTTAGTACTAGAAAAATTAATTTCCAAGTAAAATGATTGAGATATGGTTTTCAGAGATGATTATATACATTTTGTATAATAAATAAAATCTTTTGCAAGAATTTCAATTTATTTTTAATTATAAATCGAATTTGGGCCTGAATAGGACGTGTCGCGTAGCGACTGTTCGCGAACTTCGACCCTAACTTTAAATTAATGTACCGAGAGATCCGACCGTCGAATTCTCCTGAAATGAAAAACGTTAGGTCAGAAATAAAATGGGTTTTCAGTTGGAATAAGAAGTTTTAAAATCCAACGATTTGATTTTAAAATAAGACCTTTTTTGGAAAAGGTTGCTATGGATGCATTTCGGTGATCGGAACTGGAAACCAACTTAAGGGCCTTAATAAAATTATTAAAAATATGGATAAATTATAATAAATCATAATACATTATTTAAAAAGGTTCTGGATGGAATATTCCATATTTTAGGAAAGATAAAAGATATTTTATCTGAATGACCTAGTTAACAACTAGAATAAAGAACCAAAAGGGACATGCGATGATTCCTAAGACTAAAGTCTAGTACCACCTGTGAGATCTAACTGGAAACTATTCCATTAGGAAAGGGGTAGGAAGAGCCAAAAGACATCTGTAACACCCCGTATTTTCTAAGAATATAAAAAGTGACAAATTAAAGAATACTTAATTTTTGGAAGAAGAATTAAGGGAAATGGGTTGCGCCATTGCGTTCATCTCGGAATTCTGCTTGGGATAGAGTCCGAGCTTTCATATAACGAATATCGTATGAAGAAGTTATAAGCCTTAGAAGTTTGTTTACGCACAAGGAATATATATATATATATATAATAATTCCAGAAACCGTTCAAAATTCAAACGAAACCGACATTGGGTGAGCGGGAAAATTCCCGCTCGAAGGTATCGACCCCCCAGTGGATGTCGACATAGGTATCGACCCCCCTTAGGGGGTGTCAACAGGGGAGTCGACCCCCCTCCCCCCACGCTAGATCTAGGCAGATTCATTTTCTGGTTTTGGACTGATTCGTGGCCTGGTTCGTTGACTCCTATGCTATATAAGGGACCCTAGACCTATTGTTTTCTCCACAACTAATCAATGGCGACACCATGCTGCTCTAATCTAAATTAAAATAGACTTTCTTCTCCACCAAGACAAATCAGATTAGGAGTTTTTGAAGATTAAGATTTGCAATAACAAAGCCTAGTTCTTTTCTCTAAATCTCGGTGAGTTCATGTTACTTTTAGATCTAAAATTTAATTGTAATCCTAACATGTTAATAAACCTGAATCTGAGACTATGCCTATTTCTGTTCATCAAATCTGTTCATCATATGCCTATTTCTGTTAATCAAATATGTTCTTATACGTCTATTTTTGTTCATCAGATCTGTTCTTATATGCCTAATTCTGCTATCATATGCCCGTTTATGTTACTTTTGGTTCTATGCCTATTCTATTCTTCTTCCTTTACTTTTATTTCTATAGCCAGGCTACCTTCGAGCCTAGGCCTAACGCTAAAATATGCGAACGCGCGAAATTGGGAATCATTGGTAAATATAAATTTGGGGGCATAAAGTATATTTGAAAATATGACTTGGGATTTGGGGGCATAATACATGTTCTGATTTAAGACCTAATTTTGGAGGCATACTATATATGATGATTTATAACTTGGAAGAAAGGGAATATTGTGCATAATAATATATGACTTGGGAAAAGGGCATGAAAACCTATAATGAAATAGGGATAACTATGAACATGCCTAATTTGGGATTTTGGGTAATTGGCATACACTGTAATCTAAAACTTTAATTTTGGAATAGTTTGTATTATGAATCATGACTGGTATTTTTAGGGCATAACTTGTACTGTGCAATTTGACTAAAACTTGGGGCAAATGTTATATTGTGAATTATGACCATAATTTGGGGTATGCAAATTTGTAGGCTTAATTTATGATTAAGCGAAATATGTTAATGGAGCAGTAAAGAGTCTGTGAAGCCTGTTTAGTCCGTTGAAACTGAATACCGTAATTGAAAAAAAAACCTATGATGAACATGGATAATTGTTTAAGAATGAATATGCCTAAAACTGAACCACGCCTAAGCACGAGGTTAGATTGCACTTGTGGTATAAGTCTGCCCGGAACCGCCCGGCATATCCAGCAACCACAAGTGGTGAATCTAATGTGAGGGGCCTAGTGCATACATATGAAATAGTACTTAGACACGAGGTTAGATTACACTTGTGGTAGAAGTCTACCTGGAACCGCCCGGCATATCCAGCATCCACAGGTGGTAAATCTAATGTGTGAGGTCCGGTGCATTAACCAGAAATGATAATAATTTGGAATACTTAACCTAATTGAATATGTAGGGGTTACATGAACCTGTTAAGTTGAGTAGGGTTAAGTAAACTTGCTTGAATAAGTGGGAGGGGTTAAGTTAATCTTAATAAACCGATGGGGTGGGTTATATGTATATAGACCCGACAGACATAACCTATTGTATATGTTGAATCTGTACAATCTGATCTGTTAATCTGTGAATCTGATAATCCGTACATCCGATCCATTAATCTACGAACCTATTAATCTGTAAACATGTTAATTTGTAAATCTACTACATTAATTTGTAAACCTATGAATATGTAAATCTGCTCTGTTAGTCTGCAAACGTGTTAATCTAAAATATGTACATCTGAAATCTGTTAGTCTGGGGACACAAGGTTAGGAGGGGTATTTGCTTGTGTCATCTGTTGTATGGGACCCATATAAGTCAGTAACCCTTTCTAGTATCAAACGGTGACCCAACACTAGGTAGGGGTCAGGGCACGCTTACTGAATTGGTTATAAGAGGTCCATTCTGATAATGGCGAGGGGTGTTGATGGCGCGTTCCAACCGGGTCATGTGCGTGCATGGATCCGGTCTGCTCTGGGAAGTTAAGACGCCGTGACATCTGTAAATAGGTCTGTGTCTTTCTTTAGGTTGCCACTTTAGGGAGTGATACACCCTTCTGTGAGGCCGACACAGAGTATTTATGTATTAGGGAGCCGATCGCTTGGGGTAGAATTTAGGGTACATCTAGTTCTGTCTGTTTCTGTTGGGGTACTGTCTGTTTCTGTTGGGGTGATAACACCTGTCTGTTTCTGTGTGGTACCGTCTGTTGGGGTGATAAAGGCCCATCACTAGTGTACACCTAATTCTAACATTCTATTCCCGTAGGGATTATTCTTTTTCTGTCTCTGATTCCGTTTCTTCTTCTATTTCTGTACCTTCTTTCTATGTTGGGGTGGTAAAGGCCCATTACTAGCATTCTATTTCTATAGAGATCATTCTGTTTCTGTTTCTGTTTTAGTTTATACAATAGGGTAACACCTAATCCCATTATACTAGTATTAGTGCAGAGAAGTGAAAAGTAAGATAGAAGCATAGCTTGGTCTATATCATTCTGTTCCCTCTGTTTAACCTATGTATACCTGCTACTCCTGTTACTGTTATCTCTCATCCAGTTTTATTTACATGTCATGATACTATTATCTGTTTTTATGCAGAAAGTCACTGGACTCGCCAGATTTTATGTCTGACCCTTTTTGTTTCGCCTCTTTTCTTCCTTCCCCCCTTTCCCAGGTTCTCTGGGTGGGAACGTAGAAGCTTGATTCAAATTTCTTTCTGCTTAAAGTGCTTGGAAGTGCTGAAAGTAATGCTTATCTTTGTTTCTCTTACATATGGCATTTTGGAGTGGGATTATGGTTTTAAAAATTATGTCCTCTGATGGCTTTTGTACAGGACTGATATTATGTACTTGGTTTTGGTGTTTGAAGATGTAACCAAACTTATTTCTGTTTCCGCTGCAATAAAGTTATAAAATTTTCAAGTACTACTTTATGTATCTGCCTTGTAATATTCTGTTCTGTTTACTTATAATGCTCCACAAAACTTAATGCATTCCCTTTGTGACTGACATTAATGGACATGGGGTGCCACACTTGGTATTAGAGCTGAAGGTTACCAGATTAGATAAAAGTTTTTGAAAACTATTTTCAAAAAGGTTTTAATAGGAAGTATTTTCGAAAGGAAAGTTTATTTTGAAAAACGTAATCCCCAAAGCCATATATCTATCTCTCAATTCTCTCTTTTGAAT
The DNA here is from genome assembly GCA_030737875.1 of Allium sativum. NCBI lineage: Eukaryota > Viridiplantae > Streptophyta > Magnoliopsida > Asparagales > Amaryllidaceae > Allium > Allium sativum. Next base: position 382,763,213 of record CM060926.1, read on the forward strand.
CTCTTTTTCTTTTGTTTCAGCATGTCTGGGGATCTTAATCTTCCAGAGGGCGTACAGATACCGGGATGGTTCGGAAGGTATCTGGAGGCTATAACACCTGCTGTAGGCCAAGCAGACGCTCCTCCCCCAGCTGCAGCTGTTGTTCCTCCTCCTCCTCCACGTGTAAATGCTTTTTCGAAGATATGTAAGGATTTCCGTGCTATGGGTAGAAAAACCTTTAATGGAACTAAGACGTTTGTGGAAGCTCGGAACTGGCACAAGAAAACAGAGGATTTGTTTGATATCTTTGAAGTCGACGATAGAAGAAAGATTCAGTTAGTCGGTTGGCAACTAAAGGACGAAGCTTCTTTTTGGTGGGAGGTTACTAATGCTAAATGTTCGGTAGAGACTTAGGTGGATTTTAGACGATGATTCGAGCTGAAGTTTCTTGCGCAAGCCAAGCAGTGTTTGCAAATGGAGAAGTTTTTGGCACTCAAATAGGGAAGCATATCTATTAAAGAATATGTTAACAAGTTCAACCAGTTGGTGAGATTCGGGTTGGAGTTGGTAAATACTCCACACAAGAAAGCTTTATGGTTTGCTAGAGGATTGAACGAGCCATTACATGTATTGGCTATGTCCCATGTCCCAATGGGCGCAACTTTTGAAAGGTTGGTTGATATGGCGTTGTTACATGAGGAAACCAAAGGTGAGAAGAAAGAGGAGAAGCTCGAAGAACAACAGAACAAGAAAGTGTGGCCCAAGAAGGAAACACAAAAAAGGATGAAAAGACCGAGAATAAGAAGGAGAAAAAGTTCTTTACTTATGAGAGTTTGAGTCATCTGAACAAGGATTGCAGAAAAAGGAAGGGCGCTTGCTCCAACTATGGTGAAATAGGACACTTTACTATGGGCTGCCCGAGGAAACAAGGACAAGGCCAAAGGGCAGGATATTCTGGAGGGCAGGTGAATGCTATTGAAGCCAATAGACCGAACAAAGGTAGGAAAGTTTCTATAGAAAGTTTGATTTTCCCTATCTGATTATCCAATTAGAACTCTTTTGATTATGACACTTCTCATTCTTTTATTTCTAATTCTGTGGTTGAGTCTCTGCACCTTAATACTACTTCTGTTTCTGATTCCATTATTGCCTCAAACCCCATAAGGGGTACGGCTCATCTGTCTGATGATGGGGTTTGAGGATATCTATGTTAGGTGTTTGAGTATATCCTATCGATCGAATCTTCGACCTTTAGGTAGAAACTAATGGGTGTAAACATGTGTTTGAGACATGTTATGTTTGATGGTTGCAAGTGGATGCAAGTGATTGCTAGTGGTTGCTCGTGGATGCATATACACACACTAGGCACTAGATCGACTCAAAAACACTCTCATATTGCATAGGGATGTGTGTGCACATTTTTGTTTCTTTTATGGATGAAATTAGATGTATCATCACATGAGTGTTGCATTTGGATGAATAATTGCGCATGCATATGTACTTATATGATGCATTAGGATTGTTTGCATACATGATTATACTCATGGCACTGACATAAATTTGCATTAAGGAGGTCAACTGAATAAGTGGACCGCCTGATTTCTGCATTAGCATAGTGGCATATACACACACCTTTGCAGATGTTCATACAGCATTAGAAATTTTCTAAGGACAACAGATGCCTATGATTGGTGGATGAGTAGATGGATGACAGATGGTAGGATATACATTCTTCTTAACTTGGAGATTTCGGGGACGAAATCCTTTAAGGAGGGGAGAATGTAACACCCCGTATTTTCTAAGAATATAAAAAGTGTCAAATTAAAAAATACTTAATTTTTGGAAGAAGAATTAAGGGAAATGGGCTGCGCCATTGCGTTCGTCTCGGAATTCTGCTTGGGATAGAGTCCGAGTTTGCGTAAAACGAATATCGTATGAAGAAGTTATAAGCCTTTGAAGTTTGTTTACGCACAAGGAATATATATATATATAATAATTCCAGAAACCATTCAAAATTCAAATGAAACCGACAATGGGTGAGCGGGAAAATTCCCGCTCGAAGGTGTCGACCCCTTAGGGGGTGTTGACAAGGGTGTCGACCCCCCTTAGGGGGTGTCGACAGGGGAGTCGACCCCCCTTAGGGGGTGTCGACAGGGGAGTCGACCCCCCTTAGGGGGTGTTGATAGGGGAGTCGACCCCCCTATAGGGGTGTCGACCCCCCCACCCCACCGCCAGATCTGTGCAGATTCGTTTTTCTGGTTCTGGACTGATTCGTGGCCTGGTTCGTTGACTTCTATGCTATACAAGGGACCCTAGATCTATTGTTTTCTCCACACCTAATCCATGGCGACACCATGCTCCTCTAATCTAAATTAAAATAGACTTTCTTCTCCACCAAGATAAATAAGATTAGGAGTTTTCGAAGATTATGATTTGTAATAACAAAGCCTAGTTCTTTTCTCTAAATCTTGATGAGTTCATGTTACTTTTAGATCTAAAATTTAATTGTAATCCTGACATGTTAATAAACCTGAATCTGAGACTATGCCTATTTCTGTTCAACAAATCTATTCATCATATGCCTATTTCTGTTAATCAAATCCGTTCTTTTATGGCTATTTCTGTTCATCAGATCTGCTCTTATATGCCTATTTCTGCTATCATATGCCCATTTATGTTACTTTTGGTTATATGCCTATTCTATTCTTCTTCCTTTATTTTTATTTTTATAGCCAGGCTACCTTCGAGCCTAGGCCTAACGCTGAAATATGCGAACGCGCGAAATTGGGAATAGTTGGTAAATATAAATTTAGGGCATAAAGTGTATTGGAAAATATGACTTGGGATTTAGGGGCATAATACGTGTTGTGATTTAAGACCTAATTTTAGGGGCATACTATATATGATATTTATAACTTGGAAGAAAGGGAATATTGTGCATAATAATATATGACTTGGGAAAGGGCATGAAAACCTATAATGAAACAGGGATAACTGTGAACATGCCTAAATTGGGATTTTGGGTAATTGGCATACACTTTAATCAAAAACTTTAATTTGGGCACAGTTTGTATAATGAATCATGACTGGGGTTTTTAGGGCATTACATGTACTGTGCAATTTGACTAAAACTTGGGGCAAATGTTATATTGTGAATTATGACCGTAATTTAGGGCATGTAAATTTGTAGGCTTAATTTATGATTAAGCGAAATATGTTAATAGAATAGTAAAGAGTCTGTGAAGCCTGTTTAGTCCGTTGAAACTGAATACTGTAATTGAAAAAAAAAACTACGATGAACATGGATAATTGTTTAAGAATGAATATGCCTAAAATTGAACTGCGCCTAAGCACGATGTTAGATTGCACTTGTGGTAAAAGTCTGCCTGGAACCGTCCGACATATCCAGCGACCACAAGTGGTGAATCTAATGTGAGGGGCTAAGTGCGTACATATGAAGTAGTACTCAAACACGAGGTTAGATTACACTTGTGGTAGAAGTCTGCCAGAAACCGCCCGGCATATCCAGCATCCACAGATGGTAAATCTAATGTGAGAGCTCTGGTGCATTAAGCAGAAATGATAATAATTTGTCAACTTGGAATACTTAACCTAATTGAATATGTAGGGGTTACATGAACCTGTTAAGTTGAGTAGGGTTAAGTAAACTTTCCTGAATAAGTTGGAGGGGTTAAGTTAATCTTAATAAACCGATGGGATGGGTTATATGTGTATATACCTGACAGACTTACCTATTGTATATGTTGAATCTATACAATTTAATCTGTTAATCTGTAAATTTGATAATCCATACATTTGATCCATTAATCTGCGAACCTATTAATCCGTAAACATGTTAATTCATAAATCTACTATATTAACATGCAAACATGTGAATATGTAAATCTTCTCTGTTAGTCTTCAAACGTGTTAACCTGAAATTTGTACATATGAAATCTGTTAGCCTGGGGACACAAGGTTAGGAGGGGTATTTGCTTGTGTCATCTGTTGTGTAGGACCCATATCAGTCAGTAACCCTTTCTGGTATTAAACGGCGACCTAACACTTGGTAGGGGTCAGGGCACGCTTACTGAATTGGTTATAAGAGGTCCATTCTGATAATGGCGAGGGGTGTTGATGGCGCGTTCCAACTGGGTCATGTGCGTGCATGGATCCGGTCTACCCTGGGGAAGTTAAGACACCGTGATATCTGTAAATAGGTCTGTGTCTTTCTATAGGTTGCCACTTTAGGGAGTGATACACCCTTCTGTGGGGCCGACACAAGGTATTTATGTATTAGGAAGCCGATCGCTTGGGGTAGAATTTAGGGTACATCTAGTTCTGTCTGTTTCTGTTGGGTTACCATCTGTTTCTGTTGGGGTGGTAACACCTGTCTGTTTCTATGTAGTACCGTCTATTGGGGTGGTAAAGGCCCGTCACTAGTGTACACCTAATTCCAACATTCTGTTCCTGTAGGGATTATTCTGTTTCTGTCTCTGATTCCGTTTCTTCTTCTGTTTCTATACCGTCTGTCTATGTTGTGGTGGTAAAGGCCCATTACTAGCGTTCTATTTCTGTAGAGATCATTCTATTTCCGTTTCTGTTTCATTTTAGACACTAGGGTAACACCTAATCCCATTATACTAGTATTAGTGCAGAGAAGTGAAAAGTAAGTAAGAAGCGTAGCTTGGTCTATATCATTCTGTTCCCTTTGTTTAACCTATGTATACCTGCTACTCCTGTTACTGTTATCTTTAATCCAATTTTATTTACATGTCATGATACTATTATCTGTTTTTATGCTGAAAGTCACTGGACTCGCCAGACTTTATGTCTGACCCTTTTTGTTTCGCCTCTTTTCTTCCTTCCCCCCATGTTCTCAGGGTGGGAACGTAGATGCTTGATTCAGATTCCTTTCTGCTTAAAGTGCTTGGAAGTGCTGAAAGTAATGCTTAGCTTTGTTTCTCTTAAATATGGCATTTTGGAGTGGGATTATGGTTTTAAAAATTATGTACTCTGATGGCTTTTGTACAAGACCGATATTATGTACTTGGTTTGGTGTTTGAAGATGTAACCAAACTTATTTCTGTTTCCGCTGCAATAAAGTTATAAAATTTTCAAGTACTACTTTATATATCTGTCTTGTAATATTATGTTCTGTTTACTTATAATGCTCCACGAAACTTAATGCATTCCTTTTGTGAGTGACATTAACGGACGTGGGGTGTCATAACATTGGATATTCGATTATGATTAGATGAAGTTTTCTGAAGATAAACGATCAAGTGATTTTAAAATAACATATTGGACTGTAATGGTTTAAATATAACCAGGATTTTCCAACGTATAAGTCGGATTATATTTGAATGGAAATAATCTTCGAAAATTTCAATACTGGTTTCTGTAATTATACGGATACCTTTTAAAGGAATTTGGAAGATATAGATATCTTTATTCCTAATATGGTATCTATTGATTTTAGAATTTGATATTGAATATAGGTCGATATGATTTCTATTCAAAGCCTTGTGTGACGACAAGGAATTTCGCTCGATTCGAATCAATCGTTAAACCGACTAAGACCGTTCGAAACCCCTGATCGTTTTGAGAACATTACAAAATAGAACGCAGACGGAAGAACATTTCATTGTTATTACAACAATTCCATCAGATACAAGAATATACAGAGTATAAATGAATAAATATTATACAACAAATATCAGAGATTTAAATTACATTTAAATACATCGCAGCGGAAAATAATACAAAAGCACAACTAGAAATAATGCACGGATACAGAGCTTTCCGAGCATCGTTCCAGCTGTAAATCAGGATCCTGTGAATATAAATCTGCAAAACCCAAACTACTAGCTGCCCATGTAGAAAATAGGGGCACCCAGAGTTTTGGTTAAAACAATAAACTCCAGGTCAGTCATGCGACTGGTGTGAGAACTAAAACAGTTATTTAAAACTTTACTTTAAAGATAGTAATTCAAGGGACCACGCCGTATAACACGGAACGGGTTTCCTCCCAAGAATACTAGTGCATATAACAAAACAGCGCAATGCTTTTTGGAAAAATGAAGCTATTATAAGACCCAGGTCCCATCACACAATGCAACGCAAGCCGGAGGATAGGGTTTTCCCTTATAATAGCCAAACATGCTTGGTACGTTTAAAACAAATCATTTGATACTATAATAAGTGTATAGTGTCAAAACAATTCAAATCATAAATATCAATCATAGGCGGCATGGGTACCATCTATCATGTCGCCATACTAGTTCTATAATTAAAACCGCAATATCACGTATTGGAAATTGGATTTCCGTCATGAGCTGAGGCAAGGGGCAAGCTCCTCTCCGATTCGAGACACTCTAGCAAATGTCTCAGGACCCCACTATGATCCTTTGATCTTCAGGGCCGGTCCTCTCTTACTTTTGAGGATTGGCAATTCCTGAACACACGTTTCCCGGTCCTTACAGACCTATATCCGAGGCGCCTCGTATCCAACAACCACACAGGTGAAAAGTATATAAATGTCAGGGCTGGTAGGTCACTGACACCACCTTAGCTAGAAAGAAACGTCGTGCTCTCCCTGCAGTCACTATCCCGTTTTTGTGTGACGAAAAGGAATATCGCTCGATCCGAACCAGTCGCTAAACCGATCTAGACCGTTCGAAACGCCTGATCGTTTCGAGAACACGACAAAATAGAACGCAGACGGAAGGACATTTCATTATATATTACAACAATGCATCAGATTACAAGAATATACAGAGTATAAATGAATATTACACAAAAATATCAGAGATTTAAATTACATTTAGATACATAGCAGCGGAAAATAATACAATACACAACTAGAAGAGATATACGGATACAAAGCTTTCCGGATATCATTCCAGCTGTAAACCAGGATCCTGTGAATATAAATCTGCAAAACCAAAACTACTAGCTGCCCGTGTCAAAATAGGGGCACCCAGAGTTTAGGTTAAAACAATAAACTCCTGGTCAGTCATGGGACTGGTGTGAGAACTAAAACAGTTATTAATCTTTATTTTTAAAGTTAGGTAAATCAAGGGACCACGGCGCTAACGCGGAACGGGTTTCCTCCCAAGAATACCAGTGCATAAAACAAACAGCGCCATGCTAAATAAAGAAAAATGAAGCTATTATAAGACCCATGTCCTATCACACAATGCAATGCAAGCCGGGGGATAGGGTTTTTGTAACACCCCGCCTCCGCTAGGGTCACTCACAAAGGAATGCACTAGCTTTAGAGGGGCATTATTGGTAAACATGCACAGGAATATCACAAGACAGAACATATAAAATAGCGGAAGTAAAATCGAACTTTCATAAACATTAATAATTAAGGTCTAAAGCCTTTTACATCAGAGTACATCAAAACCTGTCTTGCAATAGTAAAGAAGCATAAAGACTTTTTCATAAATTATTCCCCAAGTAAAAACAGTAAAGTAGCCATAGCCAAGAAAAGTCCAAGCCATCCATGATGACCTTCAAGCAGAAGAAGTCCGAACTAAACAACAGTATTTCCTCCCTGAAACCTGGGGGGGGGGGGGGGGGAACGGAAGAAAAGAGGCGAAACAAAACGGGTCAGTCAAAAAGACTGAGTAAGCCCTATCTACGATCAGCATAAAAACTAGTAAAGTTAACTGACATGAGAAACTGAGATGAACATAAGCATGATGACAAGATAGATAAGCTAAATCAAAATAACAGGATGAACTACTGAACTCAGATAAACTAAGGTGTCATGATAAATTACGATGTCAAGATAAAACAAGGTATCCCATCGTCAGGTTCCTATCAAGTATAATATCCCCAAGATATCTATCACGTATAACATCCCATGGTATCTATCCTGTCTTTTAGCTCTGCACCTACCGTACTAGTATCCCCACCGTATCATGTGTTAACCATGAATGAGCCTTACTCAAAAGTCGTGTAATGGTCCATGTCAACCTAATATATCGCATATATAGGTTACTCAACTCGTATGTTTCATTCCATGTAAATGTTCAGTCCCTTGCCGTAGACCATACGGGCTTTCCCATGAGATTCTATACTACTTTAACATAGTTCTATGATCCTTAAGATCGTTTTGGACTGTCACCCTATATCTAACTAGGATCTTTCAACATGAATCATTGTTTGTACAACTAGGACTTATGCTACCTAGGACTACTAGGGATTATGCTTACCTATTGCACGTTTTCGTATCTCGGTTTTGGTTCAACCACCCAGGGCCACTAGGAATTACGCTAACCGTCAACCGCGCCCTTTTTCCCACGCATTCATCGTGAATCGTTTTTCCATGACTGTATGCACATGTATCACATCGTGCCATCCGAGTCCTGTCACAGGGCAGATCAAGAAATACAGGACTCGGTCGGGAGCTTTCGATTTATCTGCCGATGCAGATGCTAAGGTCTGTTTTTTTCTATACATGGCTATGGTCCCACGAGACCACTCCCTCAACTAGTGAAAGACAAGACAGGATAAATTCTGTATGAGAACACACTACTGGCCAACCCACAATCCTAGCCTTACCGCAACCATAATTAGATAGCAATTATGGTCTTTTGGGTGTTCTCTGCCTTTCCGTACGTACACGCTTGACCAAAGATGGTAGGTAGCCTGACGAAATGCTATCTAGGGTACGACCGTGTATCGTCGACTATCCCCTATCCATCCCCATCTTTAGGTCGCTCGTATAGCAACCAAGGCATACTCTTGGTTCTTCTAACGCAGACCTTAACCTCTCATGAGCCTAGTATGATCACCTGGCAGCTCACAGAGGGATACCAAGAATATCCTCACGTTCCCCGAAGCCGCTACTTCGTTACCCAGTTCGCTGGAGCCTTTATCTAAATCAGATAACTTGCTCCTACTCGTGTGCTTAAACGATGACCTACCATATCGGGTTACTCATCCAATCAATGAACTGGTCCAAAATTCCTCGACTAAGAATCATTACTTAGTTATTCTTCAACTAAGGTTTACCACTTAGCCTTATTCCCGTTATCCTTGTTAACTACGGTTATCCACCTGATCCTCAGAACTAGGGTTTACATAATGGATTAAGTGTCACTTAAGTTCATGACTTAACCCGTCTACAAATCATGTCAAAATTGGCTAAGTATCCAAGTTTAAGACTTAACCCTACAAACCATGCTCAAGTTGGTTAAGTATATATTAACTTGACCCTATCAAATTACTGAGTCAAATCGGTCAAGCGTATTTAAGCGATTCGTGACTTAGCCTTATCATGTTTTCACGTTATATTGGTTAAGTATAGGTTAACTTAACCTCAATAAATTCACGAGTTAGATTGGTTAAGTATAGGTCACTTAACCACATCAAATCATCATGTTAGATTAGTTAAGTGTTTAACTTAACCCCATTAAACTACCAAGTGGGATTAATTAAGTCTAGATTAAATTAACCCCATCCGATTTCCATGTTTAGACTAGTTGAGTCCAATCTTAACCCCATCCATTAACTGTATTTTTCGGTTAAGCGTCATTAAGAAAACTTACTTAACCTTACCAAGTTATCGTGTTGGATTGATTACGTGTTAGTTAACTTAACCCCGTCCACTAGTCATATAAAAATGGTTAAGTGTCATTAGGCAAACCAAGTTACTTAACCTACCCAACCTTGTCATGTTTTGTTAAGTATCATTAGCCTAATCAATTTACTTAACCCATTTGTCCATGTCATATTTGGTTAAGAGTCATTAATCAAATTAACTTAACCCTATCATGTGGCATTAATTACTTAATGCACCTCAACCTCTCACATTAGACTTTGTTGTGGTTACTAGTTAAGCCGGTCGGTTCCGGGTAGCTTTACACCACAACTTGGTCTAACCTCGGGTTCAAGCACAACATGACCAACTTCTCACATTGGGTCCTATTGTTTGCAACTACTAGTTAGGCCGGTCGGTTCCGGGTAGTTTTACGTTGCAAACTCAACCCAACCTCGAGTTGGTCACTTTCATGTTTAGTCTAGTGTCATGTTCATAAGAATATGGGTAGACCTAACTCAATAGGTAAATTCCCAATTCCATAGTATGGGTAGACCTAACTTAATAGGTAAATTCCCAATTTCATATTTTCAAACAAACTCACATGTCAACTTCCATGTTATATTTCAAGTCATGTTTTCAAGTTATATTTTCATGTCACTAGAAATTACCCATAACATAACCCAACGCTTTTAAACTCGCATATACGTTCGCAACAACGTAATGGATTAAAAGAAGAGACTTGGCAAAGGCATGACAAAAATGGATATTAAGCCACAAGTTAATCATGGTGGCAAATGAGACACAAATGTGTTCATTAACTTGCATGTTACATTCTTAAGCCTCAAAAACATGCATAAACCCAAACTTGGCACATAAGCGAATCATGGTGACAAAAGACATGGAATGATGACTAGTAACTCGCATATATCATCATATAAGGGTTATGACTTCATATGCAAGTTGACATAAAGGTTATGAGGGTTCTCATGTTGCATAATGCAACATTTCAACATAAAGGTTGTAGCTTTTAGCCCACAAGATCAAGATAATGACTTCCTAAACTTGCATGACATGATAACATGTATCATACTCAATGATCAAACCCAAACTTGCAACATGAACATTTAACTTTATAGTTAATATCTAAGAGTAGGAAAAGGGCTTACATTGCTATGAAGGCACAAATCGATTAAATTAAAGATTGAGACAAAGCTTATGCATGCCATCATCCAAAAAAACCCAAAGATGAAAGCTCCAAATCAATAAAAACCCCATCTTGATGAACAAAGGTCAAAGCTTTAGCCTTGAAATCAACTTGGGAAGCTCTCATACTAACATAGAGACTCTCTAACACTCACATGATCATGAAACCTCTCATAGAAATGAAGATAGAAGGCTAGGGTTTTGAGTGGAGGCCATGAGAGTAATAATTTTGCTATAGTTTAGTTGCATGAATGAATAATGAGGATTTAGGGGTAGGTTAGGGGCTTATTTATAGAGATTAGGATTAGTTAGGACCCTTAGATTAACCCTAGGATCAACCTGAACCATCAGATTTCGAACCAGGCCCAAAAACCTAGCCAAAACAGAAAACAGGTGCACTAGGCAAAACTGCCCGGCCACGTTAAGTCGACCCCCAAGTCGACAGGGCTGTCGACTTGGGTCAAGCCATGTCGACTACCAAGTCGATAGGGCTGTCGACTTGGGGTGCCTGGCGGGAATTTTTCCCGCCTAGCCTTCCAGCCCTAATTTTCGAAATTAGAACTCGTTTTTGAACTTGAATTTTCTGAAAACTTCGTCGGACCATAAATTGGTCATACGGACTCCGATTCTCGAAAACTCAGACTCTATTTCGCATATTTTTCCGAGACGAACGCAATGGAATAGCCCGTTTTACTTGATTCAGAATTTATAATTAAATTCTGCCTTGATTCTCGTCTTAACATGTTATCGAAATACGGGTTGTTACATTCTCACCACCTTTTAGGATTTCGTCCCCGAAATCTCCAAGTTAGGAAGAACATATCCTACCATCCATCATTCATCTACTCAAAACATCATCCACAAGCAACCATTGTCCTTAGATGATTTCTAATGCTGTATGAATATATGCAAAACGTGTGTGTACATGTTCCTTAGCTAATGCTAATGATCAGGCCTGGATAATCTTTCTAATACAAAAATATGTATAGTGCCATGAATCCAACATGTATGCAAATAGTCCTAGTCATATAGATACTATATGCGTGCACAATCATTCATTCATATGCAACAACCGCATGATAATACATTCGATTTCATCCATAAACAAGTATAAATACTCGTGCATATGCAATATGAAATGTGACCGAGTCGAGCTAGTATCTAATGTATATTCGCGCATCCACGAGCAACCACTTGCAACCACTTGCAACCATATCAATCATAACATGTTTCAAATACATGTTTACATCCATAGGGTTTTCTACCTAGGATTCCCTGGAATAGGGTCGAGAAGATAAACAAGACAAACTCCTTACGGGGTTTGTAACAGAAAATAGGACCGAGAGGATGTCCACAAAAGATAGCCTACAAGTAAGCTCTACAGAAAACAGGGATCAAGGATATACTCCCAAAAAGAGATATCATGCGCGTATCTAGTCTTTGACCATCAAAGTCGTATTTCCTTGGGCTTAATTCCATTGTGCCTTGACCATCTTTTAACTTCGCGATTTCGTAGCTTCTTATTTCCTGTTTTCATAACATGAGCTGGAACTCATTTCTTCGTCGCCTCTCGTTCCACTTGCACTTATCCTTTTTCTAGAATACTTGGCGCAAACATGACTGCGTACCCATGATCTCATGCAAGCTTTCCAAAATTCACTAGTGAATCTTGGATCTCGTTTATATACTATAAGGTATTCCATGTAGAAGAACGGATGTCAACCAGGTTATCAAGCGCACTTACTAGGGTGATCTCTATAAGCCATGCATAAATGAAGTAAACCATCCGTCTTATCGGCGAACACCACTCGATCGGGCTTCAAATTTCCAATAAAGGCATCAAGGGATTCTAAGTAACTAGTCATGACAGAACCTCAAAAAAGGTTACACGATACTTCGAGGGTATTACCAAGGCCAGTCAAAAGGTCTAACTACCCTCCTATCAAAACCGAGAGTGGCACCCCCTACTGGATAACCACTTCATCCCTAGAATCCATCCATAGCTTATAAACATAAGCATTATTTCCAAACTCAACACTTGGCATAGACATTCTCAAATCCAAACAAGCCATGTATAAATGGACTGATTCTCCAATAGGACTTTGAGAAAAAAATGGGATTCTCTATTACGCTAGTACTTAAGGTGCAGAGACTCAACTATCGAAGCAGACTTAAATGATACGAAAAATGAAGTCCTAACGGGATGATAGAGAAGAAAAGCTAAACCTTTAACAAGATCGTTACCCTCCTTCCGAGGTACCCTAGAAATGAGAGCATACTATTGCCCTCCCGATGATCTTGTCCTTGTCCCATAATACTTAACTATCCGCCCCATTTTACCATGCCCAAAGTACCCTCTCGTCATGGGTTTCATTGTTTATCTTTCTCCCTCCTTTGAGGACTAAGCCATACCAACAAGTTGCTCATCTTTAAGCTCGTATCCTTTATCCTCTTTCTCACTATCCTTTCTTATAACGCGGCCACTGGTCTCTCGAGAACCACCTCCATCGCTTGGAAAGCACTTTCGTAGATAGAAAAGACTAGTCCCAGTTAAAACCTACTGTGACTACAGATGGAGGAAAGAAAGGAAAAGAGATTCAATTAAGGAAACAAGGATAGTGCTAATGTCCTTTGGGGAATAGCCGTTTTCTTTTAAAAGAAAATTTTCTTGAAAAATGCTTCTTTGTAAACGATTTTCAAATAGTTTTCAGAAGGTCTTTAAAAACTTTTGCCCAGTCTGGTAACCTTCTGCTCTGATACCAAATGTAACACCCCGCCTCCGCTAGGGTCACTCGCAAAGGAATGCACTAGCTTTAGAGGGGCATTATTGGTAAACATGCACAGGAATATCACAAGACAGAACATATAAAATAGCGGAAGTAAAATCGAACTTTCATAAACATTAATAATTAAGGTCTAAAGCCTTTTACATCAGAGTACATCAAAACCTGTCTTGCAATAGTAAAGAAGCATAAAGACTTTTTCATAAATTATTCCCTAAGTAAAAACAGTAAAGTAGCCATAGCCAAGAAAAGTCCAAGCCATCCATGATGACCTTCAAGCATAAGAAGTCCGAACTAAACAACAGTATTTCCTCCCTGTAACCTGGGGGGGAACGGAAGAAAAGAGGCGAAACAAAACGGGTCAGTCAAAAAGACTGAGTAAGCCCTATCTACTATCAGCATAAAAACTAGTAAAGTTAACTGACATGAGAAACTGAGATGAACATAAGCATGATGACAAGATAGATAAGCTAAATCAAAATAACAAGATGAACTACTGAACTCAGATAAACTAAGGTGTCATGATAAATTACGATGTCAAGATAAAACAAGGTATCCCATCGTCAGGTTCCTATCAAGTATAATATTCCCAAGATATCTATCATGTATAACATCCCATGGTATCTATCCTGTCTTTTAGCTCTGCACCTACCGTACTAGTATCCCCACCGTATCATGTGTTAACCATGAATGAGCCTTACTCAAAAGTCGTGTAATGGTCCATGTCAACCTAATATATCGCATATATAGGTTACTCAACTCGTATGTTTCATTCCATGTAAATGTTCAGTCCCTTGCCGTAGACCATACGGGCTTTCCCATGAGATTCTATACTACTTTAACATAGTTCTATGATCCTTAAGATCGTTTTGGACTGTCACCCTATATCTAACTAGGGTCTTTCAACATGAATCATCGTTTGTACAACTAGGACTTATGCTACCTAGGACTACTAGGGATTATGCTTACCTATTGCACGTTTTCGTATCTCGGTTTTGGTTCAACCACCCAGGGCCACTAGGAATTACGCTAACCGTCAACCGCGCCCTTTTTCCCACGCATTCATCGTGAATCGTTTTTCCATGACTGTATGCACATGTATCACATCGTGCCATCCGAGTCCTGTCACAGGGCAGATCAAGAAATACAGGAATCGGTTGGGAGCTTTCGATTTATCTGCCGATGCAGATGCTAAGGTCTGTTTTTTTCTATACGTGGCTATGGTCCCACGAGACCACTCCCTCAACTAGTGAAAGACAAGACAGGATAAATCTTGTATGAGAACACACTACTGGCCAACCCACAATCCTAGCCTTACCGCAACCATAATTAGATAGCAATTATGGTCTTCTGGGTGTTCTCTGCCTTTCCGTATGTACACGCTTGACCAAAGATGGTAGGTAGCCTGACGAAATAATATCTAGGGTATGACCGTGTATCGTCGACTATCCCCTATCCATCCCCGTCTTTAGGTCGCTCGTATAGCAACCAAGGCATACTCTTGGTTCTTCTAACGTAGACCTTAACCTCTCATGAGCCTAGTATGATCACCTGGCAGCTCACAGAGGGATACGAAGAATATCCTCATGTTCCCCGAAGCCGCTGCTTCGTTACCCAGTTCGCTGGAGCCTTTATCTAAATCAGATAACTTGCTCCTACTCGTGTGCTTAAACGATGACCTACCATATCGGGTTACTCATCCAATCTATGAACTGGTCCAAAATTCCTCGACTAAGAATCATTACTTAGTTATTCTTCAACTAAGGTTTACCACTTAGCCTTATTCCCGTTATCCTTGTTAACTACGGTTATCCACCTGATCCTTAGAACTAGGGTTTACATAATGGATTAAGTGTCACTTAAGTTCATGACTTAACCCGTCTACAAATCATGTCAAAATTGGCTAAGTATCCAAGTTTAAGACTTAACCCTACAAACCATGCTCAAGTTGGTTAAGTATATATTAACCTGACCCTATCAAATTACTGAGTCAAATCGGTCAAGCGTATTTAAGCGATTCGTGACTTAGCCTTATCATGTTTTCACGTTAGATTGGTTAAGTATAGGTTAACTTAACCTCAATAAATTCACGAGTTAGATTGGTTAAGTATAGGTCACTTAACCACATCAAATCATCATGTTAGATTAGTTAAGTGTTTAACTTAACCCCATTAAACTACCAAGTGGGATTAATTAAGTCTAGGCTAACTTAACCCCATCCGATTTCCATGTTTAGACTAGTTGAGTCCAATCTTAACCCCATCCATTAACTGTATTTTTCGGTTAAACGTCATTAAGAAAACTTACTTAACCTTACCAAGTTATCGTGTTGGATTGATTACGTGTTGGTTAACTTAACCCCGTCCACTAGTCATATAAAAATGGTTAAGTGTCATTAGGCAAACCAAGTTACTTAACCTACCCAACCTTGTCATGTTTTGTTAAGTATCATTAGCCTAATCAATTTACTTAATCCAATTGTCCATGTCATATTTGGTTAAGAGTCATTAATCAAATTAACTTAACCCTATCATGTGGCATTAATTACGTAATGCACCTCAACCTCTCACATTAGACTTTGTTGTGGTTACTAGTTAAGCCGGTCGGTTCCGGGTAGCTTTACACCACAACTTGGTCTAACCTCGGGTTCAAGCACAACATGACCAACTTCTCACATTGGGTCCTATTATTTGCAACTACTAGTTAGGCCGGTCGGTTCCGGGTAGTTTTACGTTGCAAACTCAACCCAACCTCGAGTTGGTCACTTTCATGTTTAGTCTAGTGTCATGTTCATAAGAATATGGGTAGACCTAACTCAATAGGTAAATTCCCAATTCCATAGTATGGGTAGACCTAACTTAATAGGTGAATTCCCAGTTTCATATTTTCAAACATACTCACATGTCAACTTCCATGTTATATTTCAAGTCATGTTTTCAAGTTATATTTTCATGTCACTAGAAATTACCCATAACATAACCCAACGCTTTTAAACTCGCATATACGTTCGCAGCAACGTAATGGATTAAAAGAAGAGACTTGGCAAAGGCATGACAAAAATGGATATTAAGCCACAAGTTAATCATGGTGGCAAATGAGACACAAATGTGTTCATTAACTTGCATGTTACATTCTTAAGCCTCAAAAACATGCATAAACCCAAACTTGGCACATAAGCGAATCATGGTGACAAAAGACATGGAATGATGGCTAGTAACTCGCATATATCATCATATAAGGGTTATGACTTCATATGCAAGTTGACATAAAGGTTATGAGGGTTCTCATGTTGCATAATGCAACATTTCAACATAAATGTTGTAGCTTTTAGCCCACAAGATCAAGATAATGACTTCATAAACTTGCATGTCATGATAACATGTATCATACTCAATGATCAAACCCAAACTTGCAACATGAACATTTAACTTTATAGTTAATATCTAAGAGTAGGAAAAGGGCTTACATTGCTATGAAGGCACAAATCGATTAAATTAAAGATTGAGACAAAGCTTATGCATGCCATCATCCAAAAAAACCCAAAGATGAAAGCTCCAAATCAATAAAAAACCCATCTTGATGAACAAAGGTCAAAGCTTTAGCCTTGAAATCAATTTGAGAAGCTCTCATACTAACATAGAGACTCTCTAACACTCACATGATCATGAAACCTCTCATAGAAATGAAGATAGAAGGCTAGGGTTTTGAGTGGAGGCCATGAGAGTAATAATTTTGCCATAGTTTAGTTGCATGAATGAATATTGAGGATTTAGGGGTAGGTTAGGGGCTTATTTATAGAGATTAGGATTAGTTAGGACCCTTAGATTAACCCTAGGATCAACCTGAACCATCAGATTTCGAACCAGGCCCAAAAACCTAGCCAAAACAGAAAACAGGTGCACCAGGCAAAACTGCCCGGCCACCTTAAGTCGACCCCCAAGTCGACAGGGCTGTCGACTTGGGTCAAGCCATGTCGACTCCCAAGTCGACAGGGCTGTCGACTTGGGGTGCCTGGCGGGAATTTTCCCGCCTAGCCTTCCAGCCCTAATTTTCGAAATTAGAACTCGTTTTTGAACTTGAATTTTCTGAAAACTTCGTCGGACAATAACTTGGTCATACGGACTCCGATTCTCAAAAACTCAGACTCTATTTCACATATTTTTCCGAGACGAACGCAATGGCATAGCCCGTTTTACTTGATTCAGAATTTATAATTAAATTATGCCTTGATTCTCGTCTTAACATGTTATCGAAATACGGGTTGTTACAGTTTTCCCTTATAATAGCCAAACATGCTCGGTACGTTTAAAACAAATCATTTGATACTACTATAAGTGCATAGTGTATAAAACAACTTCAAATCATAAGTATCAATCATAGGCGGCATGGGTACCATATATCATGTCGCCATACTAGTTCTACAATTAAAACCGCAAAATCACGTATTTGGAAGTTGGATTTCCATCTATGAACCGAGGCAAAAGATAGTCCTCAACCGATTCGAGACAATCTAGCCTCCCATGTCTCAGGAACAGCCGCAACTGCCCCCTGGATTGTCAGGGCCGGTCCACCGATGTGGATTATTATGCCTGAACAATACGTCTCCCCGCCCTTTGGGGCGCAAATGAGCCAACGAATGACTCCATCGGACCCAGATCGTCCGATCAAACCGAGGCGCCTCGCAACAGCAACAACCACATAAGTCAAACTCGTCAGGGCGTGTAAAACCACTGACGCCACTTCTAGCTAGAAAGAAACGCATGTCCTCCCTGAGGTCCGTCTCCCGTTTTTGGTTCATACCGGGTGTGAAACTCGCGAGGCAAACGTTACAAAAAGCTATGCCACAAAGGTCGTGCTTCGATCATCAACCACAAGACTCTGCTTTTCAACAGAAGCCTTGATCATTTGCCACTTAGGCATGCCACACAGGAAATTCACTCTATGCGTTTGATATCCATCAGTATATAACCCCTGAGCTCGTACGTCTCAGAGAAGGGCGTTAAGCAAGAGAATAAATTCTCCGCCGCCAAACAGATATATATTTAATAGAAATCAATCAAACAGACTAAAATCCAATGTCAGACACACAGTCCATCTACAAGTTCGTTCTGGGTCTGAACGAAACCGGAGGCACCTAGTACCCCGCATATCCATCGATCTCCAAGTACGTCTGGACGATCACCAACTGTTTCCATCTTCTTGGGTGTACATCCCAATCAAGATCATCAGTAATCACCCAAACGACGTGAAGACCTCCGGTCTTCGACCACCGTCTTCATCTTCGACTTATCGTCGTATCAGTTATTCAGAATGGGTTAAAACCGGTCTTTCCGAATAACTCGCGTATATTATAAACAAGTGCTACACAAACATAACATACGCCTCATTTCAATTCATCAGTCACTAACCGTAAATTAATCAAGAGAATAATTCCCCAAATATTAACCGCGAAGGCCGAAACCAACATCAGATCAATATCCAGAAAACTATTCTGCTTAGCTAACCGATAGTTAGTTTCAAAATTTCACATTCATAGGGAAAGGTTCCCATTAATTTTATCAAAGATAAATCATTAAAATTTATTCTTTAATCTACTGTTGAATATCAATTCAAACTAGTCGGGATTAACGAACCTTACCGAAGTAATCATTTGTTTTAATTTCCCAATCCCAACCTATTCATCCCATGAAGTAAAACTGGTAATACTTCATATCTAACACCACGGTGTTATCGGTAAATTCAATTACCATTTCACGTTCAAATCTAATTAAAGATTTAACTATCGCCTGGAGCAAAACTGGTGATACTCCATTCTCGATCTTTTCAATCTAATTAAAGATTCATTAAAACTCCACTTAGTTTTAATCTGTGACTGGGTTAAAGAATCAGTGTATTTAAAACACGGTTCACGATAAACCCAAAATCACATCACATTTCAATCAGTCCCTAACCGTAAATAAGCAAGTGAGCAGTTCCCTAAGTATTAACCCCGAAGGCCGAAACCAAATCAGATCAATATCCATAAAACCATTCTGCTTAGCTAATCTCCAGTTAGTTTCGGATTTTCTTAACTCCTTTGGATCTAAGAACAGTATTATTGAAGATACCGTTCACGACAACCCAAAATCACATTCTATTAATTATCGGGTTAAAGAACAAGCGTTATTTAAAACACTGTTCATGATAAACCAAAAAAAAAATCGATGTCAATTCAATTACAATTAAATATTATTTAATTGGTACACTTCATTAAATCTAAATAAAAGATTTAATCTTTTTCTCAACTGGGTTCAAGAGCAGTGTTAATGAAGACACCATTCACGACAAACCCAAATCACGTTTGATATTAAACACAAGGCTCTGAATAGAAAAGATATCGGCTTATATTCAATATCAAAATTCTACGACCAACAAATATCGTATTGGAAATAACGATATATATACATATCTTTCAAATTTCCATAACAACATCTGTATGATCACGAAATCCAACATTGAAATATTCCGAAGACAATTTCGATTCAAATCCATTCCAATTCAATTATTGGAAATTCTGGTCATTTTAAAAACCCTTTTTAAATTCAATTTATTTATTAAAAAAAATAAATAGAATTTTAATTCTAGTTCAAAACTAGTTCATTCCGATAAAAATCTATTTTTATCTTTTTAAACATAGAGTTTTTCATCCCGATTCTTTCCAAATCATTTCTTATGATTTTACACAAATTTTTACTATTTTTAATAATTTTATCAAGGCCCATACAGTCGATTTCCATCAACGGCCATCGACTGCAATTACAGCGACCTTTTCCAAATTTGAGTTGGACATAATTCCAAATCCAACCATTAGATTTCAAATTTCTAATATTCGTTAGAAAGCTCTTTTTGATACGAAACCAACGATTCCGGTTTGAGGATAATCCGACGGTCGGATCTCCCGTAAGATCCGTTCGAAGTCTATGGTCGAAATTCGCGAACTGCCGCGGCGCGGCGCGTTCTGTTAAGGCCATTATATAATATATATAATATATATAATATATACTTCGTCAATTTCCTTTTTAAAACGTATTATATAAATCGTTTTAAATTTATTTTCAAAGCGATTTCAACTTCATTTCTAATTCAAATCAAAATTGAATTTTTCCTTATAGATCCGTTTTAAATTCACTTCAAATTGATTTCAATTCAAATTCAATTCTATTCGAATTTCAAACCATTTCAGTTTATTTCTAATTTCAAATAAACTCAATTTCAATTCAGATTCATTTCTATTTCAATTCTATTTCGAATTCATTTCTATTCAATTTCAATTCTTTTCGAAAAATCAGATTTTGAAATCACTTTCAATATTCATTATTAAATGAATAAAATCGATATAAATATCGTTCACGTCAAAATGGCGTCAATCTAATCAATACGGCTTCATATATTCCTATTTTCAAATATTCTATTTCAAATATTTCTATTTTAAATATTTATTTTTCAAATATTTCTTTTCCAAATATTTCTTTTCCAAATATTGGAATGAGGCCCAATCAATTACCATATAATGTTAATTATATGGATTTTCTACAACACATGTATATATCAACAACGATGAATAATCAACCATCATCCAAAGTGCATTCTACACTGTATAAGCATCAAATATAAATATTCAACGCTTATAGCAGACTGTCAATCAATCGATCGACATACAACTAAACAATCAGGATTAGAGTACGTCAAATATCATCCCAATACCCGTGTGGGGTTTCAAACAATCAAACACAGATTTTATTTGTGCAGTTGGGCGATGTGTAAAATTTATCGTCCCAATCAATATCAGTCGAAAGTGTGTATATAAACAAATCGTTCGATTTGTTTATTTTTATTTCATTTCATATACACGTTAAAAATTCTATTTTTAACTATAAAATCTTTTCAACTATATAAATATTTTATTTCATTTCACATCACATCACACAATCAACTACACATCAAAATCAAACAAACAAGCATACAAGCCGTCCATGGTCTGTGGACGACGAGTGTCGGGTGCTACTAAACACCGTCTGCATCCTAGTATATATTTATAACTAGAAAATTAAATTAAAGGTGAGAAATTCTCACCGATAGCTATCCCAACTCTACGACACTTCATTTGTAGAAATCTTCGCTGTTTTCGCCTTTTGTCACTTTCTTTGCCCGTATTCACTACATATATAAAAAGCACATTTTTACTTCTCTATTCAAAATATAAAAATAAAATTTTTACTTTGCTATTCAATATATAAAAAAACAAATTTTTACTTCGTTATTCAATATATAAAAATCGAATTTTTACTTCGCTATTCAATATATAAAAATCGAATTTTTACTTCGCTATTCAATATATAAAAATCGAATTTTTACTTTGCTATTCAATATATAAAAATCGAATTTTTACTTTGCTATTCAATATATAAAAATCGAATTTTTAATATGGCATTAGTATAAAAATTATATTTTCAAACTTCTAAAAATAATTTTATATCATTCCCCAGTCAAAAATTGTATTCCTGACTTACTAAAAATCGTATCTTTATCACTTTAAAATCAAGGCTTTATCATTCTAAAAATTGAGTTTTTATCACTTTAAAAATCGAGCTCTTATCTCTTTTAAAAATCAAGTTTTTATCACTTTGTAAATCGAACCATTTCATACTATTGAAAACCCTATCATGGTCATGCTATCCCATATGTAAACTGAAAATGAAATTTAAATGGAAATTTACTTACATTCATTTTTTTTGGGTTTCATTGCCGGAGAGGGACTCGCTGCCGGAGTTGGTGGCGGGGTAGGTCGACTGCAGGCCGTTGGTGGCCTGAGGCGGAGGCGGAGGCTCCGTGGTGGCGCTGGGGTCAGGTGCGGTGACTTGGAGGTGTTCGTGGCATGGGTGTGTGGCGGTCGAGGTCTTCGAGCGAAAAGGAGAGGGATGGGAGGCGAGGCTGGAGGAGTGAGAAGGAGAAGTGGCGAGAGGAGGAGGAATAAGAAGAAGCGGTGGCGGCAGCAACAGAGGGGGGCGCGATCGATGTCTGCAGTTTTTTTTTCTTTTGATTTCCGTGATTTCTGATTTACTCGGGGAGGGGGGGGGGGAGGGGGGAGGGCAGAGGAAATAAAGGAGAGGAAGAGAGGGTTTTAATTTTTTTTATTTTAACTTCAAAAAGTTGACTATTACATATGACCTCTAAACGAGGCCCACCGCCTGTCGTCCATAGCGTTTCACCCCCATTCCGAACACAATGGGATATGTACCATAAGCCGATTCGACTGTTTCGACCAGTTTTCGTTAAAATCAACATATAACTCAATATATTGAATTTGAACGCGCATTTCAATTTACCGGAGTCACATACTAACTAGAAAAACTCCAGAAAAATATTTTCTAGCTTCGTATTGACGATACGGTCCTAACAAAACTAATTTCGTCGAATTCTGAGATCGTTTGAAAAATGGCCAATTTCCAGTCGATTTAAAATCAACTGAAAGTGGTCAAAAGTGTTTTCCTTCGCCACGCTCACATATTGATTCGAAAAATTATGAAATTTGAAACCTAGAAATAACTTTACATCCCGGATCCAACAAAAGTGGTTTCGTCGAATTCCGAGGTCGTTTGCAAAAATTCCATTTTTAAGGGCCTGAATTCCATAGCGACTATTCAGGATTTTCAACTGGACATATCTTTTGATTCCCGCTATGAAATTTCAATTTTTCAGATTCGTTGGAAAGATATTCTCTATTAGATTCCATTATTTTTGGTTTCACTAAAATCCGGATTATTTTGCACCCGGTATGTTCATTTGAATTTTGAAATCGAATTATTGAACTACCGCGCCATTTTCAATTCCTTTTATAATTATATATAATTATTTATATTCTAACGACGAACTATATAATATATACGTTCAAATTATATTCAAAATAAATTTCTCGTTGATATTATTTAAAATAATTCATTTTAAATAATCAAAATTCGCTAAAATTGCCAAAATAAAAATTTTAAACTGGCCCAGATTTTCGGGTTGTTACAATTTGACTCATACCGAGGTGTGAGGCTCGTGAATTTACGTTATACACAAAGCTACGCCACACAGGCCGTGCTTTGATCATCAACCACAAGACTTTGCTTTTCAACAGAAGCCTTGATCAATTGCCACTTACGCGTGCCACACTGGCAATACACTTCATGTGACTGATGTCCATCGATATACAACCTCTGAGCTCGTACGTCTCAGAGAAGGGCGTTAAGCAAGAGAATAAATTCTCCGCCGCCAAATAGATGTATATTTAATAGAGATCAATCAACACAGAATAAAATCCAATGTCAGACACACAATCCATTTACAAGTTCGTTCTGGGTCTGAACGAAACCAGAGGCACTTTCCGCGCATATCCATCCATCTCCAAGTACGTCTAGACGATCACCAACTGTTTCCCTCATCTTGGGTGTACAGCCCAATCGAGATCATCAGTAATCACCCAAACGATGTGGAGACTTCCAGTCTTCAACCACCGTCTTCATCTTCAACATCTCGTCGAATCGGTTATTCAGAATGGGTATAACCCGGCCTTTCTGAAAAACCCACGTATATGATAAACAAATGTTACACAAACACAACAAACGCCTCATTCCAATTCAGAATATTCTTTTATTCACAAAATCACATTCTTAGGTAAAGGTTCCCATTAATTTTATCCAAGATAAACTCTTCTAAATTTATTCTATAATCTTCCTTTGGATATCATTTCTAACTAGTCGGGATTAGCGAACCACACCGAAGTAATTATTTATTTTATTTCCCAATCTCAACCTATGTATCCCATGGAGCAAAACTGGTAATACTCCATATCTAACCCCACGGTGTTATCGGTAAAATTAATTACCATTTCACGTTCAAATCTAACTAAAGATTTAACTATCGTTGTGGAGCAAAACTAGGGATACTCCATTCTCGATCACCTTTCATATTTGATAATTTAAATTATCAATTCACTTTTCAATCTAATTAAAAATTCATTAAAACTCCACTTAGTTTTAATCTTTTCAAAAATCAATATCCTGTCTTTAATTGGGTTAAAGAACCAATGTCATTTAAAACACGATTCACGATAAACCCAAAATCACATTTGATATTAAATACATGGCTCTGAATAGAAAATATACCGGCTTATATTCAATATCAAATTCTGAAACCAACAAATATCGTATTGGAAATAACGATATAAAATATATCTTTCAAATTCCCATAACAATATCTGTATAGTCACGAAATCCAACATCGAAATATTTCGAAGATAATTTTGATTCAACTCCCGTCCAATTCACGTATTGGAAATATTGATTATTTTTAAAATCACTTTCAAATTCAATTTATTTATTTCAAAAATAAATTGATTTTAATTCTAGTTCAAAACTAGTTCATTTCGTTAAAATCTATTTTTATCTTTTCAAATGTGGAATTTTTCATCCCAGTTCATTCCAATTCATATATTATGATTTTACACAAATTATCAATATTTTTAATAATTTTACCAAGGCCCGTACAGTCGATTTCCATCAACGGCCATCGAACTGCACTTACAGCGACCTTTTCCAAATTTGATTTGGACATAATTCCAAATCCAGCCGTTAGATTTCAAATTTCTAATTTTCATTGAAAAGCTCTTTTCGATACGAACCCAACGGTTCCGGTCTTAGGAGAATCCGACGGTCGGATCTCCCGCAACGTCAATTCGAAGTCAATGGTCGAAATTCACGAACTGCCGCAGCGCGGCGCGTTCTATTCAGGCCATTATATATATAATATATATATATATATTATATTTCGTTAATTTCCTTTTAAAACGTATTTTATAAATCGTTTTAAATTCGTTTTCAAAACCATTTCAACTCTATATTCAATTTCAAATCAAAATTGAATATTTCATATCATTACTATATAAATGATAATATTTTCAAAACGTTATATGTTGAAACCTCTACCTTTTCTATATTCATTACAAAACGAATATAATCGATATAAATATCGTTCACGTCCAAATAGCGCAACTCTAATCAACACGGCTTTATATATTTCAATAAATTCGTTATTCTATTTAACAAATGAATATATATTCTATTCAACACATGAATCTATATTTCTTTCAACACACGACTAATCTCTACACACGAGTACTGTCAACACACGACTATTTTTGTTATGTAAAATATTTTATGGAATTATGGTATCTATAGTTTGATTTTCAATTAGACTCCACCGTGAGGTAGATTCTAATTTTAAATATGATAAAGATGTAAATTTTATTATTAAAATATTTTACTCAACACATGAATAATTTCACCACATTAACATCGTCAACACATGACTATTTTTATATTCAACACGTGAATTTTCTTTTATAATATTCATTATTTTCCCGATTGGAATGAGGCCCAATCAATTACCATATAATGTTAATTATATGAATTCCATACAACACATGTATATAATAGCAACGATAAACAATCAACCATCATCCAAAGTGCACCACACAACTGCATAAGCATCAAATATAAATAATCAACGCTTACACAGTCTGTCGACCAATCGATCGACATACAATTAAATAATTGGGATTAATGTACCCAAATATCATCCCAATACCCATGTGGGGTTTCAAATCAACAAACACAGATTTTTATTTGTGCAGTTGGGCGATGTGTAAAATTTATCATCCCAATCAATATCAGTCAAATCAGTGCATATAAACAAATCGGCCGATTTGTTTATAAATATTTATTTATTTACATTCACTATATTCATATTCACGTTAAAAATTATATTTTTAACGATAATTAATTTATTTCAACACATTAATTTATATTATCGATTTCACATCAATAACAAAAACAATTTTCACAACACATCAATTAAACAAACAAGCCATCCATGGTCTGTGGATGACGGGTGTCGGGTGCTACTAAGCACCGTCTGCATCCTAGTATATATATAACTAGAAAAAGAAATTTAGAGTGAGAAGTTCTCACCGATAGCTAATCCAATACCATGATTCTTACTATGTAGAAATCTTCGTCGTTCTCGCCTTTTGTCACTTTCGTTGCCCGTAGCCGCTACATATATAAAAATCAATTTTTTATATTGTTGCTATGTATATAAAAATCATATTTTTATAATCACTCCATATGGATAAAAATTCTATTTTCACACCGCTACTATATAGACAAAAATTCTATTTTCACACCGCTACTATATAGATAAAAAATCTATTTTCACACCGCTACTGTATAGATAAAAATTATATTTTCACACCGCTACTATATAGATAAAAATTATATTTTTACACTGCTATTATATAGATAAAAATTATATTTTTACACTGCTATTATATAGATAAAAATTATATTTTTACACTGCTATTATATAGATAAAAATTATATTTTTACACTGCTATTGTATAGATAAAAATTATATTTTTACTTTGCTATTATACAGATAAAAATTATATTTTTAACTTCTACATACGATAAAAATTATATTTTAAACTCTCTACAATATAAAAGATTATATTTTTATCCTTCTACAATATAAAATTCCAGATTTTTAATTGCTAAAATTAATTAAACAAAACAAAATAAATAACTTACATCGATTTTTAGCAAAGGGGAGGGCTTGCGTGTAAATCGAAGAGGATGGGAGGGTTCTGACGGGGGTGGTGGTGGTCACGGCCTGTCAGGGAGGTGGTGGTCTTCGCGGTGATCGACGGAGTGGTGCAGCGCGGATTTGGGGTCTCGTGGTGGGGTTTGGGGCTTGCAGCGACGGGATTGGTTGGGAGAGGTTTCGGTTCTCGTACAGGTGGCCGGAGGGGAAAGGGCGGATCGTCGGCAGTGGGGCGGTCGAGCGGTGGTGGGGGCGGTGGCGATCGCCTGGGGTCGAGCGTTTTTTTTTTCTTTTATTTCAATTTGAATGAAAGAAGGGGGGGGGGGGGCAGAATGAATAAAGGGAGAGGAAAGAGGAAGTTTTATTTAATTATTTTTAATCCTAAAAAGTTGACTTTTACATACGACCTCTAAACTAGGCCCACCGCCTGTCGTCCATAGCGTTTTACCCCCATTCCGAACACAATGGGATATGTATCGTAAGCTGATTCGACTGTTCCGATCAGTTTTCATCAAAATCAACATATACTATATATATTGAATTTGAACGCGCATTTCAATTTACTGGGGCCACATACGAACTCTAAAAATACCCGAAAAATATTTTCTAGCTTCGTATTGACGATACGGTTCTAAGAAAACTAATTTCGTCGAATTCTGAGACCGTTGGAAAAATGGTCATTTTCCAGTCGATTAAAATCAACTGAACTGGTCAAACGCGTTTTCCTTTGCCACGCTGACATATTGATTCGAAAAATTATGAAATTTGGAATCTAGCAATAATTTGACACTGCGGATCCAACAAAAGTGGTTTCGTCGAAATCCAAGGTCGTTTGCAAAATATCTATTTTTAAGGGCCTGAATTCCATAGCGACTATTCAGAATTTTCAACTGGACTTATCTTTTGATTCCCGCTATGAAATCTTGATTTTTCGGATTCGTTGGAAAGAAATTCTCAATTAGATCCTAATGTTTTTGGTTTCACTAAAATCCGGTTTGTTTTGCACCCGGTATATTCAATTGAAATTTGAAATCGAATTATCGAACTACCGCGCCATTTTCAATTCTATTTATAATTATATAAAATTATTTATATTCTAACGATGACGTATATAAATATATACGTTCTAATTCTATTCAAATTAAATTTCCCGTCGATATTATTTAAAATATTTCATTTTAAATGTTCAAAATTCGCTAAAATTGCCAAAATAAAAATTTTAAACTGGCCCAGATTTTCGGGTTGTTACACCTTGTATTTGATATCAAATTGGATTTTGGGTTTGTTGTGAATGGTGTCTTCAATAACATTGTTCTTAAACCCAATTGAAAAATGGAATTTATAGAATAATTTTTTTAATTAAGATTTAATGGAATTTTTCAGAGTGAAGTTTTCCAATTTAATAAATTAAATTGAAATTGAATGAAAATCGATTTAGTGATAATCGAGATGAATCTCCGTGGAGGAAGACCTTTACTATTTCAGGAATTTAAAAGGCATTGTCATTATTCCGCTTATAGTATTAGTTTGATACAAAAATTTATATCGATTGTGAACTGTTATAATTTTCGTGAAAATCCCACTTTGAATGGAAGTTGATTTTGGTTTTATTGTGACGATGTTTTCAATGACATTTGTTCTTTGACCTAATTAAAGACAGGATTAATTTCCTAAAGTCAAATAACCATTTATTAGTGAATTTTGAGGATTAAAACCGTGTTAATTTTTTTTTGGATCTTTAATTAGATTTGAAATGCAAGAAGGTAATTAAATTTACCGAAATACGATGGGTGTTAGATATGGAGTATCACCAGTTTGGCTTCATGGAGTGAATAGTTGGGAGTGGGGAAACAATAAGAGTGATTACTTTTGCGAAGCTCAGTAATCCCGATAGGGGTTATAAACCTTAATTTGAGTTGAGTTTGTGGAAAGAGATTATAGAATCTTTCGAAATGATTCCCAAGAAAGATTAAAAAGAAGTTTTAATGATGTAATATTTGATAAAATTTAAGGAAGTAATTCCCAATGTAATGAATATTTGAATAAATGAATATTCTAAACTGGAATGTGGCGTATGGTATCTTTATATATCACTTCATTTTAAAAATGCACTAGTTATTTGAAAGACCGGGTTTTCAGCCTATTCTGAATAACTAATACGACGGTTAAAAGTTGAAGATATAGAATACAGTGGTTGAAGGCTAGAGATCTTCACATCTTTTGGATTATTGCTGATGTCTCAATTGGGTCGTACACCCAGGACGAGGTTATGAGTGGTGATCGTTCAAACGTACTTGGAGATCGACCATATATGCAAGGTCCACTCTCATGTATTGGACATATGAGATGAGGAATAAGGTGCCTTCGGTTTCGTTCAAAAACAAAACAAACTTGCAAATGGATTGTGTGTTTGACATTGTATTTCATAACATAACCGATTATTTTTATTGATAGTATATCTGTGGTGGCGGAGAATTTATTCTCTTAGATTAACATCCTTCTTTAAGAACTATGAGCTCAAAGGTTATATTATTAATAGAAACTGATCATACGTATGAATTGATAATGTGGCATGCTAAGATGCTGATTGATCAAAGCTTTTGTTGAAAAGCAAAGATTTGAGGATGATGATCAAAGCATGGCTAATATAGCGTAGCTTTGTGTCGAGACGTGACTTTGGAAAGCTTCACACTTGTAACAACCCGAAAATCTGGGCCAGTTTAAAATTTTTATTTTGGCCATTTTAGCGAATTTTGAATATTTAAAATAGATTATTTTAAATGATATCGATGAGAAATTTATTTTGAATAGAATTCGAACGTATATATTTATACGCGTCGTCGTTAGATTATAAATAATTATATATAATTATAAAAGGAATTGAAAATGGCGCGGTAGTTCGATAATTCGATTTCAAACTTCAATTGAATGTACCGGGTGCAAAACAATCCGGATTTTTGTGAAACCAAAAACATTAGGATCTAATTGATAATATCTTTCCAACGAATCCGAAAAATCAAGATTTCATAGCGGGAGTCAAAAGATATGTCCAGTTGAAAATTCTGAATAGTCGCTATGGAATTCAGGCCCTTAAAAATGGAAATTTTGCAAACGACCTCGAATTTCGACGAAACCACTTTTGTTGGATCCGTGATGTAAAGTTATTGCTAGGTTTCAAATTTCATAATTTTTCGAATCAATATGTGAGCGTGGCGAAGGGAAACGCGTTTGACCAGTTTCAGTTGATTTTAATCGACTGGAAAATGGCCATTTTTCCAACGGTCTCAGAATTCGACGAAACTAGTTTTGTTAGGACCGTATCGTCAATACGAAGTTAGAAAATATTTTTCTGGAATTTTTCTAGTTAGTATGTGACCCCAGTAATTTGAAATGTACGTTTAAAATTCAATATGGTGATTTAAATGTAAATTCAACGGAAACTGATCGAAACGATCAAATCAGCTTGCGATACATATCCCATTGTGTTCGGAATGGGGGTAAAACGCTATGGACGATAGGCGGTGGGCCTCGTTTAGAGGTCGTATGTAAAAGTCAACTTTTTCAAAAATAAAATAATTAAAAAAAAAGAACTTTCTCTCCCCTATTACCCTCTGCCCCCCCCCCCCCCGATTCATCTGAGAATCGTTCAGAAAAAAAAAAGAGAAAAATATAAAGACGGCGGATCCCGCTTCCCCCACGACCGCTCCCTCTTCCTCCTCCCCCATCGAAGTCGCGACGCCTCCGCCCAGGCTCCCACCTCGTCCACCTTCATCAGCGAGCCTCCCCTCTTCCACAAATCGAGCACCACGAACCCTAGGACCACCGCCCCCCTCTTCTTCCTTCCTCCTCCTGCTGCCGCTTCCCCCACGACCTCCAGCACGCGCCACCGCAGGTCAGACATCCCCCATCGACTCCAACCACCATCGTGCGCTACCCTCTCCAAGCCCATTTCCCCCTTTTTCCAGTCAACGGCATCGAACTGCCCCCCCCCCTCGACAAGAGAAAGGTAAATAAAATTGATTTTTATTTCAGTTTCTTTGATTTATTTATTATAAGTCATGCTGTAATAAAAAGGTGATTTTTTCTAATTTAAATACTTTTTATTATTATATAAAATCGTTATTAAAAACCAGATTCTATTATATATGTAGTTGATATAGAAAAGATTAGTTTTTTTTAGACAAGTTAAGATTTTTACAAATAGAAAGTTGAGATTTTTACAAAGAGGAAGACGAGATTTTAATTATATATGAAGGTTAAAAATAGGATTTTTATGTTTTTAAAGAAATAAAAATATGATCTTTATATTTTTAAAGTATTAGAAATATAGTCTTTACTATATAGATGATACAAAAATATAATTTTTGGTTATGTAGAGAATTAAAAATATAATTTTTACATGATAGGAAAATTAAAAATATCATCTTTATATATGTAACGAAATAAAAATCTGATTTTTATTGTATGTATATAATGAAGGAGAAAAATACGAGGTTTATATTTTTAAAGTATTAAAAATATAATCTCTACTATATAGAAGATGTAGGAATATAATTTTTGCTTAAATAGGAAAGACTATATTTTTAGAGAGAAAAATAGGATTCTTGCCTTCGTAAAGTTCGGATTTTTAATATTTTTGAAAAGGCGAAATCTTTATATGAAGAATAACGTGATAAAAATATAATCTTTACTATATGATCATCGTTATGAAAATATAATTTTTATCTTTATAGTAGCGGTATAAAAATTCGATTTTTATATATTGAATAGCGAAGTAAAAATTCGATTTTTATATATGTAGTGGCTACAGCAACGAAGATGACCAGAATGCGATAACGATGAAGATTTCTATCAATGAAGAGTCAAGATGATTGGATAGCTATCTGTGAGAATTTCTCACCTTTCAATTTCTTTTTCTAGTTATATATATATACTAGGATGCAGACGGTGCTTAGTAGCACCCGACACAATCGTCCACAGACCATGGACTTGTTTGTTTGATTGCAAAAATTAGTTAGATTATTTGATTGAAATTGAATTGTTTGGTGAAATGAATTGATATGATTGATGTGTGAATGGCGTGGGCCTTCACTAGACCGGGGATAAGGCTAGGCCTCGTCCCGTTTCTAGTATCGTGCCGTTATGCCGCCGAAATTTTCTAAAATATGTTAGAAAAATAAAAATATCAATTTTATTGAATAAATGAACTGCATAGAAATTCATATGTTAAAATAAAATGTTTTATCGTTAAAAATATAATTTTTAACGTGAATATGAATATAGTGAATGTGAATAAATAAATATTCATTTACAAACCGGACGGTTTGTTTATGTACACCTATTTGAAGGACATTGATCGGGTCGATAAACTTTACACATCGCCCAACTGCACGAATAAAATCTATGTTTGATTGTTTGAAACCCCACACGGGTGTTGGGATGAAATATGAAGTTCACTCATCCTGATTGATTAAATATGTCGATCGATCAATTGACAGGCTGTTATAAGCGTTAGATATCTATATTTGATGCTTATACAGTGTAGTGCACTTTGGTTGATGGTTGATTATTTTTCGATGCTATTATATACATGTGTTGTATGGAATCCATATAATCAACTTTATATGGTAATTGATTGGGCCTCATTCCAATTTGAAATATAAAGAATAATATAAAATAAAGGTTCATGTGTTGACAGTACTCATCCTTTGAGATTGGTCATGTCTTGAACGAAATATTTTAGTAATAAAATTTACATCTTTATCAATATAAAATAAAAGTTCATGTGTTGACAGTACTCATCCATTGAGATTGGTCATGTGTTGAACGAAATATTTTAGTAATAAAATTTACATCTTTATCAATATAAAATAAAGGTTCATGTGTTGACAGTACTCATCCATTGAGATTGGTCATGTGTTGAACGAAATATTTTGATAATAACAACTATTTTGAAAAAGAAATATTTGAAATAGAATATTTGAAAATAGAAATTTATGAAGCCGTGTTGATTAGATTGACGCCATTTTGACGTAAACGATTTATATCGATTCTATTCATTTCGAAATGAATTGAATATAAAACGATTTCGAAATGAATTAAATTGAAAATGATTTCGAAATAAATTGAATTGAAAACGAATTCAAATTGAATTGAAAACGATTTCGAAATGAATTCAATTGAAAACGATTTCGAAATGAATTGAATTGAAAACGAATTCAAATTAAATTGAAAACGATTTCGAAATGAATTGAAAACGAATTCAAATTAAATTGAAAACGATTTCGAAATGAATTAAATTGAAAACGATTTCGAAATAAATTGAATTGAAAACGAATTCAAATTGAATTGAAAACGATTTCGAAATGAATTAAATTGAAAACGATTTCGAAATAAATTTAATTGAAAACGAATTCAAATTGAATTGAAAACGATTTCGAAATGAATTGAATTGAAAGCGAATTGAAATAAATTCAAATTGAATTGAAATTTGAATTGAATAGAAATGAATTTTAAAACGAATTTATAAAGAAGAATTCAATTTTGATTTGAATTGAAAAGGAAGTTGAAATTGCTTTTGAAACGAATTTAAAACTATTCATATAATTCGTTTTAAATAGAAATCGACGAAGTATATATTATATATATTATATATATAATATAATGGCCTGAATAGAACGCGCCGCGCCGCGGCAGTTCGTGAATTTCGACCATTTATTTCAAACGGACATTACGGGAGATCCGACCGTCGGATTCTCCTAAAACCGGAACCGTTGGGTTCGTATCGAAAAGAGCTTTCTAACGAATATTAGAAATTAGAAATCTAACGGTTGGATTTGGAATTATGTCCAAATCAAATTCGAAAAAGGTCGTTGTAAGTGCAGTTCGATGGCCATTGTTGGAAATTGACTGTACGGGCCTTGATAAAATTATTAAAAATAGTAATAATTTGTGTAAAATCATAAGAAATGATTTGAGAAGAATTGGGATGAAAAACTCCATATTTGAAAAGATAAAAATAGATTTTTATCGAAATTAACTAGTTTTGAACTAGAATTATAATTCTATTTATTTTTAAATGAATAAATTGAATTTGAAATGGTTTTGAAAATAACCAGAATTTCCAATGATTGCATTGGAGTGGATTTGAATCGAAATTGTCTTCGGAATATTTCGATGTTGGAATTCGTGATTATACGGATGTTGTTATGGAAATTTGAAAGATATATATTTATATCGTTATTTCCAATACGACATTTGTTAATCGTAGAATTTGATATTGAATATAAGCCGATATATTTTCTATTCAGAGCCTTGTATTGAATATCAAATGTGATTTGGGTTTGTCGTGAATGGTGTCTTCACTAACACTGTTCTTGAACCCAGTTGAGAAGAGATTAAATCTTTTTATTTAGATTTAATGAAGTGTACCGATTAAATAATGTTTAATTGGAATTGAACTGATATTGATTTTTGGGTTTATCGTGAACAGTGTTTTTAAACAACCCTCGTTCTTTAACCCGATAATTAATGAATGTGATTTTGGGTTTATCGTGAACTGTGTTTTTAAAGGACACTGATTCTTTGACCCAGTTAAAGAGTAAAACTAAGTGGAGTTTTAATGAATCTTTAATTAGATTGAAAAGATCGAAAATGGAGTACCACCAGTTTTGCTCCAGGCGATAGTTAAATCTTTAATTAGATTTGAACGTGAAACGGTAATTGAATTTACCGATAACACCGTGGTGTTAGATATGAAGTATTACCAGTTTTACTTCATGGGATGAATAGGTTGGGATTGGGAAATTAAAATAAATAATTACTTCGGTAAGGTTCGCTAATCCCGACTAGTTTGAATCGAAATTCAAAGGAAGATTAGAGAATAAATTCAAGAAATTATCTTGGATAAAATAAATGGGAACCTTTCCCTATGAATGTGAAATCAGAAACTAACTGTTGGTCAGCCAAGCAGAATGGTTTTCTGAATATTGATCTGATGTCGCTTTCGGCCTTCGGGGTTAATATTTGGGGAATTATTCTCTTGATTAAATTACGGTTAGTGACTGATGAATTGGAATGAGGCTTATGTTGTGTTTGTGTAACACTTATTTAAAGTATACGCGAGTTATTCGGAAAGACCGGGTCTATCCCATTCTAAATAACTGATACGACGATAAGTCGAAGATGAAGACGATGGTCGAAGACCGGAAGTCTTCACGTCGTTTGGGTGATTACTGATGATCTTGATTGGGCTGTACACCCAAGAAGATGGAAACAGTTGGTGATCGTCCAGACGTACTTGGAGATCGATGGATATGCGGGGTACTAGGTGCCTCCGGTTTCGTTCAGACCCAGAACGGACTTGTAAATGGACTGTGTGTCTGACATTGGATTTTAGTCCGTGTGATTGATCTCTATTAAATATATATCGGTTTGGCGGCGGAGAATTTATTCTCTTGCTTAACGCCCTTCTCTGAGACGTACGAGCTCAGGGGTTATATATTGATGGATATCAATCGCATGGAGTGAATTGCCTGTGTGACATGCCTAAGTGGCAAATGATCAAGGCTTATGTTGAAAAGCAAAGTCTTGTGGTTAATGATCGAAGCACGGCCTTTGTGGCGTAGCTTTGTGTAACGTTCACTTCGCGAGTTTCACACCCGGTATGAACCAAAAACGGGAGACGGACCTCAGGGAGGACTTGCGTTTCTTTCTAGCTAGAAGTGGAGTCAGTGGTTTTACACGACCTGACGAGTTTGACTTATGTGGTTGTTGCTGTTGCGAGGCGCCTCGGTTATATCGGTTTCGGCCGATGCATTCTGGTCGGCAGACGGACCAGACTTACACCCCATAGGGTGGGGAAACGTAGTGTTCAGGCATAATAATCCACATCGGTGGACCGGCCCTGACGATCCAAGGCTTGCCTGCGCGCTTGCCTGAGGGGCGGGCTAGAGCGTCTCGAATCGGTTGAGGACTATCTTTTGCCTCGGTTCATAGATGGAAACCCAATTTCCAAATACGTGACATTTGCGGTTTTATTTGTAAACTTATATATGGCGACATAGTGTTATGGGGCATTCATGCCGCCTATGATTGATACTTATGATTTGAAGTTGTTTTATACACTATGCACTTATAGTAGTATCAAATGATTTGTTTTAAACGTACTAAGCATGTTTGGCCATTATAAGGGAAAACCCTATCCTCGGCTGCGTTGCATTGTGTGATGGGACCTGGGTCTTATAATAGCTTCATTTTTAGAAAAGCATTGCGCTGTTTACTTATATGCACTGGTGTTCTTGGGAGGAAACCTGTTCCGTGTTATACGGCGTGGTCCCTTGATTTACCTAGCTTTAAAAATAAAGATTAACTGTTTTAGTTCTCACACCAGTCCCATGACTGACCTGGAGTTTATTGTTTTAACCTAAACTCTGGGTGCCCTTATTTTGACACGGGCAGCTAGTAGTTTTGGTTTTGCAGATTTATATTCACAGGATCCTGGTTTACAGCTGGAACGATATCCGGAAAGCTTTGTATCCGTATATCTCATTCTAGTTGTGTATTGTATTATTTTTCCGCTGCTATGTATTTAAATGTAATTTAAATCTCTGATATTTCTGTGTAATATTCATTTATACTCTGTATATTCTTGTAATCTGATGCATTGTTGTAATACACAATGAAATGTTCTTTGTCTGCGTTCTGTTGTGGCTTGTTCTCGAACTATCCGACGCTTTCCTTTACGGGGAAGTTACGGGTTTTCACAGTTGGTATCAGAGCTTTGGTTTACAAAGCAGAGAACAAGGCACATTAGAACCATACAAAAGAATTCATCAGATATTGGATTAGTAATATCCAATGAGAATGACTCGTTAGAGATAGGATCAGTAGTGTCCTAGAACGAGTGTGAAGAGTATATTTTTAAAATGAAAGTCAAATTTGTTTTGAAAATTTAAAATCAATTTTTCGTATTTGATTATATATTTATATTGATCGGGACAATCCAGTATATAAAGATTTTGCATATACGCCTTGCAAACGTGTATTTGAAATTTTAATATATTGGATAGATATAGTATCACACTCTAGTCGCCCGAAGATGATATTGATGATAGCGATCGCATCATCAACATTTATGTTCGAGTTTCGAAGGTGGGATTTCTATATATTTCCTATTGACTGGTGTGAGAACCGAAATTAGATAGGGCCTATTGTTGTGATTTGGCATCAAAAATCTGATTTTTGTATATGTATCAAAATTATGAATTTGAAACTCTAATTCACTAATTGATTGATGTTTATGTTGTTTGTTTATTTGTTTGCTAATTTTTAGCCAATTAGCCTAATTGAATCACATATTGAATTGTATTGAAAATTGGTCGCATATGCTTGCATATATATGTACTTACATTGAACAGGTCATAGCAAGGAGGCTAGAGCAGAGAATAAAATTTGTTTTCCCGACAAATAGGTACATGTTTACCACATAATTTCCTGTTTTGTTTGGGTGATGATGATTTTGTGAGCCTATTGGCTAGCCGCTTGGCTTTTTCTTTTTCTTTTTGAGATTAGAAGGACCGGGGAAGCTATTTGAAATTCCCCGATGCTCCCGGTGCAGGGGAGGTTATGGCGAAATTTTTCGAAAATTTAGGGTGTTAGCCAAATTTTTGAAATTTTGAAAATTCTCAGAAACTAAAGAGTTGGAGAATGGAAGCCAGATCGAGCATAGAGTTGATTGATCAAACCACTTTCGACTTTGTTCCTTTTCGGGGACGAAAAGTTTTAAGTGGGGGAGATTGTAACAACCCGAAAATCTGGGCCAGTTTAAAATTTTTATTTTGGCCATTTTAGCGAATTTTGAATATTTAAAATAGATTATTTTAAATGATATCGACGAGAAATTTATTTTGAATAGAATTCGAACGTATATATTTATACGCGTCGTCGTTAGAATATAAATAATTATATATAATTATAAAAGGAATTGAAAATGGCGCGGTAGTTCGATAATTCGATTTCAAACTTCAATTGAATGTACCGGGTGCAAAACAATCCGGATTTTTGTGAAACCAAAAACATTAGGATCTAATTGATAATATCTTTCCAACGAATCCGAAAAATCAAGATTTCATAGCGGGAGTCAAAAGATATGTCCAGTTGAAAATTCTGAATAGTCGCTATGGAATTCAGGCCCTTAAAAATGGAAATTTTGCAAACGACCTCGGATTTTGACGAAACCACTTTTGTTGGGTCCGTGATGTAAAGTTATTGCTAGGTTTCAAATTTCATAATTTTTCGAATCAATATGTGAGCGTGGCGAAGTGAAACGCGTTTGACCAGTTTCAGTTGATTTTAATCGACTGGAAAATGGCCATTTTTCCAACGGTCTCAGAATTCAACGAAACTAGTTTTGTTAGGACCGTATCGTCAATACGAAGTTAGAAAATATTTTTCTGGAATTTTTCTAGTTAGTATGTGACCCCAATAATTTGAAATGTACGTTTAAAATTCAATATGGTGATTTAAATGTAAATACAACGGAAACTGATCGAAACGATCAAATCAGCTTGCGATACATATCCCATTGTGTTCGGAATGGGGGTAAAACGCTATGGACGATAGGCGGTGGGCCTCGTTTAGAGGTCGTATGTAAAAGTCAACTTTTTCAAAAATAAAATAATTAAATAAAAAAAAGAACTTTCTCTCCCCTATTACCCTCTGCCCCCCCCCCGATTCATCTGAGAATCGTTCAGAAAAAAAAAGAGAAAAATATAAAGACGGCGGATCCCGCTTCCCCCACGACCGCTCCCTCTTCCTCCTCCCCCATCGAAGTCGCGACGCCTCCGCCCAGGCTCCCACCTCGTCCACCTTCATCAGCGAGCCTCCCCTCTTCCACAAATCGAGCACCGCGAACCCTAGGACCACCGCCCCCTCTTCTTCCTTCCTCCTCCTGCTGCCGCTTCCCCCACGACCTCCAGCACGCGCCACCGCAGGTCAGACATCCCCCATCGACTCCAACCACCAGCGTGCGCTACCCTCTCCAAGCCCATTTCCCCCTTTTTCCAGTCAACGGCATCGAACTGCCCCCCCTCGACAAGAGAAAGGTAAATAAAATTGATTTTTATTTCAGTTTCTTTGATTTATTTATTATAAGTAATGCTGTAATAAAAAGGTGATTTTTTCTAATTTAAATACTTTTTATTATTATATAAAATCGTTATTAAAAACCAGATTCTATTATATATGTAGTTGATATAGAAAAGATTAGTTTTTTTTAGACAAGTTAAGATTTTTACAAATAGAAAGTTGAGATTTTTACAAAGAGGAAGACGAGATTTTAATTATATATGAAGGTTAAAAATAGGATTTTTATGTTTTTAAAGAAATAAAAATATGATCTTTATATTTTTAAAGTATTAGAAATATAGTCTTTACTATATAGATGATACAAAAATATAATTTTTGGTTATGTAGAGAATTAAAAATATAATTTTTACATGATAGGAAAATTAAAAATATCATCTTTATATATGTAACGAAATAAAAATCTGATTTTTATTGTATGTATATAATGAAGGAGAAAAATACGAGGTTTATATTTTTAAAGTATTAAAAATATAATCTCTACTATATAGAAGATGTAGGAATATAATTTTTGCTTAAATAGGAAAGACTATATTTTTAGAGAGAAAAATAGGATTCTTGCCTTCGTAAAGTTCGGATTTTTAATATTTTTGAAAAGGCGAAATCTTTATATGAAGAATAACGTGATAAAAATATAATCTTTACTATATGATCATCGTTATGAAAATATAATTTTTATCTTTATAGTAGCGGTATAAAAATTCGATTTTTATATATTGAATAGCGAAGTAAAAATTCGATTTTTATATATGTAGTGGCTACAGCAACGAAGATGACCAGAATGCGATAACGATGAAGATTTCTATCAATGAAGAGTCAAGATGATTGGATAGCTATCTGTGAGAATTTCTCACCTTTCAATTTCTTTTTCTAGTTATATATATATACTAGGATGCAGACGGTGCTTAGTAGCACCCGACACAATCGTCCACAGACCATGGACTTGTTTGTTTGATTGCAAAAATTAGTTAGATTATTTGATTGAAATTGAATTGTTTGGTGAAATGAATTGATATGATTGATGTGTGAATGGCGTGGGCCTTCACTAGACCGGGGATAAGGCTAGGCCTCGTCCCGTTTCTAGTATCGTGCCGTTATGCCGCCGAAATTTTCTAAAATATGTTAGAAAAATAAAAATATCAATTTTATTGAATAAATGAACTGCATAGAAATTCATATGTTAAAATAAAATGTTTTATCGTTAAAAATATAATTTTTAACGTGAATATGAATATAGTGAATGTGAATAAATAAATATTCATTTACAAACCGGACGGTTTGTTTATGTACACCTATTTGAAGGACATTGATCGGGTCGATAAATTTTACACATCGCCCAACTGCACGAATAAAATCTATATTTGATTGTTTGAAACCCCACACGGGTGTTGGGATGAAATATGAAGTTCACTCATCCTGATTGATTAAATATGTCGATCGATCGATTGACAGGCTGTTATAAGCGTTAGATATCTATATTTGATGCTTATACAGTGTAGTGCACTTTGGTTGATGGTTGATTATTTTTCGATGCTATTATATACATGTGTTGTATGGAATCCATATAATCAACTTTATATGGTAATTGATTGGGCCTCATTCCAATTTGAAAAATAAAGAATAATATAAAATAAAGGTTCATGTGTTGACAGTACTCATCCATTGAGATTGGTCATGTGTTGAACGAAATATTTTAGTAATAAAATTTACATCTTTATCAATATAAAATAAAGGTTCATGTGTTGACAGTACTCATCCATTGAGATTGGTCATGTGTTGAACGAAATATTTTAGTAATAAAATTTACATCTTTATCAATATAAAATAAAGGTTCATGTGTTGACAGTACTCATCTATTGAGATTGGTCATGTGTTGAACGAAATATTTTGATAATAACAACTATTTTGAAAAAGAAATATTTGAAATAGAATATTTGAAAATAGAAATTTATGAAGCCGTGTTGATTAGATTGACGCCATTTTGACGTAAACGATTTATATCGATTCTATTCATTTCGAAATGAATTGAATATAAAACGATTTCGAAATGAATTAAATTGAAAACGATTTCGAAATAAATTGAATTGAAAACGAATTCAAATTGAATTGAAAACGATTTCGAAATGAATTCAATTGAAAACGATTTCGAAATGAATTGAATTGAAAACGAATTCAAATTAAATTGAAAACGATTTCGAAATGAATTGAATTGAAAACGAATTCTAATTAAATTGAAAACGATTTCGAAATGAATTAAATTGAAAACGATTTCGAAATAAATTGAATTGAAAACGAATTCAAATTGAATTGAAAACGATTTCGAAATGAATTAAATTGAAAACGATTTCGA
This sequence comes from Allium sativum, assembly GCA_030737875.1. Taxonomy (NCBI): domain Eukaryota; kingdom Viridiplantae; phylum Streptophyta; class Magnoliopsida; order Asparagales; family Amaryllidaceae; genus Allium; species Allium sativum. The sequence continues at coordinate 382,804,911 of CM060926.1, forward strand.
AACAAATTGAATTGAAAACGAATTCAAATTGAATTGAAAACGATTTCGAAATGAATTGAATTGAAAGCGAATTGAAATGAATTCAAATTGAATTGAAATTTGAATTGAATAGAAATGAATTTTAAAACGAATTTATAAAGAAGAATTCAATTTTGATTTGAATTGAAAAGGAAGTTGAAATTGCTTTTGAAACGAATTTAAAACTATTCACATAATTCGTTTTAAATAGAAATCGACGAAGTATATATTATATATATTATATATATAATATAATGGCCTGAATAGAACGCGCCGCGCCGCGGCAGTTCGTGAATTTCGACCATTTATTTCAAACGGACATTACGGGAGATCCGACCGTCGGATTCTCCTAAAACCGGAACCGTTGGGTTCGTATCGAAAAGAGCTTTCTAACGAATATTAGAAATTAGAAATCTAACGGTTGGATTTGGAATTATGTCCAAATCAAATTCGAAAAAGGTCGCTGTAAGTGCAGTTCGATGGCCATTGTTGGAAATCGACTGTACGGGCCTTGATAAAATTATTAAAAATAGTAATAATTTGTGTAAAATCATAAGAAATGATTTGAGAAGAATTGGGATGAAAAACTCCATATTTGAAAAGATAAAAATAGATTTTTATCGAAATGAACTAGTTTTGAACTAGAATTATAATTCTATTTATTTTTAAATGAATAAATTGAATTTGAAATGGTTTTGAAAATAACTAGAATTTCCAATGATTGCATTGGAGTGGATTTGAATCGAAATTGTCTTCGGAATATTTCGATGTTGGAATTCGTGATTATACGGATGTTGTTATGGAAATTTGAAAGATATATATTTATATCGTTATTTCCAATACGACATTTGTTAATCGTAGAATTTGATATTGAATATAAGCCGATATATTTTCTATTCAGAGCCTTGTATTGAATATCAAATGTGATTTGGGTTTGTCGTGAATGGTGTCTTCACTAACACTGTTCTTGAACCCAGTTGAGAAGAGATTAAATCTTTTTATTTAGATTTAATGAAGTGTACCGATTAAATAATGTTTAATTGGAATTGAATTGATATTGATTTTTGGGTTTATCGTGAACAGTGTTTTTAAACAACACTCGTTCTTTAACCTGATAATTAATGAATGTGATTTTGGGTTTATCGTGAACTGTGTTTTTAAAGGACACTGATTCTTTGACCCAGTTAAAGATTAAAACTAAGTGGAGTTTTAATGAATCTTTAATTAGATTGAAAAGATTGATAATGGAGTACCACCAGTTTTGCTCCAGGCGATAGTTAAATCTTTAATTAGATTTGAACGTGAAACGGTAATTGAATTTACCGATAACACCGTGGTGTTAGATATGAAGTATTACCAGTTTTACTTCATGGGATGAATAGGTTGGGATTGGGAAATTAAAATAAATAATTACTTCAGTAAGGTTCGCTAATCCCGACTAGTTTGAATCGAAATTCAAAGGAAGATTAGAGAATAAATTCAAGAAATTATCTTGGATAAAATAAATGGGAACCTTTCCCTATGAATGTGAAATCAGAAACTAAATGTTGGTCAGCCAAGCAGAATGGTTTTCTGAATATTGATCTGATGTCGGTTTCGGCCTTCGGGGTTAATATTTGGGGAATTATTCTCTTGATTAATTTACGGTTAGTGACTGATGAATTGGAATGAGGCTTATGTTGTGTTTGTGTAACACTTATTTAAAGTATACGCGAGTTATTCGGAAAGACCGGGTCTATCCCATTCTGAATAACTGATACGACGATAAGTCGAAGATGAAGACGATGGTCGAAGACCGGAAGTCTTCACGTCGTTTGGGTGATTACTGATGATCTTGATTGGGCTGTACACCCAAGATGATGAAAACAGTTGGTGATCGTCCAGACGTACTTGGAGATCGATGGATATGCGGGGTACTAGGTGCCTCCGGTTTCGTTCAGACCCAGAACGGACTTGTAAATGGACTGTGTGTCTGACATTGGATTTTAGTCCGTGTGATTGATCTCTATTAAATATATATCGGTTTGGCGGCGGAGAATTTATTCTCTTGCTTAACGCCCTTCTCTGAGACGTACGAGCTCAGGGGTTATATATTGATGGATATCAATCGCATGGAGTGAATTGCCTGTGTGACATGCCTAAGTGGCAAATGATCATGGCTTATGTTGAAAAGCAAAGTCTTGTGGTTGATGATCGAAGCATGGCCTTTGTGGCGTAGCTTTGTGTAACGTTCACTTCGCGAGTTTCACACCCGGTATGAACCAAAAACGGGAGACGGACCTCAGGGAGGACTTGCGTTTCTTTCTAGCTAGAAGTGGCGTCAGTGGTTTTACACGCCCTGACGAGTTAGACTTATGTGGTTGTTGCTGTTGCGAGGCGCCTCGGTTATATCGGTTTCGGCCGATGCATTCTGGTCGGCAGACGGACCAGACTTACACCCCATAGGGTGGGGAAACGTAGTGTTCAGGCATAATAATCCACATCGGTGGACCGGCCCTGACGATCCAAGGCTTGCCTGCGCGCTTGCCTGAGGGGCGGGCTAGAGCGTCTCGAATCGGTTGAGGACTATCTTTTGCCTCGGTTCATAGATGGAAACCCAATTTCCAAATACGTGACATTTGCGGTTTTATTTGTAAACTTATATATGGCGACATAGTGTTATGGGGCATTCATGCCGCCTATGATTGATACTTATGATTTGAAGTTGTTTTATACACTATGCACTTATAGTAGTATCAAATGATTTGTTTTAAACGTACTAAGCATGTTTGGCCATTATAAGGGAAAACCCTATCCTCGGCTGCGTTGCATTGTGTGATGGGACCTGGGTCTTATAATAGCTTCATTTTTAGAAAAGCATTGCGCTGTTTACTTATATGCACTGGTGTTCTGGGAGGAAACCCGTTCCGTGTTATACGGCGTGGTCCCTTGATTTACCTAGCTTTAAAAATAAAGATTAACTGTTTTAGTTCTCACACCAGTCCCATGACTGACCTGGAGTTTATTGTTTTAACCTAAACTCTGGGTGCCCTTATTTTGACACGGGCAGCTAGTAGTTTTGGTTTTGCAGATTTATATTCACAGGATCCTGGTTTACAGCTGGAACGATATCCGGAAAGCTTTGTATCCGTATATCTCATTCTAGTTGTGTATTGTATTATTTTTCCGCTGCTATGTATTTAAATGTAATTTAAATCTCTGATATTTCTGTGTAATATTCATTTATACTCTGTATATTCTTGTAATCTGATGCATTGTTGTAATACACGATGAAATGTTCTTTTGTCTGCGTTCTGTTGTGGCTTGTTCTCGAACTATCCGACGCTTTCCTTTACGGGGAAGTTACGGGTTTTCACAACACTCCAGTATGAGCCAAAAGGGGTATGAAGGGTCGCAGAGAGGACATACGTTTCTTTCTATCTAGAAGTGATGCCATGGTATGGAGCCTAGGCAATTTACTTATGTGGATGTTGGAATTGAGGCGCCTCGGAAGACGGTTGACGTACTGACCAAACTGTAGGTCTGATAGGACCGGGGAACATTATGTTCAGGAAATTGACTAATCCATTAGAAATAGGAAGACAGGCTCTGTCATCCAAGGGATGCATGTTGGTTTGCCTAGGACATTTTGCTAGAGATGTTACAAGTTCGGATACAATATCTTTTCATCATTTATCATTCCTGTACTTTTTCTTAGTTCATTTGATTTTTATTCTATAATTTAGGGTTTTTTATTATATACGTTAAAAAAATTGTTACTCCGCTTTAGGCTAAGAAAGATCTACATCAACCAATTATGTAGGCAGTTCAGTTGTATATATAAACTCAAATTGACTTATAAATATAATTTCAGGTCAATATCATTTAGTGCCTATCTCAATGAATTTGTAAAACATTTCAGTAGAGCTTCTTCAACATTAAGGTTATGCCAAAAGACTTATTTCTAGGACTTTTTAGTCCAATATTCCTTGTTATTTTGTATATGATTATTCCTTGATCGTTTATAACCCAGTTGTTGTTGCTGCATCCAAGAGGAGAGTGATCACAAAACTTAATCATAGATTTAGTTTAATAGTTCAATAATATCATGTTATATATATAGGAAAGTCAACACTAATTTATTAGTTCTTACAGAAAATAAATATTGCTATTTACAAAAATGCTCCCAGAATCAATACCAACTACAACATTTTGTCATAATCCTTCTAATTGTATTTTTGACATGTTTTTCTGTTGCTATTTCCAGCAGAATCAAATCTACTTGCAACATCATGGATATGTATATCTACCTAGTTACTACTGTTGGGATGAATACCAGCTAAAGCATTTTGTCTAACTCCATAAGTAGATATTTCTTCACTGCTCGTTTTATTATTGCTTGTAGAATCGATGCTAGTTGCAAGATTTCCTCGGGAACCATCTAAAGGAAAGTCACCATTACTATATCTAGTCTAATAGTGCGCATGGCTTGGTCTGGAATCGTGAAGTTTTCAAAGGTCACCTTTAATGGATCAATTAGTTGAGCCTTTGTGTTCTACGTGATATCTTCATCCAGGCTATTGAAGATGACAGCCTGAATTATTGAGTTACACTAGTTCAAAATATGTCTGTTGCATCGCTTCATTTTCTTCAGTTATCCTTACACCAGAAGCAAATAGTATCATTTGCTTTTGTTCTGGTAACAACTGAAGCAAATGCACCAATGCAAATAGTGTTATTTGCTTCCATTGTCCATACAACCGAAGCAAATAACATAATTTTCTTCGATTGTGCTAACAATTGAAGCAAATCCGCCAAAGCAAATAGTGTTATTTGCTCTGGTTTTCCTTACAACGGAAGCGATAATGTTATTTGCTTCAGTTCCTCAAGAACTGATGCAATTGCACCGAAGCAAAAATTGTAGTTTACAATGGTTACTTAGGAACTAAAGAAACTACGAATTATTTTAATTGAAGGAAATTGACATGCCAATAATCGTAAATGACGTCTTACATATTTAATTATTTGTAAATTATTATATTTAATGATAATCATTAAGTAGTTGAAGCACTATGATTCTCTTTTATTTTACATTGTACAATGATCTGGCCACTTTAAATCCAACTATAGTCGCGCTACACTTATGCACTACACTTGCTTTTTTGTTGTAATAATAAGGAGTGACACATTCCATCAGAAAAACTCGCTTGCTTTTGTAATAAAATGATAATCACTAAGTAATTTATAATGATTAATTATTATAAATAATCAATAATTGTTTTTTATATGTAATAGTTCATTATAGTTAATTATTAATAACTTGTGAATTATAGTTGATATTTATAATTAATTTTTAATTAATATATGAATTAATAATTCATTGTTAATTATAAATACATGATAATAAATGTTAAAAAATTAATAAGAAATTTTTTATAGTTAGAAATAATATTTAATGTATTATTCTTTTATATAATTATTTACAAAAACTAAGATTAATATTTAATAATCGATAATTAAATTAAACACATGTAATGTGAATTTTTTGTATTAATGAATAACTTTTAATAATTATTAAATAATAATGAATATTTAAAAGTTAATAATAAATAAATAATAAACAATTAAAAAATTAATAAATAAAATTAATCACTTAAAGAAAATGACCATATTACTACCAACTAGGCGTTTGTGAAATGGTCGTAACAAAGAATTTCTTAAAAAAAATGATTTTCCCAACATTTCTAATAAAGAGTTTTAATTATTAATTTTTTTGCATAGCGGCTTATGTACGTCACTATGTATAATTTAATACAATTATTATTATCAGTAAATAATTTCCAATTATCAATCATTATAAATAGTAAATAATTAATTTTATATTTAATAATTTATTATGATTAATTATTAATAGTTAGTAAATCATAGTTCATAATTTTCGATTACATTTTATAATTAATAGTTATTACTAAAGAAATAATATCGAATAATTAATAATTAATATTTAATAATTCATATTAAAATTTAATATTTAACTAATAAGCAGTAATAAATAATTAATAAATAATAATTAACTGTAAGAAGTAATATTTAATAATCAATTTTAAAAATTAATTAATAATTATAAATAATCAAGGCTAATATTTCGTAATTAAAATATCAATTAAGACTAATTTTTAGTAATTGCTAGTAAAAAAATTGAACTGTTGTAAGTATAATATATATAAAAATGTCTATCAAAATAGCATACGTATTCAACCGAAAAATCAAAGCAACAACTGCTACTAGTAACTCAAATGACCTGACCCGGTCCAGAATCATCAAAACAAGGGGACCCTGTTTATCCAATTCACAAGTCGTCATTCACTCTCCACTTTGCTATTCGTTCTTTCATTTCATTGACGCTCGAAATTATGGGGGATTTCATCGAATTTTTTTGGTGAAATTACAATAAAACACCTTGTCATGTTAATTGTTGAAGGGCTCCAATAAGGCTGCCACAGTTCTCTTCGTTTTCATCTACCTTACTTTTGCTGATTGGGATCCACGATCGCGTGTTAGAGAACACAAGGTTTGATTCTTCATTTTAGATTATTTGATTCGTTATTTCAGATCTGCAACTGAAGTTATTGGATTCTATGTAATTGTGCTAAGTCAATTATTTTTGATAGAATGAAAACAGTGGCTGCTAAGTTTGCATTTTTGATCTAAATTCCTTATAGCTTGTAAATAATATTTTATTTGTTCATTTTTTATGTTTGAGTCATAGTTATCATGACCGTACGAATCGCGGTTTAACCGAGGTTAACAGTCGATCGCCAGCCCAGGCGATCCGAAGCTCCTTTAGACCGTGAGCGTGTTCAAGCCAAAGATCCAACCGCTAAACCGAGATTCAACTATTTACTTAGGATGCGGTTGAACCTCCATCTTCACAATTAGAAAGAAATTCATTATTTGTTCTTTTTGATTCCATCCCAGCAGCTAATTTTTAGGTTTTCCCTAAAATCTGCAAGCCCTAGGTTGTACAAATGTGGATTTGAGGGTGATGTGCTATTGCGGATGTGTATTGTGAGGGTGATGTGCTGTTATAGATGTGGATTGTGAAAGTGAGATGCACTATCGTTGATTTGTAACTTTGTATCAGTGCATCCATGTTGGGTTAGGCTTGCATGTTTCTGCGAGGGTGAAAGGGAAGGTAATAAAGAGAAGAGGAAGAAAAGCATAAGCATATGCTTTCTTGTAGATATAAAATAAACAATGCGATTATTTTTGTTAACTTAAGTTTGGAATTTTTTTTTTTTTTGTAATAGAATTATATAATTCAACTTATAGACAAATATAATCACTAACAATGTGAATTAATTTCAGTATGAATGTAAATTTTGTTTTACATGCAGCATATTTTCAAATTATGAAACATATGTTTTGGTTGTGTCTTTGGAAACTGATGAATAAATAAGTTTTTAAACTTTGACCATTTTAGAAATTTCTACACTAAGGAGCATCACTTAAAAAATTCGCAAAAGACACCAACATTCTCATAGCCGGCTCTGTTGACTGATGTAGCACTACATCTGTATATAATCTTGTGATTTTGTAACATTTTTGTGTACATGTTGATCCTTTATTTTTCAACTTATTTCAAAAAATAACATGCACGGTTCTGACTGGTCGGACCTTAGATACCTTGAACCTTGGGACATCACGGTTCCGTTGATGGTCCGGTCATTATAACATTGGTTCCAGTAGCTGCTTTTGCTTATAGTTCTTTCAAACTTTCCCCAAAAATCAATGGCTTCTTATATTATTTATTACCTTGGTAGATATTGTTTACCGTTGATTATTTTTTTGGTGAAAATTAATATTAAATATAGTTATGTTGTTTTGTACTATTGTATATGAATTTACACAAGATATTAAGACCGTTTGCTAATTGAATTTGGAAAAAGAAACAAATGAGGTCTTTAAACTATTTGGATTTCCCAGTTATGGTCATAGATTGTTTGTTCTGCACAAATTTAGTTGTCGCCTAACTATTACAAACACACAGCCATCGAAAACCGTTGCTCACACATATTCATTAACCTACTGAAATAGCCTAGTCGAGGCAGTAGAATCTTTCAAAAATCTCATGTTTGTTATTTGATTAGCCTTGGGATGCTTTGAAGTATGTTAGATTTTTTTTGTTCATGCTGTGTATAAAGAATAAAGTAAAAGTTGGCTATTTGTCCTCGGATAATTATATTATAAGCCAAATTTTTTGCTAGTGAATTTGAGGTGTTGTGCGTGTATGGGATGTTACCATATCTATGCAAGGGTGTTAGGGTAAAATATACTCATTACAATAGCCTTGCTGCTCTAGCCTATTTTTTTTATTCATCGACTTTCCTTTGACATGGGCGTTGCCCATGGAACTGACGTCTGCATTCCCCATATAGTTTGAAGATTTGCAGTTCCAACTGCTACTCTTATTGTTTGTTGTGCTGTATTTGCATGTTACTGCCTGCAAAATTTAAATCTCTTGCTTGTAAAGCACACAGGCCATTGTACTTGGCTCTTTTCATGTACAAGTGTTGAGGAACTATATTATTTATAACTTACAAATGTACAACTTGCTCACTTCCATCTACTGGAATTGATGGTATAGGTAGATTTGAGGTATCCTCGGTGATGCATTGAGACTTCGCTTCACTTATTGATCTACTTCGTTTCCTTTCTACTTGACAACACTGAAATACAGTAAGCACTAGTTGGTAATTATAAAAATAAGCTTTTATAATGTCTTGATACTCCTAGCAAAACTTTACACTTGCTCTGTATCACTAATAGCTTTATGTTGTTTAACCCAACAGTCCTTTAGGATTTGCTTCAATATCCGGTGTACATATAATTTATATACATGATGTGTATCCATTGGATATGTTGTTTTATTAAATATTGTCAATTCTTCATGAAATTTAACAGTAAGTTTGTTGAGAATCATTGAAAAATGAGGGTACAACAAATGGCCGCTATCAGTTTTAAGTTATTATCGACAATCCCACATCTGTTTCTTTTGATGTTTTCATTTAATTAACATTTTTTGCAACGAAAATGGTTTTATATACTTATGATTAGAGGGCTGATATCTCAGTACATCCGGTGTGAAAGTTTGACTAAGTAACACCCCGAATTTTTAGCGACATTAAAAGAATAAATTAAATAATAATTAGTTTAATATTCAGAATTGGTGAAAAAAGACTGCACCATTGCGTTCTTCTCGAAATTCTGGTTAAGATAGACATTTGGTTTGCATAAAACAGACACTGTATGAAGAAGTTACGAGGTTTTTAAATTTGTATATGCATAGAAACAATTTATATATACACATGAGTCAGAGATGAGTCAGAATTTTATCCAGAGGATTCAAATTCGAAAAATTCCTCTGAGCGGCAAAATTCCCGCTCTAGGGGGTCGACCCCCTTAGAGGGGTGTCGACCTAGGGGTCGACCCACCCACATGTGTGTCGACACCCCTAGGGCTGACATGGCACTCGGTTTCAGGGGGTTTGTCAGCTATATATATGTGTCTTATTTCTCATATTTTCTTCATTGGAAGTCATGGAGGCCATATGCTGCTGGAGTGCGAACCGAAACGTTTTCTACAACAATATATTTTGCAAATCCAATTCAGAAAGTCTAGATCCGTTCTTTATCAGTTCTCTAAACCTAACGCTGTGAGTTCTCGTTGTTTTTAGGTTTAGGTAAATAAAAGTATATTTTGAAAGACTATGAATTGGATATGCTGTAAAGTATGATTCTGTGTTAATGTGAAATCCTATGCTATATCATGACAGATCTATTTCCCTAGATCTAACACAATTGTGGTATTCGATTATGTTGCCTATGTGGACCTTGACTTGTAACCATATTATGGTGAATGTACATCTATTAGTTTGGACAGTTGTAACATTGGTTAGATCTAGTTCTTTATGTTAATCACCTTTCGCCTGTCATATTGTGATCCATTGAGATATGATGTAAAATTGACATGTGAATCCATCATTAAGATCAAAACATGCTACTATGTCACCCTAATTATGCTAGATCTAAATACTTGGACACTTAGTGGTTAATTTAGATCTCATTTTGGTTGCTTTGACATCGTAGTTGCCACAAGTTCATCACTTTTATGCCTACCTTGCCATGATGATTACATGACCATTCACCTTATTATCATACCAGTTTATGTTTATGTTTATGCCAAGATATGTTGAAACTATCACATTTGTCATATTCCCTTTTTATTGTTGTAGCTAGGCTACTTTATAGCCTAGATGCCATCAAAATACATACGAATATGTTAGAGAGGAAATGGGAAAAAAAGGATTATAATTGGCATAATTTGTGTAATATTTATATGAATTGGACATGTAATTCAAATGGGGAAAACATAGAAATAGTTACCTATAATGACATAGGTGGATTTGGATTGATTTGGAATGTTTAGTAATTTACAATTAGGAATTGTAAATTGTACTTATGACACAAGGTTAGGTTACATTAGTGGTGGAAGTTTGCCCGGATCCGACCGGCATATCCAGCAGCCACTAGTGTTAAACCTAATGTGGGAGGTCCAAGTACGCAAATACGAATCTGGCTAAGATACGAGGTTAGGCCCAACTGTGGAATAAGACTGCCCGGACCCGACAAGCATATCCAACATCCACATGTTGTAGGCCTAATGTGGGAGGTCTAGCCCATTATAAAACCATAATTGGACATGGTAAAGAATGGGACAACTTAACCGAATTTAATCCATAAATGTTGTATGACTATGAACTTAAGTTAGGGTTAAGTAAAATTGGATGGGTAGTGGGTGGGTTAAGTAAATTGGAGGGAGTGGGTAATATTACATATAGGCCCACGAACTTAACCCAATAGGGTTATGTAATTAAAGACACCTAATGGTGTACATAACCGGTGGAAAATATAGTAATGTTATGTAATTAAAGACACCCTTTAGGGTAAGCATAACTGGTATAGGGCTATGTAACTAAAGACACCTAAGGGTATACATAGTCAGTGGAAAACCTAATGGGGATACAAGACAAGGGGGAGAGCTTGTATCATATTGTGTGGGACCCATTTCAGTCAATAAACCAGATTTGGTATCAAGTAAAGAATCCCGTACTAGGCGGAGAAGGGGCACGCTTACTGATTGATTGTAAGATATCCAAACGAGACGGAAGGTGTGGGCAGTGCAAACGACCAGGGACATGTGCGTGCATGGGCCGTGCAGAGGGGGCTAAGACGACCGTGACACAAATAGATATGGTTGTGCACATCTTGGATTGCCACTTTGGGAAGTGATACCTCCTACTGTGGGGCCAACACAGGATATCCACGGAGTAGGGAGGTGATCGATTAGGGTAGTGGTTAGGTTATACTTGGACGTATGACCTAAGCCTACCAACTCATAGTGGAAGGGATCATCTCATTTCAGTTATACTAGTAATAATGCAGAGTAATCATTAGTGAAGCATTCATACCTTATCTTGTTTACCTTGTCACACCTGCCATTTATGTAGTGATCTCTCTTATCCACTTTATAAGCCTATCATGTTGCTTTTATTTATCTACTGGCTAAAAGTAACAAGACTCGCCAGACTTCATGTCTGACCTTATTTTTTCTCCTTCTTTCTTCCGTCCCCCCAGGTTCTCAGGGAGGAAACACTCAGACTTAATCAGGAATCTATCATCTTGCTAGGAGCTACTTCTGAAGTATGGCTCAAGTTCTTGTCTCTACTATGGCTTAACTCTTTTAATTGGGAAATGATGCTTTTTATTTACTTATGTACTCTGATGAAGCAAGATAGAAATTATTTTATTGTAATGGTTTTTGTGATTTATGAAATTGTAGACCACGGTATTATGTTTTATGGTTGAAATAAAAATTTAAATTTTCCACTGCTGCCTTATTTATATATGTCTTGCAACTATTATATGTCTGTTTACCTGTAGTGCTTCATGAAACTTAATGCATTCCCATAGTGAGTGACATTAACGGACGTGGAGTGTCTCACTTGGTATCAGAGCTGAAGGTTACCAGATTAGATAAAAGTTTTTGGAAACTATTTTCAAAAAGATTTTAAAAGAAAGCATTTTCAAAAAGAAAAGTCTGCTTTGAAAAACATTCCCCAAAAAGCCACATATAGTATCCTTCAGTACTTTATCTAGATTTCTTCCTTTTCCCTTTTTAGCATGTCTGGGTAACAAAACATCCCTAATATCCTGGAGGGTGTCACAATACCCGGATGGTTCCATAGGTATTTGGAGGCTATGGCGCCTACCGAAGGCCAAGTAAATGTTCCTTCCCCAGCTTCATTAGTTATTCCTCCTCCTCCTCCCCCAGCTGCACTAGTCATTCCTCCTCCCCCTCCAAGAGCTGATAATTTTGCCAAGATCTACAAAGACTTCTGGGCTATGGGAGGAAGGCCATTCCATGGGAACGAGACATTCGTAGAAGCTCGGAATTGGCTTAAGGAGACAGAGGACTTATTCGTAATCTTTGATGTGGAGGACCAAAGAAAAATTCAGTTAGCTGCTTGGCTGTTAAAGGACGAAACCTTATTTTGGTGGGAAGTCAACCAAGCTGACATCCAAGAGAAACTTGGGAAGACTTTAGACAAAGGTTCGAATTGAAATTTCTTTCCCAAGCGTAGAGAAGCATACAGATGGAGAGCTTATTTACACTCAAATAAGGAAATTTGACAGTAGAGGAGTATGTGAACAAGTTCAACCAGCTGACAAGGTTCGGGTTAGAGTTGGTGGATACACCGCACAAAAGGCCTTTGCGGTTTGCTAAAGGGTTGAATGAGCCTCTGCATGGTTTAGCCATGTCTCATATTCCAATGGAGGCCACTTTTGAAAAGCTTGTAGATATGGCCCTAATGCATGAGGAGAACAAGGGAGAGAAGAAGGAAGCAAAGACTGAGGGGACATCGAAGAATAAGAAGGTGTGGCCCAAGAAGGGGCAGCAACAACAACAACATCATCAACAATAGAAGAAAGGAGGTAAAGATGACAAAGGCAGAGATAAGAGAAAATGTCACAATTATGGAAAGGAGGGTCACTTGATCAAATATTGTAAGAGAAGGAAGACCAATTGCTTTAATTACGGAGAGGTCAGACACTTCTCTAAAGAGTGTCCGAAGAAACAGGGATCGCAGGGACAAGGGCAAAAAGCATGGACTTCAGGAGGGCAGGTGCATGCTCTCGCAATCAGTGCTCCTGAAAGAGGTAGAAAAATTTCTGTAGAAAGTTTAATCTCTCTTTCAAACCATCCAGTTAGAACACTTTTTGATTCTAGTGCTTCACACTCGTTTATATCTAGTTCTGTGGTTGAATCTCTGCACTTAATTACTAGTATGGTAGTAGATCCCGTAGTTGTTTCAAACCCCATTGGTGGTTCGGCTCATTTATCGATGATTTTTAGGGATTTGAAAATATTTGTGTTAGGCGTCGAGTTTGAATACAGAAGAAAAGGTTCTCTATTGATTCAAACCAAACGTTGTACCTATGGGATAGAGGAAGAGGAAGAAACCGAAGATTTCACATAGTACTTTTTTTTGATAGAAAAATCAATCTGATTTATTTCGTATCCCTCGCTCGATGAGAAAATGGGTCAGATTTTACGGGATCACCAAACCTTATGGGACTTAAGGAATGATGGAAGGAAATAAAAAGAAAAGAGAGGGAAAGAAAATCCAAATGAAATAAATAATAAAAAAAGAAGTAGAAAATAGAGTAGCCCAGATTCCAAATGAACAAATTCAAAATCAAAAAGGATCTTTCTGATTCTCGAAGAATGGGGGCAAAGGGATTGATCGAGAAAGATCTCTTGCTCTTATTAGACAACGCATATATGCTCGAGTTTATGGGCTATGGGTTGATTCTATGAATGGATTGGCTTACCACGTATGGGGCCATTCTGGATTGTGAGAGGAGGGTGTTAGACTCCTAGCTTGTCATGGGAAGACCCTCAAAATTTCTTGTGACCCTCAAGGCTCTGTTATGCTTAGCTTCCTAGAGTCTTTAGATGCATCCATAGATGATTTGCAATCTGTTCCAGTGGTTCGAGATTATTATGATGTTTTTGATGAGGTATGGGGTTTACCTCCAAGGCGTGAGTTTGACTTCCACATATATCTGGCGGACAATGCAAAGCCAGTTGCATTACCAGTGCGCCACATGGCTCCAAGAGAAAGGAGGGAGCTGAGTAAGCAAGTAGGGGAGCTACTTGAAAAAGGATTTATCAGACGAAGCATATCTGAGTGGGGTGCCCCATTAGTATTCGCAACTAAAGCGGATGGTTCACTTCGTCTGTGTGTTGACTATAGAGAATTAAATAAGCTCACCAAAATGAATAGGCACCCGCTTCCGAAGATTGATGATTTATGTGATCTCTCGGTATTTTCTTAGTTGGACTTAGTTACGGGGTTCCATCAGTTGAGGGTGGCTGAGGACAACATAGATAAGACTGCTTTCAGGACTCCGGACGGTTTCTTTGAATGGCTAGTTATGCCTTTTGGGTTGACAAATGCACTTGCCTATTTTGTTGATTTGATGAGTAGGGTGTTTCGGGGGTTCCTAAACAAATTTGCCGTAGTCTTCGTTGATGATGTTTTGATCTTTTCCAAGAATGAAGAAGAGCATGCCCAGCATTTGGGAGAAGTTTTGAAAACTCTCCGTGACCATCAGCTAAAAGCAAAGATTTTCAAATGCCATTACTGGAGAAAGGAGGTAAGATTCTTGGGGCATGTAGTCTCCAAAGAAGGGATAGTTATAGATCCCACGAAGGTGGTTGCAGTACAAGATTGGCAGATTCCTAAAAATGCAACCGAGGTGAGAAGCTTTCTTTGGTTGGCAGGTTATTATAGGAAGTTCATTAAGGACTTCGTGAAGATATCATCCCCTCTCACCAGGATGACAAAAAAGAATTTGGCATTTTCATGGAACATAGACTGTGACGTTGCTTTCCAATGACTAAAAAGGGCTCTGACAACAGCCCCAGTCTTGACCTTGCCCGATGGAAGTAAAGTGTTTATTGTTTACACTGATGCGTACAGTACAGGGCTTGGTGCGGTTTTGATACAAGAAGGGAAAGTAATATGTTATGGGGGTAGACAGTTGAGAGTTTATGAGAAGAACTACCACACCCACGATCTAGAGCTAGCTGCCATAGTATTCGCGTTAAAGACGTGGCGTCATTATTTACTTGGAGAAATGTTCGAGTTATACACCGATCATAAATCTCTCAAGTATCTATTCTCATAGAAGGATCTCAACTTAAGTCAACAACGGTGGATGGAATTCTTATCTTCATATGATTTTGAAACTGCTTATACCCCAGGCATGGGTAATGTGGTAGCAGACACACTAAGTAGGCAAAGGGTGGCCCTGAATATTCTATTTTATGGAAAGAAAGAACTTGGAGTTCATATCAGCTTTTGATTTTAGACCCTCCATCGAGCTTTTGCCTGATTTATTTGCATTCTTGGAGATATGAACGACTCTTGTGGCTCAGATAGGAGCTTCATAACAAGGTGACCCACCGATTCTATATATCATGGATAAGCTCAGAAGAGGGGAGACTTCTAGTCACCTCACTAGGTATGCCATAGAGGAAAAGGGGTGGTTGCGACGAGATGGAAGGTTTTGTGTTCCTCAAACTGGAAGCTTGATAAAGGCAATCCTAGAAGAAGCCCACCATTCTAAGATGACCATTCATCCAGGCGGTGATAAAATGTACAGGGATATGAAGAGGGGTTTCTTTTAGATTGGGATGAAGAAGGATGTGGCTGAATTTGTTTCTCAATGTTTAGTTTGCCAGCAAGTCGAAGCTGAGCAAAAGAAGCCCAGTGGATTACTTCATCCATTGGAGGTTCCACAGTGGAAATGGGAGAGCGTCTCTATGGATTTAATAGATGGTTTGCCTAGATCGACGAAAGGTAATACCAGTATTTGGGTGATAGTGGATAGACTCACTAAGAGTGCTCACTTTATTCCAGTTAAAAGTAAGAGGGCGACATCATGGTTGGTAGCAATTTATGTTCGTGAGATAATTCATCTCCACGGTGTTCCTTCCAGCATCGTGAGCGATCGTGACCCCATCTTTACCAGCGAATTTTGGAGGAGCTTGCAAGAAGCATTAAGTACACAGTTGTGTTTAAGCACCGCTTATCATCCTCAGACCGATGGGCAGACGGAGAGGGTGAATATGATTCTAGAGGATCTTTTAAGGCTGTGTATTCTAGACTTCAGAGGGACTTGGGAAGAGCATCTTCCTTTAGTAGAGTTTGCCTATAATGATAGTTTTCAAGTCAGCATCGGCATGGCACCCTTCGAAGCATTGTACGGATGACCTTGTAGATCTTCGAAGCATAAGGAAATCAAGTTGCCAAATGTTCAATGGGGGGATAACCCAGAAGATGCGACTTGGGAGACCGAAGACAAGATTCATGCTTCGTACCCTTTTCTCTTCGAGGGTATGTTCTTAACTCCTTTTCCTAAGTTTTATTGGTGCTTGTTTTTATCAATAGAGTACATCTTATCCATAGTATTTTTGACCTTTAGATAGAAATCCTATGGGTGTAAACACGTGTTTGAAACATGTTATGATTGATGGATGTAAGTGGATGCAAGTGTTTGCTAGTGGTTTCCTGTGGACGCATATACACACATGTTAGGCACTAAGATCGGCTCAATCACTTTCATATTGCATATGGATGTGTTTGCATTTTCTTTCCTTTTATGGATGGAAATGAATGAACTGGCATATGTATGTTACATTTGTACGAATGGGGGTGCACACATATAGAACTTATATGATATAATAGGTTTATTTGCATACATATTGGATTCATGGCACTAAAATACATTGCATTAAGGAGGTCAACTGAATCAATGGACCGTCTGATCTTCGCATTAGTGTTAGGACATATACACACACCTTTGCATATATCCATATAAGCATTAGAAATCTTGAAGGACAATGGATGCCAATGATTGGTGGATGAGTAGATGGATGGATGGTAGGATATACATTCTTCTCGACTTAGAGATTTCGAGACAAAATTCTTTGAGTAGGGGAGAATGTAACACCCCGAATTTTTAACGACATTAAAAATAATAAATTAAGTAATAATTAGTTTAATATTCAGAATTAGAGGAAACACACTGCACCATTGCGTCCGTCTCGAAATTCTGGTCAAGATAGACATTTGGTTTGTGTAAAACGGACACCGTATGAAGAAGTTACGAGGGTTTTAAGTTTGTATATGCACAGAAATATTTATATACACGCATGAGTCCGAGATGAGTCATAATTATATCTGGAGTATTCAAATTCGAAAAATTCCTCTGAGCGGCAAAATTCCTGCTTTGGGGGGTCGACACCCCGAGAGGGGTGTCGACCTAGGGGTCGACCCACCCAGAAGGGTGTCGACACCCCTAGGGCTGACATGACACTCAGTTTCAGGGGGTCTGGCGGCTATATATACATGTCCTATTTCTCATATTTTCTTCATTGGAAGTCATGGAGGCCATATGCTGCTGGAGTGCGAACTAAACCGTTTTCTACAACAACATATTTAGAGAATCCAATTCAGAAATTCTAGATCCGCTCTTTCTCAATTCTCTAAACCTAACGCTGTGAGTTCTAGTTGTTTTTTAGGTTTAGATAAATAAATGTATATTTTGAAAGACTATGAATTGGATATGTTGCAAAGTATGAGTCTGTGTTAATGTGAAATCCTATGCTATGTCATAACAGATCTATTTCCCTAGATCTAACACAATTGTGGTATTCGATTATGTTGCCTATGTGGACCTTGACTTGTAACCATATTATGGTGAATGTACATCTATTAATTTGGGAAGTTGTAACATTGGTTAGATCTAGTTCTTTATGTTAATCACCTTTCACCTATCATATTTTGATCCATTGAGATATGTTGTAAACTTGACATGTGAATCCATCCTTAGATCTAAGCATGTTACTATGTCACCCTAATTAAGCTAGATCTAAATACTTGGACACCTAATGGTTAATTTAGATCTCATTCTTCTTGCTTTGACATCGTAGTTGCTACAAGTTCACCACTTTTATGCCTACCTTGCCATGATGATTACATGACCATTCACCATGTTATCATGCCTATTTATGTTTATGTTTATGCCAAAATATGTTGAAACTATCACCTTTGTCATATTCCTTTTTATTGTTGTAGTTAGGCTACTTTATAGCCTAGATGCCGCCAAAATACGTAAGAATACGTTAGAGAGGAAACGGGGAAAAAGGAATTATAATTGGCATAATTTATGTAATATTTATATGAATTGGACATGTAATTCAAATGGGGAAAACATACAAATAGTTACCTATAATGACATAGGTAGATTTGGTTTAATTTGGGATGTTTAGTAATTTACAATTAGGAATTGTAAATTGTACTTATGACACGAGGTTAGGTAACGTTAGTGGTGGAAGTCTGCCTGGACCTGACCGGCATATCCAATAGCCACTAATGTTGAACCTAATGTGGGAGGTCTAAGTACGCAAATACAAATCGGGCTAAGACACGAGGTTAGGCCCTACTGTGGAATAAGACTTCCTGGACCCAACCAACATATCCAGCATCCACATGTTGTAGGCCTAATGTGGGAGGTCTAGCCTATTATAAAACCATAAATGGACATGGTAAAGAATGGGACTACTTAACCTAATTTAATCCAAGAAGATTGTATGACTATGAACTTAAGTTAGGGTTAAGTAAAATCAGATGGGTAGTGGGTGGGTTAAGTAAGTTAGAGGGAGTGGGTTATATCACTGTTTCAAATCTCGCAAATATCGCCCGAGATCTCCTCCGAGATCTCGTTTTGGGCTCCTTCCAAAACGAAACAGCAAATATCACTCTAAATCTCCTTTCGAATATATCGCCCGAGATATTGCAATACCGAACCATATATCGACAGAGACGAAATACTGGAATATCGTCTGAGATCTTAGTTCTTTTGGTTAAAATTTAAATTTGTGCTTGAACTAGAACTATAATTAAAAACTCAAATCTAGCCATATCAATCTTTTATTATTTTACATTTTGCTTGTTAAATGACCATATTGTATGTTTGTATATGGTTTACGATGCTTATGATTTTCATATTCGTCCTTTTACATACATGTTACTTATGAAATTATGTATTTTTTATGGTCTATTTATGCTGAATTTTTTAATGTTTTGAATCTTTTTAATGTTTCCAGTCTAACAATATTCCTGTTTTAAGCATATTACGATTTAGAGTATGAATGATCTTTCGCAAAATAAAGAATAATAAAGTTATTTTGCATTTTATGTTTAAGTTACTATGTTTTTGACAGCATTTATAAATATCATTTTGTTAAAATATCATTTTTAACATATCATGTACCCGGATATTGTTCCGATATGAACTTTCAGACCCGAGATCAAAATCCGAACGAACTCCCGAGTTAGACTCATCTCGTCCGAGATCTCCCCCGATACGAGACCGAGTCTATAAAATCCCCGAGACGAAGTGCTACCGATATCCGAGATTTAAAACCTTGGGTAATATTACATATAGTCCCACGAACTTAACCCAATAGGGTTATGTAATTAAAGACACCTAATGGTATACACAACCGATGGAAAATATAGTAAAGTTATGTAATTAAAGACACCCTTTGGGGTAAGCATAACTGGTATAGGGCTATGTAATTAAAGACACCTAAGGGTATACATAGTCAGTGGAAAACCTAGTGGGGATTCAAGACTAGGGGGACAGCTTGTATCATATTGTGTGGGACCCATTTCAGTCAGTAACCCGAAGTTTGGTATCAAGTAAAGAACTCCGTACTAGGCGGAGAAGGAGCACGCCTGCTGATTGATTGTAAGAGATCCAAGTGAGATGGAAGGTGTGGGCGGCGCAAGCCGACCGGGGTCGTGTGCATGCATGGGTCGGGCAGAGGGGGCTAAGACGACCGTGACACCAGTAGATATGGTTGTGCACTTCTTGGGTTGCCACTTTAGGAGGTGATACCTCCTACTGTGGGGCCAGCACCAGATATCTACGGAGTAGGGAGCCGATCGATTACGGTAGTGGTTAGGGTATACTTGGACATATGACCTAAGCCTACCAACTCATAGTGGAAGGAATCATCTCATTTTAGTTATACTTGTAATAATGCAGAGTAATCATTAGTGAAGTATTCACACCTTATCTTGTTTACCTTGTCACACCTGCCATTTATGTAGTGATCTCTCTTATCCACTTTATATGACTTGCTTTTATTTATCTACTGGTTAAAGGGAACTAGACTCGCCAAACTTTATGTCTGACCCTGTTGTTTCTTCCGTTCCCCCTCCCTCGGTTCTCAGAGAGGAAACACTCAGATTTAATCAGGAATCAGATATCATCTTGTAAGGAGCTACTTCTGAAGTATAGCTCAAGTTCTTGTCTCTAATATGGCTTAACTCTTTTAATTGGGGAATGATGCTTTTTATTTACTTATGTACTCTGATGAAGCAAGACAAATGTTATTTTATTGTAATGGTTTTTGTGACTTATAAAATTGTGGACCACGATATTATGTTTTATGGTTGAAATAAAAATTTAAATTTTCCGCTGCTGCCATATTTATATCTGTCTTGTAATTATTCTGTGTCTGTTTACCTATAGCGCTTCACGAAACTTAATGCATTCCCTTAGTGAGTGACATTAACGGACATGGGGTGTCTCAGACTATTTACAAAGGATGGTTAATAATAGAAAGAGAAGTCTGGGTCATGCTATCATGTTAGCAATGAAACGAAACATGATAAAGTGGTTTGCATGTGGTTATTTTAATTGATTAAGGGTATACGGGAGTAAGAAATGTATGTACATTGATTATATCTGATATATAAATTATGTATATGGTGAATTTAATCAGTTTTCCACCTAGGCACTGTGATGGTTGGTAAATTTGAACACAAATGCAACTTAGTTTGGATACAGGAATGATATCTAAGTTTTATTAATTTAACCACTGATGAATATAATTTTCTGCATTGTGCTTAACTGCATGACATGAAACTGGTGTTATCTCCACGTGCATGGTATTCTCTAGCTATACCACTTATTATGGGTTTAGCATTCATTTAGAAATCCTTCCTGTATATCTTTATGAACGCACATGTACCTGTGTTATATATAGCACTATATGACGAATCTCAAAATAGTTAGCATCTTCATTCTGTATTATATTTGATTGCTAACTATTAAGAATCTTTGTCATATTTCTAATAACTAAACAATAATATGTTTTGTGAATTTGTGTGTGAATGTTTATCTATGCATGCTTGCATGTGTATTTGTGTTTTCTGTTGTGACATGGTGAGCAGTTATATGGGTTCCAATCTGCATACACCATTGGAACTCATGCATGAGAAACTAGAGCCGCATTTATGTTTGAGGGGATGTGCATTCATATTTGTGTGAAGCCATTACACTAAATAGTTTATATGATAATCCATGTAATATACATAGTGGACATGTTAGTACAGTTTTTATAATAATAATACATGTGATATGTTTTGTGGCAAGCAGACTTCTATAGCACTGTTCAGATGGATGTATACATATATATATATATATATATATATTTCAAACCCATGTAGGGACAATGTCAGAAGTTATATTATATAATTGTACTATATTTCTAGATGTTTGGTTAACTGTCCTTATAAGTCGTGTTTCTCAATATTTTTATTGCACTGGCCTGACATGTTGTGTAATTGTTATAACACGATGTGTTGTATGGTCTTCTCATATAATAGAGATAAAAATTTATCAGTTTTTTTTTGTGCTTCTCGTGAATTAGCCTTTAACTTTTATTGACTAGATACTTCATTTCAACCTCTTTTGAAACAAGACTGTAAGTTTTCTGCTAGATTATGTATTCCAAATAAAAAAAGTTATTATTATTCGTTTGTAATTTGCTTAAAACCTATGCTTGTGAATATTTAGTAACGGTCCACTTTTGGAACAAAGGTATGCCGAGTGGAATTTACAGGACTCGGGCCATGGTGGTTATAGTGGTAGAAGGTGTCAAAGTTAAATTGGTATTTGTTGATAGATCAAATGCTTCTTATATTAAAGCGAATGAGATTAAGAAGTTCATTTCTACACAGGTATGACTAACTTCGATGTTTTGGAAATTAATTTGTATACGTGAAGTGCAAAACTTTTATTGTTTTTCTTTCTAAACTTATATTAATTTTTCTTTCTATTCATTTCTTCAGGGGATTTTCTACATGGGAATTCCAGGCATTTTTGTTGATCAAATCCTAGAAGATCCAGTAGGGACTTTCTTTTTGTAGAATTTACCGTCAATGTAAATACTGTTTTCTATTATGTTCTCGTATGTATGGATTATTAACGCTATTAATGTATTATGTTTATTTGTGTATTGTATTGTTCAATATATGTTTGTTATCTAATTTGATTATACAATTGTAAGTAATAACCTTTTGTTTTAATATATATCCGTATTGCTGCATATTTGAGAATTTTACTGATTTGTAAGGAGGTATTTTTTCATTAAAGGGAGTTTTTTGCTTCAATTGTAATCATAGCAGAAGCAATAAGTGGGATCATTTTTGTAACAACCCGGAAAATCTGAATCAATTTAAAATTTTTATTTTGGCAATTTTAATGATTTTTGAATATTTAAAATGAATTATTTTAAATAATAATGAAGAAAAAATTATTTTTGATGAAGTTAAAACGAATAATTTTATTTTAATTATAAAAGGAATTGGAAATGGCGCGGTAGTTCGAAAATTCGATTTCGAATTTCAAATGAATATACGGAATTCATTATAAGTCGGAATTGGACGAAACAAGAAATATTTGAATCTGTTTGATCATATCTTTCTAACAGATGTAAGGAATCGAGATTTCGTTTTATAGGTTGAAACACATGTCCAGTTTGAAATTCAGAAAAGTCGCTGTGGAATTTACATATTTTTTAATATATATAAAAGCCCTTAAAAATAGCCATTTTGCAAACGACCTCCATTTTCGACGAAACCACTTTTGTTGGATCCGGAATGTCAAATTATTGCTAGACTCCAAAACTCAAAAATTTTCGGATTAATATGTGAGCGTGGCAAGAGAAACCGTGTTTTGACAGTTTCACTCAATTTGGATCGACCAGAAAATGGCCATTTTTCAAATGGTCTTCAAATTTGATGAAATTAGTTTTGTTAGGACCGTATCGTTAATACTAAGCTAGAAATAATTTTTCCGGAATTTTTAGAATTAGTATGTGGCCCCAGTAAATTAAAATGTACATTCAAATACATATTTGAATGTTTTATATTTTAATTTAAAGAAAAACTGATCGTAACAGTCGAACTGGCTTACGGGACATATCCCATTGTGTTCGGAATGGAGGTATTTAGCTAAGCGCGACAGTCGGTTGGGTTTGATTTGGAGTTCGTATAAACAAATGGGTATTTTTCAAATTAAGAGAATTAAAATAATATTATAATTTTTTATATAAACCCCCGAAACCCTAGCCCATATGTTTGAAGCCGCCGCCACTTCATCTCAATGGTCACAACAATGCGATTTTGATCCCTGAAAATCCTTCCATCTGCTTCAAATCCATTCAGCCCCCAAAACGAAAATCAAAGTGCCCTTTCTCCCCTTCAAATCAATACAGGTTTCAGCCCCCAAAGTCGAGATCTTCATGCGCGTTTCTGGAGTACCTGGGGCCATCGGTCTCGAGCTATTGCCGGCGTGTGGGGAGCAGACTATGGCGCTTCCAGTGGTGCCTTCTGATCGGGGTACGGTGGTGTGTTTTGGCGGCGGGTAGAAACCCTGGGGCGGTGGTTGGGTTCGAATTTGGTCAGACTGGAGAACGATGAATGAGGAAAATAATAAAGGGGTGAGGGATTAGTTAGAGTTAATTAATTAATTAATTTAGGTAATTAATGTTTAAAATAACATATCTTCTACGTACGATACTAGAAAATCGCAAACTAGGGTCCGTTGCGACCGTGGAATCGAGTACTACAACATGGAGCAGACCAGAACTGAAATAGAAGCCATTTGGATTTTTGATAAAATTAAACATCTGTTTAATTTTATTAAAAGCAATCATTATTAAAACGATTTCTAAACCAGTCAATGTGAGAATTTCTCACTGATATTTTCTGTACAGATATTTATTTTATAACTGCCTATATGAACTGCTCTCGGTCGTCCACAGACCATGGACGATTTATTTGATTGTATTGTATTGTGATTGTAATGTGATATATATATATATATATATATATATATATGGAGTGAAAATATTATATATATGAAGTGAAAATATATATATATAAAGTGAAAATAATATATATAGGAAATGTGAAAAATATATATATGAAGTGAAAATAATATATATATATATGAAGTGAAAATATTATATATATGAAGTGAATATATATATATTAAATGTGAATAATATATATATATATATATATATATATGAAATGTGAAATATATATATATATATATGAAATGTGATATATATATATATATATATGAAATGTGAAAATATATATATATGAAATGTGAATAATATATATATGAAATGTGAATTATATATATATGAAGTGTGAAAACAATATATATATATATATACGATATGAATATATATATATATATATATATATATATTTTCACATTTCATATATATATATATATATATATATATATATATATATATATATGCGATGTATAAAATCAATATATGCGATGTGAAAATATTTGTTCGCTAAAAAATATTATTTTTAGCTTATATATGCAATATATAAAATGGTCGTGTATCGAAATGATTATTGGATTGTTAAAAATATATTTTTTAACATATATACACTATATAAATTTGTCATGTATATGGAATATTCAATTTTGATATAAAATTGAAATGGAAATTGAAATTGTTTTTAAAATGAATTTAAAACGATTTATAAAATACATTTTAATGGAAATCGACGAAATATATAATATATATATATTATATATATATATAATGACCTGAATAGAACGCACCGCGGTAGTTCGCGAATTTCGACCATTGACTTCGAACGGACATTACGGGAGATCCGACCGTCGGATTCTCCTAAAACTAGAACCGTTGGGTTCGTATCGAAAAGTGCTTTCCAATGAATATGAGTTATTTGAAATCTAATGGTTGGATTTGGAATTTTGTCCAAATCAAATTTGGAAATGGTCGCTGTAAGTGTTGTTCGATGACCGTTTATGGAAATCGACTGAATGGGCCTTGATAAAATTATTAAAAATATTAATAATTTGTGTAAAATCATAATAAATGATTTGGAAAGAATTGGGATGAAAAATTCCATATTTGAAAAGATAAAAATATAGTTTTATCGAAATGAATTAGTTATGAACTAGAATTATAATCCAATATTTTTAAATAAATAAATTGGATTTGAAATGGTTTTAAAAATAACCAGAATTTCCAATATACTAATTGGAATGGATTTGAATCAAAATTATCTTTGGAATATTTCGATGTTGGATTCCGTGATTATACAGATATTGTGGAGGAATTTGGAAGATATATATATTGTTATTCCAATACGATATTTGTTGGTTTCAGAATTTAATATTGAAAATAAGCCGTTATATTTTCTATTCAGAGCCTTGTATTTAATATCAAATTGGATTTTGGGTTTGTCATGACTAGTGTCTTCATTACCATCTTTCTTAAACCACTGGTGAAAAGAATAATTCTTTTGATTAAGATTTAAAGAAGAATTACCAATCAATTAACATTTAATTGGAATTGAAAATGGAATATGAAATGGGTTTGTCGTGAACTGTGTTTAAATGAAATTAGTTCTTTAACCCAAGTAAAAGCAGGATTAATTTCCAGAAAGTTGAACAATCAATAAATAATGATTTTAGAGATGAAAGCAATTGGAGTTTGAATAAATCTTTAACTAGATTTGAAAGAATGAATGGTGATTAAATTTATCAAAAACATGAGATGTGATATAAACCAAATATGCTTGGCTGTTGATATTGATTATGACTGATTGTTTGTTTGGATTGTGCTCGACCAGTTTATGAGAAAAATATGCTTTTATGTTTAGCATTGGGTTGGGTAGAAATATTTGTATGCTGACAACTTGTGAAACACTTCACGATTTGACTATGAGATGCGTGGCGATGATATTGAGTTCATTTCAAATTTAGTGAATGATTTTGAAATGATATTTTTCTTAAGTGAAAAGAAATGTATTCCCAATTTTGGACAGGGAATGTTTTATAAAAATGTTTTATAAAACAGAAAGGATATCGAGGGCTAAAACACGACGATTTCGAAATGATTTGGAAATGTATTATGGTTTTACATTGTAGTTCATCACATATTCGATTAGGTACTATTAATGATATATCTGTTTGGTGGCGGAGAATTTATTCTCTTTCTTAACACCCTTCTTTGAGATGTACGAGCTCAAAGGTTATGTGACTAATAGTGACTGATCATATGTGTGAATTGCTGATGTGAAGTACTATAGATTTGAAAGTACTTGTGATTGTTATGTTATGAAATGATTTTTCCTACTTCGGGATATTAAATGATTTGGTATGTGGCTAAATATTTGGTAACCTGGTCTACTAAAAGTATGGGTGGGATCCAGTGCCTTAGGGTTAGTGGTCAGTGTGTAGCCTGCTCCATGTGTGGGAGGTGCATACATACATACATACATACATACATACATATATATATCGAGTTGCTTAGGTACATGCCCTTTGCCTTGTCTGAGGGGAGCTCGATATTTGGTTGCATACTTGTTTACATTGTTATGTTTTGGAATTCATATTTCCAAAGATTTTGATTTGAAATCCCGAAGTGAAATCTACTTTGATATAAAAGCTAGATATGTATTTCAAATGATTTGAAATAGAAATCGGGAAATAAAGTCCAAAAGAATAATTTCTGTAAATTGAATTGGATTTGGAAAATCTAAATGTGGTGATTAATCTAAATGGGTAGATTGGGATATTGTAAGTTGATTGATGCATAGTAAATCCATATATCTATATTGATTGTTGTTTATACACTGGAATTCATGGGGGTAAACCCGTTTCGCGTTAGCGGCGTGGTCCTGTGATTTGCCTTATCATTTATATAAGTTTATAACTATTTAGAGTTTCTCACACCAGTCCCATGACTGACCTGTAGTTTGTTTTTCCCTTGCAAACTCGGGTTTCCCTATTTTCCACACGGGCAGTCGAGTAGTTTTATTTTGCAGATATATTGAGCAGGATTCTGGATTGAAGCTTTAATCTGTGTCCTGACATTTATAGTCTTCTGTTCTGCATTGTATTACATTTGTTGTAAATAAATCTTCTGCTGTATTATTTTTCGATATACTATGATATATTCTGTACTCTGGTGTAACATTATTATGATGTTTATAGAAGTCTTCTGTTATTTGTTCTGATGCGTTGTATGCCTAGAGTTAGCGTATGCGGGATTCGAACGGTCTTTGTCGGTTTAGCGATCGATTAGGTCCAAGCGAAATCCGTATCATTACAATTTTTTCATTAATGGTACACTTTCTTACTTTGGTTGTTGGAACAACAGAAGCAAAAAAATTATTACTTGCAACGGCTGAGAAACCGAAGCAACAGATTTTGGCCTTTTGTGTCATCTGCATTTGCTTCGGTTATTGAACTAAAGCAACAAGGGGTAAACAACCGAAGCTGATGACCTATTTTGTAGTAGCGATGAACCCCAAATTAGTGATCGGTGATTTAATATCTAGAAGAAGTAAGCAAAATCTGCTTCAGGCTGCTAAAGCTTTATTTTGAGAATTACGAAGGATGTGTTCCTTGCATATATTCCACACCTCCAATGTTAGAAGGATGGATTTATGGTTTCCATTTTCAATCTTATGATATTTGTTGCATGATAACGTGTTCAAAATTGATAGCGAATTCATTTTATGATATTTGTTGCATATATTCTATACCGCCAATGGATCCATACTGTGTGCTGAAATTAAAAGACAAGAAATGCAATAGTGCATATGATGACAAGTCTATGGTTGAAACGGATCTGGGTAATGCCAAAACATTTGACACTGGCTACTACAAAATTTTGTTCAACAGAAAAGCATTGTTACAGTCTGATCTGATGCCTTTTAGCAAACATTATACTTGCATTGTTCTGTAATTCGAGTTAGTCCACTTATTCTATATAAAGAAATTCATTTTAAATGGTTGTATATGAATTTAATAATATGAATAAATGAATAACTCATGTAATAGAGAATCTAGTATTTGATCGTTTAATTTATAATTTTATTTGTTTATTTAGGGGAATCAACGTGACTAGTTAAGTAGACGGAATCCCGTTTAAAAGAGAACATTCTTCTAGAAGATGCAAGGTAATTTAACTCTTAATATATAATCAATTCACCAAATATTGTTTTTTTGGAGTGGCTAACTATGTTATAGAACATTAAGCCACTTTTAACTAATGAACTTCTAAATTGTTAAGTGATCGACAAGTGGGAACTCATGCGCTAAAGAAAAACTTAAACTTTTTCATGAACCTTTTGATTATTTCGTCTTTTTCAAGACAATCTTCTTTGAGATCATTTGTGTTCAATTTAACCGTCTTTATAAATAAACTAAGCAAATTAACTATGTTTTATAAAAAAATAACTATGCTAACTAAGTTTATATAATTTAACTAAGTTCACCACCCATTGAATTTTCATAGAAAACATATAATAATCATATAATTAATGCAATATATGAAATAATACGAAAGCTATGATCTTTACCCAAATCTTTAGTTACTCCAAATTGTTGTCATGGTTGATAGTGACTTAGGTTTAGTGTCTGCAATCCTTTGCATTGTCCACCAGATATATATATATGAAAATCGATCTCACGCCTCGGAGGTAAACCCCGAACCTCATCAAAAACATCGGAAAAATCTCGGACTACTAGAACAGATTGAAGATCGTCGATAGATGCATCAAGAGACTCTAGGAAACTAAGTATAATCGACTCTTGTGGGTCACACGAAATCTCGAGGGTTCTCCCATGACAAGCCAGAAGCCTAACAACCCTCTTATCACAATCTAGAATGGCACCATACGTGGTAAGCCAATCCATTCCTAGAATCAACCCATAACCCATAAATCCGAGTACATACGCGTTGCATTCAAACTCGACGCCTAAAACAGATATTTTCAAACCCCGACAAATCACAGATAAATGAGTCGAACCACAAATGGGGTTTAAAACAACTATGAGATTCACTACCATACTAGTAATTAAGTGCAAAGATTCAACTACAGAACTTGATATAAATGAATGTGAGACACCAAAATCAAAAAAATGTTCTAATAGGATGGTTTGAAAGAGAAATTAAACCTTCCACAGAAATTTTTCTACCTCTATCAGGAGCACTGGCCGCGAGATCATGCACATGCCCTCCAGAATTTCCTGCCCTTTGACCTTGTCCCTGTGATCCCCGTTTCTTTGGGCACTCTTTAGCAAAGTGTCCAACCTCTCACAGTGGTAGCAAGTGTTCTTCCTTCGCTTACACTCTTTTACCAGATGACCTTCCTTCCCACAATGGTGACATTTTCTCTTATCCTTGCCTTTATCATTTTCCTCCCTTTCTTTTGTTGTTGCTGCTGTTGCTACTGCCCCTTCTTGGGCCACACCTTTCTATTTTTCAATGTCTCCTCAGCCTTCTTTTCTCTCTTGCCTTCTTCATGCATTAGGTCCATATCAACAAGCTTTTCGAAAGTGGCCCCCATTGGGATATGGGACATGGCTAGACCATGTAGAGGCTCATTCAGCCCTTTAGCAAACCGCAAAGCCCTTTTGTGTGGCATATCCACCAACTCTAAACCGAACCTTGCTAGCTAGTTGAATTAATTCACACTCTTTTACCATCAAGTTTCCTTGTTTGAGTGCTAAGAATCTCTCCATGCTGGTTTCAGCTTGGGAAAGAAATTTCATTTCGAACCTCTGTCTAAAATCTTCCCAAGTTTCCACCGGACGTCCAGCTTGAGTGACTTCCCACCAAAATGAGGCTTCGTCCTTCAGTAGCCAGGCGGCTAATTGAGCCTTCCTTCTATCCATTATTTCAAAAATTATGAAAAAATCCTCGGTCTCCTTAAGCCAATTCCGCGCTTCTACGAATGTCTCGTTCACATGGAATGGCTTCCCTCCCATAGCAACGAAGTCTTTGCAGATCTTGGCGAAGTTATCTGCTCTTGGAGTGGGAGAAGGAGGAATGACTGGTGCAGCTGGGGGAGGAATATTTCTTTGGCCTTCGGCAGGTGCTGTGGCCTCCAAATATCTACGGAACCATCCAGGTATTGTGACGCCCTCTGGGATACTAGGAATGTTTTTTCCCAGACATGCTACAAAAGGAGAAACGAAGAAATTTAGATAAAGGACCAAAGCATACTACATATGGCTTTTTTGGGAATGTTCTTCAAAACAGACTTTTCTTTAAGAAAATGGTTTCTTTTAAAACCTTTTTGAAAATAATTTTCAAAAACTTTTATCTAATCTGGTAACCTTCAGCTCTGATACCAAGTGTGACACCCCACGTCCGTTAATGTCACTCACTAAGGGAATGAATTAAGTTTCGTGAAGCATTATTGGTAAATAGACACAGAATAATTACAAAACAGATATAAGTAAGATAACAGCGGAAATTTAAATTTTTATTTCAACATAAATCATAATACTGTGGTCCACAATACCATAAGTCACAAAAACCATTACAATAAAATGACTTCTGTCTTGCATCATCAGAGTACATAAGAATATAAAAACATAATTCCCCAATTGAAAGAGTTAAGCCATAGTAGAGACAAGAACTTGAGCCATACTTCAGAAGTAGCTCCTAGTAAGATGATATCTAAGTCCTGACTAAGCCTGAGAGTTTCCTCCCTGAGAACCCCGGGGGGAACAGAAGAAAGAAGGAAAAACAAAAGGGTCAGACATAAAGCCTGGCGAGTTTAGTTACTTTTAGCCAGTAAATAAATAAAAGTAACATGATAGGCATATAAAATGGATAAGAGAGGTCACTACATAAATGAAAGGTGTGACAAGGTAGACAGGATAAGGTGTATATGCTTCTAATGATTACTCTGCACTGTTACCAGTATATCCAGAAAGAGATGATCCCTTCAACTATAAGGTGGTAGACTTAGGTATACGTCCAAATGTATCCTAATTACTACCCTGATCGATCGGCTCCCTAACCCTCGTAGATACCTTGTGCTGGCCCCACAGTTGAAGGTATCACTTCCTAAAGTGGCAACCCCTCATCGTAATAATGTGCACAACCAAATCTACAAGTGTCACGGTCGTCTTATCCCCCTCTGCCTGACTCTTGCACGCACATGGCCCGGTCAGTTTGCGCCCGCCCACACCGTCCTCTACGTTTGGATCCCTTACAATCAATCAGTAAGCGTGCCCCTTCTCCACCTAGTACAGAGTACTTTTTTTGATACCTACTTTGGGTTACTGACTGAAATGGGTCCCACACAATATGGTACAAGCTCTTCCTTTGTCTTGTATCACCCACTAGGTTTTCACTGACTATGTATACCTCTAGGTATCTTTAATTACATAAGTTTTTAATTTCCTCCAGTTATGTATACCACTAGATGTCTTTAATTACATAACCTTAACGGGTTAAGTTTGTGGGCCTATATGTGAATATTACCCACCCACCCTCAGATTTACTTAACCCACCCCTTTTGTTCAACCAAGTTTACTTAACCCCCAACTTAAATTTAAGTTCATACAATCCCTATGGATTAACTTAGGTTAAGTAGTCCAATTCATTACCGTGTCCATTTCTGGTTTATAATGGGCTCGACCTCCCACACTAGGCCTACAGCATGTGGATGCTGGATATGCCGGTCGGGTCTGGGCAGACTTATTCCACAGTTGGGCCTAACCTCGTGTCATAGCCCGATTCGTATTTACGTACTTAGACCTCTCACATTTGGTACAACATTATGGCTCCTGGATATGCCGGTCGGGTACAGGCAGACTTCCACCACTAATGCAACCGAACCTCGTGTCATAGGTACAATTACAATTCCTATTTAATTAATCCTTTCCTTTTATAGGTGTCAATATCCATTTTACCCAATATTTTGAATTATATGTCAAAAATGTTCATATTCAAATTATGCTATTTTTAACCCTTTTTCCCTCATTCCTTAACTAGCGCCCTCACAAATTTGGCAGCATGCCTAGAGTAAACAACAGCCAAGTCATAAATGATAATAGGGAAAATAATGGGAATATAACCAAAATGATCATCTTGGCATAAACATAAACTAGCATGATAATAAGGTGAACATACATACTGGCATGGACATGAAATTGTCATCATAACAAGGTAGACATAAAACTGATGAACGGTTGCCATTCAATTGATTCTAACATAACTATGATTTCACAATAAACATAGTAAGATCTAAATTAGCAATTTAGATGTCCAATCGGTTTAGATCTAACATGATAACACAAGGCGATAAATTAGATCACATAATTCAGATTTAGAGGTTAAAATAGATCCAACATGATAACACAAGGTGATAAATTAGATCACATAATTCAGATCCAGAGGTTAGAATAGATCTAACATGATAACACAAAGTGATAATATAGATATGACTAATAGTTTCAATGTCCACATAAATTAGATCTACTAGTTTAGGAATAGATCTACACAAATTCACATCATAGCATGTCATAGAAGTTACAATTAAGACAAAGATTTAGATCCAATCCTAATCAATTTAAGATGACATACGTTCATGATTTACATAAATGATTAGATCTATCCGATGATGTAACTGTCCAAATTAACAGATTTATATTAACCACAATATAGTTACAAACCAAGATCCACAATAATAACATAGTAGAATAATCACAATTGAATTGGATCTAGAGAAATAAATCTATCATGACATAGCATAAGATATGATAATAGCATAGATTCATAGTTTACATCATATCCAATTCACGGCCTTTCATAATTCACTTTTATTTATCTAAACCTAAAAATAACTAGAAACTCACAACGTTAGGTTTAGAGAATAGAGAGAATGGATCTTGAATTTCTTGATTTGATTTGCCTTAATTAATAGAAGAAGATAAGAGATCCAGTTCAATTCACACATCGGCAGAGTCTGGCTACCACTGTTTCTTTGTGAAGAAAACAAAGGAATTAAGGTATATTTATAGCTACTAGGTTACAGAATTCGAATGTCACCTCAGCCCTAAAGGAATTGGGTCATGGATCGCCACCCACTTTAAAAAGGCCCAAATACCCAAAAACTATTTTGGGCGCACTTTATAGGTGCACCAGTGTAAAATTGCATTGGCGCACTTGTGAAGTGCGCCAGTTATATCTGGTTTGATTTTTCAAACTTTTATCGTCCGTAACTTCTTCATACGTTATCCGTTTTACGCAAACCAGGTATCTATATTGACCATAATTTCGAGACGGACGCAATGACATAATCCGTTTCTCTTAATTCTGGATATTAAGTTAATTATTCTTTAATTTATTTTCTTTAATGTTGTTAAAAATTCGAGGTGTTACATTCTCCCCTACTCAAAGGATTTCATCCCCGAAATCTCTAAGTTGAAAAGAATGTATCTTACCATCCATCTTCCATCTACTCATCCACCAAACAGTAGCATCCATTGTCCTTAAAGAATTCTAATGCTTATATGAGTATATGCAAAGGTATGTGTGTATATGTCCCAATACTAATGCGAAGATCAGGCGGTCTACTGATTCAGTTGACCACCTTAATGCAATGTATGTTAGTGCCATGAATCCAATATATATGCAAGTAAGCCTATTATATCCTATAAGCTCTATATGTGTGCACACTCATTCGTCCAAATGCAACATCCATATGCTAGTCCATCTATTTCCATTCATAAAAGAAAAGAAAATGCACACACATCCATATGCAATATGAGAGTGATTGAGCCGATCTAATGCATAATGTGTGTGTATATGCATCCACAGGCAACCACTAGCAAACACTTGCATCCATCAATCATAACATGTCTAAAACACATGTTTACATCCATAGGATTCCTATCTAAAGGTCGAATAATACTATTTATAAGATATGCTCAAATGATAGAAACAAGTACTGATAAAATTTTGGAAAAAGGAGTTAAGAACATACCCTCGAAAAGAA
The DNA here is from genome assembly GCA_030737875.1 of Allium sativum. Classification (NCBI taxonomy): domain Eukaryota; kingdom Viridiplantae; phylum Streptophyta; class Magnoliopsida; order Asparagales; family Amaryllidaceae; genus Allium; species Allium sativum. The sequence continues at coordinate 382,839,277 of CM060926.1, forward strand.
AAGGGTATGAAGCAAGAATCTTGTCTTCGGTCTCCCAAGTCGCATCTTCTGGGTTATCTCCCTATTGAACCCTTATCAACTTGATCTCTTTATTGCGTAACTTCTTAACTTCCGATCCAAGAATACGGGAAGGAACTCGCCTGACTGTCGCCTCCCGTTCCACTTCTTCCTCTTCCAATATACTCGGCTCAACAACTTCCGCGGTGCCATGCAAACACTTTCGTAGATGAGAAACATGGAAAAAATCATGAACACTAGATAGATTTTCAGGAAGCTTTACTCTATAGGTCATTTGGCCAATCCTCTCGGTTATGGGAAATGGTCCCACAAACCTAGGTGCCAACTTCCCTACTGATCCAAAGCAAACCACATTCCTCAGAGGCGACACTTTGATAAAAACCAAATCTCTTACTTCAAATTCGATGTCAGTCCTTCTCTTGTCTGCATAGGATTTTTGTCTATCTTGAGATAACTTCATCAGCCGTTGAATAAGGTCAATCTTTTCAGACGTTTCCCTAACCGTGTCTGGTCCAAGTAATAATCTTTCTGTAGACTCCCACCAACAAGTTGGTGATCTACAGGGTCGTCCGTACAACGCTTCGAAGGGTGCCATGCCGATGCTAGCTTGATAACTGTTATTATAACAAACTCTATCAAAGGAAGATGCTCTTCCCAAGTCCCTCCGAAGTCTAGGATACATAGCCTCAAAAGATCTTCAAGAATCCTATTCACCCTCTCTGTCTGTCCATCGGTCTGAGGATGATAAGCGGTGCTCAAACACAACTGTGTACCAAATGCTTCTCGCAAGCTCCTCCAAAATTCACTGGCGAAGATGGGGTCACGATCGCTCACGATGCTGGAAGGTACTCCATGAAGACGAACCATCTCACGCACATAAATTGCTGCCAACCACAATGCCGTTCTCTTACTCTTAACTAGAATAAAGTGAGCGCTCTTAGTGAGTCTATCCACTACAACCCAGATACTGGTGTTGCCTTTCTTCGATCTAGGCAAACCATCTATGAAATCCATAGAGACGCTCTTCCATTTCCACTGTGGGGCCTCCAAAAGATGAAGTAATCCACCGGGCTTCTTTTGCTCAGCTTTAACTTGCTGGCATACTAAACATTGGGAAACAAATTCCGCCACATCTTTCTTCATCCCAGCCCAAAAGTAAACCCTCTTCATGTCTATATACATCTTATCACCGCCTGGATGAATGGTCATCTTAGAATGGTGGGCTTCTTCTAGGACTTCCTTTTTCAAGCTTCCTGTTTTAGGAACACAAAGCCTTCCATCTCGTCGCAACCACCCCTTTTCATTTATGGTATATCGACTGAGGTGACTAGAATTCTCCCCTCTTCGTAGCTTATCCATGATGTCTAAAATTTGTGGGTCACCTTGTTATGAAGCTCCTATTTGATCCATAAGAGTTGATCGTATCGCCAAGGATGCAAACAAATTAGGCAAAATCTTGATGAAGGGTCTAAAATCAAAAGCTGATATGAACTCCAAGTTCTTCCTTTCCACAAACAGAGGACTCAGGACCACCCTCTTCCTAATTAGTGCGTCTGCCACCACATTACCATTGCCAGGGGTATAAGAAATCTTGAAATCATAAGATGTTAGAAACTCCATCCACCGTTGTTGCCTTAAATTGTGATCCTTCGGCGAGAACAGATACTTGAGAGATTTATGAACGGTATATAACTCGAACTTCTCTCTAAGTAAATAATGACGCCACGTCTTTAACGCAAACACTATGGCAGCTTGCTCTAGATTATGGGTGGTGTAGTTCTTTTCATGAACTCTTAACTGTCTACCCCCATAACATACTACTTTCCCTTCTTGCACTAGAACCACACCAAGCCCTGTACCACAGGCATCAGTGTAAATAGTAAACACCTTATTCCCATCAAGAAATGTCAAGACTGGGGATGTTGTCAGAGCCCCCTTCAGTCATTGGAAAGCAACGTCACAGTCTATATCCTATGAGAATGCCAAGTTCTTCTTCGTCAGCCTGGTGAGTGGGGATGATATCTTTGTGAAGTCCTTAATGAATTTCCTATAGTAACCTGCTAACCCAAGAAAGCTTCTCACCTCGATTGCATTTTTAGGAACCTGCCAATCTTGCACCACAACCATCTTCGCAGGATCTACAGCTATCCCTTCTTTGGAGATCACATGCCCTAAGAACCTTACCTCTTTTCTCCAAAAATGGCACCTGGAGAATTTTTCTTTAAGCTGATGGTCACGGAGAGTTTTCAGAACTTCTCTTAAATGCTGGGCATGCACTTTTTCGCTCTTGGAGAAGATCAAGATATCATCAAAAAAGACTACGAAAAATTTGTTTAGGAACTCCCGAAACACCCTACTCATCAAATCAACAAAATAGGCGGGTGCATTCGTCAATCCAAAAGGCATAACTAGCCACTCAAAGAAACCATCTGGAGTCCTAAAAGCAGTCTTATCTATACTGTCCTCAACCACCCTCAACTGATGAAACCCCATGGCCAAGTCTAACTGAGAAAATACCAAGGCACCAACAAGCTGATCAAATAAATCATCAATCCTCGGAAGCGGGTGCCTATTCTTCTTAGTAAATTTATTAAGCTCTCTATAATCAACACACAAATGAAGAGAACCATCCGCCTTAGTTGCTAATACTACTGGATCACCCCATTCAGATATGCTTCGTCTGATAAACCCTTTCTCAAGTAGCTCCCCTACTTGCTTACTCAACTCCCTCCTTTCCCTTGGAGCCATATGGCGCACTGGCAATGCAACTGGCTTTGCATTGTCCACCATATATATACGAAAATCGATCTCACGCCTCCGAGGTAAACCACGAACCTCATCAAAAACATCGGAAAAATCTCGGACTATTGGAACAGATTGCAGATCGTCGATAGATGCATCAAGAGACTCTAGGAAATTAAGCATAATCAACCCTTGTGGGTCACACAAAATCTCGAGGGTTCTCCCATGACAAGCCAGAAGCCTAACAACCTTCTTCTCAAAATCCAGAATGGCACATACGTGGTAAGCCAATCCATTCCTAGAATCAACCCATAGCCCATAAACCCGAGTACATATGCGCCACATTCAAACTCGACGCCTAACACAAATATTTTCAAACCTCGACAAATCATAGATAAATGAGCTGAACCACCAACCGGGTTTGAAACAACTACGGGATCCACTTCCATACTAGTAATTAAGTGTAGAGATTCAACTATAGAACTTGATATAAATGAATGTGAGGCATCAGAATCAAAAAGTGTTCTAGTAGGATGGTTTGAAAGAGAAATTAAACCTTCCACAGAAATTTTTCTACCTCTATCAAGAGCACTGGCCGCGAGATCATGCACATGCCCTCCAGAATTTCCTACCCTTTGACCTTGTCCCTGTGATCTCCTTTCTTCGGGCACTCTTTAGCAAAGTGTCCAGCCTCTCCATAGTGGTAGCAAGAGTTCTTCCTTCGCTTACAGTCTTTAACCAGATGACCTTCCTTCCCACAATGGTGACATTTTCTCTTATCCATGCCTTTATCATTTTCCCCTTTTCTTCTGTTGTTGCTACTGCCCCTTCTTGGGCCACACCATTCTATTTTGCGATGTCTCCTCAGCCTTCTTTTCTCCCTTTTCTTCCTCATGCATTAGGGCCATATCGACAAGCTTTTAGAAAGTAGCCCCCATTGGGATATGGGACATGGCTAGACCATGTAGAGGCTCATTCAGCCCTTTAGCAAACCGTAAAGCCCTTTTGTGCGGCGTATCCACCAACTCTAAACCGATCCTTGCTATCTAGTTGAATTTATTCACATACTCTTTTACCGTCAAGTTTCCTTGCTTGAGTGCTAAGAATCTCTCCATCTGCATGCTGCTTTCAGCTTGGGAAAGAAATTTCATTTCTAACCTCTATCTGAAATCTTCTCAAGTTTCCACTGGACGTCCAGCTTGAGTGGATTCCCACCAAAATGAGGCTTCGTCCTCCAGTAGCCAGGCGGCTAACTGAACCTTCCTTCTATCCTCTACTTCAAAGATTACGAACAAATCCTAGGTCTCCTGAAGCCAATTCCGCGCTTCTACGAATGTCTCGTTCCCATGGAATGGCTTCCCTCCCATAGCAAGGAAGTCCTTGTAGAACTTGGCGAAGTTATCTGCTCTTGGAGTGGGAGGAATGACTATGCAGCTGAGGGAGGAACATTTCTTTGGCTTTCGGCAGGTGTCGTGGCCTACAAATATCTACGGAACCATCCGAGTATTGTGACGCCCTCTGGGATATTGGGATTGTTTTGTTCCCCAGACATGCTAAAAAAGGAGAAAGGAAGAAATTTAGATAAAGGACAGAAGGATACTACATATGGCTTTTTAGGGAATGTTCTTCAAAACAGACTTTTCTTTATGAAAATGCTTTCTTTTAAAACCTTGTTGAAAATAATTTTCAAAACATTTTATCTAATCTGGTAATCTCCAGCTCTGATACCAAGTGTGAAACCACACGTCCGTTAATGTCACTCACTAAGGGAATGAATTAAGTTTCGTGAAGCGTTATAGGTAAATAGACACAGAATGATTACAAGACAGAATAAGATAGCAACGGAAATTTTAATTTTTTATTTCAACATAAATCATAATATCGTGGTCCACAATACCATAAGTCATAAAAACCATTACAATAAAATAACTTCTGTCTTGCATCATCAGAGTACATAAGAATATAAAAACATAATTCCCCAATTGAAAGAGTTAAGCCATAGTAGAGACAAGAACTTGAGCCATACTTCAGAAGTAGCTCTTAGCAAGATGATATCTAAGTCCTGATAAGCCTGAGTGTTTCCTCCTTGAGAACCTGAGGGGGGAAACAGAAGAAAGAAGGAGAAACAAAAGGGTCAGACATAAAGTCTGGCGAGTCTAATTACTTTTAGCCAGTAGATAAATAAAAGTAACATGATAGGCATATAAAGTGGATAAGAGAGGTCACTACATAAATGACAGGTGTGACAAGGTAGAGAGGATAAGGTGTATATGCTTCTAATGATTACTCTGCACTGTTACCAGTATATCTAGAAAGAGACGATCCCTTCAACTATAAGGTGGTAGATTTAGGTATACGTCCAAATGTATCCTAACTACTACTCTGATCGATCGGCTCCTTAACTCTCGTAGATATCTTGTGCTGGCCCCATAGTAGGAGGTATCACTTCCTAAAGTGGCAAACCCTCACCGTAATAATGTGAGCAACCATATCTACAGGTGTCACGGTCATCTTGTCCCCCTCTGTTCGGCTCATGCACACACATGGCCCAGTCGGTTTGTGCCGCCCACAGCGTCCTCTACGTTTGGATCTCTTACAATCAGTCAGTAAGCATGCCCCTTCTCCGCCTAGTACGGAGTATTTTGTTTGATACCTACTCCGGGTTACTGACTGAAATGGGTCCCACGCAATATGATACAAGCTCTCCCCTTTGTCTTGTATCCCCCTCTAGGTTTTCACTGACTATGTATACCACTATATGTCTTTAATTACATAGTCTTATTTATTTCTACCAGTTATGCTTACCCTAATGGGTGTCTTTAATAACATAACTTTGTTATTTCCTCCGGTTATGTATACCAGTTGGTGTCTTTAATTACATAACCTTAACGGGTTAAGATTGTGGGCCTATATGTGAATATTACCCACCCTCCCCCTCAGATTTACTTAACCCACCCCCTTTTGTTCAACCAAGTTTACTTAACCCCCAACTTAAATTTTAGTTCATACAATCCCTATGGATTAACTTAGGTTAAGTAGTCCAATTCATTACCATGTCCATTTATGGTTTATAATAGGCTAGACCTCCCACATTAGGCCTACAACATGTGGATGCTGGATATGCCGGTCGGGTCCGGGCAGACTTATTCCACATTTGGGCCTAACCTCGTGTCATAGCCCAATTCGTATTTACGTACTTAGATCTTCCATATTCGGTTCAACATTAGTGGTTGTTGAATATGCCGGTCGGGTCCGGGCAGACTTCCACCACTAATGCAACCTAACCTCGTGTCATAAGTACAATTACAATTCCTAATTGTAATTACTAAACATTCTGTTTTTAATTAATTAACCAGTTAATTAATCCTTTCCTTTTATAGGTGTCAATACCCATTTTACCCAATAATTTGAATTATATGTCCAAAAATGTTCGTATTCAAATTATGCCATTTTAAACCCTTTCTCCCTCGTTCCTTAACTGGAGCCCTCACAAAATTGGAAGTATGCCTAAGCTAGAAAACAACCTAGTCATAAACGATAATAGGGAAAATAATGGGAATATAACCAAAATGATCATCTTGGCATAAACATAAACTAGCATGATAATAAGGTGAACACACATACTGGCATGGACATGAAATTATCATCGTAACAAGGTGGACATAAAACTGATGAACAGTTGCCATTCAATTGATTCTAACATAACTATGATGTCACGATAAGCATAGTAAGATCTAAATTAGCAATTTATATGTCCAATTGGTTTAGATCTAACATGATAGCACAAGGTGATAAATTACATCACATAATTCAAATCTAGAGGTTAAAATAGATCCAACATGATAACACAAGGTGATAAATTAGATCACATAATTCAGATCCAGAGGTTAGGATAGATCTAACATGATAACACAAAGTGATAATCTAGATCTGTATAATAGTTTCAATGTCTACATAAATTAGATCTACTAGTTTAGAAATAGATCTACATAAATCTACATCATAACATGTCATATAAGTTACAATTAAGACAAAGATTTAGATCCAATCCTAACCAATTCAAGGTGACATATGTTCATGATTTACATAAATGAACAGATCTATCCAATAATATAACTGTCCAAATTAACAGATTTATATTAACCACAATATAGTTACAAACCAAGATCCACAATAATAACATAGTAGAATAATCACAATTGAATTGGATCTAGAGAAATAGATCTATCATGACATAGCATATGATATGATAATAGCGTAGATTCATAGTTTACATCATATCCAATTCACAGTCTTTCATAATTCACTTTTATTTATCTAAACCTAAAAATAACTAGAAACTCACAGCGTTAGGTTTAGAGAATAAAGAGAATGGATCTTGAATTTCTAGATTTGATTTTCCTTAATTGATAGAAGAGGATAAGGGATCCAGTTCAACTCACACATCAACCGAGTCTGGCCGCCATTGTTTCTTTGTGAAGAAAACAAAGGAATTGAGGTATATTTATAGCTGCTAGGTTACAGAATTCGGATGCTACCTCAGCCCTAAAGGAATTGGGTCATGGGTCGTGACCCACTTGAAAAAGACCTGAATATCCAAAAACTATTCTGGGCGCACTTTACAGGTGTTGTAACACCCCGTATTTCAGTTAATGCTAAAATTCACTAATTGCAGAATAAATAATCTCAGATGTGAGAATTGGGGGAAACGGGCTGCGTCATTGCGTTCGTCTCGGAAAAATACGCAGAATAGAGTCCGAAATTTTGTAAATCGGAGTCCGTATGGCCCAGTTATGGCCCAATGAAGTTGGCAGAAAATTCAAGTTAAAAACAGACTTAGAAATTCAAAACCAGATTTCGAAATTGGAGCCAGCGGGGCCAGGCGGGAAACTTCCCGCCCTAGCCATGTCGACAGGGCTGTCGACAGGCCTGTCGACTGGGGAGTCGACTGCCCTGTCGACTTGCCTGTCGACACGGGGTGTCGAGCCATTTGGCCTGGGTGCACCAGGTCTGGTTTTCTGGCTAGGGCTGGGCTGTGTTCTAGAGACTTCCTAAATCTGACGGACCTAATCTAGCCTAGGGTTAATCCTATGGTCTAAAGCACACCCTAATCCTATAAATACACCCTAATGCAAGCCTAATCCATACTAAAAATAGAATTGATACCATCATGCCGCCAAAATCAAACTTAGGAGGAGCCTCCACTAGCTTATGAAGAAAGTTGCAAGCTAATCAACCTCTAATCATCACCATCTTCAAATATAGCAACTAGTTCTACTTCATAAGTTTGCTAATCTTGGTTTTGGTGAGTTTCTATCACTTTAATAGCCAATTGCTAAATTAAGTAGATGAGATATGATAAGATCATGCGGTTTTGTATGCGGATTAGTGGGTTTTGAGTCATATGATATGATGTTAGTTTGCTAATCTATGTTTAATGTTAACCCTATATTTATGCAAGTTAAGTATGTGGGTTTATGCAAGTTAAGTATGTGGGTTTATGCAAGTTAAGTATGTGGGTTTATGCAAGATAAGTGGTGGGTTTTATGCATGCTAAGTATTTGATTTTATGCATGCTAAGTATTTGATTTTATGCATGCTAAGTATTTGATTTTATGCATGCTAAGTACTTGATTTCATGCATGCTAGGTGGTTGGTTTTATGCATACCTTATGACATGCAAGTTCACCCTTTTGTGTAACCTATGAACACATATGCAAGTTAGTCTCTTTTTATGATATGCATAGCATATGCGAGTTTGCCTTTGTGATGTGACATGATATGCAAGTTTATATGCAAGATTCATGTGCAAGTTAGTCTCTTTTTATGATATGCATAACATGTGCAAGTTTGCCTTTGTGATATGACATGGTATGCAAGTTCATATGCAAGTTTTATGCAAGTTTATATGCAAGTTCATATGCAAGTTTTATGCATGTCATATGCAAGTTCATATGCAAGTTTTATGCAATTTTGTATGCAAGTTCATATGCAAGTTTGTCTCTTTTTATGATGTGCATAACATATGCAAAGTTATCCCTATGTACGACGTGTTATGTAAACGAATTACGTGGGAAACGATGGGGTTAATATGCATGATTATAAAAAGGTGTAAAGTTGTTATGATTAAGCATAACATAAAATGAATGGACATAATTGGGAATTTACCTATTAAGTTAGGACTACCCACATTATGGAGTTGGGAATTTACCTATTAAGTTAGGTCTACCCATACTATGGAATTGGGAATTTACCTATTGAGTTAGGTCTACCCATATTCTTAAAAATGTGTGATTAATTAGGGATAATTAATTATGGGGGTGATTAATTAGGTGTAATTAATCAACTAAGACACGAGGTTGGACTCTTTTGTAGCGGAAGTCTGCCCGGAACCGACCGGCCATCCAGCGGCTACAAATGATTGGCCCAATGTGAGAGGTCTTAGTCATAAATTAAATATGTGATTAAAGTAAAGACACGAGGTTAGACCTTTTTTATGACAGAAGTCTGCCCGGAACCAACCGGCATATCTAGCAGTCATAAAAGATGGTCTAATGTGAGAGGTCTTTATGAGGTCATGATCTTAATTAATTAATTAAGAAACACTTAACCATATTACCATGTAGAGGGACATGAGGGGTTAAGTGGGTGCCTTGGGTGGCATATGGAAATCTAGTGGGTTGCCTTGGGTGGCAATAGAAAATACGATTAGAATACTTAACCAAGTGAAAACATGTAATTAAACATGATTAAAGGGTTAAGTGGGATGCACTAGAAAAAGGGACAAGCTTAGGTGGGTAGCTTGTGGGGGCCCATTTCAACCAGTAACCCATATGTATCTTATTGGGCTCGACCCATGTCGAGGACGGGACACGCGTACTGGGCTTGACTATAAGAGGCCAAAACGGGTTAGCGGTGGCAACGCAAGTCCAACGGGTTTCATAGGCGTGTGTGGACCCGGGCTGGTAGGTAAGACGTTGTTGCATCGTGTAGATATAAGCCGTGCACCGTTAATTATATCGGGTTGCCACTTTGGGGAGTGATACACCCCACTGTGGGGCCGGCACGGGTATCTACGGTAGGGAGCCGATCACTTGGGAGTAGTGGGTACACCTAGTGGAGATAGGGGCAGACGACACCTATGTAGTCAGCTAGGGGTACACGAAACTACTGGGTAAATTTTCTAAGTCCTTGGGAGGGATCAACCTTTAAGTAAGAATGACTGGTGTGGTGCAGTGTAGTAATTATCCTTGGGTGGGTAAATGCGTCTTTACAGTTATCTTAGTTTATCCTAAGTCTACCAAGCTGCTTAGTGTAGCCATTCATCCCCAGACATTACCGTATGGCATGTTTATGTCTTCTCTGGTTACTTTAATGATTGTATTGTTAAAGTTATAGGACTCGCTCAGACTTATGTCTGACCCCGTTGTTTTTATCTTTTTCCCAACCCTCAGGTTCTCAGAGTGGGCCCAGTACGAGTGGGCTTTGATCAGGCTGCTTTTATTACTCTCTTGGAGCTTGGACCCTAAATGTAGAGCTCAGCTTACCCTTTTCTTTTTTGGCTATCAGTTGATGTATTGGGATTATGTATTTTATTTAGCAAGAATGGATATTTGTACTTAACTCTTATTATGGTTTTGTGATGTAACCAGATATGTTTTACTTTCCGCTGCATTGAAAGGTTGTTTTAAATTTTTAAGAATTACTTATATCTGTCTTGCTGTAATTTCTCTGTTCTATATTCACTAAAATACTCCGCCGATGTTATGGCATTCCCTTAGAGAGTGACCGTAGCAGGTGTGGGGTGTTACACGTGGTATAAGAGCAAAGGTTACCGGAACAGATAAAATTTTTAGAAAACTATTTTTCTAAAAACATTTTTGGAAGAGATATTTTCAAAAACATGTCTTTAAAGAGAAAAGTTTTTGAAAGAAAAGCATAATCCCCAATAGCCATATCTTTATCTTTCGAATTCTCCGTTTTGAATCTTTCCTTTTTCGTTTCAGCATGGCTGAGGATCTTAACTTTCCGGAGGGTGTGACGATACCAGTATGGTATAGGAGATTGATGGAGGCTAGGGCCACCACTGCGGGTCCAGCAAATGTTCCTCCACCAACCGTAGCACCCGATCTTCCTCCTCCCCCTCCTCCTCGCACGGATACTTTTGCTAAGACTTGCAAGGAATTTAAAGCTATTGGAGGGAAACCTTTTCAAGGATCTGAAACTTTTGTGGAGGCTAGAGATTGGCTTAAGGAGGTGGAAGAGTTGATAGATATCTTTGAGATGGAAGAAGGAAAGAAAGTCAAGTTAGCTGCTTGGTTAATGAAGGGAGAGGCCTCATTCTGGTGGGAGGTCACTAATGGAGAACGCCCCGTTGACTCTTGGGCGGATTTTAGGCAAAGATTTGTGGCAAAGTTTCTCTCAAGGGCGGAGGAAAACTTGTATATGGAAAGATTCTTGACTCTAAAGCAAGGAAATCTCTCTGTGAAGGAATATGTCAACAAGTTTAATCAATTGGCAAGGTTTGGCCTAGACATGGTGAATACACCGGAGAAGAAGGCTTTGAGGTTCGTGAAAGGCTTGAATGAACCGATGCATGGGTTGGCTATGACTCATATCCCTATGGGGGCCACCTTTGAGAAGCTAGTTGACATGGCGCTCATGCATGAAGAAGAGAAGGGTCCCAATGCTAATAAGGCACCCGAGAAGAAGGGAGATCAAAAGAGACCTCAGCAGCAACAGCAAAATAAAGGTGGGAAAGGCAACGGTGGCAAGGGCAAGAAGAAGAAGTGTTTCAATTGTGGGACACCTGGCCACCTAAGCAAGGATTGTCGCAAGAAGAAGAAGACTGGCTGCTTCCACTGTGGCGAAGCAGGGCATTTAGTGAAGGATTGCCCTAAGAAGGGGCAAAGGACGGGATCTACCTCAGGAGGACAGGTGCAAGCTCTTATGGCACCGGGTCAGGCTAGGGGGAAAGTACAGGCTCTCGCGGTTCCACCGATTCAGGAAAGAGGTAGAACTATTTCTGTTGAAAGTCTGGTTTTTCTATTTGATCATCCTGTCCGTACATTGTTTGATTCAGGCGCATCGCATTCGTTTATCTCATCATCATTAGTTGAGTCACTGCATTTAGACACCAGTCTGGTAGATGATCTCTTGGTTGTTTCAAACCCAATTGGGGGCTCCACTTATTTGTCCATGATATGTTTGGGTTTGAAGATTTCTATACTTAGCGTTGAGTTTAGATGTGATGCTTTTGTTTTGGGCTTCACGGGCTATGGGTTGATTTTGGGCATAGACTGGTTATCCAGTAATGGAGCCGTTCTTGATTGCGAAAGGAGAGTTGTTAGGCTCATGACCTGCTTGGGTAACACTCTCGAGATCTCTTGTAATCCCATGGATTCTGTTATGCTAAGTTATCTTGAATCGCTTGACGCTTCGGTCGAGAGTTTGCAATCTGTTAGAGTGGTCCGGGAATACTCAGATGTGTTTGAGGAGGTGAAGGGCTTACCTCCGAAGCGGGAGATTGACTTCCGAATATATCTGGTGGATAATGCTAAACCTGTATCTTTACCAGTGCGCCACATGGCTCCTCGTGAGAGGAGGGAACTCCATAAGCAAGTAGGGGAGTTGCTTGAGAAGGGGTTCATAAGACGGAGTATATCGGAGTGGGGTGCTCCAGTAGTATTTGCTACGAAGGCGGATGGATCCCTCAGACTTTGTGTAGACTATAGAGAACTCAACAAGCTCACAAAGAAGAATAGACACCCATTGCCGAGGATTGATGATCTTTTTGATCAGTTGGTTGGCGCTTCAGTATTTTCTCAGTTGGACTTAGCCACGGGGTTTCATCAGTTGAGGGTGGCTTAGGATAGCATAGACAAGACTGCCTTTAGGACTCCGGATGGTTTCTATGAGTGGCTGGTGATGCCATTTGGGTTGACGAACGCCCCTGCATACTTTGTTGATTTGATGAGTAGGGTGTTCAGGGAGTTCCTCAATAAATTCGTGGTGGTCTTTGTGGATGATATCTTAGTATTTTCTAAGAGTGAAGAAGAGCATGCCCTACATCTTGGGGAGGTGTTGAAGACTCTTCGAGCACATAGCCTTAAAGCGAAATTCTCTAAATGTCACTTCTGGAGGAAGGAAGTGCGGTTCTTGGGGCACGTGGTCTCCAAGGAAGGGATAGCTGTGGATCCCGCGAAGGTAGTATCAATTCAGGATTGGAAGGTTCCGAAGAATGCTACCGAAGTAAGAAGTTTCTTGGGGTTGGCGGGTTACTATAGGAAGTTTATCAAAGACTTCGCAAAGATATCAGCCCCTTTAACCCGCCTTACGAAGAAGAATCTTGTTTTCACATGGGACGTAGATTGTGATGATGCGTTCCGACGGTTAAAGAGAGCTTTAACCACCGCTCCAGTTTTAGTGTTGCCAGATGGGAGTAAGCCATTTGTGGTCTATACCGATGCTTGTGGGACAGGACTGGGCGCAGTCTTAATGCAAGAGGGAAGGGTAATAGCCTATGGTGGAAGGCAGTTGAGGGCACATGAGAAAAATTACCCTACCCATGATTTAGAGTTGGCCGCTATTGTTTTTGCGCTTAAGATTTGGCGCCATTATCTTCTTGGCGAGAGATTCGAATTGTTCACTGACCACAAATCATTGAAGTACTTGTTTTCTCAGAAGGATTTGAATTTGAGACAGCAAAGGTGGATGGAGTTCTTAGCATCCTATGATTTCGAGATAGCGTATACCCCTGGCAAGGGTAACGTGGTGGCGGACGCCTTGAGCAGAAAGAGGTTGTCCTTGAGTCCATTGTTCGTGGAACAACGAAGCTTGGAATTTATCTCGATGTTTGATTTCAGACCTTCCATTGATTATATACCCGGTTTGCTAGCATCCTTGGAGGTCAGACCTACTCTTCTGGGGCGGATTGGAGAAGCACAGAGGGACGACCCACAGTTGGTTGAGTTGGTGGAGAAGCTCATAAGGGGGGAGTCGTCCAGCCATTTGAGTAGGTACACCCTAGACGATAGGGGGTGCTTGCGTAGAGACGGTAGACTTTGTGTACCGCAAGACGAGGGTTTGAGGAAGGCTATTCTTGATGATGCACACCGTTCTAGGATGACCATTCATCCCGGTGGGGACAAGATGTACCAAGACATGAAGAGGGTTTTCTTTTGGGCCGGTATGAAGAAAGATGTGGCTGAGTATGTCGCTCGATGCTTGGTGTGCCAACAGGTGAAAGCGGAGCAAAAGAAACCAGGTGGGTTGCTTCACCCATTGGAAGTTCCGCAATGGAAGTGGGATAGCGTCTCGATGGATTTTATTGATGGGTTACCCAGATCAAGAAAGGGTAATACGGGGATTTGCGTTGTGGTAGACAGGCTTACTAAAAGCGCCCATTTCATACCTGTGAAGAGCAAGAGGACCGCTCCATGGCTTGCTTCAGTATATCTTCGAGAGATAGTTCGATTGCATGGGGTACCCTCTAGCATAGTGAGTGATCGAGATCCTATCTTCACTAGCGAGTTCTGTAAAAGTTTGCAAGAAGCAGTGGGGACTCAATTGTGTCTGAGCACCGCATATCATCCTCAGACGGACGGCCAGACTGAGAGGGTGAATCGTGTCCTAGAAGACCTTTTGAGGCTTTGTATCTTAGATTTTGGAGGTACATGGGAAGAGCATCTTCCATTGGTGGAGTTCGCATATAATAACAATTTTCAGTCCAGTATTGGTATGGCTCCTTTCGAAGCTCTTTATGGAAGGCCTTGTCGATCAACTACATGTTGGTGGGAATCTACGGATAAGATCTTGCTTGGGCCTGATATGGTTAGGGAGACTTCTGAGAAGATTGACTTGATTCGAAGAAGGATGAAAGCAGCGCAGGATAGGCAAAAATCTTATGCGGACAAGAGAAGGACAGATCTTGAGTTTGAAGTTGGGGACATGGTCTTTGTCAAAGTGTCTCCGTTACGAAATGTGGTTCGCTTTGGATCTGTTGGGAAATTAGCACCAAGGTTCGTGGGGCCGTTTCCTATTAAGGAAAGGATTGGACGAATGGCATCTAGAGTGGAGTTGCCCGACAGACTTAGTGGGGTACATGATGTATTCCATGTGTCACATTTGAGGAAGTGCCTACATGAGACTGCAGAGGTGGTAGAGCCAAGCTTGCTTAGAGAAGTGGAAGTAGAACGTGATGCAACGATTCGACGAGCTCCTACCCGCATCCTTGGGTCAGAGACTAGGAAGTTGAGAAACAGAGAGGTTCAACTAGTCAAAGTGCAATGGGGAGAAGATGAGAGCAACGCAACTTGGGAGACGGAAGCGAAGATGCGTTCATTGTACCCATTTCTTTTTGAGGGTATGTCTTTACTTTCTCCTCTATCGTTGTCTAGTACTTATCTTATCTTCAGTATGTCCTCTCGTTAGTACTGTTTGACCTTTAGATAGGGTAAACCTATGGTTGAAACATGTGTTTGAGACATGTTATGGTTGATGGATGCAAGTGGATGCAAGTGTTTGCTAGTGGTTTCTCGTGGATGCATATACACACACTCTAGGCACTAGATCGGCTCAATCACTTCATATTGCATATTGCATAAAATTGTGTGTAGGAAGCTATATTTATGGATGTATAATGATTGTGTTATCATATGAATGACGCATTTTGGTGAATGATTGTGCACTCATGTAGATATTGTATGTGTCGAAAGGGTTCTCTCACATACATAATGGATGCATGGCACTATCATGGTTTGCATATGTTCATACATTAGATAGGGAACATATACACACACTTTTTGCATATGCTCATACATCATTAGATATTGTTTTAAGGACAATGGATGCCCGTGTGTGATGGATTGAGTAGATGGTTGTTTGGATGGTAGGATATGCATTCTCCTTAGCTTAGAGATTTCGGGGACATAATCCTTTAAGGAGGGGAGAATGTAACACCCCGTATTTCAGTTAATGCTAAAATTCACTAATTGCAGAATAAATAATCTCAGATGTGAGAATTGGGGGAAACGGGCTGCGTCATTGCGTTCGTCTCGGAAAAATACACAGAATAGAGTCCGAAATTTTGTAAATCGGAGTCCGTATGGCCCAGTTATGGCCCAATGAAGTTGGCAGAAAATTCAAGTTAAAAACAGACTTAGAAATTCAAAACCAGATTTCGAAATTGGAGCCAGCGGGGCCAGGCGGGAAACTTCCCGCCCTAGCCATGTCGACAGGGCTGTCGACAGGCCTGTCGACTGGGGAGTCGACTGCCCTGTCGACTTGCCTGTCGACACGGGGTGTCGAGCCATTTGGCCTGGGTGCACCAGGTCTGGTTTTCTGGCTAGGGCTGGGCTGTGTTCTAGAGACTTCCTAAATCTGACGGACCTAATCTAGCCTAGGGTTAATCCTATGGTATAAAACACACCCTAATCCTATAAATACACCCTAATGCAAGCCTAATCCATACTAAAAATAGAATTGATACCATCATGCCGCCAAAATCAAACTTAGGAGGAGCCTCCACTAGCTTATGAAGAAAGTTGCAAGCTAATCAACCTCTAATCATCACCATCTTCAACTATAGCAACTAGTTCTACTTCATAAGTTTGCTAATCTTGGTTTTGGTGAGTTTCTATCACTTTAATAGCCAATTGCTAAATTAAGTAGATGAGATATGATAAGATCATGCGGTTTTGTATGCGGATTAGTGGGTTTTGAGTCATATGATATGATGTTAGTTTGCTAATCTATGTTTAATGTTAACCCTATGTTTATGCAAGTTAAGTATGTGGGTTTATGCAAGTTAAGTATGTGGGTTTATGCAAGTTAAGTATGTGGGTTTATGCAAGATAAGTGGTGGGTTTTATGCATGCTAAGTATTTGATTTTATGCATGCTAAGTATTTGATTTTATGCATGCTAAGTATTTGATTTTATGCATGCTAAGTACTTGATTTCATGCATGCTAGGTGGTTGGTTTTATGCATACCTTATGACATGCAAGTTCACCCTTTTGTGTAACCTATGAACACATATGCAAGTTAGTCTCTTTTTATGATATGCATAGCATATGCGAGTTTGCCTTTGTGACGTGACATGATATGCAAGTTTATATGCAAGATTCATGTGCAAGTTATTCTCTTTTTATGATATGCATAACATGTGCAAGTTTGCCTTTGTGATATGACATGGTATGCAAGTTCATATGCAAGTTTTATGCAAGTTTATATGCAAGTTCATATGCAAGTTTTATGCATGTCATATGCAAGTTCATATGCAAGTTTTATGCAAGTTTGTATGCAAGTTCATATGCAAGTTTGTCTCTTTTTATGATGTGCATAACATATGCAAAGTTGTCCCTATGTACGACGTGTTATGTAAACGAATTACGTGGGAAACGATGGGGTTAATATGCATGATTATAAAAATGTGTAAAGTTGTTATGATTAAGCATAACATAAAATGAATGGACATAATTGGGAATTTACCTATTAAGTTAGGTCTACCCACATTATGGAGTTGGGAATTTACCTATTAAGTTAGGTCTACCCATACTATGGAATTGGGAATTTACCTATTGAGTTAGGTCTACCCATATTCTTAAAAATGTGTGATTAATTAGGGATAATTAATTATGGGGGTGATTAATTAGGTGTAATTAATCAACTAAGACACGAGGTTGGACTCTTTTGTAGCGGAAGTCTGCCCGGAACCGACCGGCCATCCAGCGGCTACAAATGATTGGCCCAATGTGAGAGGTCTTAGTCATAAATTAAATACGTGATTAAAGTAAAGACACGAGGTTAGACCCTTTTTATGACAGAAGTCTGCCCGGAACCAACCGGCATATCCAGCAGTCATAAAAGATGGTCTAATGTGAGAGGTCTTTATGAGGTCATGATCTTAATTAATTAATTAAGAAACACTTAACCATATTACCATGTAGAGGGACATGAGGGGTTAAGTGGGTGCCTTGGGTGGCATATGGAAATCTAGTGGGTTGCCTTGGGTGGCAATAGAAAATACGATTAGAATACTTAACCAAGTGAAAACATGTAATTAAACATGATTAAAGGGTTAAGTGGGATGCACTAGAAAAAGGGACAAGCTTAGGTGGGTAGCTTGTGGGGGCCCATTTCAACCAGTAACCCATATGTATCTTATTGGGCTCGACCCATGTCGAGGACGGGACACGCGTACTGGGCTTGACTATAAGAGGCCAAAACGGGTTAGCGGTGGCAACGCAAGTCCAACGGGTTTCATAGGCGTGTGTGGACCCGGGCTGGTAGGTAAGACGTTGTTGCATCGTGTAGATATAAGTCGTGCACTGTTAATTATATCGGGTTGCCACTTTGGGGAGTGATACACCCCACTGTGGGGCCGGCACGGGTATCTACGGTAGGGAGCCGATCACTTGGGAGTAGTGGGAACACCTAGTGGAGATAGGGGCAGACGGCACCTATGTAGTCAGCTAGGGGTACACGAAACTACTGGGTAAATTTTCTAAGTCCTTGGGAGGGATCAACCTTTAAGTAGGAATGACTGGTGTGGTGCAGTGTAGTAATTATCCTTGGGTGGGTAAATGCGTCTTTACAGTTATCTTAGTTTATCCTAAGTCTACCAAGCTGCTTAGTGTAGCCATTCATCCCCAGACATTACCGTATGGCATGTTTATGTCTTCTCTGGTTACTTTAATGATTGTATTGTTAAAGTTATAGGACTCGCTCAGACTTATGTCTGACCCCGTTGTTTTTATCTTTTTCCCAACCCTCAGGTTCTCAGAGTGGGCCCAGTACGAGTGGGCTTTGATCAGGCTGCTTTTATTACTCTTTTGGAGCTTGGATCCTAAATGTAGAGCTCAGCTTACCCTTTTGTTTTATGGCTATCAGTTGATGTATTGGGATTATGTATTTTATTTAGCAAGAATGGATATTTGTACTTAACTCTTATTATGGTTTTGTGATGTAACCAGATATGTTTTACTTTCCGCTGCATTGAAATGTTGTTTTAAATTTTTAAGAATTACTTATATCTGTCTTGCTGTAATTTCTCTGTTCTATATTCACTAAAATACTCCGCCGATGTTATGGCATTCCCTTAGAGAGTGACCGTAGCAGGTGTGGGGTGTTACAGGTGTGCCAGTGTAAAATTGCCGTAGCGCACTTGTGAAGTGCGCCAATTATACCTGGTTTGATTTTCAAACTTTTATCGCCCGTAACTTCTTCATACGTTATCCGTTTTATGCAAACCAGGTGTCTATCTTAACCAGAATTTCAAGATGGACGCAATGACATAATCCGTTTATCTTAATTCTGGATATTAAATTAATTATTATTTAATTTATTCTCTTTAATGTCATTAAAAATTTGGGGTGTTATAGCCTATAGGTTGGATAAGCAGTTTCAGATGTTAATTGAAGTGGTTGTCGATTTGGTTTATAGATGATGCTAGTTCATTGCTTTCAGATGGTGATTTTTGGATTGTTGAGAGATTCAGGGTGTTTGAAGTGCTAGCGACTGATGGATTTGTTCATTGACGAGGTTAGTGTAAGCTGTTTGGATGGGTTTTGTTGTAGGAAGTTTGTCATGATCGAGAATTTTGTCGTAGGAAGTTGATGCACGTGGCTATGATTGGTAGGCGCGTGAAGTTGAAGGAAAATGTTTGGTTTTCTGGTATATGAATCTTGATTTTTTGATGAAGTAGAAGAAATCAGGTGATGGGTCGAATGATGCTTGCTGATGGTTGGTTGAGGTAGGAGTTATTGAAAGCAGTGGGTCTTGGGGTTAATGAAGGAGACAGTGGAGTTAGTATTGCTTTTGGTTTGTTGCTGTTTTGGAGTTTCTGGATGATCGGTTGCTAGTAGGGATGGAGATGGGAAGGGTTTGGGGAAACCCCGGTTAACTTTCGCTTATTTTGGTCATTTAGGCCTACCTCATTGGGTCTTCGAGATAGATAGACTCGCAATATGCATTAAAGTGGCTTAGGTCAAGGGCCGTGTCTAGGGCACGACTAACCCTCCCCAACCTGACCCGCGTAACTGGAACATTATTAAAAAACTTTATAACTATAATGACTACTTGTTAATATTCTTATGAGTATGTGGTTATGTAATGAATATTATATTTTTTGAAATAATAAGTTATAAAAATTTCATTGTATTAAGTTGCATCAATGATAATCATACAATAACAAATGCACACATATTGAACTATTATCTTACAACTTATTTCATTATATTCTCATACCATTGTAACATATTATTAGTCGTATATAATTTATCGTTTAGTGATAAAAAATATAAGTATATACATTTATGTATATTGAAACATTTCATCGAAACTTGGGGCGCGGTGGGTCTACCCTGACTCGCATGAGTTTCGGGTACAGGGAAAAATTCTATACCTGCACCCGGTCTATGAGGCAGGTCTGGAGCGGGGTTCAAAAAACCCGGGGTGGGTCTAAGGCACAAGAACCCCAACCCGTCCCATTTCCATTCCCTACTGTTGGTTGTAGATGGTTTGTGGCTAGTTGTGAAGATTATTTTGTTTGATGTCAGAGTTTGGGTGTTAAAGGTAGGAAAATGTGTGGAGGAGATGGTATGTATTGGATGAGTGAGTTAGATGGCAGAGTGTTAGGGTTGTTACACTGGGCGGTTGATGGTTGAATAAGGAAGGTGGAGTAGGAATCTGGTTAAGGAGTAGTTGTCGTGTAGCTTTGTGAAAATGACTTTCTGGGTTATGATTATGGCTGTTCTCAAGTTGATGGACTATCTAAATTAATAAAACAAACATAAATGGCCTTATTTATAATACTATCTAAATTAATGAACAAGCTCACATTCAGCCACCTTTTCAATATTTTCATAGTTGAATATATAATAACAGCCCACATGTTTCAATTTATTTCAAGCTTTCAAAATTTTAATATCTAATTATTTTTTACATTGGGGGTGCATTAATAAAAGTTATACATAGTTTGTGAATCCTACATGTTCTTACATGAAACAGTTATACTGACTATTTTTATAAGGGGTTGAAGAAATATTTCTATTGTTCAATGTATGTGGTGAACCTTTTTATAAGCAGAAATTGATATGATTGTAGATTGCCAAGGAAATGATCAAGGCTAGTGATGTGCTATCTAGTGGAGCAGTCAATGAAACTGACGAAAAGCCAAATGTGGAAACTAGAATGTTTAAGGTAATTTTACATATTATATGGTTATATATGTTAGTTGTATTTATTAGGAAATACAGAGTTTTATAACGACCCGCATTTTTTACTGTTTAAAAACAAATCTAAAATATAGATAGTTATTGGGATTAATATAAGTAAATGAAGGAAGAAGAAAAATAATCACAGAATCTCATACTGTAAGGACAAATTATAATAATCAAATAACATTACATGAAGCCGTTAATTATATATTTGATTATACATTACAACAATACATCATAGTTAACTACCATAAACATATTGATATATGCAACGGAATAATACTAGTAATTATGTCTTTCAAGCTCTATCTTCATCATCAATATATTGTGGTCTTCGTTAACTGAAAAACTCAGGCTGAACTAAGCACCAATGAAAGTACAAAAATACTCGGATTAGAACTAAAATATTCTCATATCAGTTAAATCAAAACAATATAACAATATGAGTGTTACGACGCCTATGACGACCCATTCTCCCGATTCCCAGGAGAACGAATAGTCATTGGAATATAACACACTAACATAACAACAAAAGATAAAACATTTCATTACATCACATAATAATGTACATCAGGGGTTATTTCAAAGTTTACATTATCACATAGGATCCTAATTTACATAGCAGTTTCAACAAGAAAATAGGTACACAGCAGAAATAACGATAATCAACATGACAAAGTCTTAGAGAATCCAAAATAATATCCAAATCCTGCTCCAGCTCCATACCCAAAACCATCTTCCGTAGAAAACTCTAAAAAAAAATTAAGCTAATAACCTGGGTATAGGCTGCCCATGTGAAAATATGGGAACCCGAGTTTGCAAGGGAAAAACAAACTATGGGTCAATGATGGGATTGGTATGAGAAACCATACAATTATTCTTAACTTATTTTAAAGTGGGGCATATCACAGGACCATGCCGTATGACATAGAATGGGATTACCCCACACGAATGCCAGTGTACAAAACCACGTAATGCTTTTCAAAAAAAGGAAGCCATTACAAGACTCATGTGACAAACCCAATTTCAACAGCCCGATTTTTTTTTTTCAAATTCCAATCTATCAAAACTCGAATTTGTTTGCTCTGGTATCCTGCAAAAAAGACAGACATGAAACATGTCAGAGCTTAGAAATTATCTCACAGCGGGATGTATAAAATATAATGTAATCGAAATATAGCCTTACCGTATTAATAATAATGCCTAACCAGTATCCAAGGCTATCATGTCCCTACCACAAACCTAACCTGCGAGTATGTTATGAGGAGGGGTCAGAACACAAGTTCTGGTGACTGGATTTTAACTATACACTATGGATAATCCTACATATACCGTTCAATCATATTTTCTTATTTATTAGGTTACTAAGGTTATCAGCATTCAAGGCTTACACACATCTCATACCCATTTACTTTCTAGTGGATTAACCTAATATAGTATATATGTAGCTACCCCCAATATTAAGGTACACCCCATGGTACCCCACTCGCACGGTCTCCGCCGTAACATTGTCGAAATATATGCAGTCCCTCATCCTACGTCATAGTGACGTACAGATAACAGTATTACGTTCTGCATATTTCTATCATTACTATACTACGTAAATGTACCAACTACCACCTTTGTTCGAATCAGAATCTATACAGGAGTAATGCCCTCAAGTCTACGATACACCACCCACAGTCGACATGCATGTATCTAGACTGTCCACTATACGTATTGTAATGACCCGCATTGGCATGGGTATTATAATTTATTTATTTAATTATATAAATAGTGATATAGTGAATTAAATGGTCGTGGAATTAAATAATGATGAATATTTAATTAAAATAATAAATTAAATAATATATTTAATTCTGAAATAACCAGAATTGGCTGAAATGACGATATGGTGTGAACTGAATCATCTGTGATATTTAATTCAGCTTGGAATTTGAATTTGGATAACAAATATAATACATAAACGACAGTTTGAACATAGAGTTATAATATAATTAAAATCGAGCTTGAAATGGCGCTGTAGTTCGTAAATTGGCGATTCGAACTTCAACTGAATGTACATGATTCGTTTTAAGCCGGATTTCTGTGAAACAAGAAACGTGTGGAGCTGGTGGAGTATATCTTCCTAGTGGAAGAGAAAAATTGGGATTTCGTCGTGTAGATTTTGATTCACATCCAAATCAAATTTCAAAAAAGTCGCTGCGGAATTCCTTTATAATTTATAAAGGAATTATTTATATTTTAAAAAGGAATTTCAATATAAATCGAATATCGGGTTGACCCAGATTGAAATATCAAGTTAGAAATTCATATTGGAATATTCTAGAGCTGTATGATATTCTGTTGTGAATATATACGATAATATAAATTTATTTGTATTTAATTTAATAATATTTAAATATATTTATATATTTAAATGGGTCATTCAGAGCTTTAAAAATAGCCAGTTTTGCAAACTACCTCAGAATTCGACGAAACTAATTTTGTTGGATCCGCAATGTTAAATTATTGCTAGATGTCAGTTTCCGTGATTTTTAGAGTCACTGTGTGGCCATACGGATTTTTAGAGTGAAAAACAGTCAGTATATCAACGTTTAAAAATACGCTGTGTGAGCAAACGAAGTCGGAATTTGACGAAACCAGTTTCGTTGGGACCATAATATCAAACTGTAGCTGCATATCCAGTTTCGTGATTTTTGAGTATCGTATGTGGTCACAGGAATTTTAGAGGACGAATAACCTAAAGCGTTTGCTTAAAAAGGAATTTAATAATCGAATATTAAATTATTAAAAAAATCCTATATAATATCCTAAATTTTTTCTAAACCTAGACAAACCATTTCCTCAGTCAACACAATTTTTTTTCTGCCGTTGGGTTTGTCACAGCAAAACTCGATCAAAGGAAAAAATCAAAACAAACCATAGAAAAATCGTTAAATCGAAATTCATATATGTATGGATTCCTGGTGAGATTCTCTTCGTTCTAGTGCCAATTTGGAGAGTTGCGATTTAGTATTTAGGTGCTCGACATTTTTCCAGCGTGGTTTTCCAGGCTAGGGTTCAGGTAATACTCGAAATCGAGTGACTTTGGGTTGGTTTCAATCCTACTTTTGGATTCGGGGAAGTAAACCGAAGTGGTTGTGAAGGTTTGAACTGGTTTGAGCGAGATAGAGGTCGATACCTGCTGTGGGTTTTTTCCGCAATATTGTTCGACGCAAGATGAAAATGGCTGATTGAGTATGGGCATTTTTGGTGGAAGTAGTAGGGAAATTGAAGAGAGATGTAAGGGTGATTTTTGTTGAATATTTTGTGGAGGATAGAAGGAGGAAAGGTCAGATGGAAGAGGTCGGTGAATGGTGGAGAATTTGACACGAAGCTTTCAGTAATTGATTGGGCAAGAAGGGTAGTTGGGGCGGGTCTAGTTAAGTGGGCCGGGAAGGAAGTAAACCCAATTAGATTTTAAGGTTTTGTTTTAATTTAATTTAAAATTGTGTTTAACTTGTAAATTGAATAACTTCCTCATATATTATCGAATTCAGCGAAACAAGATCCGACAGGATCGTATGGACAGACACTACCCAATGGAACTGACTGGGAGTGGAGTGGAGCTCGTGTAAATTTATGGCAAAATAAATTGTTTGATTCAAATCAAATAAACAGTTTATCGTTCTTTAACGGTGAACTGCCAAAGTGAGTAAATCTCACTAACTCTGAACAGTTTATAATTTCATGTTGTATTTTTAGAACTGTTAGATATTGGCTGCCTGACTGTGTGTTGACTGTTTGATTGAACTGCTAGTCAGTTAGTTGAATTTCTATATTGATTCTGTTTAACAGAATATATCATATGGAACTGAAAGTGATGTTGATTTTATTGTGTAACATCTGTGGATGCAGGGAAATAGGTGGGAGGAATCCGACTGGATTCCTCTACATTTATTTAACTGTTTTTAATATATTGTGATATATGATGTGATATATAATCTGTTGTCAATTATATGTGTTTGAACGATACTGATCATCGTGATTTGATATGTTGAATACCATAACATACCGAAATGTTGATAAGGGAATATTTTCAAAGTGATATTTAAAAATAAAATATTTATAAATGGAAAATTTATAAATAAGAAATATTTATAAATTGGAATATTTATAAATATGAGATATTTAGAAAAGGGAAATTATAAAATCAAAGAATAGATTTGAAAAGGAAATATTTGCAAACCATTTGCAAATAGAATAGTAGAAAAGGAAATATTTGTAAATCATTTACAAATAGAATTAATAGGAAATATTTAGAAAATAAATAGAGCTATAAAAAGGAAATTTGTTTATAACCGAATAGGATGTTATAGAAAAGAAAACGTTATAGAAAGGAAAACGTTATAAAAAGGAAAACGTTACTAAAAAGGAAATCATTTGTAAAGTGAAGAACCGTTACTAAAAGTAAAATCTTTATAAATGAATAGTTTATTCGAGAAGGAGTTAATCGAATATTAGTTATTCGAATATTAGTTTATTCGAATAGAGTTAAAGGAAAGGAATTATCGATTATTAGTTAATCAAAAGGAGTTATCGATTATTAGTTAATCGAAGGAGTTATCGATTACAATTTAATCGAAAAGAGTTATCGATTTGTTTAATCGAAGTGAGTTATAGAATATTGGTTATTCGAAGGAGTTATCTAATTTAGTTATTCGATGGAGTTAATCGATTAGAGTTAAAATAAAGGAGTTAATCGAATATAGTTTATTCGAATAGAATCAATTGAGTTAATCGAATATTAGTGATTCGAATAAAGTAAAAGGAGTTATCAGATATTGGTTATTCGAATAAGAGTTAAATAGAGTTATCGAATATTAGTTATTTGAATAGCGTTAAATGGAGTTGAAGGAGTTAATCGAATATAGTTTATTCGAATGGAATCAAAGGAGTTAATCGAATTTGGTTTATTCGAATAGAGTTAAAGGAGTTATCGACTAGAGTTAAATCAAACAGAGTTAATCCAATAGCGTTAGTCCAATAGAATTAATTGATAAGGGTTAATCGAATAGAGTAAATTGAATAGAGTTATCGAATATACCTTATCGAAGGAAAGAATTATCGAATAGAGATGATTCGAAAGAGAGTTACGTAAGGAAGTTTTGTTAAAGAATAAAAAGGTGAACTTTGTCTATTTCAAGGTCAGAAACGTTGTTCAGTTAAGGTCTGAGAGGTAGTATTACCCCAACTTGATTGGCTTCATTTTTAACTAAGAGATGGTTAAGGTTCGATAGTGAAGGTGGGTTAAAGGAATTTGGTTAATAAGCGTAATGGTTTGAGTTGGCATCGCGATAGTCTGTTTAAAACATCTGTCTAAGTCCAATGAAGGAGTTTTGGAAATGTTTTCCAAATAAGAACCAGAAATGTTTTCTGATATAGAAAACAAGAAATGGAAATGTTTTCCAATGGTAATAACATATATTTTCTAAATTTAGAAAATAAGAAATGTTGAATATAGGGAAACAGGAGATGAAAAATGAACTAAGGAGATAAATGTTAAATGGTGTTTTATCGATATAATTTCCATCTGGAAATAATATCGTTGTTTGCACACGTATTTTTCTTTGATAGTTAAATCACAGAATATCGAAGTTTTGACCATTTTGACGTTGTTAATTTGGAGAGACCAGTTGGATTATTATCCAAAGAACCACTCTGTATTGGCATAAGCATTGTGAATCATATATGCCAAAGATAATTGAAGACGGAGTAAAGTGCAAGGGCTATTGTATAAGTCTTAGATAACAGTGCCTAAGATGGATGTACTGAATAGTGCCTTCGGTTCATCCTATTCCCGGATGACTTGTATGGATTAGTGTCTGACAGAGTATTTCCAAAAAGGTCACGTACATTGATTTCTCCAACCGTACGAAGAGTGGAAGCGGAGAAGGAAACTTCTTTAGCTAACCCGTAATGTACTGTTGTAGACGTCAATTAGTGATTTTCGATGGATATGACAATGTGGCATTCGAAGTGAATCTGATGTGATGATGAAGCGTAACCTCAAGCCTCATCAACCGGTAAATGACAGAAATCGGGCAGGCAGCATGGCTAAGTCGGTCGCTCTGAAGTAGGGTGTATAATCACCTGATCTAGAGTTTCATTTATTTCTAAAAATCTATTGTTGATGCTGTCCCATTCGGGAAACGGTTGTTGATCCCAACCGTTGGTGATATACATTCGATACACTCAAGCGAAATGAGTGGTCGGTCATGTGTGGCCGGGTTGCAAGATGTTCTTGTTGAAGCCAGTGTATTCCTTTCTAGAGGTACACTAGCGAAAGGTGGTTCCATACCTTGTCATAGTTGGAAATCCATTACCCAATACGTGCTTGCAGTTTTGAGTGTATACTATATATGTAGAACGTGAGATGGACGCGTTTCTGCTAGATTATTATTATATTGTGGTTGATAGACATTATTATAATATCAAAAGGGTTTTTGATATAAAGATAATTTGGATTCTCATAAGGGAAAAACCCGTTCCGTTATACGGCGTGGTCTTATGAGATATTGTTTACTTGTTCAAACTATTTTAAACTGTTTTACTCATACCAGTCCCATGACTGACCCGGAGTTTATTTTGTTTTTTTTCCCTAAACTCATGGGTGCCCAATTTTGTACGGGCAGTCAAGTAGTCGGGATTTACAGATACTGGAAAAGCTTGGAGCAGGAGGCTTCAGGATTATATAGCTATAGTTTTTCCGCTGTGTTGTAAGTGCTGTACTTTGATAATGATATGTATATTCAAGTACAGATTTGTATTTCAAAGTTGTATTATGAAATATATTTACTCGTTCCGCTGTAAGATTCGTGTTACTCTGATATTGTGTTCTTCTTCTTTTCTATAAGTTTCTATCTTATATTTCCTCACCCTCTGTTTTCTTTCTATTAATTTCCTGATTTTCAGTTTAATTTGGGGTTGGACTTGTGTTTTTGGTCGGCTCAAATTGGACCGGATTTTCGGGTCATTACAATTGGTATCAGAGCTTAAGTTAAGTGAATTACCTTGGATCTGCGGCGTGACTCAGTAGAGATAAGGTTAGTAATACCTAGATTGAGTTGAGTGTATATATACGAGTGAGCGTATTTGCTATTGATATAAAAATTGTTTTATATTGTGGAGATTCATTGGTTGAGTTGTTTATGAGTTTTGGTCGATCAGTTTGATCCATTGTATTGGTAGGAGTTACTAAACACTCGAATACCATAGGTCGACACGATATGTTTTGAAAAGAGGGTAAATTAAAACAAGTTTACCCAAGGTATATCTTGATATAGAGAAGATATATATCAAAATTTTAGTATAGTGGATATATTGGTTGTTATTATAATCAAGTAAGATTATAAATTAAATGGTTATGTAAATAACCAATCAGAATTCATATAAGTGAAATACGTGAAATCAGATGAGTTAAATCTTAAATTTTAAACCAGAAATTGAATTAAATTCTGGAAAATTGGATAAGTGTTTGTAAATGGATTTAGATTAAAAATAAGGAAAATTTAAGATCCTGGGAGATTTTAAATTGTTTTACAAGCAGTGTGAATTATATTTTGAAATGAATTTCAAAGTGGAAATGTTTAGAAACAGTTTTATAGAACTCACTTCGATCGCTGGAAAATAAATTCCGATGATGATAGTGCATCATCAGTATTCATTTTCGAGTTGTAAGTGACGAATTACTACCAGAGATACTGTTTTGAATTTGTTTTGGGAAAGACAAGTTGTGTTGAATTTCAAAATGGGATTTGTAATATAGAATTTGTTATATAGAATTTGAATAGAATTTGATACATAGATTTGAATAATAGAAGTGATATAAAATTTGAATAGAAATTGAATAGAATTAACTAAGTCGAAGAGGAATTAGTTAATCGAGTTTTGAATTTGAAGTTGAACTTTAAAAGGTGAATTGGATTTGTAAATGGGTATTCGAAATCGAATATAGGACTTAAATTTGAAATTGGATTCAAATTAGTAAATAAGCAAGTTAAAATATATTTGAACATGTCATGTTCAAATATAAAAGTGAAATAGACTAAAGAGTTAATTAACAAATTAATTAACGAATTGAGTTAAAACGATCAGGTATAGTTAAAATAGATTGGGCAGGTATAAATATACATGAGATATGTATGAAGGTATATAAATAGAATGCTCGACGAAAAGGTATGTATTTAATTCATATATGAGATTTTATGCGCCGTATCGGCTAGCCGCTTGGCTTTTTCTTTTGGATTGGTGAGGGCCATGGGAGGCTATTTGAAATATCCCGATGCTCCTGGTACAAAGGAGGTTATGGCGAATTTTTCCGGGAATTTAAGGAGTTAGAATATTTTTAAGATAATTTGATAGTTAGAAATCAACGTATCGATATATATATATATATAGAAGTCGATAAGGAAATGAACTTAGAAATAAAATAGTAAAATCAAAAAGGAAGACTAAGAATAAAATCTTGTAAGAATAGAAAGAGGAAGCGTATACGTGTTTAAAACTGAATAAGTAGTTGTATGGTATTGATTATTCGAGTAAGTAGTCATATCTGTTTTGACGTTATAAATGTTATTCAATCAAGGTCTGAGAGGTAGTTATACCCCAACTTGATTGATTTCATTATTAACAAATAAATAGTAAGATTTCAGGCTCAAAGATCAATGTTGAATAAGAGTTAGTTGAATATAGTATTTGGGTTGTCGTAACGATGTTTTACACAACATCCGTTTTAACCCAAATAAGTGTAAGCTTGGAAATATAATAAAGAATATTTCCTAAGTATAGAAATAAACGAGATCGGAAAAGAGATAAGTAATTGGAATATTTTCCAATTATAAATAGCATATATTTTCTAAAGTTTAGAAAATAAAGGAAGGCGATATTCGGAAATGTTTTCCAAATAACATAAAAGGCCAATATGGTTATTGAAAATATTTGGTTAACAAATATTGATAAAGAAATAGAGAAGTGATTTAACTAATGGAATATTAATTAAGGGCTCAATGGCATGTTCAAAAGGAAAATTTGATTTTTGAAAAGAGTAAATTGTTTAAAAACTCCTAGGAAAAGACTGTTTGAATTAAAAACAAATTTAACAGAAATTTGTGAAAGCAAATTTGAATTAAAGTAAAGCCAGTAAAGTGGTAACTGAGATTGAATTAGATTGATATCAAGACAAATTGGATTGTGAGATTCAAATTTGAAGTGTAATGTGATAATCAAGTTAAGAGTTGGGAATCGAGAAGAAACTCGAGTTGAAATGATATTTGGCTTGGTAAAAAAACGAGTGGTTGTGTTGGAGATAAAAGTGATTTCAGAGTTTGATTGGGATAACAATGGTATATGCTGAGTTGATAGCATATGGAAGTGATAGAGTTGATATGCCCAACAAAAAGGTACAAGTTTATACTTCTATTGGATATAAGATTTATGAGCCGAATTGGCAAGCCGCTTGGCTGTTTGAATTTCTTTTGGGTTGGAGATGGCCTAGAGAGGCGAGTTGGAGTTTGACCTATTGACCAGTACAAAGGAGGTGCGGGCGAAATTTTTCGAATAGTTAAGGCGTTAGAAAATTTTCAGGATTTTTGGAAATTTTCGTTGATAAGAATTAATTAATAATTAAATTGAAATTAAATTGGTCCAGTTGAAAACTGGAGTTAAAATGTGAACAAATATGTTCTAACCAGTCGATAGGGTCGTTCTCTACCTTAGCAGTTTCGAGGACGAAATTATTTTAAGTGGGGAAGATTTTAATGACCCGCATTGGCAGGGGTATTATAATTAATTTATTTAATTATATAAGTAGTGATATAGTGAATTAAATGGTCGTGGAATTAAATAATGATGAATATTTAATTAAAATAATAAATTAAATAATATATTTAATTCTGAAATAATCAAAATTGGCTGAAATGACGATATGGTGTGAACTGGATCATCTGTGATATTTAATTTAGCTTGGAATTTGAATTTGAATAACGAATATAATATATAAACGACAGTTTGAACATAGAGTTATAATATAATTAAAATTGAGCTCGAAATGGCGCTGCAGTTCGTAAATTGGCGATTCGAACTTCAACTGAATGTACAAGATTCATTTTAAGCCGGATTTCTGTGAAACAAGAAACATGTGGAGCTGGTGGAGTATATCTTCCTAGTGGAAGAGAAAAATCGGGATTTCATCGTGTAGATTTTGATTCACATCCAAATCAAATTTCAGAAAAGTCGCTGTGGAATTCCTTTATAATTTATAAAGGAATTATTTATATTTAAAAAAGGAATTTCAAAATAAATCGAATATCGGGTTGACCCAGATTGAAATATCAAGTTAGAAATTCATATAGGAATATTCAAGAGCTGTATGATATTCTGTTGTGAATATATAAGATAATATAAATTTATTTATATTTAATTTAATTATATTTAAATATATTTATATATTTAAATGGGTCATTCAGAGCTTTAAAAATAGCCAGTTTTGCAAACAACCTCAGAATTCGACGAAACTAATTTTGTTGGATCTGCAATGTTAAATTTTTGCTAGATGTCAGTTTCCGTGATTTTCAGAGTCACTGTGTGGCCATACGGATTTTTAGAGTGAAAAACAGTCAGTATATCGACCTTTAAAAATACGCTGTATGAGCAAACGAAGTCGGAATTCGACAAAACCAGTTTCGTTGGGACCGTAATATCAAACTGTAGCTGCATGTCCAGTTTCATGATTTTTGAGTATCGTATGTGGTCACAGGAATTTTAGAGGACGAATAACCTAAAGCGTTTGCTTAAAAAGGAATTTAATAATCGAATATTAAATTATTAAAAAATCCTATATAATATCCTAAAATTTTTCTAAACCTAGACAAACCATTTCCTCAGTCAACACATTTTTTTTCTACCGTTGGGTTTGTCACAGCAAAACTCGATCAAAGGAGAAAATCAAAACAAACCAAAGAAAAATCGTTAAATCGAAATTCATATATGTATGGATCCCTGGTGAGATTCTCTTCGTTCTAGTGCCAATTTGGAGAGTTGCGATTCAGTACTTAGGTGCTCGACATTTTTCCAACGTGGTTTTCCAGGCTAGGGTTCAGGTAATACTCGAAATCGAGTGACGTTGGGTTGGTTTCAATCCTACTTTTGGATTTGGGGAAGTAAACCAAAGTGGTTGTGAAGGTTTGAACTGGTTTGAGTGAGATAGAGGTCGATACCTTCTGTGGGTTTTTTCCGCAGTATTGTTCGACGCAAGATGAAAATGGCAGATCGAGTATGGGCATTTTTGGTGGAAGTAGAAGGGAAATTGAAGAGAGGTGTAAGGGTGATTTTTGTTGAATATTTTGTGGAGGATAGAAGGAGGAAAGTTCAGATGGAAGAGGTCGGCGAATGGTGGAGAATTTGACAGGAAGCTTTCGGTAATTGATTGGGGAAGAAGGGTATTTGGGGCGGGTCTGGTTAAATGGGCCAGTAAGGAAGTAAGCCCAATTAGATTTTAAGGTTTTGTTTTAATTTAATTTAATTTAAAATTGTGTTTAACTTGTAAAATAAATAACTTCCTCATATATTATCGAAAATCAGCGAAACAAGATCCGACAGGATCGTATGGACGGACACTACCCAATGGAACTGACTGGGAGTGGAGTGGAGCTCGTTTGAATTTATGGCGAAATAAATTGTTTGATTCAAATCAAATAAACAGTTTATCGTTCTTTAACGGTGAACTGCCAAAGTGAGTAAATCTCACTAACTCTGAACAGTTTATAATTTCATGTTGTATTTTTAGAACTGTTAGATATTGGCTGATTGACTGTGTGTTGACTGTTTGATTGAACTGCTAGTCAGTTAGTTGAATTTCTATATTGATTCTGTTTAACAGAATATATCATATGGAACTGAAAATGATGTTGATTTTATTGTGTAACATCTGTGGATGCAGGGAAACAGGTTGGAGGAATCTGACTGGATTCCTTAACATTTATTTTACTGTTTTTCATATATTGTGATATATGATGTGATATATAATCTGTTGTCGATTATATGTGTTCGAACGATACGGATCATCATGATTTGATATGTTGAATACCATAACATACCGAAATGTTGATAAGGGAATATTTTCAAAGTGATATTTAAAAATAAAATATTTATAAATGGAATATTTATAAATAAGAAATATTTATAAATTGGAATATTTATAAATAGGAGATATTTAGAAAAGGGAAAATATAAAATCAATGAATATATTTGAAAAGGAAATATTTGCAAACCATTTGCAAATAGAATAATAGAAAAGGAAATATTTGTAAATCATTTACAAATAGAATTGATAGGAAATATTTAGAAAATAAATAGAGCTATAAAAAGGAAATTTGTTTATAACCGAATAGGATGTTATAGAAAAGAAAACGTTATAGAAAGGAAAACATTATAAAAAGGAAAACGTTACTAAAAAGGAAATCATTTGTAAAGTGAAGAACCGTTACTAAAAGTAAAATCTTTATAAATGAATAGTTTATTCGAAAAGGAGTTCATCGAATATTAGTTATTCGAATATTAGTTTATTCGAATAGAGTTGTAACGACCAGGATTTTGAGCGACTTTGGTTATCGACATAAACACGATGTCGATAACCAAAACATCGAAAAATCCTGGTAATTAGTGAAAGAAATTAGAGGGTGAGGATAGATAAGATAGAAAATTAGAATAGAAGAAGAAGAAGAACACAACATCAGAGTAACACGAATCTCACAGCGGAACGAATAACATATAATATATGTAACATAACTTTGAAATATACATCTGTATTTGAATATACATCATTATCAAAGTACAGCACTTACGACACAGCGGAAATAACTATAGCTATATGATCCTGAAGCCTCCTGCTCCAGCTCTTCAACTATATCTGTAAAATCCCGACTACTTGATTGCCCATACAAATTTAGGCACCCAAGAGTTTAGGGAAAACAACAAAATAAACTCCGGGTCAGTCATGGGACTGGTATGAGTAAAACAGTTTAAAAACAGTTCGAACAAGTAAACGATATCTCATAAGACCACGCCGCATAACGGAACGGGTTTTTCCCTTATGAGAATCCAAAATATCTTTATATCTAAAACCTTTTGATATTATAATAATGTCTATCAACCATAGTATATATAATCATCTAGCAGAAACGCTTTCATCTCACGTTCTACATATATAGTATACAACTCAAAACCGTAAGCACGTATTGGGTAATGGATTTCCAACTATGACATGGTATGGAACCACCTTTTCGCTAGTGTACCTCTAGAGAGGAATACACTGGGTTCAACAAGAACATCTTGCAACCCGACCACACATGACCGACCACTCATTTCGCTTGAGCGTATCGAATGTATATCACCAACGGCTGGGATCAGCAACCGTTTCCTGAATGGGACAGCATCAACAATAGATTTTTAGAAGTAAATGAAACTCTAGATCAGGTGATTATACACCCTACTTCGGTGCGGCCGACTTAGCCATGCTGCCTTCCCGATTTCTGTCATTTATCGGATGTGAGGCTAGAAGCTACGCTTTATCATCACACCAGATTCACTTTGAATGCCACATCGTCAAATCCATCAAATCACCGATTGACGTCCTCAACCATACATTATGTGTTAGCTAAAAGAAGTTTCCTTCTCCGCTTCCACTCTTGGTATAGTTGGAGAAATCAATATACGTGATCGTCTGGAAATACTCTGTCAGACATCCGTCCATACAAGTCATCCAGGAACAGGATGAATCGTAGGCACTATTCTGCAAATAGGATAGCCCTTGCGTAACTCCGTCTTTAATTTCCTTTGGCATATATGATTCGCAACGCTTATGCCAATACAGAGTGGTTCTTTGGATAATAATCCAACCGGACTCTCCATATTAACAACGTTAAAATGGTCAAAACTTCGATAATCTGTGATTTAACTATCGAAGAAAAACAGGTGTGCAACCAACGATATTATTTCCAAATGGAAATTTATATCAATCAAACATCATTCAACCTTTATCTCTTTATCTCATAAATTTACTTATCTCTTGTTTCCCTATATTCAATATTTCTTATTTTCTAAATTTGGAAAATATACGTTATTAACAATGGAAAACATTTCCATTTCTTGTTTTCTTTATTAGAAAACATTTCTAGTTTCTTATTTGGAAAACATTTCCAAAGCTTCTTCATTGGACTTAGACAGACGTTTAAACAAACCATCGCGATGCCAACTCAAACCATTTCCTTTACTGTCGAACCTTAACTATTCCTTAGTTAAAAACGAAGCCAATCAAGTTGGGGTAGAACTACCTCTCAGACCTTAACTGAACAACATTTCTAACTTTGAAATAGACAAAATTCACTTTATATCCCTTTACTAATTTCTTTACTTAACCCTCCTCGAATAGCTATATTCGATTGACTCTTTTCACTTCTCCGAATAAACTATATTCGATTAACTCCTTTTACTTTAACTCTAATCGATTAACTAACATCGATTAACTCCTTTTAACTTTATTCTCTAATCGATTAACTAACATCGATTAACTCCTTTTACTTTAACTCTAATCGATTAACTAACTTCGATTAACTCCTTCTAACTTTATTCTCTAATCGATTAACTAACATCGATTAACTCCTTTTAACTTTATTCTCTAATCGATTAACTAACATCGATTAACTCCTTTTACTTTATTCTCTAATCGATTAACTAACATCGATTAACTCCTTTTAACTTTATTCTCTAATCGATTAACTAACATCGATTAACTCCTTTTCGAATAAACTATTCATTTATAAAGATTTACTTTTAGTAACGGTTCTTCACTTTACAAATGATTTCCTTTTATTCTAACTTATCCTTTGATTTTATAAATATTTCTTTTATAAAAATTCTTTTCCTTTTCTATATAAAATCCATCGATTTTATATAAATAATTCATTTTCAAAATACACTTTGAAAATCCCCTTCCCCATATCCAGTATTTCTTATGGTATTTAACATACCATATAGCAACGATAAATATCGTCCAAACACACATAATCAACGTCAGATTATATATCACATTGTATATCCCAATATATAAATCACAGTAAAATAACTGTTGTGGAATCCAGTTGGATTCCTCCAACCTGTTTCCCTGCATCACAAATGTTAGACAATATAATTAACATCGGTTTCACTTCACTGTGAAATATTCTGATAACAGAATCACATATAAATGTTTAACGGTTTATATATATATATATATATATATATAATTTCTACTAATCGACTAGCAGTTCAATCAAATAGTCAACCCACAGTCAAACAGACAATATTTTACAGTTCTAAGAATACAACTGAAAATATAAACTGTTCAGAGTTGGTGAGTTTTACTCACTTTGGCGGTTTATCGTTAAATATCGATAACCGTTGTCGATTCAGATCGGACAATTTATTCTGCTATAAATTTAAACGAGCTCCAATGGACTTCCTGTCAGTTTCATTGCGAAGTCCTCGTCCCTACGATCTTGTCGGATCCTGTTTTGCTGAATTTCGTTAACGTATGGCTGAGATATCGTAATTACAAAATTAATACACTTATTTGAATTTAAATAGACTAAACTTTAATTTAAACAATGGGCCTTACTTATTTAAAATAGGCCCATCGTCATATGTTTTTAACCCCACCGTCCTCATTCTTCTTCTGGAAAAATACAAAGCCGCCCTATCCTTTGAAACCGCTACCACCACCTCAGCAGATCACCGGACCGGCGGCCATCACCCCTACCAGTATCGCAACCCCTCCAGCTACCTTATTCCCTCAACTCCGATCCACGACACCCTCTTTTACCACCCTAAATCCCTAATTTGAACATAGATCTACATGGCCGGAATTAGGCCACCGTCGACCATATGGGGTCACCCTTCTACCCCGAGTTGAACCTCCATCCCCTCCTTGCCCTCCGCCAGAATATTCTCAACCCGAAACCACCCCAGTTCGCTAAAACGAACTCAACCTTAATTCCCATTCAACTGCAATTCGCACCACCGCCTGACGCCATTATCACCTTCATCCATCACCAATCGAGGCGCAACATCCTTCCACTCCTCCACCTAAAACAGATTTGCCTAAAACCCTTGGAATTCGCCAGTAACCGCGACCCTAGGCTTGGCGCAACAGCAGTCCAACATCAGGGAAGATGAGCACGTTTGAACGATACAAATATGTTGTTGAAGCCCATGATCCAGGGACCATACGAGTATAAGTTGCATTTTTGTATTGCGATTTGGATTTTAACTCGCCTTTATTATTTGGATCTCGTTTTATTTTGCGAACAGAAAACAATTGAACGATGATAATAGTGTGTATTTATAAATGGTGTTCGAGTGTTGTGTCTGTTGAAATGTGGGATCGCTTGAGCCATTCTTTTCTGTTTGATGTGGGATTACTTGAGCCATGCTTTTTTGTTGAAATGTGGGATCACACGAGCCATCCCTTTTCTGTTGAAATGTGGGATCACACGAGCCATTTCTTTATGTGCGGTGTGTCCATTTGAATTTAACGTATCTGTTATATGAAATTCTACTTGTTTACGGATTTCTATTGACAGAAATAAACATACTGTTGTGACGAGCAAGGCGCCAGGGTTCCAAAAATATAATAATATCGGTAGATTAACTCATTTTGTGAAATCTCAAAATGTTGATTTCAGGGTGCGAATTGCTCCAAATAAAAAGTTGCTTATTTAATTAATTAAAAATTACCATAAAATTCTAAAAATTAAATTATCACTATGTCCCAAAAGAACCTTGTCTAAATTCAAAACCGGTCTCTAGTTATATCGAATAAACCGTTATGGTCGATAAACGATTCTATAGCGACTATTTTAAAATTTGATTTGGACATCTCTCAAAATCTATACGACGAAATCCTGATTTTTCTCTTCCACTAGAAAGATATACTCCACCAGCTCCACACGTTTCTTGTTTCACAGAAATCCGGCTTAAAACGAATCCTGTACATTCAGTTAAAGTTCAAATTGCCAAATAGCGAACTACAGCGCCATTTCGAGCTCGTTTATAATTATATTATAAACTATACGTTCAACTATCGATGATTGAATATATTCGTGATTCAAATTAAATTCTAAACTGAATTAAATATCACAGATGATCCAGTTCACACCATATCGCCATTTCAGCCAATTCTGATTATTTCAGAATTAAATATATTATTTAATTTATTATTTTAATTAAATATTCATCATTATTTAATTCCACAACCGTTAAATTCTCCAAACCACCTTTTCAATAATTAAAAAAAATTAATCATAATACCTCTGCCAATGCGGGTCATTACAATCTTCCCCACTTAAAATAATTCCGTCCTCGAAACTGCTAAAAGGTAGAGGATGACCCTATCGACTGGTTAGAACATATTTGTTCACTTCTTAACTTCAGTTTCAACTGAACCAATTTAATTTCAATTAAATTATTAATTCTTATCAACGAAAAATTTCAAAAATCCTGAAAATTTTCTGACGCCTTAACTCTTCGAAAAATTACGCCAGCACCTCCTTTGTACTGGTCAATACGTCAAGCTCCAACTCGCCTATCTGGGTCATCTCCAACCCAGAAGAAAATCAAACAGCCAAGCGGCTTGCCAATTCGGCTCATAAACCTCATACCATATGAAATATAAACTAGTACCTTTTTGTTGGGCATATCAAGATATCCTTTACATCTGCTGCTAATTCAGCATATACCAATGTCATCCCAATCAAATCCCCATCTGCTTTACAACACAACCATTCGCTTATATCCTAAGTCGAATTTTATTTCAAATTCGAGTTCCATTCTCGATTTCAAACTCTTAACTTCTCAATCCAATACCATTTCGGATTCTAATTTCACAAATCCAATCTTATTCGATTTCAACTCAACTTCAGTCACCACTTAACTGACTTTACTTTAATTCAAATCTGCTTTCACAAATTTCTGTTAAATTTGTCTTTAATTTAAACAGTCTGAAACGACCCGAACTTCCCCGGCCTCCGAAGAGAAGAGAAAGAACGAATTGTTTTGAGAATACGACAAAATAGAATGCATATAAAAAGAACATTTCATTGTATATTACAACAATGCATCAGATTACAAGAATATACAGAGTATGAATGAATATTACACAGAAATATCAGAGATTTAAATTACATTTAAATACATCGCAGCGGAAGATAATACAATACACAACTAGAAGAGATATTCGGATACAAAGCTTCCCGGATATCGTTCCAGCTGTAAACCAAGATCCTGTGAATATAAATCTGCAAAACCAAAACTACTAGCTGCCCGTGTCAAAAATAGGGGCACCCAGAGTTTAGGTTAAAACAATAAACTCCAGGTCAGTCATGTGACTGGTGTGAGAACTAAAACAGTTATTAATCTTTATTTTAAATCATTAGGTAAATCAAGGGACCACGCCGTATAACACGGAACGGGTTTCCTCCCAAGAATACCAGTGCATAAAACAAACAGCGCAATGCTAAATAAAGAAAAATGAAGCTATTATAAGACCCAGTTCCCATCACACAATGCAATCGCAAGCCGGAGGATAGGGTTTTTACCTTATAATAGCCAAGAATGCTTGATACGTTTAAAATAAATCATTTGATACTATATTAAGTGCATAGTGTATAAAACAACTTCAAATCATAAGTATCAATCATAGGCGGCATAAGTGCCCCATCCCACTATGTCGCCATACTAGGCTCTATAAATAAAACCGCAAATGTCACGTATTTGGAAATTGGATTTCCGTCTATGAACCGAGGAAAAAGATAGTCCTCAACCGATTCGAGACGCTCTAGCCCGCCCCTCAGGAACAGCCGCAACTGCCCCCTGAATCCTCAGGGCCGGTCCACCGATGTGGATTATTATGCCTGAACACTACGTTTCCCCACCCTATGGGGTGTAAGTCTGGTCCGTCTGCCGGCCAGAATGCATCGGCCAAAACCGATATAACCGAGGTGCCTCGCAACAGCAACAACCACATAAGTCAAACTCGTCAGGGCGTGTAAAACCACTGACGCCACTTCTAGCTAGAAAGAAACGCATGCCCTCCCTGACGTCCTCTCCCGTTTTTGGTTCATACCGGGTGTGAAACTCGCGAATTCACGTTACACAAAGCTGTGCCACACAGGCTATGCTTTGATCATCACCACAAGACTTTGCTTTTCAACAGAAGCCTCGATCAATTGCCACTTAGGCATGCCACACAGGCAATTCACTCCATGCGTTTGATATCCATCAATATATAACCCCTGAGCTCGTACGTCTCAGAGAAGGGCGTTAAGCAAGAGAATAAATTCTCCGCCGCCAAACAGATATATATTTAATAGAAATCAAACACACAGACTAAAATCCAATGTCAGACACACAGTCCATTTACAAGTCCGTTCTGGGTCTGAACGAAACCGGAGGCACCTAGTACCCCGCATATCCATCGATCTCCAAGTACGTCTGGACGATCACCAACTGTTTCCATCTTCTTGGGTGTACAGCCCAATCAAGATCATCAGTTATCACCCAAACGATGTGAAGACTTCCGGTCTTCGACCACCGTCTTCATCTTCGACACCACGTCGAATCAGTTATTCAGAATGGGATAAACCCGGTCTTTCTGAATAACTCGCGTATATATTATAAAAGTGTTACACAAACACAACTTACGCCTCATTCCAATTCAGAATATTCTTTTATTCAAATATTCCTATACTTTGGGAAAAGTTCCCATTAATTTTATCCAAGATAAATTCTTTAAATTTATTCTTTAATCTCTTTTGAATATCAATTCAAACTAGTCGGGATTAGCGAACCACACCGAAGTAATCATTTATTTTATTTCCCAATCCCAACCTATTCATCCCATGAAGTAAAACTGGTAATACTTCATATCTAACACCACAGTGTTATCGGTAAATTCAATTACCATTTCACGTTCAAATCTAATTAAAGATTTAACTATCGCCTGGAGTAAAACTGGTGATACTCCATTCTCGATCTTTTCAATGTAATTAAAG
This sequence comes from Allium sativum, assembly GCA_030737875.1. Classification (NCBI taxonomy): domain Eukaryota; kingdom Viridiplantae; phylum Streptophyta; class Magnoliopsida; order Asparagales; family Amaryllidaceae; genus Allium; species Allium sativum. Next base: position 382,880,382 of record CM060926.1, read on the forward strand.
ATTCATTAAAACTTCCACTTAGTTTTAATCTTTGACTAGGTTAAAGAATCAGTGTCATTTAAAACAAAGTTCACGATAAACCCAAAGTCACATCCCATTGATTATCGGGTTAAAGAACGAGTGTTATTTAAAACACTGTCCACGATAAACCCAAAAATCAATATCAATTCAATTCCAATTAAATATTCTTTAATTGGTACACTTCATTAAATCTAAATAAAAAGATTTAACCTTTTCTCAACTGGGTTCAAGAACAGTGTTAGTGAAGACACCACTCACGACAAACCCAAATCACATTCGATATTCAATACAAGGCTCTGAATAGAAAATATATCGGCTTATATTCAATATCGAATTCTACGACTAACAAATGTCGTATTGGAAATAATGATATAAATATATATCTTTCAAATTTCCATAACAACATCTGTATAATCACGAATTCCAACATCGAAATATTTCGAAGACAATTTCGATTCAAATCCACTCCAATGCAATCATTGGATATTCTGGTTATTTTTAAAACCCTTTTTAAATTCAATTTATTTATTTAAAAATAAATAGAATTATCATTCTAGTTCAAAACCAGTTCATTTCGATAAAAATCTATTTTTATCTTTTCAAACATGAAGTTTTTCATCCCAAATCTTCACAAATCATTTCTTATGATTTTACACAAATTATTACTATTTTTAATAATTTTATCAAGGCCCGTACAGTCGATTTCCATCAATGGCCATCGAACTGCACTTACAGCGACCTTTTTCAAATTTGACTTGGACATAATTCCAAATCCAACCGTTAGATTTCTAATTTCTCACATTCGTTAGAAAGCTCTCTTCGATACGAACCCAACGGTTCCGGTTTTAGGAGAATCCGACGGTCGGATCTCCCGTAATGTCCGTTTGAAATCAATGGTCGAAATTCGCGAACTGCCGCGGCGCGGCGCGTTCTATTCAGGCCATTATATTATATATATAATATATATATAATATATTTCGTCGATTTCTATTTAAAACGAATTATATAAATAGTTTTAAATCCGTTTCAAAAGCCATTTCAACTTCCTTTTCAATTCAAATCAAAATTGAATTCTTCTTTATAAATTCGTTTTAAAATTCCTTTCTATTCAATTCAAATTTCAATTCAATTTGAATTCATATTCAATTCAATTCATTTCGAAATCGTTTTCAATTCAATTCATTTCGAAATCGTTTTCATTTCAATTCATTTCGAAATCGTTTTCAATTCAATTCATTTCGAAATCGTTTTCAATTCAATTCATTTCGAAATCGTTTTCAATTCAATTCATTTCGAAATCGTTTTCAATTCAATTCATTTCGAAATCGTTTTCAATTCAATTCATTTCGAAATCGTTTTCAATTCAATTCATTTCTTAATATTCATTTTAAAATGAATAAAATCGATATAAATATCGTTCACGTCAAAATGGCGTCAATCTAATCAACACGGCTTCATATATTGATATTTTCAAATATTCCATTTCGAATATTTCTATTTCAAATATTTCTATTTTAAAACTGGAATGAGGCCCAATCAATTACCATATAAAGTTAATTATATGGATTTTCATACAACACATGTATAATAGCATTGAAAAATAATCAACCATCAACCAAAGTGCACTACACTGTATAAGCATCAAATATAGATATCTAACGCTTATAACAGCCTGTCAATCAATCGATCGACATATTTAATCAATCAGGATGAGTGAACTTCAAATTTCATCCCAACACCCGTGTGGGGTTTCAAACAATCAAACACAGATTTTATTTGTGCAGTTGGGCGATGTGTAAAATTTATCGACCCAATCAATATCAGTCAAATCAGTGTATATACAAACAAATCGACCGATTTGTTTATAACTATTCATTTATTCACATTCACGTTAAAAATTATATTTTTAACGATAAAACATTTTATTTCAACCTATGAATTTCTATTCAATTCATTTACACAATAAAATGATATTTTTATTTTCTAACATATTTTAGAAAATTTCGGCGGCATAACGGCACGATACTAGAAACGGGACGAGGCCTAGCCTTATCCCCGGTCTAGTGAAGGCCCACGCCATTCACACATCAATCAAAATCACCAAACAACCAAATTCAAATCAAATCATATAACTAAGCTATGCAACCAAACAAACAAGTCCATGGTCTGTGGACGATTGTGTCGGGTGCTACTAAGCACCGTCTGCATCCTAGTATATATATATAATTAGAAAATAAATTGAAAGGTGAGAAATTCTCACATATAGCTATCCTAGCTCCACGGCACTTCATTGATAGAAATCTTCATCGCTATCGCATCTTCGTTGCCCGTAGCCACTACATATGTAAAAATCGAATTTTTACTTTGCTATTCAATATATAAAAATCACATTTTTACTTCGCTATTCAATATATAAAAATCCTATTTTTCTATCGAAGTTCAATATATAAAAATCCTATTTTTCTATCGAAGTTCAATATATAAAAATCCTATTTTTCTATCGAAGTTCAATATATAAAAATCCTATTTTTCTATCGAAGTTCAATATATAAAAATCCTATTTTTCTATCGAAGTTCAATATATAAAAATTCTATTTTTCTATCGAAGTTCAATATATAAAAATTCTATTTTTCTATCGAAGTTCAATATATAAAAATCCTATTTTTCTATCGAAGTTCAATATATAAAAATCCTATTTTTCTATCGAAGTTCAATATATAAAAATTCTATTTTTCTATCGAAGTTCAATATATAAAAATCCTATTTTTCTACACATATAAAGATGCTATTTTTAATATTTCTATCATGTAAAAATTATATTTTTACTTCTCTACATAAACAAAAATCATATTTTTATATCATCTATATAGTAAAGACTATATTTTTAATACTTTAAAAATATAAAAATCATATCTTTATTACTTTAAAAATATAAAGTTCATATTTTTATCTTTCCTATATTATAAAAATTATATTTTTATTCTTCTACTATGATAAAAATTATATTTTTATTCTATTAAAAATCCAATCTTTCTCTAATTAAAATCATAACTTTACCTAATTAAAAATCTAATTGTCTTCATTTATAAAAATCTGAATTTCCTATGAATAATTAATAAGGCTGATTTACATTTTTAACCTAATTGCATTAAAGAAAAACAAATCTATAATTAAGTAAAGTATAAAACTTACATTTACAAAGGAAGGAGGGGGTGGTGTTTGTCGCTGACGTCCGGAAAGGGGAGCTCGCTGGTGTCGCATCGGAGGTAGTGGTGCTTGGCCAGAGGCGGCGGCCTGGTGGCGGAAATGGGAGGAAAAAAAGGGGCGCCGCACTTTAAATCGAAGGGAGGAAGGGTTCGCGTGGGCTCTGATGGCGGTGGAGGAGAGGAGGAGCTCGGGGAAGAAGAAGAGGGGGCGGCGCTCTGGTCGGAGGGGGGGGGGGGGGTTCGGCGAAGCATCGCCGCCGGCCTGGGTTCGAGCGTGAGGGCGCTCGTCTCCTTTTTTTTTTATAATCGATCTGAAATGAAAAGAGATCGGGGGGGGGGGCCTGGTTAAGGGAGAAGATTAAATTTTTTTTTATTAATTTAATTATTTTATTTTTCAAAAAGTTGACTTTCACATATGACCTCGAAACGAGGCCCACCGCCTATTGTCCATAGCGTTCTACCCCCATTCCGAGCACAATGGGATATGTATCGTAGGCTGATTCGACTGTTTGAATCCGTTTCTTTTGAATTTACATTTAAATCACTATATTGAATTTTAAACGAACATTTCAAATTACCGGGGCTACATACGAACACGAAAAATTCCAGAAAAATATTTTCTAGCTTCGTATTGACGATACGGTCCTAACAAAACTAGTTTCGTCGAATTCTAAGACCGTTAGAAAAATGGCCAATTTCCAGTCGATTAAAATCAACTAAAACCGGTCAAACGCGTTTTCCTTTGCCACGCTCACATATTGATTCGAAAAATTACGAAATTTGGAATCTAGCAATAATTCGACATCCCGGACCCAACAAAACTGGTTTCGTCGAAATCCGAGGTCATTTGCAAAATGTCCATTTTTAAGGGCCTGAATTCCATATCGACTATTCAGAATTTTCAACTGGACTTATCCTTTGATTCCCGCTACGAACTTTTGATTTTTCGGATTCGTTGGAAAGATATTCACTATTAGATTCCATTATTTTTGGTTTCACTAAAATCCGGATTGTTTTGCACCCGGTACATTCAATTGAAGTTTGAAATCGAATTATCGAACTACCGCGCCATTTTCAATTCTATTTATAATTATATATAAATATTTATATTCTAACGACGACGTATATAAATATATACGTCGAATTCTATTCAAAATAAATTCCTCGTTGATTTTATTTAAAATAATTCATATTAAATAAACAGAATTCGCTAAAATTGCCAAAATAAAAATTTTAAACTGGCCCAGATTTTCCGGGTTATTACAATCCCCCCCACTTAAAACTTTTCGTCCCCGAAAAGGAACAAAGTCGAAAGTGGTTTGATTATTTAACTCTACGCTCGATCTGACTTCCATTCTCCAACTCTTTAGTTTCTGAGAATTTTCAAAACTTCAAAAATTTGGCTAACACCCTAAATTTTCGAAAAATTTCGCCATAACCTCCCCTGCACCGGGAGCATCGGGGAATTTCAAATAGCTTCCCCGGTCCTTCAGATCTCAAAAAAGAAAAAGAAAAAGCCAAGCGGCTAGCCAATAGGCTCATAAAATCATCATCACCCAAACAAAACAGTAAATTATGTAGTAAACATGTACCTATTTGTCGGGCAAACAAATTTTATTCTCTGCTCTAGCCTCCTTGCTATGACCTGTTCAATGATATATATGTATGCAAGCAAATGCGACCAATTTTCAATATAGTTCAATATTTGGTTCGATTAGGCATAATGGTTCAAAATTATCAAACAAATAAACAAACAACACAAACATCAATCAATTAGTGAATTTAACGTTTCAAATTGATAATTTTGATATATATAAAGAAAATCATGTTTTGATGCCAAATCACAACAATAAGCCCTATCTAATTTTGGTTCTCACACCAGTCTATAGGAAATATATAGATATCACACCTTCGAAACACGAATACCAATTCTGATGATGTTCGAACTATCATCAGAATCATCTTCGGGCGACTAGAGTGTGATTCTATATCTATCTAGTATATTAAAACTTCAAATACACGTTTGCAAGGCGTATATGCTAAATCTTTATATACTGGACCGTCCTAATCAATATAAATAAATAATCAACTACGAATAATTGATTTAAATTTTCAAAACAAAATTTGTTTTCACTTTAAAAATATACTCTTCACACTCGTTCTAGGATACTACTGATCCCATCTCTAACGAGTCATTCTAATTGGATACTGCTAATCCAATATCTGATGAATTCTTTCGTATGGTTCTAATGTGTCTTGTTCTCTGAGCTTTGTAAACCTAAGCTCTGATACCACGATGAAACGACCCGAACTTCCCCGGCCTCCGAAGAGAAGAGAAAGAACGAATTGTTTTGAGAACACGACAAAATAGAATGCATATAAAAAGAACATTTCATTGTATATTACAACAATGCATCAGATTACAAGAATATACAGAGTATGAATGAATATTACACAGAAATATCAGAGATTTAAATTACATTTAAATACATCGCAGCGGAAGATAATACAATACACAACTAGAAGAGATATTCGGATACAAAGCTTCCCGGATATCGTTCCAGCTGTAAACCAGGATCCTGTGAATATAAATCTGCAAAACCAAAACTACTAGCTGCCCGTGTCAAAAATAGGGGCACCCAGAGTTTAGGTTAAAACAATAAACTCCAGGTCAGTCATGTGACTGGTGTGAGAACTAAAACAGTTATTAATCTTTATTTTAAATCATTAGGTAAATCAAGGGACCACGCCGTATAACACGGAACGGGTTTCCTCCCAAGAATACCAGTGCATAAAACAAACAGCGCAATGCTAAATAAAGAAAAATGAAGCTATTATAAGACCCAGTTCCCATCACACAATGCAATCGCAAGCCGGAGGATAGGGTTTTTACCTTATAATAGCCAAGAATGCTTGATACGTTTAAAATAAATCATTTGATACTATATTAAGTGCATAGTGTATAAAACAACTTCAAATCATAAGTATCAATCATAGGCGGCATAAGTGCCCCATCCCACTATGTCGCCATACTAGGCTCTACAAATAAAACCGCAAATGTCACGTATTTGGAAATTGGATTTCCGTCTATGAACCGAGGCAAAAGATAGTCCTCAACCGATTCGAGACGCTCTAGCCCGCCCCTCAGGAACAGCCGCAACTGCCCCCTGAATCCTCAGGGCCGGTCCACCGATGTGGATTATTATGCCTGAACACTACGTTTCCCCACCCTATGGGGTGTAAGTCTGGTCCGTCTGCCGGCCAGAATGCATCGGCCAAAACCGATATAACCGAGGTGCCTCGCAACAGCAACAACCACATAAGTCAAACTCGTCAGGGCGTGTAAAACCACTGACGCCACTTCTAGCTAGAAAGAAACGCATGCCCTCCCTGACGTCCTCTCCCGTTTTTGGTTCATACCGGGTGTGAAACTCGCGAATTCACGTTACACAAAGCTGTGCCACACAGGCTATGCTTTGATCATCACCACAAGACTTTGCTTTTCAACAGAAGCCTCGATCAATTGCCACTTAGGCATGCCACACAGGCAATTCACTCCATGCGTTTGATATCCATCAATATATAACCCCTGAGCTCGTACGTCTCAGAGAAGGGCGTTAAGCAAGAGAATAAATTCTCCGCCGCCAAACAGATATATATTTAATAGAAATCAAACACACAGACTAAAATCCAATGTCAGACACACAGTCCATTTACAAGTCCGTTCTGGGTCTGAACGAAACCGGAGGCACCTAGTACCCCGCATATCCATCGATCTCCAAGTACGTCTGGACGATCACCAACTGTTTCCATCTTCTTGGGTGTACAGCCCAATCAAGATCATCAGTTATCACCCAAACGACGTGAAGACTTCCGGTCTTCGACCACCGTCTTCATCTTCGACACCACGTCGAATCAGTTATTCAGAATGGGATAAACCCGGTCTTTCTGAATAACTCGCGTATATATTATAAAAGTGTTACACAAACACAACTTACGCCTCATTCCAATTCAGAATATTCTTTTATTCAAATATTCCTATACTTTGGGAAAAGTTCCCATTAATTTTATCCAAGATAAATTCTTTAAATTTATTCTTTAATCTCTTTTGAATATCAATTCAAACTAGTCGGGATTAGTGAACCACACCGAAGTAATCATTTAATTTATTTCCCAATCCCAACCTATTCATCCCATGAAGTAAAACCGGTAATACTTCATATCTAACACCACAGTGTTATCGGTAAATTCAATTACCATTTCACGTTCAAATCTAATTAAAGATTTAACTATCGCCTGGAGTAAACTGGTGATACTCCATTCTCGATCTTTTCAATCTAATTAAAGATTCATTAAAACTTCCACTTAGTTTTAATCTTTGACTGGGTTAAAGAATCAGTGTCATTTAAAACACAGTTCACGATAAACCCAAAGTCACATCCCATTGATTATCGGGTTAAAGAACGAGTGTTATTTAAAACACTGTCCACGATAAACCCAAAAATCAATATCAATTCAATTCCAATTAAATATTCTTTAATTGGTACACTTCATTAAATCTAAATAAAAAGATTTAACCTTTTCTCAACTGGGTTCAAGAACAGTGTTAGTGAAGACACCACTCACGACAAACCCAAATCACATTCGATATTCAATACAAGGCTCTGAATAGAAAATATATCGGCTTATATTCAATATCGAATTCTACGACTAACAAATGTCGTATTGGAAATAACGATATAAATATATATCTTTCAATTTTCCATAACAACATCTGTATAATCACGAATTCCAACATCGAAATATTCCGAAGACAATTTCGATTCAAATCCACTCCAATGCAATCATTGGATATTCTGGTTATTTTTAAAACCCTTTTTAAATTCAATTTATTTATTTAAAAATAAATAGAATTATCATTCTAGTTCAAAACCAGTTCATTTCGATAAAAATCTATTTTTATCTTTACAAACATGAAGATTTTCATCCCAAATCTTCACAAATCATTTCTTATGATTTTACACAAATTATTACTATTTTTAATAATTTTATCAAGGCCCGTACAGTCGATTTCCATCAATGGCCATCGAACTGCACTTACAGCGACCTTTTTCAAATTTGACTTGGACATAATTCCAAATCCAACCGTTAGATTTCTAATTTCTGACATTCGTTAGAAAGCTCTCTTCGATACGAACCCAACGGTTCCGGTTTTAGGAGAATCCGACGGTCGGATCTCCCGTAATGTCCGTTTGAAATCAATGGTCGAAATTCGCGAACTGCCGCGGCGCGGCGCGTTCTATTCAGGCCATTATATTATATATATAATATATATATAATATATTTCGTCGATTTCTATTTAAAACGAATTATATAAATAGTTTTAAATCCGTTTCAAAAGCCATTTCAACTTCCTTTTCAATTCAAATCAAAATTGAATTCTTCTTTATAAATTCGTTTTAAAATTCCTTTCTATTCAATTCAAATTTCAATTCAATTTGAATTCATATTCAATTCAATTCATTTCGAAATCGTTTTCAATTCAATTCATTTCGAAATCGTTTTCATTTCAATTCATTTCGAAATCGTTTTCAATTCAATTCATTTCGAAATCGTTTTCAATTCAATTCATTTCGAAATCGTTTTCAATTCAATTCATTTCTTAATATTCATTTTAAAATGAATAAAATCGATATAAATATCGTTCACGTCAAAATGGCGTCAATCTAATCAACACGGCTTCATATATTGATATTTTCAAATATTCCATTTCGAATATTTCTATTTCAAATATTTCTATTTTAAAATTGGAATGAGGCCCAATCAATTACCATATAAAGTTAATTATATGGATTTTCATACAACACATGTATAATAGCATTGAAAAATAATCAACCATCAACCAAAGTGCACTACACTGTATAAGCATCAAATATAGATATCTAACGCTTATAACAGCCTGTCAATCAATCGATCGACATATTTAATCAATCAGGATGAGTGAACTTCAAATTTCATCCCAACACCCGTGTGGGGTTTCAAACAATCAAACACAGATTTTATTTGTGCAGTTGGGCGATGTGTAAAATTTATCGACCCAATCAATATCAGTCAAATCAGTGTATATACAAACAAATCGGCCGATTTGTTTATAACTATTCATTTATTCACATTCACGTTAAAAATTATATTTTTAACGATAAAACATTTTATTTCAACCTATGAATTTCTATTCAATTCATTTACACAATAAAATGATAATTTTATTTTCTAACATATTTTAGAAAATTTCGGCGGCATAACGACACGATACTAGAAACGGGACGAGGCCTAGCCTTATCCCCGGTCTAGTGAAGGCCCACGCCATTCACACATCAATCAAAATCACCAAACAACCAAATTCAAATCAAATCATATAACTAAGCTATGCAACCAAACAAACAAGTCCATGGTCTGTGGACGATTGTGTCGGGTGCTACTAAGCACCGTCTGCATCCTAGTATATATATATATATAATTAGAAAAGAAATTGAAAGGTGAGAAATTCTCACATATAGCTATCCTAGCTCCACGGCACTTCATTGATAGAAATCTTCATCGCTATCGCATCTTCGTTGCCCGTAGCCACTACATATGTAAAAATCGAATTTTTACTTTGCTATTCAATATATAAAAATCACATTTTTACTTCGCTATTCAATATATAAAAATCCTATTTTTCTATCGAAGTTCAATATATAAAAATCCTATTTTTCTATCGAAGTTCAATATATAAAAATCCTATTTTTCTATCGAAGTTCAATATATAAAAATCCTATTTTTCTATCGAAGTTCAATATATAAAAATTCTATTTTTCTATCGAAGTTCAATATATAAAAATTCTATTTTTCTATCGAAGTTCAATATATAAAAATCCTATTTTTCTATCGAAGTTCAATATATAAAAATTCTATTTTTCTATCGAAGTTCAATATATAAAAATTCTATTTTTCTATTGAAGTTCAATATATAAAAATCCTATTTTTCTACACATATAAAGATGCTATTTTTAATATTTCTATCATGTAAAAATTATATTTTTACTTCTCTACATAAACAAAAATCATATTTTTATATCATCTATATAGTAAAGACTATATTTTTAATACTTTAAAAATATAAAAATCATATCTTTATTACTTTAAAAATATAAAGATCATATTTTTATCTTTCCTATATTATAAAAATTATATTTTTATTCTTCTACTATGATAAAAATTATATTTTTATTCTATTAAAAATCCAGTCTTTCTCTAATTAAAATCATAACTTTACCTAATTAAAAATCTAATTATCTTCATTTATAAAAATCTGAATTTCCTATGAATAATAAATAAGGCTGATTTACATTTTTAACCTAATTGCATTAAAGAAAAACAAATCTATAATTAAGTAAAGTATAAAACTTACATTTACAAAGGAAGGAGGGGGTGGTGTTTGTCGCTGACGTCCGGAAAGGGGAGCTCGCTGGTGTCGCATCGGAGGTAGTGGTGCTTGGCCAGAGGCGGCGGCCTGGTGGCGGAAATGGGAGGAAAAAAAGGGGCGCCGCACTTTAAATCGAAGGGAGGAAGGGTTCGCGTGGGCTCTGATGGCGGTGGAGGAGAGGAGGAGCTCGGGGAAGAAGAAGAGGGGGCGGCGCTCTGGTCGGAGGGGGGGGGGGGGGGTTCGGCGAAGCATCGCCGCCGGCCTGGGTTCGAGCGCGAGGGCGCTCGTCTCCTTTTTTTTTTTTTTATAATCGATCTGAAATGAAAAGAGATCGGGGGGGGGGGGGGGGCTGGTTAAGGGAGAAGATTAAATTTTTTTTTATTAATTTAATTATTTTATTTTTCAAAAAGTTGACTTTCACATACGACCTCGAAACGAGGCCCACCGCCTGTTGTCCATAGCGTTCTACCCCCATTCCGAGCACAATGGGATATGTATCGTAGGCTGATTCGACTGTTTGAATCTGTTTCTTTTGAATTTACATTTAATTCACTATATTGAATTTTAAACGTACATTTCAAATTACCGGGGCTACATACGAACACGAAAAATTCCAGAAAAATATTTTCTAGCTTCGTATTGACGATACGGTCCTAACAAAACTAGTTTCGTCGAATTCTAAGACCGTTAGAAAAATGGCCAATTTCCAGTCGATTAAAATCAACTAAAACCGGTCAAACGCGTTTTCCTTTGCCACGCTCACATATTGATTCGAAAAATTACGAAATTTGGAATCTAGCAATAATTCGACATCCCGGACCCAACAAAACTGGTTTCGTCGAAATCCGAGGTCATTTGCAAAATGTCCATTTTTAAGGGCCTGAATTCCATAGCGACTATTCAGAATTTTCAACTGGACTTATCCTTTGATTCCCGCTACGAACTTTTGATTTTTCGGATTTGTTGGAAAGATATTCACTATTAGATTCCATTATTTTTGGTTTCACTAAAATCCGGATTGTTTTGCACCCGGTACATTCAATTGAAGTTTGAAATCGAATTATCGAACTACCGCGCCATTTTCAATTCTATTTATAATTATATATAAATATTTATATTCTAACGACGACGTATATAAATATATACGTCGAATTCTATTCAAAATAAATTCCTCGTTGATTTTATTTAAAATAATTCATATTAAATAAACAGAATTCGCTAAAATTGCCAAAATAAAAATTTTAAACTGGCCCAGATTTTCCGGGTTATTACAATCCCCCCCACTTAAAACTTTTCGTCCCCGAAAAGGAACAAAGTCGAAAGTGGTTTGATTATTTAACTCTACGCTCGATCTGACTTCCATTCTCCAACTCTTTAGTTTCTGAGAATTTTCAAAACTTCAAAAATTTGGCTAACACCCTAAATTTTCGAAAAATTTCGCCATAACCTCCCCTGCACCGGGAGCATCGGGGAATTTCAAATAGCTTCCCCGGTCCTTCAGATCTCAAAAAAGAAAAAGAAAAAGCCAAGCGGCTAGCCAATAGGCTCATAAAATCATCATCACCCAAACAAAACAGTAAATTATGTAGTAAACATGTACCTATTTGTCGGGCAAACAAATTTTATTCTCTGCTCTAGCCTCCTTGCTATGACCTGTTCAATGATATATATGTATGCAAGCAAATGCGACCAATTTTCAATATAGTTCAATATTTGGTTCGATTAGGCATAATGGTTCAAAATTATCAAACAAATAAACAAACAACACAAACATCAATCAATTAGTGAATTTAACGTTTCAAATTGATAATTTTGATATATATAAAGAAAATCATGTTTTGATGCCAAATCACAACAATAAGCCCTATCTAATTTTGGTTCTCACACCAGTCTATAGGAAATATATAGATATCACACCTTCGAAACACGAATACCAATTCTGATGATGTTCGAACTATCATCAGAATCATCTTCGGGCGACTAGAGTGTGATTCTATATCTATCTAGTATATTAAAACTTCAAATACACGTTTGCAAGGCGTATATGCAAAATCTTTATATACTGGACTGTCCTAATCAATATAAATAAATAATCAACTACGAATAATTGATTTAAATTTTCAAAACAAAATTTGTTTTCACTTTAAAAATATACTCTTCACACTCGTTCTAGGATACTACTGATCCCATCTCTAACGAGTCATTCTAATTGGATACTGCTAATCCAATATCTGATGAATTCTTTCGTATGGTTCTAATGTGTCTTGTTCTCTGAGCTTTGTAAACCTAAGCTCTGATACCACGATGAAACGACCCGAACTTCCCCGGCCTCCGAAGAGAAGAGAAAGAACGAATTGTTTTGAGAACACGACAAAATAGAATGCATATAAAAAGAACATTTCATTGTATATTACAACAATGCATCAGATTACAAGAATATACAGAGTATGAATGAATATTACACAGAAATATCAGAGATTTAAATTACATTTAAATACATCGCAGCGGAAGATAATACAATACACAACTAGAAGAGATATTCGGATACAAAGCTTCCCGGATATCGTTCCAGCTGTAAACCAGGATCCTGTGAATATAAATCTGCAAAACCAAAACTACTAGCTGCCCGTGTCAAAAATAGGGGCACCCAGAGTTTAGGTTAAAACAATAAACTCCAGGTCAGTCATGTGACTGGTGTGAGAACTAAAACAGTTATTAATCTTTATTTTAAATCATTAGGTAAATCAAGGGACCACGCCGTATAACACGGAACGGGTTTCCTCCCAAGAATACCAGTGCATAAAACAAACAGCGCAATGCTAAATAAAGAAAAATGAAGCTATTATAAGACCCAGTTCCCATCACACAATGCAATCGCAAGCCGGAGGATAGGGATTTTACCTTATAATAGCCAAGAATGCTTGATACGTTTAAAATAAATCATTTGATACTATATTAAGTGCATAGTGTATAAAACAACTTCAAATCATAAGTATCAATCATAGGCGGCATAAGTGCCCCATCCCACTATGTCGCCATACTAGGCTCTACAAATAAAACCGCAAATGTCACGTATTTGGAAATTGGATTTCCGTCTATGAACCGAGGCAAAAGATAGTCCTCAACCGATTCGAGACGCTCTAGCCCGCCCCTCAGGAACAGCCGCAACTGCCCCCTGAATCCTCAGGGCCGGTCCACCGATGTGGATTATTATGCCTGAACACTACGTTTCCCCACCCTATGGGGTGTAAGTCAGGTCCGTCTGCCGGCCAGAATGCATTGGCCAAAACCGATATAACCGAGGCGCCTCGCAACAGCAACAACCACATAAGTCAAACTCGTCAGGGCGTGTAAAACCACTGACGCCACTTCTAGCTAGAAAGAAACGCATGCCCTCCCTGACGTCCTCTCCCGTTTTTGGTTCATACCGGGTGTGAAACTCGCGAATTCACGTTACACAAAGCTGTGCCACACAGGCTGTGCTTTGATCATCACCACAAGACTTTGCTTTTCAACAGAAGCCTCGATCAATTGCCACTTAGGCATGCCACACAGGCAATTCACTCCATGCGTTTGATATCCATCAATATATAACCCCTGAGCTCGTACGTCTCAGAGAAGGGCGTTAAGCAAGAGAATAAATTCTCCGCCGCCAAACAGATATATATTTAATAGAAATCAAACACACAGACTAAAATCCAATGTCAGACACACAGTCCATTTACAAGTCCGTTCTGGGTCTGAACGAAACCGGAGGCACCTAGTACCCCGCATATCCATCGATCTCCAAGTACGTCTGGACGATCACCAACTATTTCCATCTTCTTGGGTGTACATCCCAATCAAGATCATCAGTTATCACCCAAACGACGTGAAGACTTCCGGTCTTCGACCACCGTCTTCATCTTCGACACTACGTCGAATCAGTTATTCAGAATGGGATAAACCCGGTCTTTCTGAATAACTCGCGTATATATTATAAAAGTGTTACACAAACACAACTTACGCCTCATTCCAATTCAGAATATTCTTTTATTCAAATATTCCTATACTTTGGGAAAAGTCCCATTAATTTTATCCAAGATAAATTCTTTAAATTTATTCTTTAATCTCTTTTGAATATCAATTCAAACTAGTCGGGATTAGCGAACCACACCGAAGTAATCATTTATTTTATTTCCCAATCCCAACCTATTCATCCCATGAAGTAAAACTGGTAATACTTCATATCTAACACCACAGTGTTATCGGTAAATTCAATTACCATTTCACGTTCAAATCTAATTAAAGATTTAACTATCGCCTGGAGTAAAACTGGTGATACTCCATTCTCGATCTTTTCAATCTAATTAATGATTCATTAAAACTTCCACTTAGTTTTAATCTTTGACTGGGTTAAAGAATCAGTGTCATTTAAAACACAGTTCACGATAAACCCAAAGTCACATCCCATTGATTATCGGGTTAAAGAACGAGTGTTATTTAAAACACTGTCCACGATAAACCCAAAAATCAATATCAATTCAATTCCAATTAAATATTCTTTAATTGGTACACTTCATTAAATCTAAATAAAAAGATTTAACCTTTTCTCAACTGGGTTCAAGAACAGTGTTAGTGAAGACGCCACTCACGACAAACCCAAATCACATTCGATATTTAATACAAGGCTCTGAATAGAAAATATATCGGCTTATATTCAATATCGAATTCTACGACTAACCAATGTCGTATTGGAAATAACGATATAAATATATATCTTTCAAATTTCCATAACAACATCTGTATAATCACGAATTCCAACATCGAAATATTCCGAAGACAATTTCGATTCAAATCCACTCCAATGCAATCATTGGATATTCTGGTTATTTTTAAAACCCTTTTTAAATTCAATTTATTTATTTAAAAATAAATAGAATTATCATTCTAGTTCAAAACCAGTTCATTCCGATAAAAATCTATTTTTATCTTTTCAAACATGAAGTTTTTCATCCCAAATCTTCACAAATCATTTCTTATGATTTTACACAAATTATTACTATTTTTAATAATTTTATCAAGGCCCGTACAGTCGATTTCCATCAATGGCCATCGAACTGCACTTACAGCGACCTTTTTCAAATTTGACTTGGACATAATTCCAAATCCAACCGTTAGATTTCTAATTTCTCACATTCGTTAGAAAGCTCTCTTCGATACGAACCCAACGGTTCCGGTTTTAGGAGAATCCGACGGTCGGATCTCCCGTAATGTCCGTTTGAAATCAATGGTCGAAATTCGCGAACTGCCGCGGCGCGGCGCGTTCTATTCAGGCCATTATATTATATATATAATATATATATAATATATTTCGTCGATTTCTATTTAAAACGAATTATATAAATAGTTTTAAATCCGTTTCAAAAGCCATTTCAACTTCCTTTTCAATTCAAATCAAAATTGAATTCTTCTTTATAAATTCGTTTTAAAATTCCTTTCTATTCAATTCAAATTTCAATTCAATTTGAATTCATATTCAATTCAACTCATTTCGAAATCGTTTTCAATTCAATTCATTTCGAAATCGTTTTCATTTCAATTCATTTCGAAATCGTTTTCAATTCAATTCATTTCGAAATCGTTTTCAATTCAATTCATTTCGAAATCGTTTTCAATTCAATTCATTTCGAAATCGTTTTCAATTCAATTCATTTCGAAATCGTTTTCAATTCAATTCATTTCGAAATCGTTTTCAATTCAATTCATTTCTTAATATTCATTTTAAAATGAATAAAATCGATATAAATATCGTTCACGTCAAAATGGCGTCAATCTAATCAACACGGCTTCATATATTGATATTTTCAAATATTCCATTTCGAATATTTCTATTTCAAATATTTCTATTTTAAAACTGGAATGAGGCCCAATCAATTACCATATAAAGTTAATTATATGGATTTTCATACAACACATGTATAATAGCATTGAAAAATAATCAACCATCAACCAAAGTGCACTACACTGTATAAGCATCAAATATAGATATCTAACGCTTATAACAGCCTGTCAATCAATCGATCGACATATTTAATCAATCAGGATGAGTGAACTTCAAATTTCATCCCAACACCCGTGTGGGGTTTCAAACAATCAAACACAGATTTTATTTGTGCAGTTGGGCGATGTGTAAAATTTATCGACCCAATCAATATTAGTCAAATCAGTGTATATACAAACAAATCGGCCGATTTGTTTATAACTATTCATTTATTCACATTCACGTTAAAAATTATATTTTTAACGATAAAACATTTTATTTCAACCTATGAATTTCTATTCAATTCATTTACACAATAAAATGATAATTTTATTTTCTAACATATTTTAGAAAATTTCGGCGGCATAACGGCACGATACTAGAAACGGGACGAGGCCTAGCCTTATCCCCGGTCTAGTGAAGGCCCACGCCATTCACACATCAATCAAAATCACCAAACAACCAAATTCAAATCAAATCATATAACTAAGCTATGCAACCAAACAAACAAGTCCATGGTCTGTGGACGATTGTGTCGGGTGCTACTAAGCACCGTCTGCATCCTAGTATATATATATAATTAGAAAATAAATTGAAAGGTGAGAAATTCTCACATATAGCTATCCTAGCTCCACGGCACTTCATTGATAGAAATCTTCATCGCTATCGCATCTTCGTTGCCCGTAGCCACTACATATGTAAAAATCGAATTTTTACTTTGCTATTCAATATATAAAAATCACATTTTTACTTCGCTATTCAATATATAAAAATCCTATTTTTCTATCGAAGTTCAATATATAAAAATCCTATTTCTCTATCGAAGTTCAATATATAAAAATCCTATTTTTCTATCGAAGTTCAATATATAAAAATCCTATTTTTCTATCGAAGTTCAATATATAAAAATTCTATTTTTCTATCGAAGTTCAATATATAAAAATCCTATTTTTCTATCGAAGTTCAATATATAAAAATTCTATTTTTCTATCGAAGTTCAATATATAAAAATTTTATTTTTCTATCGAAGTTCAATATATAAAAATCCTATTTTTCTACACATATAAAGATGCTATTTTTAATATTTCTATCATGTAAAAATTATATTTTTACTTCTCTACATAAACAAAAATCATATTTTTATATCATCTACATAGTAAAGACTATATTTTTAATACTTTAAAAATATAAAAATCATATCTTTATTACTTTAAAAATATAAAGATCATATTTTTATCTTTCCTATTTTATAAAAATTATATTTTTCTTCTTCTACTATGATAAAAATTATATTTTTATTCTATTAAAAATCCAGTCTTTCTCTAATTAAAATCATAACTTTACCTAATTAAAAATCTAATTGTCTTCATTTATAAAAATCTGAATTTCCTATGAATAATAAATAAGGCTGATTTACATTTTTAACCTAATTGCATTAAAGAAAAACAAATCTATAATTAAGTAAAGTATAAAACTTACATTTACAAAGGAAGGAGGGGGTGGTGTTTGTCGCTGATGTCCGGAAAGGGGAGCTCGCTGGTGTCGCATCGGAGGTAGTGGTGCTTGGCCAGAGGCGGCGGCCTGGTGGCGGAAATGGGAGGAAAAAAAGGGGCGCCGCACTTTAAATCGAAGGGAGGAAGGGTTCGCATGGGCTCTGATGGCGGTGGAGGAGAGGAGGAGCTCGGGGAAGAAGAAGAGGGGGCGGCGCTCTGGTCGGAGGGGGGGGGGGGGGTTCGGCGAAGCATCGCCGCCGGCCTGGGTTCGAGCGCGAGGGCGCTTGTCTCCTTTTTTTTTTTTTTATAATCGATCTGAAATGAAAACAGATCGGGGGGGGGGGGGCTGGTTAAGGGAGAAGATTAAATTTTTTTTTTATTAATTTAATTATTTTATTTTTCAAAAAGTTGACTTTCACATACGACCTCGAAACGAGGCCCACCGCCTGTTGTCCATAGCGTTCTACCCCCATTCCGAGCACAATGGGATATGTATCGTAGGCTGATTCGACTGTTTGAATCCGTTTCTTTTGAATTTACATTTAAATCACTATATTGAATTTTAAACGTACATTTCAAATTACCGGGGCTACATACGAACACGAAAAATTCCAGAAAAATATTTTCTAGCTTCATATTGACGATACGGTCCTAACAAAACTAGTTTCGTCGAATTCTGAGACCGTTAGAAAAATGGCCAATTTCCAGTCGATTAAAATCAACTAAAACCGGTCAAACGCGTTTTCCTTTGCCACACTCACATATTGATTCGAAAAATTACGAAATTTGGAATCTAGCAATAATTCGACATCCCGGACCCAACAAAACTGGTTTCGTCGAAATCCGAGGTCATTTGCAAAATGTCCATTTTTAAGGGCCTGAATTCCATAGCGACTATTCAGAATTTTCAACTGGAATTATCCTTTGATTCCCGCTACGAACTTTTGATTTTTCGGATTCGTTGGAAAGATATTCACTATTAGATTCCATTATTTTTGGTTTCACTAAAATCCGGATTGTTTTGCACCCGGTACATTCAATTGAAGTTTGAAATCGAATTATCGAACTACCGCGCCATTTTCAATTCTATTTATAATTATATATAAATATTTATATTCTAACGACGACGTATATAAATATATACGTCGAATTCTATTCAAAATAAATTCCTCGTTGATTTTATTTAAAATAATTCATATTAAATAATCAGAATTCGCTAAAATTGCCAAAATAAAAATTTTAAACTGGCCCAGATTTTCCGGGTTATTACACAGTCTTTCCCAGGGATTTTTAAATAGTTTAATCTTTTCAAAAACCAAATTTTCCTTTTTGAAATTCAACTGAGCCCATAATTAATATTCCATTAGTTAAATCACTTCTCTATTTCTTTATCAGTATTTGTTAACCAAATATTTTCAATAACCATATTGGCCTTTTATGTTATTTGGAAAACATTTCCGAATATCGCCTTCCTTTATTTTCTAAACTTTTAGAAAATATATGCTATTTATAATTGGAAAATATTCCAATTACTTATCTCTTTTCCGATCTCGTTTATTTCTATACTTAGGAAATATTCTTTATTATATTTCCAAGCTTACACTTATTTGGGTTAAAACGGATGTTGTGTAAAACATCGTTACGACAACCCAAATACTATATTCAACTAACTCTTATTCAACATTGATCTTCGAGCCTGAAATCTTACTATTTATTTGTTAATAATGAAATCAATCAAGTTGGGGTATAACTACCTCTCAGACCTTGACTGAATAACATTTATAACGTCAAAACAGATATGACTACTTACTCGAATAATCAATACCACACAACTACTTATTCACTTTTAAACACGTATACACTTTCTCTTTCTATTCTTACGAGATTTTATTCTTAGTCTTCCATTTTGATTATACTATTCTATTTCTAAGTTCGTTTCCTTATCGACTTATATATATATATATCGATACGTTGATTTCTAACTATCAAATTATCTTAAAAATATTCTAACTCCTTAAATTCCTGGAAAAATTTGCCATAACCTCCTTTGTACTAGGAGTATCGGGAAAATCCCCAAACTGCCACACAGGCCTTCTCCAATCAAAAAGAAAAAGAAAAGCCAAGCGGCTAGCCGATAAGGCACCTAAAATCTCATATATGAATTAAATACGTACCTTTTCGTCGAGCATTCTATCTATATACCTTCATACCTATCTCATGTATATTTATACATGTCAACTTTATTTTAACTATACCCGATCGTTTTAACTCAATTCGTTAATTAATTTGTTAATTAACTCTTTAGTCTATTTCACTTTTATATTTGAACATGACATGTTCAAATATATTTTACTTGCTTATTAACTAATTTGAATCCAAATTTCAAATTTAAGTTCTATATTCGATTTCGAATATCCATTTACAAATCCAATTTACCTTTCAAAGTTCAACTTCAAATTCAAAACTCGATTAACTAATTCCTCTTCGACTTAGTTAATTCTATTCAATTTCTATTCAAATTTTATATTTGAATTTCATTTCAATTCTATTTGAATTTCCTATATTCAAATTTCATTTTCAATTCTATTTGAATCTTCTTTATTCAAATTCCATATTTGAATTTCATTATTCAAATCTATTTTCAAACTCCATTTGAATTTCTATATTCAAATCTGTTTGAATTCTCTTTATTTCATTTCAATTCCCTTTGAATCTTCTATATTCAAACCCCATTTGAATTTCTATATTCAAATTCTATATCACTTTCGGTATTCAAATCCTATATTTTCAAACTCTATTGAATTATATATTCCAATTCCCATTTCAACTCTATTTGAAATATATATTGGAATTCCTATTTCAAATTCTATTTGGAAATTCTATTTTCAAATTCCATTTCAACCTATTTGAATTCTATACTCAAATTTTCATTATTACTCTAAATGAATTCTATATTCAATTCTTCCTATGTTTGAACTTCCTTTATTCAAATTCCTTTTCAAACTTTATTTATTCATTCTTTATTATAAATCCCATTTGAATTTCAACACAACTTGTCTTTCCCAAAACAAATTCAAAACAGTATCTCTGGTAGTAATTCGTCACTTACAACTCGAAAATGAATACAGATGATGCAGCTGTTGTAACAACCCACTCCCGCTATGATCACTCACTAAGGGAATGCCATAACATCGGTGGAGTATTTTAAGTGAATATAGAACAGAAAAATTACAACAAGACAGATATAAGTAATACTTGAGAATTTAAAACATCATTTCATTTCAGCGGAAAGTAAAACATGTTTGGTTACACCAAAACCATAAATAAGAGTCAAGTACATAATATCCATCCTGATAAAAACGAAAGTACATAATCCCACTACATAACCTAATAGCCATAATAGAAAAGATAAACTGAGCTTTACATCCACGGTCCAAGCTCCAAAAGATAGATAAAGCAGTCTGATCAAAGCCCACTAGTGCTAGGCCCACTCTGAAAACCTGAGGGTTGGGAAAAAGATAAAGAAACAACGAGGTCAGACATAAGTCTGAGTGAGTCCTATAACCCTAACAATACAATCATTAAAGTAATTAGGGTATGATATAAACAAGGTACGGTACCTCTGGGGATAATGACTACACTAAGTAGCCAACTAAACACAGGACGTACTAAGATAACCGAAAAGACGCATTTATCCACCCAAGGATAATTACTGGATTACACCACCCCAGATCTACCCACCCAAGGGTAATTCCTACACTGCACCACACCAGTCATTCCTAACTTAAAGGTTGATCCCACCCCTGGACTTATAAAATTAACTTAATAGTTCTCGCGTACCCCTAGGTGACTAAGTAGACGTCACGGGGCCTTACAATCCACTAGGTGTACACCCTACTCCCCATTCGATCGGCTCCCTAACGTAGATACCCGTGCTGGCCCCACCGTGGGGTGTACCATTCCCCAACGTGGAAACCTGATAAAACTAACGGTGTACGGCTTATATCTACACGATGCAACAACGTCTTATTTACCAGCCCGGGTCCACACACGCATATGAAACCCGTTGGTCATGCGTTGCCACCGCTAACCCATTTTGGCCTCTTATAGTCAAGCCCAATATGCGTGTCCCGTCACTCGACTAGAGTCGAGCCCACTAAGATACGTTTGGGATATTGGTTGAAATGGGCCTCCACAAGCTACCACCTAAGCTTGTTATTTTATCTAGTGTATCCCACTTAACCCCTTTTATAATCATGCCCACCTACATGTTAAGGTTTGGTTAAGTCATCTAATCATATATCAATTGCCACTTAAGGCACCCACTAGATTTCCACATGCCACCCAAAGCACTTACTTAACCCTTTACCCATGTTTAATTACATGTTCCTCTTTGGTTAAGTATTCTAATCGTATTTCCTATTGCCACCCAAGGCAACCCACTAGATTTCCACATGCCACCCAAGGCACCCACTTAACCCCTCATGTCCCTCTACATGCTAATATGGTTAAGTGTTTCTTAATTAATTAAGATCATGACCTCATAAAGACCTCTCACATTATACCATCTTTTATGACTGCTGGATATGCCGGTTGGTTCCGGGCAGACTTCTGTCATAAAAAGGTCTAACCTCGTGTCTTTACTTTAATCACGTATTTAATTTATGACTAAGACCTATCACATTGGGCCAATCATTTGTAGCTGCTGGATGACCGGTCGGTTCCGGGCAGACTTCCGCTACAAAAGGGTCCAACCTCGTGTCTTAGTTGATTAATTACACCTAATTAATCACCCCCATAATTTGAATTAATTATGCCTAATTAATTACACATTTTTAAGAATATGGGTAGACCTAACTCAATAAGTAAATTCCCAATTCCATAGTATGGGTAGACCTAACTTAATAGGTAAATTCCCAACTCCATAATATGGGTAGACCTAACTTAATAGGTAAATTCCCAATTACGTCCATTTAATTTGTGGTATGATTAATCATACCCATTTCACATCATTTTATTAACATGCATATTAACCCCATCGTTCCCCACGTAGTTCGTTCTCATAACACGACATAATAAAGGGAAGATTCATCACAAAGGTCATGGGTTTAGCCAACATAGCATGTAACTTTATCATGGGTTCAAAAGGTGTCAACTTGCATATATGAACATACATTAAACCCAACTAGTATTTAACCCAAACTTGCATTATGCATATCATAAAAGAGACAACTTGCATATGAACTTGCATCATAACTTGCATATGAACTTGCACATAAACTTGCATATGAACTTGCATCATAACTTGCATATGAACATGTATCATAACTTGCATATGAACTTGCATCATAACTTGCATATGAACTTGCATCATAACTTGCATATGAACTTGCATCATAACTTGCATATGAACTTGCATATGAACTTGCATCATAAAACATAGCATTAAACTTGCATATAGCACACAACATACACTATACTAAACTTGCATAAACACATTGATTCCACAAACATAGCCATATCTTATCATATCCTATCATAATCAATTTAACAATTGATTGTTAAGTCTATAGAAACTCACCACTAAACTCCAATAAGCAAACCCTTGCCACAAATCACCCAAAAACTCTAGCCTTGAACATAAAGCTTGCAACTTGATGATGAATGCAAGCCAATGATCACTCATACAACTCAAAGATGCTTGTATGCACATGAAAGCCTTCATAGAAATAGTTTAGAAATAGGATGGAGGCTAGGGTTTTGAGTGGAGGCCATGATCATAGAAAATTTTGGCATAGTTTAGTTAGGAGATAGGATTATGACCATTTAGGGCTAGCTTAGGGTCTTATTTATAGGATTAGGCAAGTGTTTTAGGCCATTAGATTAACCCTAAATTAGATTAGGACCATCCGATCTCGGAAGCTTCCAGAAACCAGCCCCAAAACACAGCCTAAACCCTAAAATGGTGCACCAGGCCAGCCAGAAAGCTGTGCAGGTTTCTGGCTCGACACGGGCGCACTTCCCAAGTGCGCCAGTGTAAAAATGTGTTGGCGCACTTCACAAGTGCGCCAGTGCATTTTTGTGTTGGCGCACTTCACAAGTGCGCCAGTGCATTCTGGCTAGTTTTTCGGTTTTTCTGCCTAACTTCGTTTGTCCATATCTTCTTCATACGGACTCCGATTTTCGAAAACTCAGACTCTATTTCGCGTATTTTTCCGAGATGAACGCAATGGTGCAACCCGTTTCCCCTAATTCCCACATCTGGGATTAGTTATTCTTTAATTTGTGAATTTTATCATTAACCGAAATTCGGGGTGTTACATTCTCCCCTCCTTAAAGGATTTCGTCCCCGAAATCTCTAAGCTAAGGAGAATGCATATCCTACCATCCAAACAACCATCTACTCAATCCACCAAACACGGGCATCCATTGTCCTTAAAACAGTTTCTAATGATGTATGAGCATATGCAAAAAGTGTGTGTATATGTTCCCTATCTAATGTATGAACATATGCAAACCATGATAGTGCCATGCATCCATTATGTATGCGAGAGAACCCTATCGACACATACAATATCTACATGAGTGCACAATCATTCACCAAAATCCATCATCCATATGATAACACAATCATTATACATCCATAAATATAGCTTCCTACACACAATTTTATGCAATATGTAATATGAAGTGATTGAGCCGATCTAGTGCCTAGAGTGTGTATACATGCATCCACGAGCAACCACTAGCAACCACTTGCATCCACATGCATCCATCAAACATAACATGTCTCAAACACATGTTTCAACCATAGGTTTACCCTATCTAAAGGTCAAAGGTACTAATGAGAGGACATACTAAAGATAAGATAAGTACTAGACAAACGATAAAGGAGAAGTTAAAAGACATACTCTCAAAAAGGAATGGGTACAATGAACGCATCTTCGCTTCCGTCTCCCAAGTAGCATTGCCCTCGTCTTCTCCCCATTGTACTTTGACTAGTTGGACCTCTCGATTCCTCAATTTCCTAGTTTCTGACCCAAGGATGCGAGTAGGAGCTCGTCGAATCGTCGCATCACGCTCTACCTCTACATCTCTAAGCAAGCTCGGCTCTACCACCTCTGCGGTCTCATGTAAGCACTTCCTCAGATGTGATACATGGAATACATCATGAACACCACTAAGTCTGTCGGGCAACTCCACCCTATATGCCATCTGTCCAATCCTTTCCTTAATAGGAAACGGCCCAACAAACCTCGGTGCTAACTTCCCAATGGACCCAAAGCGAAAAACATTTCTCAACGGAGATACTTTGACAAAAACCATGTCCTCAACCTCAAACTCAAGATCCGTCCTTCTCCGATCCGCATAAGATTTCTGTCTATCTTGCGCTGCCTTCATCCTTCTTCGAATCAAATCAATCTTCTCTGAAGTCTCTCTAACCATATCTGGACCAAGCAAGATCTTATCCGTAGATTCTCACCAACATGTAGGAGATCGACAAGGCCTTCCATAAAGAGCTTCGAAAGGTGCCATGCCAATACTAGACTGAAAGATGTTATTGTATGCGAACTCCACCAAAGGAAGATGTTCTTCCCATGTACCTCCAAAATCCAAGATACAAAGCCTCAACAGATCTTCTAAGATACGGTTCACCCTCTCGGTCTGACCGTTCGTCTGAGGATGATATGCGGTGCTCAAACACAACTGAGTCCCTACCGCCTCTTGTAAACTTCTCCAAAACTCACTAGTGAAGATAGGATCTCGATCACTCACAATGTTGGATGGTACGCCATGCAATCTAATAATCTCTCTAACATAGACTGAAGCAAGCCATGGAGCGGTCCTCTTACTCTTCACGGGTATAAAATGGGCACTCTTGGTAAGTCTGTCTACCACAACCCAAATTCCCGTATTGCCCTTCCTCGATCTCGGTAACCCATCGATGAAATCCATCGAGACACTATCCCACTTCCATTGCGGAACTTCCAATGGGTGTAGCAACCCACCGGGTTTCCTTTGCTCCGCTTTAACTTGTTGGCACACTAAGCATCTAGCCACATACTCGGCCACATCTTTCTTCATACCGGCCCAGAAGAAAACTCTCTTCATGTCTTGGTACATTTTGTCTCCACCGGGATGAATAGTCATCCTTGAACGATGTGCATCATCCAAAATAGCCTTCTTCAAACCCTCATCTTGCGGTACACAAAGTCTACTGTCTCTATGCAACCATCCCCTATCATCTATGGTGTATCTACCCAAATGGCTGGACGACTCCCCCTTATAAGCTTCTCTACCAACTCAACCAACTGTGGGTCCTCTCGCTGAGCCTCGCCAATCCGCCCCAAAAGAGTAGGCCTAACCTCCAAGGAGGCTAGCAAACCGGGTACAAAGTCAACGGAAGGTCTATAGTCAAACATAGAATTAAACTCCAAGCTTCGCCATTCCACGAACAATGGACTCAAAGACAGCCTTTTTTCTGCTTAAGGCGTCTGCCACCACGTTACCCTTGCCAGGGGTATACGCTATCTCAAACTCATAGGATGCTAAGAATTCCATCCACCTTTGTTGTCTTAAGACAATGCGCTCAAAGAGTCTCCAACACTTCCCTAAGATGTAGGGCACGCTTTTCTCCACTTCTAGAGAAAATCAGGATATTCTCCCATGCAAAATCGTCACAACTATCCATCTCTCACGCAGACCACCCTAGTCGAACTCGACATCCCCCAAATGCAAGCCCCAAAGGCCTAAACCAATATCAGACAAACACCCAAGGGATACCTCCTTCGAATTTAGACGACCTACGTGAGATGATACTAGTAAAAACGGCTAAATAATTAAGCACTTGTCCAACTCTGGATGCCTTGCTAGTCTCACTCCAAAACCACCGTTTATCCCATAACGGGCTTTGCTCAACCTATTGAGCACATACGAAAACTTATTTCGCTCCTAGAAAAGACCAAGATGTCATCCACCAAGATCATCACGAACTTATTTAGGTACTCCCTGAACACCCTTCTCATCAAATCAACAAAGTATGCGGAGGTGTTCGTCTAACCAAATGGCATCACCAGCCACTCATAAAACCATCCGGAGTCCTAAAGGCAATCTTCTCTATACTATCCTCAGCCACTCTCAACTGACGAAACCCCGTGGCTGAGTCCAACTTGCGAAAATACCGAGGCGCCAACCAACTGATCAAAGAGATCATCAATCCTCGGCAATGGGTGTCTATTCTTCTTTGTGAGTTCATTTAGTTCTCTTTAGCCTACACAAAGTCTGAGGGACCCATCCGCCTTCGTAGCAAAAACTACTGGAGCACCCCACTCCGATATACTTTGTCTTATGGACCCCTTCTCAAGCAACTCCCCTACTTGCTTATGGAGTTCCCTCCTCTCGCGAGGAGCCATGTGGCGCACTGGTAAAGATACAGGTTTAGCATTGTCTACCAGATATATTCGGAAGTCAATCTCCCGCTCCGGAGGTAAGCCCTTCACCTCCTCAAACACATCCGAGTATTCCCGGACCACTCTAACAGATCGCAAACTCTCGACCGACGTGTCAAGCGATTCTAGATAACTTAGCATAACAGATTCCATGGGATTACAAAAGATCTCGAGAGTGTTACCCAAGCGGGTCATAAGCCTAACAACTCTCCCTTCAAAATCAAGAACGGCACCCCTACTGGATAATCAGTCCATGCCCAAACTAACCCATAGCCCGTGAAGCCCAAAAAGCATCACATCTAAACTCAACGCTAAGTATAGAAACTTTCAAACCCAAACACATCATGGAGCCCCAATTGGGTTTGAAACAACTAAGGGATCATCTACCAAACTGGTGTCTAAGTGCAGTGACTCAACTAAAAATGATGAGATAAACGAACTCGATGCGTCAGAATCTAATAAAGTTCGAACCGGATAATAAAGAAATCCAAATTCCAACCTAGACGGTCCTATCCCCATCTGGTACACTAGCCGCGAGGGAATACAACTACCCTCCAGGAGATTCCATACCTTGCCCATGCCCCTTTGGACAATCCTAATACGGTGTCCCATTCTTCCAAAAGGATAACTACTCGCCTTCTTCTTCCCATTCTCCACTCGTAACCTCCCACCAATGAGGTTTCATCCTTCATTAACCAAACAACTATTTGAGCCTTCCTCCCACCGTCTATCCAATAGATACCTACCAGTCCTCCTCCTTCTTGAACCAACTTCTAATCCGACTAATGTCTAAGTCCCTTGAAGTGGTTTTCCGTTCTTATCTATCTTAGAAAGGTCATCTATACGCGAAGGGGAAACTCAAAACGAGAGAGGAAGAGATTCAAAACGGAGAATTCGAAAGATATAGATATGGCTATTGGGGATTATGCTTTTCTTTCAAAAACTTTTCTCTTAGAAGACATGTTTTTGAAAATACTCCTTTCAAAAATATTCTTAGAAAATAGTTTTTCTAAAAAAATTATCTATTCTGGTAACCTTAAGCTCTGATACCACGTGTAACACCCCACTCCCGCTATGATCACTCACTAAGGGAATGCCATAACATCGGTGGAGTATTTTAAGTGAATATAGAACAGAAAAATTACAACAAGACAGATATAAGTAATACTTGAGAATTTAAAACATCATTTCATTTCAGCGGAAAGTAAAACATGTTTGGTTACACCAAAACCATAAATAAGAGTCAAGTACATAATATCCATCCTGATAAAAACGAAAGTACATAATCCCACTACATAACCTAATAGCCATAATAGAAAAGATAAACTGAGCTTTACATCCACGGTCCAAGCTCCAAAAGATAGATAAAGCAGTCTGATCAAAGCCCACTAGTGCTAGGCCCACTCTGAAAACCTGATGGTTGGGAAAAAGATAAAGAAACAACGGGGTCAGACATAAGTCTGAGTGAGTCCTATAACCCTAACAATACAATCATTAAAGTAATTAGGGTATGATATAAACAAGGTACGGTACCTCTGGGGAAAATGACTACACTAAGTAGCCAACTAAACACAGGACGTACTAAGATAACCGAAAAGACGCATTTATCCACCCAAGGATAATTACTGGATTACACCACCCCAGATCTACCCACCCAAGGGTAATTCCTACACTGCACCACACCAGTCATTCCTAACTTAAAGGTTGATCCCACCCCTGGACTTATAAAATTAACTTAATAGTTCTCGCGTACCCCTAGGTGACTAAGTAGACGTCACGGGGCCTTACAATCCACTAGGTGTACACCCTACTCCCCATTCGATCGGCTCCCTAACGTAGATACCCGTGCTGGCCCCACCGTGGGGTGTACCATTCCCCAACGTGGCAACCGGATAAAACTAACGGTGCACGGCTTATATCTACACGATGCAACAACGTCTTATTTACCAGCCCGGGTCCACACACGCATATGAAACCCGTTGGTCATGCGTTGCCACCGCTAACCCATTTTGGCCTCTTATAGTCAAGCCCAATATGCGTGTCCCATCACTCGACTAGAGTCGAGCCCACTAAGATACATTTGGGATATTGGTTGAAATGGGCCCCCACAAGCTACCACCTAAGCTTGTTATTTTATCTAGTGTATCCCACTTAACCCCTTTTATAATCATGCCCACCTACATGTTAAGGTTTGGTTAAGTCATCTAATCATATATCAATTGCCACTTAAGGCACCCACTAGATTTCCACATGCCACCCAAAGCACTTACTTAACCCTTTACCCATGTTTAATTACATGTTCCTCTTTGGTTAAGTATTCTAATCGTATTTTCTATTGCCACCCAAGGCAACCCACTAGATTTTCACATGCCACCCAAGGCACCCACTTAACCCCTCATGTCCCTCTACATGCTAATATGGTTAAGTGTTTCTTAATTAATTAAGATCATGACCTCATAAAGACCTCTCACATTAGACCATCTTTTATGACTGCTGGATATGCCGGTTGGTTCCGGGCAGACTTCTGTCATAAAAAGGTCTAACCTCGTGTCTTTACTTTAATCACGTATTTAATTTATGACTAAGACCTCTCACATTGGGCCAATCATTTGTAGCTGCTGGATGGCCGGTCGGTTCCGGGCAGACTTCCGCTACAAAAGGGTCCAACCTCGTGTCTTAGTTGATTAATTACACCTAATTAATCACCCCCATAATTTGAATTAATTATGCCTAATTAATTACACATTTTTAAGAATATGGGTAGACCTAAATCAATAGGTAAATTCCCAATTCCATAGTATGGGTAGACCTAACTTAATAGGTAAATTCCCAACTCCATAATATGGGTAGACCTAACTTAATAGGTAAATTCCCAATTACGTCCATTTAATTTGTGGTATGATTAATCATACCCATTTCACATCATTTTATTAACATGCATATTAACCCCATCGTTCCCCACGTAGTTCGTTCTCATAACACGACATAATAAAGGGAAGATTCATCTCAAAGGTCATGGGTTTAGCCAACATAGCATGTAACTTTATCATGGGTTCAAAAGGTGTCAACTTGCATATATGAACATACATTAAACCCAACTAGTATTTAACCCAAACTTGCATTATGCATATCATAAAAGAGACAACTTGCATATGAACTTGCATCATAACTTGCATATGAACTTGCACATAAACTTGCATATGAACTTGCATCATAACTTGCATATGAACTTGCATCATAACTTGCATATGAACATGCATCATAACTTGCATATGAACTTGCATCATAACTTGCATATGAACTTGCATCATAACTTGCATATGAACTTGCATCATAACTTGCATATGAACTTGCATCATAAAACATAGCATTAAACTTGCATATAGCACACAACATACACTATACTAAACTTGCATAAACACATTGATTCCACAAACATAGCCATATCTTATCATATCCTATCATAATCAATTTAACAATTGATTGTTAAGTCTATAGAAACTCACCACTAAACTCCAATAAGCAAACCCTTGCCACAAATCACCCAAAAACTCTAGCCTTGAACATAAAGCTTGCAACTTGATGATGAATGCAAGCCAATGATCACTCATACAACTCAAAGATGCTTGTATGCACATGAAAGCCTTCATAGAAATAGTTTAGAAATAGGATGGAGGCTAGGGTTTTGAGTGGAGGCCATGATCATAATTTTTTTTGGCATAGTTTAGTTAGGAAATAGGATTATGACCATTTAGGGCTAGCTTAGGGTCTTATTTATAGGATTAGGCAAGTGTTTTAGGCCATTAGATTAACCCTAAATTAGATTAGGACCATCCGATCTCGGAAGCTTCCAGAAACCAGCCCCAAAACACAGCCTAAACCCTAAAATGGTGCACCAGGCCAGCCAGAAAGCTGTGCAGGTTTCTGGCTCGACACGGGCGCACTTCCCAAGTGCGCCAGTGTAAAAATGTGTTGGTGCACTTCACAAGTGCGCCAGTGCATTTTTGTGTTGGCGCACTTCACAAGTGCGCCAGTGCATTCTGGCTAGTTTTTCGGTTTTTCTGCCTAACTTCGTTCGTCCATATCTTCTTCATACGGACTCCGATTTTCGAAAACTCAGACTCTATTTCGCGTATTTTTCCGAGACGAACGCAATGGTGCAACCCGTTTCCCCTGATTCCCACATCTGGGATTAGTTATTCTTTAATTTGTGAATTTTAGCATTAACCGAAATTCGGGGTGTTACAGCTGTCATCATCAGAATCTATTTCCCAGCGATCGAAGTGAGCTCAATACTATAAAACCATTTCTAAACATTTCCACTTTGAAATTCATTCCAAAATATAATTCACACTGCTTGTAAAACAATTTAAAATCTCCCAGGATCTTAAATTTTCCTTATTTTTAATCCAAATCCGTTTACAAACACTTATCCAAATTTCCAGAATTTTAATTCAATTCCTGGTTTAAATTTTCAGATTTCAACTCATTTGATTTCACGTATTTCACTTATACGAATTCTAATTGGTTATTTACATAACCCTTTAATTTATAATCTTTCCCGATTATAATAACAACCAATATATCCAATATATATCAAAATATACTTCGAGTAAATTTATTTTAATTTACCCTCTTTTCAAAACATATCGTGCCGACCCATCGTATTCGAGTGTTTACAAAATCCCTACCGATACAGTGGATCAAACTGATCGACCAGAACCTATAAACTACTCAACCAATAAATCTTCTCAATAAAAATTATTTTTATATCATCTACAAATACGTTCACTCGTATATATATACACTCAAATTCAATCTAGGGTATTGCTAACCCTATCTCTACCGAGTCACGCCACAGAGCCAAGTAATTCTTTTAACTTAAGCTCTGATACCAACTGTAATGACCCGGATTTTGAGCGACTTTGGTTATCGACGTAAACACGATGTCGATAACCAAAACACCGAAAAATCCTGGTAATTAGTGAAAGAAATTAGAGGGTGAGGATAGATAAGATAGAAAATTAGAATAGAAGAAGAAGAAGAACACAACATCAGAGTAACACGAATCTCACAGCGGAACGAATAACATATAATATATGTAACATAACTTTGAAATATACATCTGTATTTGAATATACATCATTATCAAAGTACAGCACTTACAACACAGCAGAAATAACTATAGTTATATGATCCTGAAGCCTCCTGCTCCAGCTCTTCAACTATATCTGTAAAATCCCGACTACTTGACTGCCCATACAAATTTAGGCACCTAAGAGTTTAGGGAAAACAACAAAATAAACTCCGGGTCAGTCATGGGACTGGTATGAGTAAAACAGTTTAAAAACAGTTCGAACAAGTAAACGATATCTCATAAGACCACGCCGCATAACGGAACGAGTTTTTCCCTTATGAGAATCCAAAATATCTTTATATCAAAAACCTTTTGATATTATAATAATGTCTATCAACCACAGTATATATAATCATTTAGCAGAAACGCTTTCATCTCACGTTCTACATATATAGTATACAACTCAAAACCGTAAGCACGTATTGGGTAATGGATTTCCAACTATGACAAGGTATGGAACCACCTTTTCGCTAGTGTACCTCTAGAGAGGAATACACTGGGTTCAACAAGAACATCTTGCAACCCGGCCACACATGACCGACCACTCATTTCGCTTGAGCGTATCGAATGAATATCACCAACGGCTGGGATCAGCAACCGTTTCCTGAATGGGACAACATCAAAAATAGATTTTTAGAAGTAAATGAAACTCTAGATCAGGTGATTATACACCCTACTTCGGTGCGACCGACTTAGCCATGCTGCCTGCCCGATTTCTGTCATTTATCGGATGTGAGGCTAGAAGCTACGCTTTATCATCACACCAGATTCACTTTGAATGCCACATCATCAAATCCATCAAATCACCGATTGACGTCCTCAACCATACATTATGTGTTATCTAAAAGAAGTTTCCTTCTCCGCTTCCACTCTTGGTACAGCTGGAGAAATCAATATACGTGATCGTCTGGAAATACTCTGTCAGACATCCGTCCATACAAGTCATCTAGGAACAGGATGAACTGAAGGCACTATTCTGCAAATAGGATAGCCCTTGCATAACTCCGTCTTTAATTTCCTTTGGCATATATGATTCGCAACGCTTATGCCAATACAGAGTGGTTCTTTGGATAATAATCCAACCGGTCTCTCCATATTAACAACGTTAAAATGGTCAAAACTTCGATAGTCTGTGATTTAACTATCGAAGAAAAACAGGTGTGCAACCAACGATATTATTTCCAAATGGAAATTTATATCAATCAAACATCATTCAACCTTTATCTCTTTATCTCATAAATTTACTTATCTCCTGTTTCCCTATATTCAATATTTTTTATTTTCTAAATTTGGAAAATATACGTTATTAACAATGGAAAACATTTCCATTTCCTGTTTTCTTTATTAGAAAACATTTCTAGTTTCTTATTTGGAAAACATTTCCAAAGCTTCTTTATTGGACTTAGACAGACGTTTAAACAAACCATCGCGATGCCAACTCAAACCATTTCCTTTACTATCGAACCTTAACTATTCCTTAGTTAAAAACGAAGCCAATCAAGTTGGGGTAAACAACATTTCTAACTTTGAAATAGACAAAATTCACTTTATATCCCTTTACTAACTTCTTTACTTAACCCTCCTCAAATAGCTATATTCGATTGACTCTTTTCACTTCTCCGAATAAACTGTATTCGATTAACTCCTTTTACTTTAACTCTAATCGATTAACTAACATTGATTAACTCCTTTTAACTTTATTCTCTAATCGATTAACTAACATCGATTAACTCCTTTTAACTTTATTCTCTAATCGATTAACTAACATCGATTAACTCCTTTTCGAATAAACTATTCATTTATAACGATTTACTTTTAGTAACGGTTCTTCACTTTACAAATGATTTCCTTTTATTCTAACTTATCCTTTGATTTTATAAATATTTCTTTTATAAAAATTCTTTTCCTTTTCTATATAAAATCCATCGATTTTATATAAATAATTCATTTTCAAAATACACTTTGAAAATCCCCTTCCCCATATCCAGTATTTCTTATGGTATTTAACATACCATATAGCAACGATAAATATCGTCCAAACACACATAATCAACGTCAGATTATATATCACATTGTATATCACAATATATAAATCACAGTAAAATAACTATTGTGGAATCCAGTTGGATTCCTTCAACCTGTTTCCCTGCATCACAGATGTTAGACAATATAATTAACATCAGTTTCACTTCACTGTGAAATATTCTGATAACAGAATCACATATAAATGTTTAACGGTTTACATATATATATATATATATATAACTTCTACTAACCGACTAGCAGTTCAATCAAATAGTCAACCTACAGTCAAACAGACAATATTTAACAGTTCTAAGAATACAACTGAAAATATAAACTGTTCAGAGTTGGTGAGTTTTACTCACTTTGGCGGTTTATCGTTAAATATCGATAACCGTTGTCGATTCAGATCAGACAATTTATTCTGCTATAAATTTAAACGAGCTCCAATGGACTTCCACTCAGTTTCATTGCGTAGTCCTCGTCCCTACGATCTTGCCGGATCCTGTTTTGCTGAATTCCGTTAACGTATGGTTGAGATATCGCAATTACAAAATTAATACACTTATTTGAATTTAAATAGACTAAACTTTAATTTAAACAATGGGCCTTACTTATTTAAAATAGGCCCATCTTCATATGTTTTTAACCCCACCGTCCTCATTCTTCTTCTGGAAAAATACAAAGTCGCCCTATCCTTTGAAACCGCTACCACCGCCTCAGTAGATCACCGGACCGGCGGCCATCACCCCTACTAGTATCACAACCCCTCCAGCTACCTTATTCCCTCAACTCCGATCCACGACACCCTCTTTTACCACCCTAAATCCCTAATTTGAACGTAGATCTACATGGCCGGAATTAGGCCACCGTCGACCATATGAGGTCACCCTTCTACCCCGAGTTGAACCGCCATCCCCTCCTTTCCCTCCGCCAGAATATTCTCAACCCGAAACCACCCCAGTTTGCCAAAACAACTCAACCTTAATTCCCATTCAACTGCAATTCGCACCACCGCCTGACGCCATTGCCACCTTCATCCATCACCAATCGAGGCGCAGCATCCTTCCACTCCTCCTCCTAAAACAGATTTGCTTAAACCCTTGGAATTCGCCAGTAACCGCGACCCTAGGCTTGGCGCAACAGCAGTCCGACATCAGGGAAGATGAGCACGTTTGAACGATACAAATATGTTGTTGAAGCCCTTGATCCAGGGACCATACGAGTATAAGTTGCATTTTTGTATTGCGATTTGGATTTTAACTCGCCTTTATTATTTGGATCTCGTTTTATTTTGCGAACAGAAAACAATTGAACGATGATAATAGTGTGTATTTATAAATGGTGTTCGAGTGTTGTGTCTGTTGAAATGTGGGATCGCTTGAGCCATTCTTTTCTGTTTGATGTGGGATTACTTGAGCCATGCTTTTCTGTTGAAATGTGGGATCACACGAGCCATCCCTTTTCTGTTGAAATGTGGGATCACACGAGCCATTTCTTTATGTGCGGCGTATCCATTTGAATTTAACGTATCTGTTATATGAAATTCTACTTGTTTACGGATTTCTATTGACAGAATTAAACATACTGTTGTGACGAGCAAGGCGCCAGGGTTCCAAAAATATAATAATATCGGCAGATTAACTCATTTTGTGAAATCTCAAAATGTTGATTTCAGGGTGCGAATTACTCCAAATAAAAAGTTGCTTATTTAATTAATTAAAAATTACCATAAAATTCTAAAAATTAAATTATCACTATGTCCCAAAAGAACCTTGTCTAAATTCAAAACCGGTCTCTAGTTATATCGAATAAACCGTTATGGTCGATAAACGATTCTATAGCGATTATTTTAAAATTTGATTTGGACATCTCTCAAAATCAATACGACGAAATCCTGATTTTTCTCTTCCACTAGAAAGATATACTCCACCAGCTCCACACGTTTCTTGTTTCATAGAAATCCGGCTTAAAACGAATCCTATACATTCAGTTGAAGTTCAAATTGCCAAATAGCGAACTACAGCGCCATTTCGAGCTCGTTTATAATTATATTATAAACTATATGTTCAACTATCGATGATTGAATATATTCGTTATTCAAATTAAATTCTAAACTGAATTAAATATCACAGATGATCCAGTTCACACCATATTGCCATTTCAGCCAATTCTGATTATTTCAGAATTAAATATATTATTTAATTTATTATTTTAATTAAATATTCATCATTATTTAATTCCACAACCGTTAAATTCTCCAAACCACCTTTTCAATAATTAAAAAATTTAATCATAATACCTCTGCCAATGCGGGTCATTACAAGAGTTAAAGGAAAGGAATTATCGATTATTAGTTAATCGAAAGGAGTTATCGATTATTAGTTTATCGAAGGAGTTATCGATTATAGTTTAATCGAAAAGAGTTATCGATTTGTTTAATCGAAGTGAGTTATAGAATATTGGTTATTCGAAGGAGTTATCGAATTTAGTTATTCGATGGAGTTATTCGATTTGAGTTAAAATAAAGGAGTTAATCGAATATAGTTTATTCGAATAGAATCAATTGAGTTAATCGAATATTAATGATTCGAATAAAGTAAAAGGAGTTATCAGATATTAGTTATTCGAATAAGAGTTAAATAGAGTTATCGAATATTAGTTATTTGAATAGCGTTAAATGGAGTTAAAGGAGTTAATCGAATATAGTTTATTCGAATGGAATTAAAGGAGTTAATCGAATTTGGTTTATTCGAATAGAGTTAAAGGAGTTGTCGACTAGAGTTAAATCAAATAGAGTTAATCCAATAGCGTTAGTCCAATAGAGTTAATTGATAAGTGTTAATCGAATAGAGTAAATTGAATAGAGTTATCGAATATACCTTATCGAAGGAAAGAATTATCGAATAGAGATGATTCGAAAGAGAGTTACGTAAGGAAGTTTTGTTAAAGAATAAAAAGGTGAACTTTGTCTATTTCAAGTTTAGAAACGTTGTTCAGTTAAGGTCTGAGAGGTAGTATTACCCTAACTTGATTGACTTCATTTTTAACTAAGGGAAGGTTAAGGTTCGATAGTGAAGGTGGGTTAAAGGAATTTAGTTAATAAGCGTAATGGTTTGAGTTGGCATCGTGATGGTCTGTTTAAAACATCTGTCTAAGTCGAATGAAGGAGTTTTGGAAATGTTTTCCAAATAAGAACCAGAAATGTTTTCTGATATAGGAGATGAAAAATGAACTAAGGAGAAAAATGTTAAATGATGTTTGATCGATATAATTTCCATTTGGACATAATATCGTTGTTTGCACACGTATTTTTCTTTGATAGTTAAATCACAGACTATCGAAGTTTTGACCATTTTAATGTTGTTAATATGGAGAGACCGGTTGGATTATTATCCAAAGAACCACTCTGTATTGGCATATGCGTTGCGAATCATATATGTCAAAGATAATTGAAGACGGAGTAAAGTGCAAGGGCTATTGTATAAGTCTTAGATAACAGTGCCTATGATGGATGTACTGAATAGTGCCTTCGGTTCATCCTGTTCCCGGATGACTTGTATGAATGAGTGTCTGACAGAGTATTTCCAAAAAGGTCACGTACATTGATTTCTCCAACCGTACCAAGAGTGGAAGCAGAGAAGGAAACTTCTTTAGCTAACACGTAATGTACTGTTGTAGACGTCAATTAGTGATTTTCGATGGATCTGACAATGTGGCATTCGAAGTGAATCTGATGTGATGATGAAGCGTAACCTTAAGGCTCATCAACTGGTAAATGACAGAAATCGGGCAGGCAGCATGGCTAAGTCGGTCGCTCCGAAGTAAGGTGTATAATCACCTGATCTATAGTTTCATTTGTTTCTAAAAATCTATTGTTGATGCTGTCCCATTCGGGAAACGGTTGCTGATCCCAACCGTTGGTGATATACATTCGATACACTCAAGCGAAATGAGGGGTCGGTCATGTGTGGCCGGGTCGCAAGATGTTCTTGTTGAACCCAGTGTATTCATTTCTAGAGGTACACTAGCGAAAGGTGGTTCCATACCTTGTCATAGTTGGAAATCCATTACCCAATACGTGCTTGCGGTTTTGATTGTATACTATATATGTAGAACGTGAGATGGAAGCGTTTCTGCTAGATGATTATTATATTGTGGTTGATAGGCATTATTATAATATCAAAAGGGTTTTTGATATAAGGATAATTTGGATTCTCATAAGGGAAAAACTCGTTCCGTTATACGGCATGGTCTTATGAGATACTGTTTACTTGTTCAAACTGTTTTAAACTGTTTTACTCATGCCAGTCCCATGACTGACCCGGAGTTTATTTTGTTTTCTTTCTCTAAACTCTTGGGTGCCCAATTTTGTATGAGCAGGATGCTTCAGGATTATGTAGCTATAGTTTTTCCGTTGTGTTGAAAGTGCTGTACTTTGATAATGATATGTATATTCAAGTACAGATTTGTATTTCAAAGTTATATTATGAAATATATTTACCCATTCCGCTGTGAGATTCGTGTTACTCCGATATTGTGTTCTTCTTCTTCTTCTTCTTTTCTATAAGTTTCTATCTTATCTTTCCTCACCCTTTGTTTTCTTTCTATTAATTTCCTGATTTTCAGTTTAATTTGGGGTTGGACTTGTATTTTTGGTCAGCTCAAATTGGACTGGATTTTCGGGTCATTACACGTATGTTCAATTGTAGCTCGACGCCTCAATCGCACATCCTATAATGTGCACCGAGTTTCGTGGCATGGCGATACAAGAAGCATGGAACTCGATCGGGAGCATTTCCATATCTGTACAGGCCCATCTTTAAAGAGCCTCTATATACAGATATACCTAGGGTCTGCTTTCGTGGTGGCTATGGCCCCACCTCGGTCCCTCCCTCAACTAGTAAAGACTACCAGAGCTAAGCGACTGCCCCTACGCAAACAATCTATACATCTATGTGGTGTCTCCATTTAACCCCTTACCCCGATAGTGAAGGGTGAAATGGTATCTTGGGTTTCGCTCGAGTCTTTCTGCATCTCACTGGCTGTCGATAACGGGTGTTCGATGGTCTACTATCCTTGTTGGTCGTGACCCTCTGCCTCCTCGTGAGGCAACCGCCGAACCACCCTAGTGTCACCTCGTCATAGCATTTTGACTGCATAGCTACATCTGCAGTCAAGGCCCACCCACCTAGTAGTTACGCACAGACCCAACCTCTGCGGGCACATCCTAAGACATCTGCCACCGCATAAAGGACTATTAGAAGCACCTTATGTACCTCAGGAAGCCGCGTGCTTCCCTTTTCAGTCCTTCGGAGTCGTCAGAACAATCAGATGAATGTGCGCTCCCCCTCGTCCCTTATAACACCACGATGGTCTACCCCTTTAGGTTATTCACCCTCAAACGTGCGGACTGGTTCAAGTGCCTCACTTTAATATGTTATTAGACCCTATGTCTAAACATTCTTTTACGCGCTTGCCTTACCTCATCAGGTTTCCTTTTAACTTGGTTATTCTCATTCACATTGAATTCTTATTCAAATTACCAAGTTTCTCTTGCTTATTAATTTCAGTCATATAACTTAATCCATATAAGTTTATTAATAAGCCCACCACATATTATTCTCTAGATTGTGGCCCAAGGTCTGTAATCCACAATTCCTTTTTATATTCTTGTTGATTTCATCATTACAATAACATGTTTTACTTAATATGTAGTTAAGTATATCTGATTCACATGTTTTCTAATTAACATGTCACATACCGTTTATAATTAAATATAACTTATTTCATTTCATTAGTTTTCTCATTCTTTCCCATTTAATCATAATTTCATTTTACATTGTTAATACAACTTATCGTTGTTTACTTATTAACTTAGTTTTATTAACTAAGGCTCATTAATACGTATCTCTACCCGTTTATTATAACCTATGTTATAATTTCCTCTTGTCCTTAGGATAAATCTAAACATTCTTATCAACGGGTTTCAGACCTTCAAGCTTACAGATTACTTAACTTATAATTAAGTACAATTTCTTATATTTTGTATATTTTCCCCCTTTTCTCAACTGGTTTCCGGTTTTCCCCATTTACTACTTACTTAATTTACAATTAAGTGTGCCTTAACTCATTTCACCAGTTATCCCATTCCCTTACTAGTTCATTTTAACCTAAATTATAATCTTCACTTGTCCCTAGGACAAGTCTACCGATTATACAACATTTTCATTAATGTTATTTATTTATAATAGGTGATTATCATTTCTACAAGTTTTCTTACCCTAGAAGGTGTCTTTAATTACATAACTTTATTATTTCTACCGGTTATGTATACCACTAGGTGTCTTTAATTACATAACCTTATCGGGCTAAGTTTGCGGGCCATATGTAAATATTACCCACCCCCTTAGATTTTCGTAGCCCACCCACTATCCAACCAATTTTTACTTAACCCAAACTTTAGTTCATATTCATACAATCCCTATGGATTAGATTAGGTTAAGTAGTTAATTCATTACCATGTCCATTTATGGTTTATAATGGGCTAGACCTCCCACATTAAGCCTTCAACTTGTGGATGCTGGATATGCCGGTCGGATCCGGGCAGACTTCTTCCATAAGTTGGGCCTAACCTCGTGTCATAGCCCTTCTCGTATTTGTGCACTTAGACCTCTCACATTATGTTCAACATCAGTGGCTACTGGATATGCCGGTCAGGTCCGGGTAGACTTCCACCACTAATGCAACCTAACCTCGTGCCATAAGTGCAATTACAATTTTTAACTGTAATCCTATGCATTCATTATTAATCAATTAATTAAACCTATGCCTTTATAGGTGTTAATGCCCATTTACCCATTTATATTCATGATGGGTTATATGCTAATTTCATATTATTTGAATTATGCCAATTCATATTTTACATATGACCCATTTGCGCCCAAATCATTTTTTATACTGATGATCCAATTTAAGATCTTTAAACATAATTTGGTCGATGCCCCAAACCCATATTTATTCGATTCTATGTTAACATGAATCCGTATAGTCATATACTTACTCCAATTATTCCCTGTATATTATTGGGACAAATTTACATGTAAACTTTTTAGCACTCCAACAAATCCAATATATGAATTTTTCCCACATGTTCAAATTAATATTATAACATGTAAACATTCCAACATTTCAATTTATTCAATATATGAATTATTCTTATTAACAATTTGACATTATATCATGCTAATCATTCCCCCAATTTAATCGATTCAACATATGAATTTCGTGATCTATTCATATTAATGTCTCAACTTGTTATAACAACAATTTATAATTAAACTGGCAATTTCACAATTTATTAAAAGGGGAATGATACACGATAGAGGTACTATTATTCAAGAAGTGTATTTTAAACCCACTCAACTTTCATGCTTTCCCAAATTTTGGATCTGATCTGTTCTGTCATCCATGGTTGCCCTTTTTTCCCTTTAATTTGATTTGAAACCTAATAACGTGGATCGACTATTTTCATTGAAAGAGAAGGGAAAGAAATAGGAAGAAATGAATAGATTGGATCAAGAAGTTTACCTTGCTTTCATGATTCAGTAATCTTTTTATTAACGTTGATTCTCTCTTCCAGATCTGAATTCATAATTTTCCTATGCTAGTATTTCAATTTCAGAATAGATTTGAGAAGAGAGAGAGAGACCCATGACAGAGCTCCAGTGTAGCCGCCGAATTATGATGTTTAGAGTTAGGTATAGGGTCTTATTTATAGGAGTAGCGGAGGAACCAGGGCCCTCAGATCAAAATTTAAGATATCAGAACCGAATACGTCAGAAGAAATTTCTGGATCCTTGGGTGTGTCGACCCCTAGGTCGACCCCCCTGTTGGTGGGTCGACCCCCAACGGTCCATTTTCCCTCCGAACTTTCCCGCCCGCCATTTTGATTTTTGAACTGATTTTTCGAATTTTCTGGATATATTTATTTAATATATATATACATATAAGCTCCTTACATGTATACAAACTTCTAATGCTCATAACTTCTTCATACGGTGTCCGTTTTATGCAAACCAGGTGTCTATCTTGACCAGAATATCGAGATGGATGCAATGGCGAAGTCCATTTTACTTAATTCTAAATATTTAATTAAGTTATTCTTATTTTATTATCTTAAAAATATGGGGTGTTACAACTCAAGTCCCATCACATAATGCAACGCAAACCGGAGGATAGAGTTTTACCTTATAATAGCCAAACATGCTTGATATGAGAAAATCATTTGATATTATTATCTAAGAGTGGAATGTTTTTTCGAAAATAAATTGTATCAATCTTAGACAACATAATACCTCATCCTATTATGTCGCCATATTGGTTTACAACTGAAAACGCAAAGCTTGTATTGGAAATTGGATGCCATCAATGAACCAAGGCAAAGGATCTTCCTTATCCAATTCGGAGCATCTCTAGCAAGATGTCCATGACTCGCACACATGTGAACCCTAGATCGACAGAGTTGGCCGCCTAATTCTCGGTGAGTTCGGGTCACTCCTTATCATAACGTTCCCTGGTCGTATCAGATCATCATCCTGGTCGTTGTTGATCATCATGTGAGGCACCTCGATACCAACATCCACATAAGTAAATTTGTTAGGGCTCCATACCATAACATAACTTTTA
Source organism: Allium sativum (assembly GCA_030737875.1). Classification (NCBI taxonomy): domain Eukaryota; kingdom Viridiplantae; phylum Streptophyta; class Magnoliopsida; order Asparagales; family Amaryllidaceae; genus Allium; species Allium sativum. The sequence continues at coordinate 382,923,886 of CM060926.1, forward strand.
GCTAGAAGGAAACGAATGGTCTTACTCTGTTGTCTTTCATCCTGTTTTCGACTCATTCCGGGATGTGAGGCCCGCGAGTCAACTTCCCACAAAGCTCTGCTTTTCAACAAAAGCTTTGATCTATCTGTAGTAGCACATAACATGCTACATTGTCAATTCACAACATATATCGGTGTCTACTAATATATAACCATGTGAGTTCATACATCTCAAAGGAGGGTATTAAGCTAAGAGAATAAATTCTTTGCCACCAACAGATATAACATCAATAGACATCAATTTATTATGTCGTAACTTACAGTGTTAGACATACATCCATTTACAAGTTCGTTTTGGGTCTAAACGAAACTGAAGGAACCTTATTCATCGTCCAATTAAGGAGAGAGGTCCTTGCATATCTGGACAATCAACAAATACATTCGGACTACTGCCACTATAACTCGTTAACGGGAGCTGCCCATGTTCAAAGCATCAGAAAATAGTCCATTCGATGTGAAGATTCTCGGTCTTCCACCATCTTCAATGTCTTCGACTTTCAATTCGTCGTATAATTATTCAAAACGGGTTGAACCCAATCTTTTGAAATAATTAGCATTAAACAAAATCCTTATTGGATTATCAGTCCACCAATTAAGTCTCCTATAAATGGAATTCATTACAGAAGATTTGAATATTATTCTCAAACTCGGTTAAGTTATTCGGCTTCTAAAAATCATATTATTATTAACTTTATAAATAGGTTTACTAAGGATTAGATTCGATTTACGAATTAAAAATCCTTATTCCAAAACATTTCTTAAAACTCATTATAAAAGCTGTTTCAAAAATAGCCAAATCCCACTTAACCAAATTTTATCATTTGAAACCATATATAATTGGTTCAAACCTCTTTCAAATCATTTATAATAATTTGTAATGATTTTCCCTATTTTTATTCATATAAAATAGTCAATTTCTCTAAATTTCGATTTCAGACCATTATAAGTTCTGACGATGTTTTTATTCAAATTTGATTTGAACATTTCTCAAAATCTAACCATTAGATTTTAAAATTCTTCTTATCATTTGAAAGCACTTTAAATTATGAACACAATGGTTCTTATTTCGGTAAAATCCAATTGTCGGATCTTTCGGTACATCAGTTTGAAGTTACAAGTCGAAGTTCGCGAACAACCACTCTGCAACGGGTTTTATCCTGACCATGATTCGACGTATAATATAAACTACGCCGAATAGCTTTGAAAATAGTCCATTGGTTATATAAAATATATATAATAATTTTCGTAAGCTACACTTTCAATTTTCGACTACCAAATCAATTATTTCAATATTTAAGTATTATAATATTATTTAAATTGTTAAAATAATATTATTTTTCAAACTTCATTATTTTGAGTTCAAATTTTTCAGACATTTGTTATAACAATAAATAAGAAAGTTTCGTAAAGGAAATCTTTATAAAACCTTTCCTAGATATCCTAACCAAACTTCACTTTTACCTATTACTATTCACTTTTACCTATTACTTCATATCCAAATTTTATTTTTGGCTTATTATTATATTAATAAAAATTCATTAAAATATTCATTAAATCATTTTATTTGATGGAGACTTAACCAATGAAGCAATAATCAGTATATTGGTCATATTTAATCAGTGTATCACATAATACTATATCAACTATCAGTATAACATCCAATCCACATATATAGTGGAATACACCATATAAGCGTTAAACATTAACGCTTATATGAGTTTGTCAATCAACATATTAACCCCAATATCAATCAATATCAACCAATCATCATTCAATAACCCAATTAGGGTTCATATCAATTTCCATTAAGTAGTAATTAGTTAATCACATTCTAATGACCATTTAATGTTCAACCAATTTTCCAAGTTAACACTATTAGCTATAAATGTTACATACCCAAGCAACTACATATATTACTTAAAAGTGATATTATTATCATGCTAAACATCATTAAATTTCATAATGAACTTATATTATCAATGACCAATCATAATATAATTCACATAAGTTCACTAACCATAGTTAACATTAAATTAGCCCTTTTAAGTTTAGGTTTATCACTGATGGTTCCACTTCCTCAATCTTTTAAGCGGAAGGTATCCGAACTTTCACGAATGACTTCGGCAGCCTCCCGACAACAGTAAAGATTTCAAGAAACAATCCGGCATAGTTTGATGCATCACGATTTCTAACCTTACAAACTAACAAAAGGGGATAGATCTGGGTTTTCAGAGCAAACGGGAAAGGGGTTTAGGCTTGTGGGGGTTCGGTCTAGAGGGTATGGGCCCACGGTTTGCTGGTGAGGGCTGGCGCAAGTCAGGTGGTGGGGTGTGGGGCCTGACATGAGCTGGTGGGGCCAGGGAAGTGTGGATTTGGATGTAATTGGGTTTAAGGTGCAAATAAGGATGATTATGATGACCTAGAATTTTGGAACCAATTTAAAATTTTATTTTTGATTAATTTTATAAGTATTTACAGTAAATTTTAAAAATTCCATAATTTAATATTATTTCAATAGCTTATAAAGAGAATTTTTCAAATGATCTTAGGACTTGATGAAACCAATTTTATCAAATCTGGAATGTTTAAAAGTGGTAAGGTTTCAAATTTCATAAATTTCTGAGTTAGTATGTGAGCGTATGAAAAACAAACGCGTACCGGTTCAACCAATCAAAATTAAGTAACAACATAATAAAATAATAAGACACATGGTCAAACGGACTCTGTATTAGGCGAGGCCTATTTTATTGGGTCCGTAATTATGAAATATACTAGGATTCAATTTTTTTTATCAATCAGATTTACCGTTTGATCATACGAGTGATAAACACATGGAAAAGCTTAAATAAGCTTCACCTTTAAACAAGTAAGAAACACACTTGTTTTTTTTTTGTAGTGGCACTATTCTAGGCAACTAGATTGTGCTTTCTTCCCTTCCAACATCCATCGACACCTCATAAATCCAAGTCACTCCTCTCCTTATAAAATTAAGCTCTCTTCCTTCCTTTTCAATTTGCATCCTCTTTCTCCCTTAACCTCCTTCCTTCTTACTCCAAGCTACCTCCTCTACCACCAACCTCCACTCCCAGCCACTTCCGCCTTCTTCTTCTCCTCCTCAGCACCTGCACAGCACCCCCACTAGACCGTACCACCTTTCTGTGAACCTACCTCCACCCAAAAACCCCTTTTAAAACCCTAATTTGCAATTTAAACCCAATTACACCCAATCCACACTTCCTGGGCCCCACTAGCTCACGCCAGGCCCCATACCCCTATCACCTGACCTACGCCATCCCCCACCAGCGAACCCCGGGGCCGCACCCTCTAGGATGGACTCCCACAAGCCCAAACCCCTTTCCCATTTGCTGTAAATACCTAATCTTTCCCCGTTTGTTCGTCTATAAGGTTAATAACCCGACACGTCAAAACTCGATCGGATTTGTTTCTAGAAATCTTTACTGATGCAGGGAGGCTGTCGGAGTCATTCATGAATGTTCTGATACCTTCCGCTTAAAAGATTGACGGAGTGGAACCCTCCGTGAGAAACCGAAACTTAAAAAGGGCTAGTTTAATGTTAACTATAGTTAGTGAACTTATGTAAATTATACGATGATTAGTGATTGATAATATAAGTTTATTATGATGTTTATCATGATAAAAATATCATTTTAAGTGATATATGTGTAGTTGCTTGGGTATGTAACACTTATAGCTAATAGTGTTAACTTGGGAAATTGATTGAATCTTAAATGGTCATTAGAAAGTGATTAACTAATTATTGGTTAATGGACATTGATGTGAACCCTAGTTGTGTAGTTGAATGATGATTGGTTGACATTGATTGATAATGCGGTTAATCTGTTGATTGACAAATCCATATAAGCGTCAATGGCTTAAGGCTTATATGGTGTATTCAACTATATATGTGGATTGGATGTTATATTGATGGTTGAAATAGTGTTATGTGATGATACACTAATTAAATATGACCAAAATATGCGACTATTGGTTCATTGGTTAAGTCTCCATCAAATAAAATGATTTAATGAATATTTTATTAATATAATAATAGGCTAAAAATAAAAGTTTAAAAATAAAGTCCAATTTTGGATGGACATATCGGATGTCAGAAGAATTTAAATTCAAATTAATGAATTTTGAAAACTAATATTATTTTAATGATTTAAATAATATTATAATACTTAAATATCAAAATAATTGATTTTGGAGTCGAAAATTGAAAGTGTAGCTTCTGGAAATTATTACATATATTTTATATAATAAATCAACTATTTTTGAAGCTATTCGACGTAGTTTATATTGTTCGTCGAATTATGGTTAAAATAGAACTCGTTGCTCAACGGTAGTTTGCGAACTTCGACCTGTAACTTCAAACTGATGTACTGGGAGATCCGACCATCGGATTTTCCCGAAATAAGAACCGTTGGGTTCATCATGAAAAGAGAGTTCAAATTATAAGAAGATTTTTTAATTCTAATGGTTAGATTTTGATAAATGTTCCAATCAAATTTGAATAAAACCACCGCTAGAACTTATAATGGCCTGAAATTGAAATTTAGGGTAATGGACGATTTTTATATAAATAAAAATGGGAAAAATCATTATAAATGATTAAAAATGATTTGAACCAAATATATATGATTTTCAGAAATAAAAATTGGTTAAGTGGAATTTGGCTATTTTTGAAATGACTTTTATAATGAGTTTTGAGAAATGTTTTGGAATAAGGATTTTTAATTCATAAATCAAACCTAATCCTTAGTAAACCTTTTTATAAGGTTAAAAAGATGATTTTTGGAAGCCGAATAACTTAACCAAGTTTGAGAATAAGGTATATGCTGAATTGATAACTAGTGAAAGTGATAGAGTTGAGTGCCCAACAAAAAGGTACCAGTTTATATTAATATTGGGTATGAGTTTTCATGATCCGAATTGGCAAGTCGCTTGGCTGTTTGATTTTCTTTTGGGTTGGAGAAGGCCCAGAGAGGCGGGTTGGATTTTGACCTATTAACCAGCACAAAGGAGGTGCTGCCGAAATTTTTCGAAAAGTTAAGGTGTTAGAAAATTTTCAGAATATTTGGAAATTTTCGTTAATAGAATTAATTAATATTTTAATTGGAATAAACTGGTTTAGTGAAACTGAAATTTAAGAAGTAAAGAAATAAGTTCTAACCAGTCAATAGGTTTGTTTTCTACCATAGCAATTTCGAGGACGAAATTATTTTAAGTTGGGAAGAATGTAACGACCCATATTTTTACAGTCGAATAATTAATTTATTTAATTATTTAAAATATGGTTTTGTAATTTAAATGGTTTAAATTAAAATAACTATTGGATATTTAATTAATATAATAATTAAATAGTATATTTAATTCTGAAATAGTCGGAAATAGTGAATTGACAATATCGTGTGAACTGGACAAATATGAAATATATAATTCAGTTTAGAATTTGAATTATATTAACGAAGTTATTTAAATAACGTCAGTTGAATGTATAATTATATTAAAATTAAAATCGAGCTAGAAATGGCACGGCAGTTCGCTATTTGGCGATTTGAACTTCAACTGGATATACAAGTCCATTTTAAATCGGATTTCTGTGAAACAAAAAACGTTAGGAGCTGGTGAAGTATATTTTCCTGATGGAAGAGAAAAATCAGGATTTCGTCGTGTAGATTGTGAGTTGTTTCCAAATCAAATTTTCGAATAGTCGCTATGGAATTGTTATCAACCATAACGATATGTTTTATTATAATTAAATATTGGCCTCAAATTTAGACCAGCCTTTTGAGACGTAGTGATGATTTAATTTTTAGAATTTTACTGTAATTTTTATTTCGTAAAATAAGCACTTTTTATTTTGGAGTATTTTGCACCCTACATCAACATTTTGGGGTTTCACAATATGAGTTTACCTAACGATATTATTATATTTTTGGGATTGTGGAACCGAGCTCGATACAACGGTACCTTGAATTCTGTCCGTACGTGAATGGAATTTAGGTAACATGGTACTTTGGAAAAAACCAAACTTTAAATACACTACTTATAACTTAAACCTAATTATTTCCCCTTCTTTCTCTGATCAAAAGCAAGGCCACGCACTCCTCTTTTCTCATCCACCACTTCTTTATTCTCAGCAGTGTGGAAACCTTCTTCTCCACAAAACAAATTCCAACTAACAACTATAAATAACCCTTAACTCCTATGACCTAATCGAGTTGCTCTTTCATCCTTCTTCTGTGAAAATAAAAAGAGGCCGCCTCTTTCATAATCATTCAGGAAATTAAAACAACTCCTATAGTTCATGAAATCAAACGTGCTTGGATCCGTCAAACTCCTGGGTTCGAGTGCTTCATGATGGTGTCATCAAGATGGGGTGCGACGGTATTTTGATGTTGCCGGAATCTGTAGCAGTAAACTAGGGTTGAGGCGTGGATGAAGGAGGAGAGGACAGAAGGGAAGCCGATGCTACAGGGGACTTCTGGAGGAGGTGCGCATCGAATGGACGTGGTTAGGGAAACTCCGGTCATCGGAGATGGATTGCGACTTCCAGGGTTCGAAGAAGGAGCAGGTCACGATTTATATATTGCAATCTAACTATGTTTGGTGATGGTAGGTGGGTACGGATTTGTGTGCTGAGTGGATTGGAGGTGGTTGCAGTGATCCTTGGTGGCCGGAGCAGTTGGGAATGGCGGTCAACGGTTTGAATTAGAAGGAAAGAGGGATCGGGATTTTTAAATCTGGGCAAGAAGATTGAGTAAGGGTGGACAATGGGGTGGCCGCCTATTAAACAGCGGTGGATATTTTTTGGAAGCAGGCGTTTTTATTTTGTGAATAAGGGATGTGAGGAATGCTATAGTGAAGTTCTGGAGCAATGTGTATTTTTGAGGAGGATAAAGAAGATGCCGTTCCTTTTCATTTTGAAGAGGCGGGTATACATACGGTAATGGGCCAATATAAAATGGTAAAGCCCGGTATTTTTATAAATTAAATAAAAAAAGATATGGAAGAAATTTCAGCATGGGGTGGCTATGGGTTATTGCGTTCAAGAATGTGGGATAGAAGAACGTGGAGCGGGTGAAATTTATATTGGACTGAGAAACAAGGGTGAGGCCCAAAATGTTTATTTACTATAGATTAAATTCTATTTTTAAATAAGTTATTAACTTGTAACTTTGATAACTCATTCACACATTATCAGAATTGAGCAATTTTGTATCCGTTGGGATCGTACGGACGTCAACTACACAATGGAACCGACATAGAGTGAATTGGAGCTAAAGATTTTTGAAGATAATGGTTTGAATTGGCATAGCGATGTTTTATTTAAACATCTGTTTAAATCCAAGGAATGAGTTTTGGAAACATTTTCCAAAAATAATCAGAGATATTTTCTAATCCTAGAAAATGAAATGTTTGATGATAAAGACATACTGGAATGACAATGATACGTGAAAAAGAGATGGAAATGTTTTTGTAAAAGAAGTGGATTCGTAAATAGAATCCGAGAGTTACGTAAGGAAGTTTGTTAAAGATTTAGAAGGTAAACTTTGTCTATTTTGAAGTTAGAAATGATGTTCAGTTAAGGTCTGAGAGGTAGTTATACCCCAACTTGATTGACTTTAACTAAGGAATGGTTAAGGTTTGATAGTAAAGTTCGGTTAAGTGAATATAGTTAATGAAGGTAATGGTTTGAATTGGCATAGCGATGTTTTATTTAAAAATCTGTTTAAATCCAAGGAATGAGTTTTGGAAACATTTTCAAAAAATAATCAAAGATATTTTCTAATCCTAGAAAATGAAATGTTTGATGATAAAGACATACTGGAATGACAATGATACGTGAAAAAGAGATGAAAATGTTTTCCAATAATTAATAACGTATATTTTCTAAATTTAGAAAATAAGAATTTCTATATATATATGGAAACAGGAAATGGAGAATGAATAAATTAATGATAAATTAATTTAAGAGATAAATGATGATTGATCGATAGAATTTCCATCTGGAAATAATATTGTTGTTTGCACACGTGTTTTCTTCGATAGTTAACTCACCGACTATCAAAGTTTTTGACCATTTTTCCGTCGTCAATACAGAGAGACCGGGATCAGATTCATTATCTGAAAACCACTCTGTATGGGCATTAGCATTGTGATCAAATATGATGAAGATAATTGAAGACGGAGTATTTAAGGGTTGTCTTGTTTACAGAATAGTTCCTTCGGTTTGTCCAGTTCCAGGACGACCCGTATGGAAGAATGTCTGATAGACTATATTTAATGGACCGCGTAAGTTGATCTCTTCAAACGTATTTACGTTTGGTGGCGGAGAAATTCGTTTCTCTTAGCTGTATACCCGTTGTATTTTTGGGGAAATCAATTTGTGATTTGGCGGGTATGACGATGTGACATTCAAAGTGAATAAATGTGTGATCTGTCAGAGATAAGCGTGGCCTCTAGTCTCACAACCGGGAAATGAAAAAAATCGGGCAGGCAGCATGGCTAAGTGGTTGGCTGCCAATTAGGGTGTATTGTCACCTGATATAGAGTTTCATTTACTTCTTTAATCTATTGTCGATTTTGTCCCATTCGGGAAATGGTTGCTGATCCCAATCGTTGGTGATATACATTCGATACACTCAAGCGAAATGAGTGGTCGGTCATGTATGGCCGGGTTGCAAGATGTTCTTGTTGAACCCAGTCTATTCCTCTCTAGAGGTACACTATCGGAAGGTGATTCCATACCTTGTCATAGTTGGAAATCCATTACCCAATAAGTGCTCGCGGTTTTGATTGTATACTATATATGTGGAACGTGAGATGAAAGCGTTCTGCAAGATGATTATTATATTGTGGTTGATAGACACTATTATAATATCAATGAGTTTGATATAAAGATCATTGTTTCTTTCAAAATGATTTGAAAGTTAAATCAAATTGATTTGGATTCTCATAAGGGAAAAACCCATTCCGTTATACGGCATGGTCTTATGAGATATCGTTTAATTACTCAAACTGTTTTAAATTGTTTTACTCATACCAGTCCCATGACTGACCCAGAGTTTATTTTGTTTTATATCCCCTAAACTCTTGGGTGCCCAAATTTGTATGGGCGGTCAAGTAGTCAGGATTTTACAGATATACTTGGAGAGCTTGGAGCAGGAGGCTTCAAAATTATATAGCTATAGTTATTTCCGCTGTGTTGTTAGTGTTATACTCTGATAATGTTACTGTATACATATTCTGATTTTGTTACAAGGATATGTTATCTATTATATGTTGTTCGTTCCGCAGTGAGATTCGTGTTACTCTGATGTGGTATCTTCTTCTTCTTCTTCTATTCCAGGTTTCTATCTTATCTGTCCTCACCCTCTAATTTCTTCCATGGACTATCCGGTATATCCGATGCTTGATTAATCGACATCGTGTTTGGTGTCAATAACCAAGGTCGCGAAAACCCAGGTCGTTACAATTATGCCTTCTAAGATTGATACATTTATTTTCGAAAATGATTTCCACACTTAATAATAATAATTTCAAATGATTTTCTCGTATCAAGCATGTTTGGACATTATATGGTAAAACTCTGTCCGTTGCATTGTGTGATGGGGCTTGAGTCTTATAATGGCTTCATTTTTCTAAAAAACCATTGCGTGGTTTTGCGTACTGGCATTCGTGTGAATTAAACCCGTTCCGTGTCATACGGCATGGTCCCGTGATATGCCTCACTTTAAAATAAGTTAAGAATAACTGTAGGGTTTCTCATACCAGTCCCACGATTGACTCATGGTTAGTTTTTCCCTTACATATTCGGGTACCCATATTTTCAAATGGGCAGCCTAGTACCCATGTTATTAGCTTAAATCTTTTTTTGGAGTTTTCCATGGAAGCTGGTTTTGGATATGGAGCTAGAACAAGATTTGGATATTATTTTGGATTCTCCAAGACTCTGTCATGTTGATTATCATAATTTCCGTTGTGTACCTATTTTCTTGTTGAAACTGCTATGTATAGTTAGCATCCTATGCGATGTTGTAAACTTTCATATAACCTCTGATGTAACTGGTGTACATTATTATGTGATGTAATGAAATATTTTATCTTCTACTATTATATTAACGTGTTATATTCCAATAACTATTCGTTCTTTCGAGGATCAGGAGAATGAAGTCATCACAACATCAGAGATGCATACGGTAATTCATATCTTCTATCCAATATGTTTGTGAGTGTAATAACTGTAATAGATGTTACGGTAAGTACCATCTCCTAAGAACCATTAAACTAGATACTATATAATATAATTTTGCTATTATAATAGTGTATATTCAATAAAGTAAGTATCAAAATAGAATAAATGGGATTACATTTTTACCCCTACACCGTTTATAAACATTGTAGTCTATACATTACTGTAAAGCCACCAAACTGGTGGGCTATCAGGGATCACTCCATAGGTACAACGCAAAACAAAGTCGTAGTGGGTGCGATAAGGATAATTTGACAATGCACCGAGGAAAACCAATAGTAGGATTTTACTGGATTGTGGGACCGGGATGGTAGTAACACAAAGTAGCTACTACCACCCACCTCGAACAACACCCCAAAAATCGCAGGTGGCCACCAATCAAACCACCAAGTAATAGATATGGTATCGAAGAAGTACTTCCGAATGAAGGAGCAACCTCCTATTGGCCCGACTATGGCTTATGTTTTAGTCACTTTAATCATGTCCCAAAGATCAAGGATAACCATCATCGTTCTCATACTTTATTCCAGTAGCGTTCATCAAACATCCTACTTCATTCAGAATTCTCCACCACGTACACAGTTGTAAGAGTGGTTTTCGGTATTGGCAGAGAGTTTGACAATATCCGATCCCAGTCTCTTTAATAATCAAACGTTTACATTTTTCAGACTGGTTGGATTTATACATTTTAAAAAAGTTCATACTTCATATCGAAATATCATATTTTCGCTTCTAAATCATTTATATCCAAAATTGAATACACTTTCATATTAAAAACTCTATTCAAATCAAACTCAGCATCTTGAAACAATCCAAATCTTAAAATAATTGCAATATTAAATAGTTAAATTTGTTTACATATATTAAATAGTTTAGATATATTTGAAATAGTTTGAATATGATTAATTTGTATTTAAAATAGAATTATCAAAATTTAGTAAAATCTATAGTTAAAAATATTAAACTAGTTTATAAAATAGATAGATAATTATAAAAATGGTTTATTTAAAATAGTGTATATATAAGTAAAAATAAATAGCTTAAAATGAAAAATAATTATTTATTAAAGTATTTTATTAAAATCATTACTATGTATAAGTTAAAATAGTAGAGTTTATAAAGTAAAATAATTGCAAAGTAAAAATAGTATATATAAGGTTTTAAATGAATAATTAGAATTAGAATTGTTTCTTCTAAATTTTAAAAAAACTGGTAATCATATTCCAGTTTCAAATCAATTCGATTAAATTTTGATATCTTAATTCAAATCGATTCAACTTCCCATTTATATTTCAATTTGATTTAACAATTTGATTCAAACAATTCATTTTAACAATTTGATACAAATATTTGAAATTTCAATTATAATTCTCACTTTGAATTGTTTCTATTTATAAAATCTCGAGTTCATAATTCAATTATTTCTTTAAATTAAGTTAATTTAAAGTAAATTTCAAAGATGGATAAGCAATTCAATTTCAATAGATTCAACTTATATTCAGTTTCATTTTAATTTTAGTTTACAACATCAATTAATTTTCTTTAGCTTTTATATTTCAAAATCCAACGTTCAAGTTCAAAGGAAATAGATTTGTAAAACATCTTCTATAATATCTTTAAAATAATATTTCAATACTCACGGTTAAAACAAATTTTATCTAACCAATCGGTGTCCGTATATAATTTTCTATCCTATGGTCAAGTAATACTTAAAATTTAATAGTATTGTGGGAAAGGATATATATCATTCCAATCCAAATCAGAGGTCATAGATATTTATCATTTCAAACTATGTTTTTAATTCATTTTTAATGATTAATCCCGAGTTTATTCGATGCCCGTAACATCTAGGGTAAATGACTGGGATTAATCAACTCAAGCAATGGTTATATATAATTGTGACAACCCGAATTCAAACAAATCAATTTTAGTTTCAAAATTCCAATTTATCAAAACTCAAGTTGTTGTGCTTTGATATCCTACAGAAAAGACAGAGACATAAAATATGTTAGGTCTCAGAAAACATCTCTCAGTGGAATGGATAAAATATAATATAATTAAAGTATAGCCTTACTGTATTAATAATACTGCTTAACCAGTATCCAAAGCTATAATGTCTCTGCCACAAATCTAACTTGCGAGTATGTTATGAGGAGGGGGTCAGAACACAAGCTCTGGTGATTGGATTTAAATTATACACTTTGGATAATCCTACATATATTGTTCAATCATATTTTCTTATTAATTAAGTTACTTGGGTTAACAACACTCAAGGCTTGCACACACGTCGTACCCATTTACTTCCCAATGGATTAACCTAATAGAATATATATGTAGCTGCCCCTCAATACTGAGGTACATCCCATGGTACACCACTCGCACAGTCTCCACCGTAATGCCACAGAAATAAACGCAGACCCTCATCCTACGCCGAAGTGACGAATAGATCTCTACATAACTTTGTTATGTTTCGCATATATCTATCATTACTACGCAACATAAGTGTACGGACTGTCATCGTCGATCGAATCATATTTCATACCGGAGTAATGCCCTCAAGTCTACATTGCACCACCCAAAGCCGACATGCATGTATCCAAACTGTCCCACATGCGCATCGTCAATTGTTAGTCGATACCTTAACTGCACGTCCTCTAATGTGCACCGAGTTCCGTGGCAGGGCGATACAAGAAACACGGAACTCGGTCGGGAGCTTTTCCATATATGTACAGGTCCGTCTTTAAGAGCCTCTATATAAAGATATTCCTAGGGTCTGTTTTCACGGTGGCTATGGCCCTACCTCGGCCCCTCCCTCAAATTGTAAAGACTACAATAGCTAAACGATTGGCCCTAAAAAATAATCTAAACATCCATTTGGCGTCTTCCCTCAACCACCGTACCCCAATAGTGAAAGGTGAATGATCTATTGGTTTTAGCTCTAGTCTTAACGCATCCCACTGGCTGCTGATCATGAGTATTCGACTATCTACTATCCTTATTGGTCGTGACCCTTTGCCTCCCCATTAAGGCGACACCTGAATCACCATGATGTCACCGCGTCACAACATTCTGACTGCATAGCTCCTTTTGCAGTCAAGGCCCACCCACTTAATAGTTACGCGTAGACCCAACCTCTGCGAGCACAGCCTAAATATCTGCCACCGCACAGAGGACTACTAGGAGCACCTTACGTTTCCCCTTCCAGTCCTTCGGAGCGTACATAATAATCAGATAAATGTGCGCTCCCCTCGTGCATTATAACACTACGATGATCTACCCCGTTGGGTTATTCACTATTAAACGTGCAGATTGGTCCAAGCGCCTCACTTTAATATGTTGTTAGACACTATGTCTAAACATTCTTTTACGCGATTGCCTTACCTCATCAGGTTACCATTTAACTTGGTTATTCTCATTCATATTGAATTCTTAATCAAGTTACCAAGTTTCTCTTGCTTAATAATTTCAGTTATATAGCTTAACCCATTTAAGTTTATTAATAAGCCCACAACATGTTGTTCTCTAGATTGTGGTCCAAGGTCTGTAATCACAATCCCTTTATATTCTTGTTTGATTTTATCATTACAATAACATGTTCTACTTAATATGTAATTAAGTATAACCCAATTCACATGTTTTCTGTTTAACATGTCAGTCATTACACATGATTAAATATAACTTATTTCGTAAGCTTTCCTCATTCTTTCTCGTTTAATCATAATTCCATTTTATATCGTTACTACAACTTATCATTGTTTATTTATTAACTTAGTTCTCTTAACTAAGGTCCATTAATAAGTTTCTCAACTCATTTATATAACCTATATTATAATTTCCTCTAATCCCTAGGATAAGTCCAAACATGTTATTCTCATCATCGGGTTTTAGACTTCCAAGTTTACAAATTACTTAATTCATAATTAAGTGCAACTTTTTATATTTCATATACTTTCCCTATTTTCTCAATTGTTTTCCAGCTTTCCCCATTTACTTATTACTTAATTTACAATTAATTGTCCCTTATCTCATTTCACTAGTTATCCCATTTCCTTACTAGTTTATTATAACCTAAGTTATAATCTTCACTTGTCCCTAGGACAAGTCTACCCATTATACAACATTCTCATTAATGTAATTTATTTATAATTGGTGATTATCATTCCCAGTTTAAACCGTTTACTATTGTAATCCATTATTCTCATTCACTGTAATATATGTTCCTTATTTTATTAAGGAAAACACTTCATGCACCTTATCAGTTTGATTTATAGAAGAAATCAATGATTTATTTTCATAACGTATTACCATATAAATTTGTGGTGGCAAGTAATTTCTTTCCTCTTTCTTTCTTTATTCACTGTGGCTTACTTGCAACCATGTTCTCAGAAATAGGTCATTTAGGGAAATACATCACTTTTCCTTCGCATCACAATAACTCAGTCCATTACATCCCTTACTTTCTTATTTTCTGAGTTAGACATTTAATTATCATCATTGCCATTTATTCATATCTTGTTATATATATGCACTAGACCTATCACATTAAGCATACACTTGTGGACGCTGGATTTGCCGGGCGGGTCCAGGCAGACTTCTACCACAAGTTGACTTAACCTCGTGTCTTAGTACCATTTCATGTTTTAATTATGCACTTAGACCCCTCACATTAGATTTACCTCTTATGAATGTTGGATATGCCGGGCGGTTCCGCGTGGACTTCTATCACAAGTGCAATCTAACCTCGTGTCTAAGAGCGTTACAGTGTTAAATTACTGTGAATCTAGGCATGTTCGCTCTTTAACAATTATTCCTATTTTATGTAAATTTTAGGCATATTGTCATTTTCACATGTTTCCTGTAATCCAATTTACATGTCATCAAATTATGTCTATATTTTGTCGTATGTCCTTTTTAACATGTGTTTAATTCTATTTTGACATGTAAATATTTAATCGGGTAATTGTTCAAATCCAACAAGTTAAACATATCATTTACTCTATAATATACCACAAGCGAATCATGTGATTATAACAACAGTAGTCATTAGCCATTTTATATTAAGTTTGTTTTCAATATGTAATCATTTCCACACTTTAACTGATTCAACATATGAATTATTCATATTAACATCTCAACTTGTTATAACAGTAATTCTTAATTATTCTGGCCAATTCAATTATACAAAATGGGGAATGGTAAAAGATAACATATCTACACTATATATATTATAATAATTACTGTATGCACATATATATATATATATACAATAATGTATGATATTGCTCAAAAAAAGAAAATGGCGGCCTCATCCATCAGTCCTGAAACCCTAGCCGTCATTGAAGATGAAGGTGGCGGTGGTTGGCAGGAGGTTCGAAAAAGGGGAAAATAGACGTTCGCTGAAATTTTACGACAGTCTCCCCGCATTACCCATCTACCTATCTCGCGAAACCCTAGCTCATGGAACGATATTTTTGAATCAAAACTCAAAATTTCTGGAGACATTGAGTACTTTGAGCCGCTCAGAACATGCAATGTCAAATATCAAGTTATAGACGAAGTGGACTACGTTGAATCAAACAAGATATGGGAAAACTCGATCTATGCCTACATGGCAGGTAAAAGACCTTACTTTGTTTATTTCAATGCTTACATCAAGAGGACGTGGAAACCCAAAGGAGCTTGGGACGTTTTCCCTCGCGAAAACGGTTTCTTTCTGATCAAGTTTCAATTGAAAGAGGAATATGAACGAATTTTGAAAGGGGGTCCTTGGTTTATGGACAGTAAAATTATTTTCATGCGGAAATGGAAGGTTGATTTCAACTTTGAAAAGGCAATGTTAACCATGTACCCAATCTGGGTCAGATTCCCATATCTGAACTCGGCCTTTGGAGCACAGGATGTATTTGCAAACTGGCAAGTATTATAGGTAAACCTATAGAGGTTGATGAAGACACAAAACTGGTCAAGAAAATCAGCTATGCCAAAGTCCTAATTGTAATTATAGCAGACTCAGAACTGCCTAGATTCATTAAAGCATATGATATAAGTAACAACACATATGAACAAGCAGTAGAGTACGAGTTCGTCCCTCCAAAATGCACAACGTGCAAATGTTTTGGGAATTCGGTTACAAATTGCATAGTTTCAGTAAGCACTACAAACTACACAGCTACAAAAAATACAGATGAAGTTTGGGTAAGGAAAAGCAAAACAACTGATGCCAGTACATCCAAAAATTCAGCTCCTGCACACGCTGAAACCAGTACTGCTGCAACTACTAGAGTTAGCCCAATCCCACAGCCTTGTGCTGGGGACTCTGAAGCATCTGAAGCATCTCATATAGATCAAGATCAAAGTCAGGAACAGGTTCAGGAAATGGTGGATGGCTCATGTCAAGTTGATCATCAAGTGGAGCCCACCGCAATGGTGGATGAGGATAAGGAGCCAGACTCTTTGGATGATATTCAGGCTCTGGAAACTCATATTGTGGAGTCTGAAGAGGAAAGCAGTGATGAGGTTGATGCAAATGAATTAACTGAAATAAATGCTAAGTACATGGCACAATTCTCGGAAGCAGGTAAAACTACTTTAAAGAGTGCTTTAATGGGGACAACTCCAGTCACAAGGAGCAAAACCACTAAAAAATAATGTCGATTCTCTATTGGAACGTAAGAGGTCTTAACAACGATACTCGTCAGTTAGACCTCTACAACTTTAGGGATAAGTATAAGCCCTCTATCATAGCTGTTTTAGAGAATAAATTTTCACAAGAAAACTTGGACTATTTCAAACTAAGCATGCGTAACATGTGGGATTTTTGTCATAATCTAAGTTCATCCCAAAAAGGACGCATTGAGATCTTTTGGGACATGTCTTGCTGGAAATGTTTGAATGTGAATTACGACGACCAACAAGTGACAATACAAGCAAACAATGTTGGTGGAATAGAGTTATATATAACTTTTGTATATGCAAGTAATCTAGCTACTGAGCATACTAAATTGTGGGAGACCATTATTAAAAATTCGAAGACTATTCAATCCCCATGGTTGGTACTTGGTGATTTTAACGCAGTGTTACGAACTTGTGAAAATAAAGGTGGACTTACCCTCAAGCTTTCCCAGGTTTCTAAGTTTAACAACTGTGTGTTGGCAAGCGGATTATCAGAATTACCCCACACTGGCCTGCAGTACACATGGAGGAGCGGTGAGGCTAAGAAAATATCATCAAGACTTGATCGAGCACTGGCCAATGCAAATTTACTAAACCAGATTACCAGTCTCAATGCTTATGTCTTAGCCTCCTCCACTAGTGACCACTCACCACTGTTAATTCAATTCAATGATGCTTATAACCCAAGGGGTAAACCATTCAGATATGTCAATCATTGGCATTTGCTTCACGGATATCAAATAGCCACATATTTGAGTCAAATTTCACTTTCCAGTGGCAACAATATGTTCAAACTTGTTATGCTACTAAAGAAATGAAAATTCATACTAAAAGAGTGGAACAAAACAAGGCTAAAGGAGTATGATCATATTCAGAACCTTCAAGAACAGTTGGAAAGAACTCAAAACATGCTAGATGCAGACCCCATGAATGAAGGTTTAAATCATGATTATTACGACATGCAGGCCCAATTGAAGAAAGCACTGGAGATAAAGTCGAAAGAAATCAAACAAAAAGCCAAAGAGAAGTGGTTGACACAGGGAGATGAATGCATAAAAAAAATTTACACTAAAATGTCTCAAAGGAAACATTATAATAATCTTCTTAACTGTTTAAATGAACAGGGTGACTCGATGAAGCACATCAAACAGTTAGAAGACACAACCATTTCTTATTACACTGAACTTTTCAACGGAGAATACACTGATGACTTACCTAGCATTGAGTGTCGTAGGAAGCTCAACTCCACTGGAAGACTGAGGCTGGGTGGTGATATCAGCATGGGGGAACTGAAGGCCGTTGTTTTCTCCATTCATGATGACTCCTATCTAGGGCCTGACGGAGTGGGGGCAGCCTTCTTCAAAATGCATTGGGAAGACCTAAAAAATCACATGTTAACTGCCTTTCAAGAAGCACTTGACTTTGGTGAATTCATTAGAAAAATTAATCACACTTTTATCTCACTAATCCCTAAAGTTCAGAATCCATCCAGAATTGAAGACTACAGGCCTATTGCCTGTTGTAATGTTGTCTACAAAATTTTGAGTAAAATAATTTGTAACTGGCTAAATAGTGTGCTACCGGTACTTGTCTCCCAATGTCAGAGTGCATTTATCAAAGGAAGGTGTATTTCAGAAAATTCTTTAATGGCACATGAACTAGTTAGAGAGTTTAACAAAAAAGGCGCTAATAAGATTTTCCTTAAAATAGATTTGCACAAGGCTTATGATAGAGTGAACATGAAATTTATCACTCACATGCTTAAGGCAATGGGGATTCCTGGAAATCTAGTCAACTTTATTGAATTCTGTCTAAACTTCCCTACATTTTCAATTATGATAAATGGTGTGCCACATGGGTTCCTTACTAGCTCTCGGGGAATCAGACAAGGGGATCCACTATCACCACACCTATTTGCAGTTGCAATGGAGTGGTTTACACTACAGATGGAGTTGGCAACTGAATATAAAAAGATCCTACCCATTTATAATCATTATCCCAGAGTTACTCATCTAATCTATGCTGATGACTTATTGGTGGTATTTACAACTTCCTACACAGTCATTGATCATGTCAAAGACATTTTCAAAGAAATGGAAGACAAGGTGGGACTGAAAGTAAATGAGCTCAAGATCAAATGCTATTTCAATAAATTCTGCAGTAAAAAACAGGGGTTGCTAGAGAGGATAGGAGTTCAAGAAGGAACACTACCTGTTAAATATCTGGGTGTACCACTTTCGAATAACACTATCACTGATGCAGAATGTGGCAAGTTAGTGGATGATATCTGAGACAAACTTCAGGGTTGGAGGTCAAAACTTTTATCATTTGCACGAAGGGTAGAACTGGTGCACACAGTTATCACATCAAAGGTCAGATTTTGGCTACAAACATTTCAAATCCCAAATTGCTCGATAGCAAAGATCAATTCTGTGTATGCCAACTTCATATGGAAGAGTGGGTTACATAAAGTCAGCTACAAACTTTTATGTAGGCCCAGGAAGGAAGGTAGAGTTGGGCTCAAAGATTTATTTGAACTTAAGAAGGCCTATGGGCTTAAATTGGCCTGTAAACTAATATCATCAGAAAATCTGTGGGCTGTGTGAATGAGTGCTAGATATATGAAATAGAATTTTTGGACTACTAATGCAGATAATAATGCCTCAGTTGTATGAAAAAACTGCTTAAAGTTTAGAAACAAACTCAAATACAGGATTCAAAGGGAAATAGCGAATGAGACTACTACAGACTTATGGCATGACCCATGGCTCAATGGTTCAAGCCTAATAGACAAATTTGGTTGGGATGGCTTCTCGGCTTATGGTGCACCCAACACAACTGTGAGTTCTATTATTTCAAATGGAGTATGGAATAATGATAACAACCTGATTGCAAGAAACCTGGAAGAGGAACTCAGATCAAAAACTTTTTTTTTACAAACAGAGAAGCTGACACATGGCAATGGAAGGGTAGTCAATTCAAATTCAAGGATGTGTGGGAGAGCTTAAGACATGTTCACCTAAGTCTGGGTTGGAGTAAAGTGGTCTGGTCTCGATCATGCCTACCTAAGATGGCTCATGTCATGTACAAAGCTATGTTGGGTAGGCTCCCTACTAAAGACAGGTTATTTGGATGGGGAATAATTGAAGACGACAGATGTGTGCTATGTAACAACACATCAGAAACACTAAACCATCTTTTTTTGAATGTTAGTACAACAGACGTCTATGGGCCATACAAAAATTAAAATGCTTTAATACTGAACAAATTGGAGACTTAGAGGATGAGATCAATTACTTGAACGATGGGAGTCAAGTCTCTCAATTGATGGTAGAGGTCGGCAAGATTTGCCTCACAGCCACGGTGTGGAAGACATGGCGAGAAAGAAACAACCGTACTTTCAAGAAGAAAACAAGAGACGTGTTAGCGATTTCGAATGCAATTAGCAGAGAAGTGGCGATTTGCATAGGAAGAATAAAAAAAAGATACTTACCAGGTCAAAGGAACGAGAACGATTGCAATTTGTGAGATGGAACTGGAAGGCAGTGAGCGGAGGAAGGTATAAAGAGAATTTACGTCCACCATGAATGATGAAGAACCCTAATTTGACTTTGGCTTCGTTTACTTTGACAGAGAATGTTTGATTAAAGTGAAAAACGAAGTTTGTTTGTATTATGTTTTGACCCGATGATGAATTGGGCTGTGTAACTGTGGGCCGAGCCGGCTTGTGGGCTTAATAATAAGTTTTACCCATTTTCAAAACAAAAATTTACTGAGTTAACTTTCAAGTACGCACAAGCATTCTCAATATTCTGAAAATCAACGGTCGTGAGATTTATTTTTTCTTTTGTCTGTATTCAATAAGCCATCGTGCCTTTCTAATTTTTCAGCATTCTTGTCGATCTCTAAACCTCCTTGAACCCTGCAAATGGATTCTGCCCCCCCCCCATCCTTGTCCTCTACCTCTTCCTCTACTCCCTATCCTCCCTTTTTTCCCTAATTCGGTGAACCCTAACCCATCGACCATCATTCCGTCGCTGTGCTTTACTATTTTTGGCATTATGCTGTATGCCGACTTCTGCCAACTCCGCCACTTCCTCCCAGATCGCTGAAAACGTAACCCTTAATTTCCGATGCTACGGGTATGTGGTTTTCTTCGTACTCTTCTATTTTTTTCCCTTTCTATTAGCATTCCTGCTATTTCTACAGTTTGCTAAACTGCATTTTTTGGGCATTTAGGATTAGCATTCCTGCTATTTCTACAGTTTTCGACTTTAAAAAAAGTAGTAGTTTCTATGTATACTACCAATTTTGTTAAAAAAAAAAGGTACATGAGTAATAAGTGGTTTCAAAAAGGATTAAAATAGGGGATTGTTAAAGGGACTCCACTTTTAGTTAAGGGGAGGACATTTTTAAGGGGACTCCACCTTAAACAAAATTTGTTAAGGGAGGGTTTGATTTTTTTTATTTTAAAATGAGCATGGCCTAAACTGCCCCTCGTAACCTTAATTAATTAGACATGTGGTGGTTAACTATAATTTAATTTTTTAATTACTTGTCATAATTCCAGGCTGGATTTTGGATATGTTTGATATTGACTTTCTTTGGATACTTGCCTGCATGAATCATCTACGATATTTATATCATCACCAAATAGAAGGTGCATGCAAATGTAATTATCGTTTTTTTTTATTTTTTTATTACTTATTTATATATATGAGTGATAAATACATGATTTAAACTGGAATACTGAGATTGTTATTTCCTTTTATTTTCGTGTATGTATATGACTGATAAATACATGATTTTTTTATTACTTATTTATATATATGAGTGATAAATGCATGATTTAATCTTCGTCTGATTGTTATTTCCTTTTATTTTCATTTTTAGTTGAATTATAGATGGTCACTATATATTGTTTCTAAATTTATTTTGCAATTTGCAGAGTTAATTATTCATGTATCTTATTAGATTAAGAAGTGTTAATAAGTGTTTGGCTTATGCTTAAGTGTTTGAATTCATGCAAGTGTGGTCTGACTTATGCTTAAATGTTTAAATTTATATAATTATGTGTAGGTATGCATTAATTTTTCTCTGTTATGAGGGATTATGCGTTATGTATTTGTATGTATATGGATAATGCTGGTGTGAGTCTTTGTGTATGTATATGTGCAGGTATAAGAGGATTATAGGGATAGTACTGGAATTTTTAATTATATGGTTAAGGGGGGGCTAACTTATTTTGTTCTCCCCTTAACAATTCATCAAAAATTAGAAAATTATCCCTCCCTTAACAAAAAGTGGAGTCTCTTTAACAATCCCCTTAAAATACGAAATTTTGATCATTTATTGAACATAATTTAAGCATTCCGATGTTTTAATGAATTTGGTTTATTCATATATTTACATATGAAGATTAGATCAAGGTGACCTGTTCATATATTGAACTTAGAAAATCATTCATTTATATAATAACATGAACAAAACTCTCCATTGATTTATAACCTACTGTGGACAGGTAAGTTCAAATTTTGTAGATGGATTCTTTGTTGCTTACAACTGAAAGCTTAACTTTCTTTGGAATTTAAGGTTCTTAGCCTACTTTTCGATTTGTTTTAACTTGAATAAGAAAAGGTATGTCAAAATAAATATCCTTAAGACCCATTTGGAGCTTCTGGTTTGGAAAACATATGTTTAGAATTAAGCTTAGATTTTAAAATTATGAATATAAGACTTGCTCCCTTAACTTATATTCAAAATCTTTCCATTGATTCCTCCCTCCATACATCCATTGATGATCGGTTTAAGGTTACGTATTAGTTAAAATGTGATTTAATTTGTATTTGGTTAGAATTTATATACTTTTTAAGTATGATTTCTGTTTATGTTTATTATTGTCAGTTTAAATATTTGATAGGTTGCACTTCATCATTTAATACAAGTTTACATGTCAGCGAAGGGGATGTATCATGTAGTCATTTAGAAGAACATAATAAGATTTCCATGTTATGTGATGTTATGATAAAAAATGAGTAATGAAATAGATACATTAACTTCATTTTTCGTTTCAATCATGCATTGTAGAATTTATACGTACTTTGGTAGAATTTAGTATTGTTGTGATATTGTTGGTCCTACTTATGCCATTGTATTTAATTATCATTTTCCACTGTGTAATATATGTAGGCATGGACGGAGTGACGAATGCATGTATTTACAGTTCTTAATATGACCAACTAAACTATACAGAAAATTTTGTTTTAGGCAATCGGGTATTCTCTTTTGTTAGCAATTTAAAAATTTTATTGTCTTGTTTGAGATGTTCCCATAAATTTTAATTTTGACTATCTTTGTTCTTAGTTTTACAATTGATATGTTTTATGCACCTTATTTTTTTTATAGGCATAACCTACTTCAAATTTATCTGATATAATTTTCGAAGTAAATGATTTGTCACATTTGAGTTCTTTAATAACTTCATGCATTATTCACATGCATATATTACAAAAATTACTTTTGTTTGACCCAAATGAATCAAACTCACATCATGTTTTTATAGAGTGTTGGATCGATACCGAGTATTCAATGCATCCTACCCCTGAAAATACAATAGAATAATAGCTTTTTTTAAAGAGGATTCAATTTCCTTTAAAATTATGAAAATGTACGTATTTACAAAAGCATAGGCCTAGATATGAGCAACATAGAAATGAATGGCCAAAACAAACAAGACTCAAATAAATTCATAAATAAAGAGACCATGCACAGCCCAAAATTGGATGCTCACCTGAAATGCATCATCGTACACAAAAGACAACAGAAAGAAGGTAACAAAAGTACAAAGAAAAGGTTTCAATTCCATGATTAAAACCTGATGCAAAATGATCAGAATGTACAAAGAAAAGGATCCTAGATTGCCTACTACAAAATTCCTTCAAGCTTAATCAACTTCAAGGTGCCAACTGTTCTAAATTACATCTCTAAAAGGATCCGCATGACTACATTTTAGTTGAAAAGGTGAATAAATATAAAACCGCATGATCAGATTAATTTATAAAAATGTTGCATTTATTTATTTTATTTTGTGCTTGCTTTGTTCACTAAAGGTATGTTATTAGTTAGCATTATCAGTTTCATTCCTACTCATTGATATTACCTAAGTTCATGCATGTACGAGATAATAAAGTATCAATGAATTTGCCTGTGCGTTCGATCTTCCATTTTGTCTCTAAATTATATGATTATCCACTTTTTGTTATTTATGATTTTCTTAACAAACATTAAAACATTAAAGGTAAATTATGTCATTACTAAATCATTTTTTTCTCATATTGTCTTAATGCGGTTAGGTTACGAAGGAGAGGAATATGTTCGCTTTGCATTCATTCAACAGAATCAGAGAGGTGCAACTACAAATGATCCATTAACATGGTGTAAGGTGATTGTTGTGTAGGTAAAACATCATAAATATTGCATATATTAGTTGTTCTAATATGTTATATGTGCTTTACAATATGCTATATAGCACATATTACATATCTTATTTTTAACACATGAAATAACTAATTATCCCCATGTTCTCTATAATTTTTTGTCATGGTCCAAATGTACTTATCTTATTCATGTTCTGATATGAGAAGTGAATGTGTTTATTCAACTCGAAGACATGCTTTGAAGGCCTGAGATAAATTGACTTATTAGCTTTAGAAATAGGTGAATGTGTGATAATACCAATTGTGAACTAATGTTGTCATTTTTTATCACTTTTTAAATGTTGCTTCACTAATGTTGTCATTTTTTGTTTCACTCACCTTTTGCATGCCATGTCTTCTCTTCTTCTTGGATTCTTGAGCATATTTTGTATTTTCATTTAGCTTTTACCTTCATGAGTATAAGCATATAGCTTTTCTACTATGCACGCCCTTTCAAAACCATTGTTGTAACTCAGGAATGAAACACCAATTGAGTGAGGGGACATATCACATTCATTTTGATGAGGAAGATGTAGCACGTAAGTTAGTGTATCAAGTGGAAGGAGAAGGGCATATACTAGCGAAGGATAGTGATGATGGTAAAAACAACGAGCAATTACTTCAAGACACAGCTTGGGACAGACGACATCTTTATTTTGAGAACTCTCCTTTTTTTTGTCTGATCTGGCTACCCACTTTGTTGAGGCCGTGCAGGAAGTTTCACCAGGAGATGCTGTTGGAGACTAGTTTTCTGGCAGCGCATTGTAGTCTAGGCAATCTGCTTAGCTCCAGTTTTTCATTTTATATGTATGCGGTGGATGGACCACCATAAAAACCAATAGCTGATTGTTAACTCCAATCACCTGAACTTCATGTATTTTATTATTGGTTATAATAAAAGGTGTTTGCGGTCACCTTAAAAACCGGTCGGCTATGCCAAAAAAAAACATTGTTGTAACGTGTGTTTCCTGTTAGTAGACCCATAAACTTGTGGATTTACCATATGTTAATAGAGTTAAAAAATGCGCTAAAGACTATACATTAGCTGGGAAGGAATTTAACTTTCATACGAGCCTTAAAAAGAACATATATTTGAGTTATATAATACTAATGCAACCGGTTCTGTTGTATATTTCTCACTTAAAGTCTTAAATGCACTAATGTGTTATGCGACACACTTAGACCACCTTTTTGGTCTGATTGCATTTAACGCATTGACTTTATCACTGGACATCCATTCCACCTAAATTTCATCTAATTTAACCAATTATTTTTGCAAACCTTTTATTTGTTTTAACTAATGTGACACATCGTGAAAACATGTACCAAGGAGCATTTTGCAGATTTGAAATGTTTCCTCTGTATGAGAAACATGTTCATCACGAAAAATAGCAACGTGGAAGCTCATTTCCTATTTTTAAAATACTTTACTTGCCTTCAATAAGAGAAGTAAAAAATTCAGAATTTTGGGAATAAATATTAAGTATAATTAATTTTCTTCAACAAAAGCTTACCAAAATAATACTAGGGTAACAGATGCTTAAACTTTAAGGACAAAATTGGTTATCCAACATATTTAAAAAAGAAATTATAATTTTTACATTCATAATAATTTTATTGGGTTAAAAATATT
This sequence comes from Allium sativum, assembly GCA_030737875.1. Classification (NCBI taxonomy): domain Eukaryota; kingdom Viridiplantae; phylum Streptophyta; class Magnoliopsida; order Asparagales; family Amaryllidaceae; genus Allium; species Allium sativum. The sequence goes on from CM060926.1 coordinate 382,949,983, forward strand.
ATATTTTATCGATGTCAAATAAAAAAGGATATTACAAGCATTTGTAATATATGATATTTTAATGGCTAGCTTTGTTGATTATATTTTCTTATGTTGTTCATACTTATAGTTATTTTCAATGCGATATCATCTAAAGTAATTTATGCGTACCCACAAATATTTCTCATGGTAATAATTATTTTGCTTTGAATTATGCCAAAATCTTTATTATTACAGTTATTATAGAGTTATTTGAAATATTATAATTATTTAGATGTTTATGAAATTAAACTATGAGTCCTCGAGTGGCTTCTCATTTGATTATAAAATTAGGATAATAAAGTGGTGCAATGATCAATCACCAATGACAATAATAAATCAATTTTTATATTGCCCCAAGCGGAGGGATTTTCGAGTCACTCGCTTAGGAGTTTATACAATTGTTAAGTTTACCTTGATGCTTAAAAATAATTCAATATACAATATTTATTAATTATTTATATTTCTTACATTACAATGTGCTATGTCAATTAAAAAATATAACCTTTCAAGTTATTATAGATTTCTTTTTATTTAGTTAGCATTAGTTTACAACGATAGATGCACTTATGTAAATATTGAAATATTTGTTAATTTAAACCAGTTTCAAAATGTTATTTCACATTTAAATTGGTTTTTTTATTCTATATATGAAATACTATTATCATACTTTACGTCTAAAAATTTGCACTCATATTTCTCTATAAGTTGAAGACATTATAAATTTAGGCATGCTGAATAATGTAATGCTACCAATAATAATTCATAAATGATGTTGATGTTTTTTTTTATAAATTCATTATTCTATATATAAGATACTAATGTTGTTTGTGCTTCAAGATTACTCAGATGGATTAAATGATAAGCATTTGCCATTGATGTTCAATAAATAACTAATCAGAATAAACTCAACATAAAAACATACTTTTCATACTCATATGTCTAAAATATAACAGCATGCTATTAAACAAAATTTAGGTAAAGCCCGTGTGCGTAGCATGGGTTCGCACTTGTTATTATCTAAAATACTATAGGTTAAACCCACTCATCTCTTACGCTTTTCCAATTCTGGATCTGATCCAGTTTTAGCATCCATGGTTTTCCCCTAACCGGATTCAAAACCTAACGACCATGGATTGATTATTTTCATTAAAAGAGAAAGGAAAGAAAGAAGAGGAAAATTGAATAGATCGGATCTAGAAAATCACCTTGCTTTAATACAAGATTTGAACACCCATTTACAGGTATACGTTTCTTTCCTTCAGATCTGGATTCAGAATTTTTCCTAGACTAATATTCTTAATTATTTAATTGTTACAAAAATGCGTGGTGTTACATTCTCCCACCCTTAGGAAATTTCGTCCCCGAAATTTGATAAGGGTAAAAATCAATTAACCCCTCGCATAATATACATCCATCATGTGTGCATCCAATTTTTGCAAACATTGTGCACTTGTGCAAAGTGAAATGCAACATAATAATGCATGTATGCCTAAGCGGTACCTCCTACGTGTATGCATATTTTTCAAAAATCCTTTTAAAATATGATGCTCACATCTTAAATATACTAGCAGTTTTATATGCATGCAATATTTTGAAAATCAAAAAAGCTTTTTCATTCAAATTTTCCCACACTCTCACTAAGTAAGAGCGTAGTTCATCCAATTGTTGCATCTAAAATCCTACCAACCAACTTTATTTTTCAAATTTTAGAAAAAACTAATTTTCTAAATTTGATTTCTTATGTTACAAAAAGGTAGAAAACGGAAAATTTTGCATCTTCCGTTTTCCTTTTTCAACTTTTTTCTAAACGTACTTGGATTTGATGTAACTATTTATAAAGATTCCCTTATTTTTCCTATCCAAGCACAACCCACATAAGAAAATTTTCTTTGTTACAGATTTTCCTTTTCATCTTATCTTGGAAAATTTTATTTTAGACAAAATTTTCGTAAGAAATCACTATTTACAAAATATACCCCATTTTACTTCAAAACCCATTATGTACTTCTTTACATATTTTAAAACTATAACTTTTTGGATTAAAACTTGAAAGCACCACAAACCATTTTCCCAAAATTTTACAATTTCAATTTCTTAAAAGCTAACAATGGAGTTAGACTCAAAGCGGGTTTCCAATTTTTCCTAGGCTTTCCCAGTCACTCCCACAAAGTCAATTCTCTCAACTATATATATTCCTAATCCATCTTCCCCTTTTAACCTTTTCCAATTTATAAGGTTTTACTGCCAAACCCACTAACCCAAAGTACTAATCATATGGGATTCACCTTCCTTCCATACAAAATACATTGTACACTTTATCCGTCCAAATTATCTAAGGGTCTTAGATTTCCATATTCCTTTCTTTAGTGTACAAAACAGTCATCCAAATTCTTACCATATTATACTCTTTCTATTTAGTGGGTTCTTTTATGGATCTAGGTGTGTGTATATATATATATTTATATTTATATATAATATTTATATTTTTAAAAATACAAATACGTTCACTCACTATTTATACAGGAAACATAAACCTAAGCTCTAATACCAGATGTAACAAACCGAATTCCGACAAACCGATTTTTTTTCAAAAATCCAATCTATCAAAACTCAAATTGTTGTGCTCTGGTATCCTGCAGAAAAGATAAAGACATAAAATATGTTAGAGCTCAGAAAACATCTCACAGCGGAATGTATAAAATATAATATAATTAAAGTATAGCCTTACCGTATTAATAATACTACCTAACCAGTATCCAAAGCTATAATGTCTCTGCCACAAATCTAAACTGCGAGTATGTTATGAGGAGGGGGTCAGAACACAAGTTCTGGTGACTGGATTTAAATTATACACTTTGGATAATCCTATATATACCGTTCAATCATATTTTCTTATTTATTAGGTTACTTGGGTTAACAACACTTAAGGCTCACACACATGTCGTACCCATTTACTTCCCGGTGGATTAACCTAATATAGTATATATGTAGCTACCCCTCAATACTGAGGTACACCCCATGGTACCCCACTAGCATGGTCTCCACCGTAATGCCACAGAAATAAACGCAGTCCCTCATCCTATGCCGGAGTGACATACAGATCTCTACATAACAATGTTACGTTCTACATATATATGTCATTTCTATGCAACATAAGCGTACGGACTGCCATCATCGATCGAATCAGATATCATACCGGAGTAATGCCCTCAAGTCTACGATACACCACCCAAAGCCGGCATGCATGTATCTAGACTGTCCCACATACGTATCGTCAATTGTAGCTCGATGTCTTAACCGCATGTCCTCTAATGTGCACTGAGTTCCGTGGCAGGGCGATGCAAGAAACACGGAACTCGGTCGGGAGCTTTTCCATATCTGTACAGGCCCGTCTTTAAGAGCCTATATATACCGATATTCCTAGGGTCTGTTTTTACGGTGGCTATGGCCCCACCTCATCCCCTCTCTCAACTAGTAAAGACTACAAGAGCTAAACGACTGCCCCTAAAAACAATCTAAACATCCATCTGGCATCTTCCCTCAACCACCGTACCCCGATAGTAAAAGGTGAATGGTCTATTGGTTTTAGCTCTAGTCTTCCACCGATGACGGGTATTCGACGATCTACTATCCTTGTTGGTCGTGACCCTTCACCTCCCAGTTGAGGCGACCACCAAATCACCCTAGTGTCATCGCGTCACGGCATTCTGACTGCATAGCTACTTTTGCAGTCAATGCCCTCCCATCTAATAGTTACACGTAGACCCAACCTCCGCGAGCACAACCTAAACATCTGCCACCGCACAGTGGACTACTAAGAGCACCTTACGTATCTAAGGAAGCTGCGTGCTTCCCCTTCCAGTCCTTCGGAGCCTACAGAATAATAAGATAAATGTGTGCTCCCTTCGTGCCTTATAACACCACGATGATCTACTCCGTTGGGATATTCACCCTCAAACGTGCGGACTGGTCCAAGCGCCTCATTTTAATATGTTGTTAGACCCTATGTCTAAACAATCTTTTACTCGCTTGCCTTACCTCATAAGGTTTCCAATTAACTTGGTTATTCTCATTCATATTGAATTCTTAATCAAGTTACCAAGTTTCTCTTGCTTATTAATTTCAGTTATATAACTTAACCCATTTAAGTTTATTGATAAGCCCACAACATGTTATTCTCTAGATTGTGGTCCAAGGTCTATAATCACAATCCCTTTATATTCTTGTTTGATTTCATTGTTACAATAACATGTTCTACTTAATATGTAATTAAGTATATCCCAATTCACATGTTTTCTGTTTATTATGTCAGTCACTACTCACGATTAAATATAACTAATTTCATAAGTTTTCCTCATCCTTTCTCATTTAATCATAATTCCATTTTACACCGTTACTACAACTTATCATTGTTTACTTATTAACTTAGCTAACTAAGGTCCGCTAATAAGTTTCTCTACCCATTTATTATAACCTATGTTATAATTTCCTCTTGTCCCTAGGACAAGTCCAAACATGTTATTCTCATCAGTGGGTTTTAGACTTCTAAGTTTACAGATTACTTAATTCATAATTAAGTGCAACTTCTTATATTTCATATATTTTCCCCCTTTTCTCAACTGGTTTCCGGCTTTCCCCATTTACTGATTACTTAATTTACAATTAAGTGTCCCTTATCTCATTTCACCAGTTATCCCATTTCCTTACTAGTTTATTATAACCTAAGTTATAATCTTCACTTGCCCCTAGGATAAGTCTACCCATTATACAACATTCTCATTAATGTAAGTTATTTATAATTGGTGATTATCATTACCCGTTTAAACCGTTTACTGTTGTAATCCATTATTTTTCAATCACTGTAACATATGTTCCTTATTTTATTAAGGAAAACACTTCACGCACCTTATCAGTTTGATTTATAGAAGGAATCGGTGATTTGTTTTCATAACGTATTCCCATCTAAATTCATGGTGGCATGTAGTTTTTCTCTCTTTCTTACTTTATTCACTGTAGCTTACTTGCAACCACGTTCTTAGAAATAGGTCATTTAGGAAAATACATCACTTTTCCTTTGCATCACATTAACTCAGTCCATTACATCCCTTCCTTTCTTATTTTCTGAGTTAGAATTTTATTATCATCATTGTCATTTATTCATATCTTTTTATATGTGTGCACTAGACCTCTCACATTAAGCCTACACTTGTGGATGCTGATTTGTCGGGTGGGTCCGGGCAGACTTCTACCATAAGTTGACTAAACCTCGTCTCTTAGTACCATTGCATGTTTTAATTATGCACTTAGACCCTTTACATTAGATTTACCACTTGTGAATGCTGGATATGCCGGGCGGTTCGGGGCAGACTTCTATCACAAGTGCAATCTAACCTCGTGCCATAGAGCGTTACAATGTCAAATTACTGTAAATCTAGGCATGTTAGCTCTTTAACAATTATTCCTATTTTATATAAATTTTAGGCATATTGTCCTTTTCATATGTTTCCTGTAATCCAATTTACATGTCATCAAATTATGCCTATATTTTGTCGCAATTCCTTTTTAACATGTGTTTAATTCTATCTTGACATGTAAATATTTGATCGGGTAATTGTTCAAATCCAACAAGTTAAAAATATCATTTACTTAATAATATACCACAAGTGAATCATGAGATTATAACAACAGTAGCCATTACCTATTTCCTAACAAGTTTGTTTTCAACATGTAATCATTCCCACACTTTAACTGATTCAACATATGAATTATTCATATTAACGTCTCAACTTGTTATAACAGTAATTCTTAATTATTCTGGCAAATTCAATTATACAAAATGGGGAATGGTAAACGATAATATATTATTATCTAAAACGCTATAGCTTAAACCCACTCACTTCATACGCTTTCCCAATTCTAGAACTGATCTAGTTTTAGCATCCAAGGTTTTTCTCCTAATCGGTTTCAAAACCAATCGACCACGGATTGATTATTTTCATTAAAAGAGAAAGGAAAGAAAGAAGAGGAAAATTGAATAGATTAGATCTAGAAAATCACCTTACTTTAATATGAGATCTGAATGCCCATTTACAAGTATACGTTTCTTTCGTTTAGATCTGGATTCAGAATTTTTCCTAGACTAATATTCTTAATTATTTAATTTTTACAAAAGTGCGGGGTGTTACAATAATCAGGATGAATAATGGGTAAATTCACATAATTAAACATCAATATGTCAAGCAAAGAAAATCCAAGCCATGCATCACATAAATACATCCAAATAGTCGAATATCAAATAAATTTACTAGTTATCAGATATCGGGTTTTAAACTGGCATGAATAGATCAGATCTAGAAAATCACCTTACTACAATATGAGATCTGAATGCCCATTTACAAGTATATGTTTCTTTCCTTTAGATCTGGATTAAGACTTTTTCCTAGACTAATATTCTTAATTATTTAATTGTTACAAAAATGCAGGGTGTTTCAATAATCAAGATGAACAATGGGTAAATTCACATAATTAAACATCAATATGTCAAGCAAAGAAAATCCAAGCCACGCGTCACATAAATACATCCAAATAGTCGAATATCAAATAAATTTACCAATTATCAGATATCGGGTTTTAAACTGGCAATTAAATGTCGAATTTTAACTTAACTGAAAAATTAAATTTAACAGTCAAATTAAACTACACTATCCCTGAAAATCAACATAAATATGAAATTTAAACTACCAAACATCAATCTATATAATAATATCATAACATGATTTTAATTTAACTAACAATCGAATACTTTAGTTAAGCGTGAGTGGATTTAATCACTCGCCTTTGGTTCCAAATGCATTTAAAATCCAATTGGAGGCCTAAAATTAAACGGTCTCCAAATCCAATCAAACTATCTCTATGTCGTCTGAAACTTTGATATGATCGCAATGGAGAAAACAGAGAAAACCGCGCGCGGATCTGAATTCGTATGAGGAAGTTATTCATGTTTTATGTTTTGAATTTCAAATATATATATATATATATGTATGTATGTATGTATATTATATAAAGAATATAATAAATCTCACCCTAATTTTCCAGCTCAGCAACACTTTCGACGTCAGCCTCCAACATAATCCTTCTTCTCCCTTAAACACATTCTTCCTGGAACCGAATTAAACCCATCGCCAATGTCTCTTGATCCTCCATAACTCCTCCACCCCTCCATGAAATCACTCCCCGTTAGTTTATACAAGCCTTTCTTCAGGAGCTCTACACCCTGGACCTGATAACATCATGCATGAGCTCCCCAACTAAAACGCGTCCTAGATCTCTACATGGTTGCCTCCATACAGGTATTGTAAAATATGCATGGAATTCCATCATTTTCTGGCAAAAGATGTCTCTTCGAAGGAACAAAGCGATGTCACACCTTGAATCGATTAAAAATGCCTAAAGCTCCCTAAAATCACAAACTTAGGTGGCTGCCTTCAACGCGTGCTGCCCAGTTATGATTCAAATGCAGTAAAAATTGGATTAATGTTTAGGTCTTCTCATTACGATCCTAACAAATCAAGATTCAGGATTTTTCGTTTAGTAATTTGTTTGGTTTGGATATTTGAAGTTGAAAATAGAACGCCATTGCAATTTGTGAAAAGAGATAAGATAATACGGCTGTTGGATGTTTTAGCTACAACTAAACAAAACAAATTAGGTTAAGAAAAGGGAGATGGCATATTTATAGACAATATTTTATTAGGTTATATTCACATGTTTTAAAATCTGATGTTTATAATTTGCACCAACACAAAGAAGCTCTGATTGCCACAAAATTTGTCATTCTGCTATATTACAATATTCCGGATTCGATGGAATAAGTTTCTTCAAAATTCGAGGTCATTTGAAATACGACTACTTTAAATCTTAAATCGTTAATCGATATACATTTATATAGCGCACGATCAAATAATAACCCTGATTGACACGAAACTTGAAAAATTACAATAATTTACAATTCCAGATCCAATGAAACTGACATCGAATTCCAAGATTGTTTGCAAAATGGTTACTTTAATGTGTTAATAAATATATGATATTTCAATTTTCATTTATTCAGTTTTTAACTTAAATTTCAAAGTTCATTAACCTCATTCAAATCAAAATGGAATCCGAATCAACTTTATAAATAAAATTTATATTTATATGAAATTTCATTCAAAGTTTATAAATTCTATTCAAATCCAAAATAGAATTCAAACTAACTTTATAAATCAAATTTCATTAAATATGAATTCCAAATTTAGTTATTTACCAAATTTAATTTTGATTTCAATTACAAATAAATCAAATCCATTTCATTCAAATATTTAAATTTCAACTTTTAGTGTTTATTAATATAAACTAAATCATAATTTTATTTGCGATCAGTACAAGTTACCATTGTCAAAATAAGTTAAATTTCGTTATGTAAACAATTATATTAAGTTCACACCATAAATTTCAAATTAAATCATTAAGTTTTAATTATAAATTTATTAACTCAATTGTATTCAAATATTCTAATATTAAATTCAAATTTCAATATTTATTAATATAAACCAATCATAAATTCATTTACAATAATTATAAGTTATTAGTATTGTAAACAATTGACATTCATTACTCAATCAAATTAAATTAATTTTCCATTGTAAAATTTTAATTAAATCATAAAATTTTAGATCTAACCATAATTATAAATATAATCATATTGAATTTCAATAATTTGAATAATGAAAAATACGGGTTGTTACAAGTTTACTAATAGGGAATTATACTCCATTGTTTGGAAGTTTTCTAGTTCAACCGATATCATTGAAAGCCAATATTAGAGCTGCAATCGCTTTACTTTCGGGGTAATTTTAGCTTCCATTTTAAAAATAATTTTTTAGCTAATATGATGAATTTGTATATCTGTATTTATTATTACGTTGCTTATACACTTTGAAATGCATATTCTCACATGCATTTTGTCATGAATTTCACTTACCCTAACATGGTCTTTGAAATGGAAATGCAGGTTTACCAGTTTGTGATTTCAAAGGGGATTGTATTAGTGTTTTGTGTGTGTTGTATCTATGCGTGTTGTGTGGTCATGTGTTAGCGGGCTTGAAATAATGGAAGAGCAGGGAGTTTGGTTGTGGGAGTTAACAATGAAGTTGTTGGTTGTAGAAAGAAAATGGACAGATTGGTGATGAGTTGACTTTAATGCAAGAGAAATTTATATTTCGTCTGGAATTAACATTATTTGATGCACTTACTGGTAATGTTTTATTTTACACAATAATATAGTTACGTGAGTGCTATAATTTTTTTTGTTTAATGATAGTTGCATGATTGCTGTAATTCTTATGTAAACATTATTTTTATTTAATGCATTTATTTTTATCGTGCCTAATTAATGTTGATAAATATGTATACATGAGAATAGACGATATATTATCTGCTCATCTGTCCTGAAAAGCGTGTGTAATGGCCCGAGGATTTTCGACCTCGAAAATCGACACCAAACATCATGTTGACTATTCAAGCATCGAGAATACTGGATCGTTATTAGAAAGAAATTAGGGGGTGAGACAAGAAAGAAATAAATATTAGAATAGAGGAAGAAGAATAACCAACACATAATCAGAGTCGCACATAGCAGCAGAACAAAATATAATATAGAAATAAACTTTATTGAGAACTTAAAAACACTTACAATCATCAAAGTACATCAATACATCTGGACAGTTATAATAATCTGCCCTCATATACAACACACAGCGGAATAATACTAAATATACGTCATACGTCTGAACATCTGCAGCTCGTCTCCTCACTGCATCCGATAACCTGAAACCTGTACAGCCCTGCCTAACCCGAGCATTACAAACGCCGGATCAGTCTGGTGAACCAAAGTGAGAAAAACACACTAAGTTTATAGGTAACATCCAACTTGATTTTAAAGTTAAAATCTTTTTGAAAGAAAGGATAATCGCAAGACCAAATCCACACATAAATACAGACGGTTTTAACCTTACGATAACCCAAATCGTTTTTGAAATCAATATCATTCTGATATTATAATAGGGATGTAATACAAGTAGATATCAATCTAGCAGAACGCTTGCATCTCACACTCTACATACATAGTATACAATCAAAACCGCAAGCTCTTATTGGAGAATGGATTTCCATGGCAAGGTATGGGCAACCACCTTTCCGACAATGTACCTCTGGAGATGAATAAATTGGGGTTCAAAAAGAACATCTTGCAACCTAGGCTAAACATGATCGACCCCTCACTTTCTTTGAGAGTACCGAATATATTATTACCACAGTTGGGGGCCAGCCAATCGCCGATAGCATACAAAAATAAAGGGACAACTGAAGGCATTTGATTTCTCTAGATTAGGTAATGATATACCCTTTTAATAGGTGCGACCCACATAGCCATGCGACCTACACGATTTTAACCATTTCTCTGTTGGTGAGGCTTAAGGTCAAAATTAATAAATAAATATATTTTTTTAATTTAGAATACCTTGCTTATCCTTCAGAATAACATATCTCCATCCACTTTGAATGCCAAATCGTCAGATCCGCTGGATATCACTAATTGACGCCCACAAAAATACTCATGTTGATAACCTGAGAGAAGTGCCCTCTCCGCCACCAACTATAGTACGTTTGAAGAAATCAACGTAAGTGACCTATTTGGAAATACTCTGTCAGACATCCGTCCATACAAGTCATCTAGGAACGGGATGAACCGAAGGCACCCTCCTACTGTATCCTTGAATTACCCTATGGATCAGTAGCGTGTAGTCCTTGCAATCCGTAAATTCTCAACCACGACTGAATCACGTCAGAATACCTCTAGTTGACATTCCATTGAACATTAGACAAGTAATCCTTCCACTTATGAAGATCCACGGCCTTCAGTTGCTCCACCTTGAATCAGCATCTTCATGCATTTGCTGATTCAGAATGGTTTTTGAATATAATTCGATCCTGGTCTTTCCGTACCAACAACCGCATGGTCAGAATTGATAGTCGGTTATTTAACTATCAAATAAACAAAATAAAATAAAATGACTTCACTGATTTAGTACTCGGCATTACTTGGCCCCTTTAGTCAAAAACTATTAACGAATGGCTAATTTAAAACTTCTAAATCCTTCAATATTACAAATATAGCTTTTATTTCTTATTTAACATAAGATCATTCTCAAAACTGTTTTATTATAATACTTAGGAAAATATCCTATAATCATATACATTTTTCTATTTTTCTATCATTTTCAAAACATTTTCTATATCATTACTTGCTATCAATAATTGGGAAATCATTTCAAATTATTACTCGTGAAACAACATTACGAAATCTCTTTTGTTTCTTTATTAGAAAACAAAACCCAACACTTATTATTTTCGAATAAACTCATTTTAAAGTTCCACTTTTTATTTCCTTTTTCCTCGAAAATATTGTTATAATTTTACATAATCTCCTATTGTTTTTCTGTTACTTTGGAATATCATTATATATTTTCAAATCCATTTTATAGTTAAAATCACTCTCGTTCTTTATTCATGCATCTATATATTTCAACGTCAATTAGTCCCTGACCGTAGACTCGTAAGCTAATAAGTCCCTAAGTATGACCCCTGAAGACCGAAATAAACATCAGATTAATACTCAGAAAATCACTTAACTCAGAAAATCACTTAACTCAGCCAATCTCTAGTTAGATTCTAATTCTTAAATTTTCTATCCGAACTCCTTACCAACCCATATTATTTCACTTCCAATCCATTCAATCATTTTCCATTTTGAAAATCTCATTTTAATGCTATTCGTTTTACTTAATTTCAATATTAAGTATCGTCAACTTGAAATCAATGTTATAACTTCACATCTTTTTTTTATAAACAATCTTTATAAACTCAAATTTAAAATAAATCCCTTTTTATAAGGATTTCCTTTTACTTAATTCAAGTGTTAAGTAAACAATCATTTTTTTAAACCATTGGATTCACTTAAAATATCTTTTGTGAGTTCATTATATAAACTCGGAATTGATGTAAATCCCATTTATGAGCTCTTTTCAAAACTCAATTATATTCCCTTTCAAAACCAATTACTTACTCAATTGGATTTCATTTAAGAAATGTAATCCTTAAATTATTAATTAAATTAATAAATTACTTTCTCACTTACTAAAATAAATATTAAATTTCTTTTTAAGTTCTTATCAACAATTAATCAATTTTTTGTTAAATCATTTCATTAAACAAATTAATCCATTGGCAAATTTCAAGCAAAACAGTTGACTTAGTCAACTTAAAATACAGTTATTTTGTTAACCAATTCCAGTGAGTCATTCCTTTAAATTAATTAATAATATAATTAATTTAAATAATTCCATTTAGCTGTTTCTTAAAAACAATTATCCAATTCTTTACCGTTAGGTTAATTTCTGCTCATTTGCTTATAACTCTGATTAACATCATAATTTTCTTCATGAAATCATTTAATACTCGCTTATAAATTTAAATAATAAACATTTATTTCCTTTTACTAAACTTTTATTCCAAATAATAGATTTAAAAATCCATCTTGAGTTATAAAATAAATTTTGTAACTTTGTTTCCATCGATTTACTTGACGATAAATCAATATCTAGAAAATGATTGATTTATAGGCCATATACTGCCAATTACTCAACCAATATTACCCATTGGTTTAAACAAAACAAATGTTGAATTTTAGGCCAACGGTCAACAATCATTCAATTTGAACAATACATATAATGATGATATGAAAATAAATAATATCTAATATATTTGAGGAATCCGGTTGGATCCCTCCAACTTGTTCTTCTCTGCACCCAAGTAGGCTACCTCAAATAATATAATTCAATTAAAAGATGATTTCTATAAATAATCAATAATAGCAATTTAATAACAACCATTTCATAGCAACCAATCACGACGATTCAAACAATTCATTAAATTAAACACGCTTATAAAAATAAACGTGACCAATAAGGTAAGTTACCTTCATTGGGTCCAATCGTTAGAATATTTGGTTTTCATAAAAATTAAACAACATTTAATTTCACAGGTTCAGTCAACATATGAATTTATAATTAACAAACAACCAACCACTAGCAACCATAGCACACAATTATAGAACCCAAATTATATAATATAAGTGGGAAGAACGGAGTGAGTTTAACTCACCTTGATTTCCATTTGTTGAAATGGTTCCGTTACATTTAAATTAAACAGTTCTTCAATTTAAATGTAAATCTAAGTTGTTTCCATTTCTGTACAAACGAACTCCAACATATAACGCTCGTTGATATGGTATCGACGTCCTTGTTTCATTAGATTCTGTTAACACATATAAAAGACATATAGGTTTAAATATTAATAATTTAATTAATTTATCTTAACCCTTAGCTATATTTCTTAGTTTTAAATTAGCTTAAACTAATTATGTTTTGTTTAGTGATGATGGCAAATTATACGTCATGGTCTTTGCTGCTTCATTTAGGTGCCTTCCTTGTATTCATTCCATTTTCGACCTGACCACAATGCATAGACTATAAATAAGTCATATTATTTAATTCAATAATTAATTACTAAATTAAGGATCTAATCAATTGTTAATTACTTTCTAACATCGGTTACAGAACAACTTTGTTCGTTCTCCTGCATCTGCTCGTGCCCAGCTCTTCTTTCCCACCACTACATCACGCTGCATCAATTTGCCATTTGTTATAAATAGGCATTTAGTTAAAGTAATAATTTCTTAATTAAACATTGGTAAGCTAATTACATATTATAATAAAACAAGGTTAACCCCTTTTTAATCTTCGTTCTTTCATAACCAATGCCCCTTAGAACCGAAAACATACTGCAAATTTTATAAAGATTTTTAGTCCAAAATTAATAGTAAATTCCCTACATTAATAACCTAATAAACCAATTTTATTATACATTAGATGTACTAATTATAGGTTCTTAAAGATATACAGGTCGCTTCTTTCTTCATTGTTTGTTTTCATAGCTCAGTTCGAAGCAGTCACCCATAAAACCATTCGCCACGCCTCATCACCATTGCCCAGACACCCATCAACCACCACTGGCGCAAGCGCAACTCCTCGACACGCCTCCACCCTGAATGCGGCTCAACTCGGCGATGACTGATGTTAGGAAATGCCTCGAATTACACCGGCTTCCTCCCTCAATCTCAATCATCTCGGCCTTCCAAATCTGATCATAGCCATTGAAAGCTTGCTCTGAACTAAATTTAGAATTTTTTAGTTGAAGATTTCTCATATAGGTGCATGAATCGATGGAAATTTGAGAAACAATTTGGGATATTCTCGGTCGTTTAAGATAGGTTGGAGGCGGAAATACCAGAACGGTTGAACACAAATTAGGTTTTGACCGACATTGAATAGATATTTATATAGGGTGGATTGAGTTATATATTATTTTAATATTACGAAACTTCAACATGAAGTACCGAGTAAAACTAACCACGGTCGACTTCTGTTTTTTGATAAAAATGATAATCCTAGCATAGAAGAATATTCCAGACCCGATGGGACAGGTTTCGCTGAATTTCGAGGTCATTTGTGAAAAGTCCATTCTAATTACCGATGAAAAATCACGTGTTTATATTTCCCACGATCACAAGGCAAATCCAATCAACTTGAAATATTGATATTCTAATAGACCTTTTCCTTAGGGATCCAATGTAATTTATTTCCTTAAGATTGGAGTTCGTTTGGCCAGTCGTTTATTCCTCCAAAGTTACCCATGTCTAAATAATATAAACGATTAAATAAAACAGAGACATTTTTAGCTGCCATTGTAACATATGAAATCCGTTTGCCATGAAATTTCTTACCAAACAATAATTTAACGTTATAGTTCCAATGAAACTATTTTCATCGAAAACCAAGTCCGTTTACAAAATGGCTATTTTTAACACTTATATAATATCGAATAAAATATTATATAAATTCCCAAATAAATAAATTAAATAAAAATAAATTATTATAGTAACAACCCGAAAATCTGGGCCAGTTTAAAAATTTTATTTCGGCAATTTTAATGAATTTAGAATATTTAAAATAGATTATTTTAAATAATATCGACAAAAATTCATTTTGAATATATTTAGAACGTATATATTATACTCATCGTCGTTAGAATATAAATAATTATATATAATTATATATAATTATAAATAGAATTTAAAATGGCGTGGTAGTTCGATAATTCGATTTCAAACTTCAATTGAATTTACCGGGTGCAAAACAATCCGGATTTTAGTGAAACCAAAAATAATAGGATCTATTTAAGAATATCTTTCCAACGAATCCGAAAAATCGAAATTTCATAGCGGGAATCAAAAGATATGTCCAGTTGAAAATTCTGAATAGTCGCTATGGAATTCAGGCCCTTAAAAATGGGAATTTTGCAAACGACCTCGGATTTCGACAAAACCACTTTTGTTAGGTCCGTGGTGTAAAGTTATTGTTAGATTCCAAATTTCATGATTTTTCTAATCAATATATGAGCGTGGCAAAGGAAAACGCGCTTGACCAGTTTCAGTTGATTTTAATCGACTGGAAAATGGCCATTTTTCCAACGGTCTCAGAATTCGACGAAACTAGTTTTGTTAGGACCGTATCGTCAATACGAAGCTAGAAAATATTTTTCTGGAATTTTTCGAGTTAGTATGTGACCCCGGTAAATTGAAATGTGCGTTCAAATTCAATATATAGAGTTATATGTTGATTTTGACGAAAACTGATCGTAACGAACGAATTGGCCTGCGATACATATCCCATTGTGTTCGGAACAGGGGTAGAACGCTAAGGACGACAGTCGGTGGGTCTGATTTCGATTTGAAAATAAAAAGTTACTTTTAAGAAGTTTAAAATAATTAAATAATATAAATTCCCTTATATCCACCCCCTATCTCTCGTTCAAAGTCAACCAAGGAAAAAATTAAAAGAAAACCCCCGATCGCTTTCACCTGCTCGTGCCCTAGCCATCGCGCTCCTCCTCCCGTCGACGTTCGTCGCCGCCGCCCCCTCTCTAGCCCTCATCCGTGCCTCTCTCTCTGCTCCCCTCTCGTTCTCCGCGAATCCCCTTCTTCCCCTGCTGCCAAGACCACCGAGCCGTCGAGAATGGAGCCACCACCTCCTCCGATAGCCGCAGCCCCCTTCCTTCTCCGCCATTGCTTGGAAGCCCCAGACCCAAGCCCGCGAGATTGAGTACCCCGAAACCCCAAATCAGCCTTCGCCCAAAACCCTAAGTCACCCCGCCTGAGTCCAACAGTCCGCCACTCCACCGACCGTCGGCGAAGCACAGTGCCACCCTCTTCTCTTCCTTTGAACGCAGCGCTCCCTCCTCGTCCGATTTCAACAGTAAGTTTCATTTATTTATATGTGTTTAAGCTTATAAAAAATCAATTTTTCATATGCGTTCTAGCTTATAAAAATACGTTTTTTTTAATATATTTGAAAGCGTATAAAAATTCAATTTTTATAGGTCTAGATTTGAAATAAAAAGTCGATTTTTATTATATATGAATAGCGGAAAAGGAAATGATTTTTATAAGCCAAAAGGTAGAATTTTTATAGTGGCAAAGTGATGATTTTAACCTTAGGAAAAGCTTTGATTTTTAAAAGCAAAGAAAGTTAGGATTTTTTTTATAGAAAAGATTAGATTTTTAAAATAGAAAAGATTAGATTTTTGAAATAGAAAAGATTAGATTTTTAAAAAAGAAAAGATTAGATTTTTGAAATGGAAAAAGGCGAAATCTTTATGTAGAGAATAGTGTGTAAAAAATGGAATTTTTATCTGTATAGTAGCGATGTAAAAATAGAATTTTTATCTATATAGTAGCAATGTAAAAATAGAATTTTTATCTATAGAACAGCGGTGTAAAAATTCGATTTTTATATATTGAACAGCACAGTAAAAATTCGATTTTTATATATTGAATAGCAATATAAAAATGTGATTTTTATATATGTAGTGGCTACGGGCGACGAAAGTGATAAGAGGCGAGAACGACGAAGATTTCTACTTGTGAAGTGTCGTGGAGTTGGGATAGCTATCGGTGAGAACTTCTCACTCTAAATTTCTTTTTCTAGTTATATATATATATATACTAGGATGCAGACGGTGCTTAGTAGCACCCGACACCCGTCATCCACAGACCATGGATGGCTTGTTTGTTTAATTGATGTGTTGTGAAATTTGTTTGTATTGTTGATGTGGAATCGATAATAAATGTAGGTGGTTGAAATAAATTAATTACCGTTAAAAATATAATTTTTAACGTGAAAGTGAATAAATAAATATTTATAAACAAATCGGCCGATTTGTTTGTATACACTGATTTGACTTATATTGATTGGGTCGATAAATTTTACACATCCCCCAACTGCACAAATAAAATCTGTGTTTGATTGTTTGAAACCCCACAGGGGTATTGGGATAAAATACGGCATACACTAATCCCAATAATTAGTTGTATGTCGATCGATTGATTGACAGGCTGTTATAAGCGTTAGATATCTATATTTAATGCTTATACAGTGTAGTGCACTTTGGATGATGGTTGATTATTTATCGTTGCTATTATATACATGTGTTGTATGGAATCCATATAGTTAACACTATATGGTAATTGATTGGGCCTCATTCCAATTTAGAAGATAAATAATATTATAAAATAAAGGTTCATGTGTTGACAGTACTCATCCGTTGAGATTAGTCATGTGTTGAACGAAGTATTTTAACAATAAAATTTGCATCTTTATCATATATAAAATTAGAAATTAACTGGAAAATAAATGAGATGAGTGGTCTCCTGGATATTGATCTGATGTTAGTTTCGGCCTTCGGGGTTAATATTTAGGGAATTGTTCTCTTACTAATTTACGGTTGGAGTCTGATTTTAAATCAAACAATAGATACCATAATTTTTATAAAATATATTAAATAACAAAAATAGTCACACGTGGACAGTACTCATTCGTTGAGATTAGTCATGTGTTGAAAAAAATATAGATTCACGTATTGAATAGAATAAATATTCATTTGTTGGTTAGAATAACGGAATTATTGAAATATATAAAGCCGTGTTGATTAGAGATGCGCTATTTTTGATGCGAACGATATTTAAATCAATTATATTCGTTTTTATAATCGAATAGAAATCGAAATTGAATAGAAAACGAATTTGAATTGAATTGAATAGAAAACGAATTTGAATTGAATTGAATAGAAAACGAATTTGAATTGAATTGAATAGAAAACGAATTTGAATTGAAATTTGAATTGAATTTAAATGAATTTTAAAACGAATCTATAGGGAAAAATTCAATTTTGATTTGAATTGGAAATAGAATTTGAAATGTTTTTGAAACGAATTTAAAACTATTTATAAAATTCGTTTTAAATAGGAATCGACGAATATATATTATATATATAATATATTGGCCTGAATAGAATGCGCCGCGCCGCAGCAGTTCGTAAATTTCGACCATTGACTTCGAACGGACATTACGGGAGATCCGACCGTCGGATTCTCCTAAAACTGGAACTGTTGGGTTCGTATCGAAAAGAGCTTTCTAACGAATATTGGAAATTTGAAATCTAACGGTTGGATTGGGAGATACGTCCAAATCAAATTTGGAAAAGGTCGCTGTAAGTGCAGTTCGATGGCCGTTGATGGAAATCGACTGTACGGGCCTTGATAAAATTATTAAAAATAGTAATAATTTGTGTAAAATCATAATAAATGATTTGGAAAAAATTGGGATGAAAAACTCCATATTTGAAAAGATAAAAATAGATTTTTATCGAAATGAACTAGTTTAGAACTAAAGTAACAACCCATTTATTTTTAAATAAATAAATTGGATTTGAAATGGGTTTTAAATAGAATTGATTCATGGGTTTATCGTGAAGGGTGTTTTAAATGACACTTGTTCTTTAACCCGAGAATAAATAGAATGTGATTTGGGTTTGTCGTGACCTGTGTTTTAAATGACATTAGTTCTTTAACCCAGTAAAAGGAGTTTTAGTGAATCTGTAATTAGATTGAAATGTGAATTGATAATCTAAATTATCAAATTTAGAAAGCGAGCGAGAAGGGAGTATCACCAGTTTTGCTCCAAAACGATAGTCAAATCTTTAATTAGAATTGAACGTGGAATGGTAATTAATTTTACCGATAACACCGTGGTATTAGATATGGGGTATCACCAGTTTTGCTTCATGGGATGAATAGGTTGGGATTGGGAAATAAAATAAATAATTACTTCGGTGTGGTTTGCTAATCTCGACTAGTTTGGAAAAACCATAATTTGGTTTGATACGACACCCAATGGAAGATTAAAGGATAAATTTATAGAATTCATCTTGGATAAAATTGGGAACCTTTCCCTAAGAATTGAAATTTAGAGACTAGCTGTAGGTTAGTTAAGAAGAATGGTTTCCTGGGTATTGATCTGATGTTGGTTTCGGCCTTCGGGGTTAATATTTGGGAAATTGTTCTCTTGCTGATTTTACGGTTAGTGACTAATGAATTGGAATGAGGCATATGTTGTTTTTGTGTAACATTTGTTTTTAATATACGTGGGTTGTTCGGAAAGGCCGGGTTTATACCCATTCTGAATAACCGATTCGACGATATGTCGAAGATGAAGATGGTGGTCGAAGACCGGAAGTCTTCACATCGTTTGGATAATTACTGATGATCCTGATTGGGCTGTACACCCAAGAGGATGGAAATATTTGGTGGTCGTCCAGACGTACTTGGAGATCGATGGATATGCGAGGAAAGTGCCTCCGGTTTCGTTCAGACCCAGAACGAACTTGTAAATGGATTGTGTGTCTGACATTGGATTTTATTCGGTGTTGATTGATTTCTGTTAAATATATATCTGTTTGGCGGGGGAGAATTTATTCTCTTGCTTAACGCCCTTCTCTGAGACGTACGAGCTTAGAGGTTATATATCGATAGATATCAATCGCATGGCATGAATTGCCTGTGTGGCATGCTGAGTTGCATGGATCAAGGCTTTTGTTGAAAATCAAAGTCTTGTGGTTGATGATCAAAGCACGGCCTACGTGGCAGCTTTGTGTATAGCGTGGATTCGCGAGCCTCACACCTCAGTATGAGTCAAAAACGGGATACGAACCGTTGGGAGAACACGACGTTTCTTTCTAGCTTTGGTGGTGTCAGTGACTTACCAGCCCTGACATTTATATACTTTTCACCTATGTGGTTGTTGGAATGAGGCGCCTCGATTATAGGTCTGTAAGGACCGGGAAACGTGTGTTCAGGAATAACTAATCCTCAAACGTAAGAGAGGACCGGCCCAACCGATTCCAGAGGTTGCCCAGAGTGTGTAGTCCCGAGGCATTTGCTAGAGTGTCTCGAAGCGGAGAGGATCTTGCCCCATGCCTCGACTCGTGACGGAAATCCAATTTCCAATACATGTATTTCGGTTTTAATTGTAGAACTAGTATGGCGACATGATATATGGTACCCATGCCGCCTAGGATTGGTATTTATGATTGAAATTGTTTTGACACTATACACTTATTATAGTATCAAATGATTTGTTTTAAACGTACCAAGCATGTTTGGCTATTATAAGGGAAAATCCTATACTCTGGCTTGCGTTACATTGTGTGATGGGACCTGGGTCTTATAATAGCTTCATTTTTCGAAAAAGCATTCGTTGTTTATCCTATGCACTGGTATTCTTGGGAGAAAACCCGTTCCGTGTTATACGGCGTGGTCCCTTGAATTACTCTCTTTCAAAGTAAAGTTTTAAATTACTGTTTTAGTTCTCACACCAGTCACATGACTGACCTGGAGTTTAATATTTTAACCTAAACTCTGGGTGCCCTTATTTTCGACACGGGCAGCTAGTAGTTTTGGTTTTGCAGATTTATATTCACAGGATCCTGATTTACAGCTGGAACGATGCTCGGAAAGCTCTGTATCCGTGTATTACTTTCAGTTGTGTTTTGTATTATTTTCCACTGCTATGTAATTTATTGTAATCTCTGATATTTATCGAATGTATAGTATTCATTTATACTCTGTATATTCTTGTATCTGATGGAATTGTTGTAATAACAATGAAATGTTCTTCCGTCTGCGTTCTGATTTGTCCTGTTCTCAAACGATCAGGGGTTTCGAACGGTCTAGATCGGTTTAACGACTGATTCGGATCGAGCGAAATTCCATGCCGTCACAGTTGGTATCAGAGATTTGGTTTACAGAGCTCGAGAACAAGACACATTAGAACCATACGAAAGAATTCATCAGATATTGGATTAGTAATATCCAATTAGAATGACTCGTTAGAGATGGGATCAGTAGTATCCTAGAACGAGTGTAAAGAGTATATTTTTCAAAAGAAAACAATATTGTTTTGAAAATTTAAACCATTTTATACGTATTTGAATATTTATTTATTTTGAATTCGGACAATCCAATATATAAAGATTTTGCATATACGCGTCATGAACGTATATTCGAAGTTTTAATATACTGGATAGATATAGAATCACATTCTAGTCGCCCGGAGATGGTACTGATAATTGTCATGACATCATCAATATTTATGTTCGTGTTTCGAAGGTGTGATTTCTATATATTTCCATTAGACTGGTGTGAGAACCAAAACTTATATAGATAGATTTATTTGTTGTGAATTGGCATCAAAAACATGATTTTTGTATATATATCAAAATTTTGAATTTGAAACGTTAATCCACTAATTGATTGATGTTTGTGTTGTTTGTTTAGTTGTTTGATAATTTTGAACCATTATGCCTAATTGCATCAAATATTAAATTGTATTGAAAATTGGTCGCATTTGTTTGCATATACATGTACTTACATTGAACAGGTCATAGCAAGGAGGCTAGAGCAGAGAATAAAATTTGTTTGCCCGACAAATAGGTACATGTTTACTATAATTTACTGTTTTGTTTGGGTGATGATGATTTTATGAGCCGATAGGCTAGCCGCATGGCTTTTTCTTTTTCTTTTTGAGATCAGAAGGCCTGTATGGCAATTTTGGGATTTTCCCGCGGCTCCTGGTGCAGGGGAGGTAATGGCGAGTTTTTTTGAAAATTCCGCGTGTTAGCCAAATTTTTGAAGAATTTGGGAATTCTCAGAAACTGAAAAGTTGGAGAATGGAAGAAGGATCGAACGTAGAGCTGATTAATCAAACCACTTTCGACTTTGTTCCTTTTCGGGGACGAAAAGTTTTAAGTGGGGGAGATTGTAACAACCCGAAAATCTGGGCCAGTTTAAAATTTTTATTTCGACAATTTTAATGAATTTAGAATATTTAAAATAGATTATTTTAAATAATATCGACGAAAATTCATTTTGAATATATATAGAACGTATATATTATCCGCATCGTCGTTAGAATATAAATAATTATATATAATTATAAATAGAATTTAAAATGGCGCGGTAGTTCGATAATTCGATTTCAAACTTCAATTGAATGTACCGGGTGCAAAACAATCCGGATTTTAGTGAAACCAAAAATAATAGGAACTATTTGAGAATATCTTTCCAACGAATCCGAAAAATCGAAATTTCATAGCGGGAATCAAAAGATATGTCCAGTTGAAAATTCTGAATAGTCGTTATGGAATTCAGGCCCATAAAAATGGGAATTTTGCAAACGACCTCGGATTTTGACGAAACTACTTTTGTTGGGTCCATCGTGTAAAGTTATTGTTAGATTCCAAATTTCATGATTTTTCGAATCAATATGTGAGCGTGGCAAAGGAAACCGCGTTTGACCAGTTTCAATTGATTTTAATCGACTGGAAAATTGCCATTTTTCCAACGGTCTCAGAATTCGACGAAACTAGTTTTGTTAGGACCGTATCGTCAATACGAACCTAGAAAATATTTTCCTGGAATTTTTTGAGTTAGTATGTGACCCCGGTAAATTGAAATGTGCGTTCAAATTCAATATATAGAGTTATATGTTGATTTTGACGAAAACTGATCGTAACGATCGAATTGGCCTGCGATACATATCCCATTGTGTTCGGAACGGGGGTAAAACGCTAGGGACGACAGTCGGTGGGTCTGATTTCGATTTGAAAATAAAAAGTTACTTTTAAGAAGTTTAAAATAATTAAATAATATAAATTCCCTTATATCCACCCCCACCCCCTTATCTCTCGTTCAAAGTCAACCAAGGAAAAAATTAAAAGAAAACCCCCGGTCGCTTTCACCTGCTCGTGCCCTAGCCATCGCGCTCCTCCTCCCGTCGACGTTCGTCGCCGCCGCACCCTCTCTAGCCCTCCTTCGTGCCTCTCTCTCTGCTCCCCTCTCGTTCTCTGCGAATCCCCTTCTTCCCCTACTGCCAAGACCACCGAGCCGTCGATAATGGAGCCACCACCTCCTCCGATAGCCACAGCCCCCCTTCCTTCTCCGCCACTGCTTGGAAGCCCCAGACCCGAGCCCGCGAGATTGAGTACCCCGAAACCCCAAATTAGCCTCCGCCCAAAACCCTAAGTCACCCCGCCTGAATTCGACAGTCCGCCACTCCACCGACCGTCGGCGAAGCACAGTGCCACCCTCTTCTCTTCCTTTGAACGCAGCGCTCCCTCCTCATCCGATTTCAACAGTAAGTTTCATTTATTTATATGTGTTTAAGCTTATAAAAAAATCAAATTTTCATATGCGTTCTAGCTTATAAAAATACGTTTTTTTTAATATATTTGAAAGCGTATAAAAATTCAATTTTTATAGGTCTAGATTTGAAATAAAAAGTCGATTTTTATTATATATGAATAGCGGAAAAGGAAATGATTTTTATAAGCGAAAAAGTAGAATTTTTATAGTGGCAAAGAGATGATTTTTACCTTAGGAAAAGCTTTGATTTTTAAAAGCAAAGAAAGTTAGGATTTTTTTTATAGAAAAGATTAGATTTTTAAAATAGAAAAGATTAGATTTTTAAAATAGAAAAGATTAGATTTTTGAAATGGAAAAAGGCGAAATCTTTATGTAGAGAATAGTGTGTAAAAAATGGAATTTTTATCTGTATAGTAGCGATGTAAAAATAGAATTTTTATCTATATAGTAGCAATGTAAAAATAGAATTTTTATCTATAGAATAGCGGTGTAAAAATTCGATTTTTATATATTGAACAGCAAAGTAAAAATTCGATTTTTATATATTGAATAGCAATATAAAAATGTGATTTTTATATATGTAGTGGCTACGGGCGACGAAAGTGATAAGAGGCGAGAACGACGAAGATTTCTACTTGTGAAGTGTCGTGGAGTTGGGATAGCTATCGGTGAGAACTTCTCACTTTAAATTTCTTTTTCTAGTTATATATATATATACTAGGATGCAGACGGTGCTTAGTAGCACCCGACACCCGTCATCCACAGAACATTGATGGCTTGTTTGTTTAATTGATGTGTTGTGAAATTTGTTTGTGTTGTTGATGTGGAATCGATAATAAATGTAGGTGGTTGAAATAAATTAATTATCGTTAAAAATATATTTTTTAACGTGAAAGTGAATAAATAAATATTTATAAACAAATCGGCCGATTTGTTTGTATACACTGATTTGACTGATATTGATTGGGTCGATAAATTTTACACATCCCCCAACTGCAAAAATAAAATCTGTGTTTGATTGTTTGAAACCCCACACGGATAATGGGATAAAATACGGCATACACTAATCCCAATAATTAGTTGTATGTCGATCGATTGATTGACAGGCTGTTATAAGCGTTAGATATCTATATTTAATGCTTATACAGTGTAGTGCACTTTGGATGATGGTTGATTATTTATCACTGCTATTATATACATGTGTTGTATGGAATCCATATAGTTAACGCTATATGGTAATTGAT
The DNA here is from genome assembly GCA_030737875.1 of Allium sativum. Taxonomy (NCBI): domain Eukaryota; kingdom Viridiplantae; phylum Streptophyta; class Magnoliopsida; order Asparagales; family Amaryllidaceae; genus Allium; species Allium sativum. The sequence goes on from CM060926.1 coordinate 382,975,003, forward strand.
TGGGCCTCATTCCAATTTAGAAGATAAAGAATATTATAAAATAAAGGTTCATGTGTTGACAGTACTCATCCGTTGAGATTAGTCATGTGTTGAACGAAGTATTTTAACAATAAGATTTACATCTTTATCATATATAAAATTAGAAATTAACTGGAAAATAGATGAGATGAGTGGTCTCCTGGATATTGATCTGATGTTGGTTTCGGCCTTCGGGGTTAATATTTAGAGAATCGTTCTCTTACTAATTTACGGTTGGAGTCTGATTTTAAATCAAACGATAGATACCATAATTTTCATAAAATATATTAAATAACAAAAATAGTCACACGTGGACAGTACTCATTCGTTGAGATTAGTCATGTGTTGACAAAAATATAGATTCACGTATTGAATAGAATAAATATTCATTTGTTGGATAGAATAACGGAATTATTGAAATATATAAAGCCGTGTTGATTAGAGATGCGCTATTTTTGATGCAAACGATATTTAAATCAATTATATTCGTTTTTATAATCGATTAGAAATCGAAATTGAATAGAAAACGAATTTGAATTGAATTGAATAGAAAACGAATTTGAATTGAATTGAATAGAAAACGAATTTGAATTGAATTGAATAGAAAACGAATTTGAATTGAATTGAATAGAAAACGAATTTGAATTGAATTGAATATAAAACGAAATTGAATTGAAATTTGAATTGAATTTAAATGAATTTTAAAACGAATCTATAGGGAAAAATTCAATTTTGATTTGAATTGGAAATAGAAGTTGAAATGTTTTTGAAACGAATTTAAAACTAATTATAAAATTCGTTTTAAATAGGAATCGACGAAATATAAATTATATATATTATATATATAATATAATGTCCTGAATAGAACGCGCCGCGCCGCGGTAGTTCGTAAATTTCGACCATTGAATTCGAACGGACATTATGGGAGATCCGACCGTCGGATTCTCCTAAAACCGGAACTGTTGGGTTCGTATCGAAAAGAGCTTTCTAACAAATATTGGAAATTTGAAATCTAACGGTTGGATTGGGAGATACGTCCAAATCAAATTTGGAAAAGGTCGCTATAAGTGCAGTTCGATGGCCGTTGATGGAAATCGACTGTACGGGCCTTGATAAAATTATTAAAAATAGTAATAATTTGTGTAAAATCATAAGAAATGATTTGGGAAAAATTGGGATGAAAAACTCCATATTTGAAAAGATAAAAATAGATTTTTATCGAAATGAACTAGTTTAGAACTAAAGTAACAATCCATTTATTTTTAAATAAATAAATTAGATTTGAAATGGGTTTTAAATAGAATTGATTCGTGGGTTTATCGTGAAGGGTGTTTTAAATGACACTTGTTCTTTAACCTGATAATAAATAGAATGTGATTTGGGTTTGTCGTGAACTGTGATTTAAATGACATTAGTTCTTTAACCCAGTAAAAGGAGTTTTAATGAATCTGTAATTAGATTGAAATGTGAATTGATAATATAAATTATCAAATTTAGAAAGTGAGCGAGAAGGGAGTATCACCAGTTTTGCTCCAAAACGATAGTCAAATCTTTAATTAGAATTGAACGTGGAATGGTAATTAATTTTAACGATAAGACCGTGGTATTAGATATGGGGTATCACTAGTTTTGCTTCATGGGATGAATAGGTTGGGATTGGGAAATAAAATAAATAATTACTTCGGTGTGGTTTGCTAATCTCGACTAGTTTGGAAAAACCATAATTTGGTTTGATACGACACCCAATGGAAGATTAAAGGATAAATTTTAAAGAATTTATCTTGGATAAAATTAATGGGAACCTTTCCCTAAGAATTGAAATTTAGAAACTAGCTGTAGGTTAGTTAAGAAGAATGGTTTCCTGGGTATTGATCTGATGTTGGTTTCGGCCTTCGGGGTTAATATTTGGGAAATTGTTCTCTTGCTGATTTTACGGTTAGTGACTAATGAATTGGAATGAGGCGTATGTTGTGTTTGTGTAACATTTGTTTTTAATCTACGCGGGTTGTTCGGAAAGGCCGGGTTTATACCCATTATGAATAACCGATTCGACGATATGTCGAAGATGAAGACGGTGGTCGAAGACCGGAAGTCATCACATCGTTTGGATAATTATTGATGATCCTGATTGGGCTGTACACCCAAGAGGATGGAAATAGTTGGTGGTCGTCCAGATGTACTTGGAGATCGATGGATTTGCGAGGAAAGTGCCTCCGGTTTCGTTCAGACCCAGAACGAACTTGTAAATGGATTGTGTGACTGACATTGGATTTTATTCTGTTTTGATTGATTTCTGTTAAATATATATCTGTTTGGCGGCGGAGAATTTATTCTCTTGCTTAACGCCCTTCTCTGAGACGTACGAGCTTAGAGGTTATATATCGATAGATATCAATCGCATGGCATGAATTGCTTGTGTGGCACACTGAGTTGCATGGATCAAGGCTTCTGTTGAAAAGCAAAGTCTTGTGGTTGATGATCAAAGCACGGCCTACGTGGCATCTTTGTGTATAGCGTGGATTCGCGAGCCTCACACCTCGGTATGAATCAAAAACGGGATACGGACCGTTGGGAGAACATGACGTTTCTTTCTAGCTTTGGTGGTGTCAGTGACTTACCAGCCCTAACATTTATATACTTTTCACCTATGTGGTTGTTGGAATGAGGCGCCCTGATTATAGGTCTGTAAGGACCGGGAAACGTGGTTTCAGGAATAACTAATCCTCAAACGTAAGAGAGGACCGCCCCAGCCGATTCCAGGGGTTGCCTAGAGTGTGTAGTCCCGAGGCATTTGCTAGAGTGTCTCGAAGCGGAGAGGATCTTGCCCCATGCCTCGACTCATGACGGAAATCCAATTTCCAATACGTGTATTTCGGTTTTAATTGTAGAACTAGTATGGCGACATGATATATGGTACCCATGCCGCCTGGGATTGATATTTATGATTGAAATTGTTTTGACACTATACACTTATTATAATATCAAATGATTTGTTTTAAACGTACCAAGCATGTTTTGCTGTTATAAGGGAAAACCCTATCCTCCGGCTTGCGTTGCATTGTGTGATGGGACCTGGGTCTTATAATAGCTTCATTTTTCAAAAAAGCATTGCGTTGTTTATCCTATGCACTGGTATTCTTGGGAGAAAACCCGTTCCGTGTTTTACGGCGTGGTCTCTTGAATTACTCTCTTTCAAAGTAAAGTTTTAAATTACTGTTTTAGTTCTCACACCAGTCACATGACTGACCTGGAGTTTATTGTTTTAACCTAAACTCTGGGTGCCCTTATTTTCGACATGGGCAGCTAGTAGTTTTGGTTTTGCAGATTTATATTCACAGGATCCTGATTTACAGCTGGAACGATGCTCAGAAAGCTCTGTATCCATGTATTACTTTCAGTTGTGTTTTGTATTATTTTCCGCTGCTTTGTAATTTATTGTAATCTCTGATATTTATCAAATGTATAGTATTCATTTAAACTCTGTATATTCTTGTATCTGATGGAATTGTTGTAATAACAATGAAATGTTCTTTCGTCTGCGTTCTGATTTGTCCTATTCTCAAACGATCAGGGGTTTCGAACGGTCTAGATCGGTTTAACGACTGATTCGGATCGAGCGAAATTCCATGCCTTCACAATTATTAACGTATATATCCAAATAAAATTATCATATAGCTCCACATATACACAATATGGATTTAAAAACTCAACATTACAGTTTCTGAGTTAAACGATTTAAAAATCCTTTTTAAATATATTAAATAAACGTTATATTTTAATAACGATTTCCATTGTGACTATTCTAAAATTTGATTTGGACATAACGAACAATATATAACACGAAATCTCAATTTTTCTCTTTCGTTAGAAAATTATAACCAATTAGATTCTAATGTTTGTAGTTTCACAGAAATCCGACTTATAACGGATCCTATATATCCAATTAAAGTTCAAAACCTAATGTTATGAACTACCGCGTCATTACGAGCTTGATTTAAATTAAATATAAATTTAGCGTTCAACTTCATTTTATAAACAAATTTTATATTAAAATCCCTTAATATTCCAATTTCAATATTTAAAATAATAAAATAAGTTAAATATCTGACTAGCAAAAATACAGGACATTACATTCTTCTCCCATTAAAAGAATTTCGTCCCCGAAGTTACTAAGGTAGGAGAAATGCTACAACCCCTTAGTCTTTTCTAAAATCCAATTTATTATAATCAATATAAATTTTCAAAAATATCGAAAATTTTCTAACATTTTAAATTCCTAGAAAAATGAAAAGTCTCCACTGTACGGAGTGACTTCTGCGATATCGTGGGAACAAATAAATAAATATATCGACTAGTGACCACATGGTCGGAAAACAAAATCCAAAACCCAAAATTTATATTTTCACGTAAGCATACCTTTTACGAGCACTATTGAGCGTATTAATCATTTTACGTGCAATTTATGTAATCAAATCAATCCTCAAGCTATTTGGCACCTGTACTTAACTCAATTCAACATATAAGTGACCAGTACATGAAATGTTAAATGGTATTTCATTTTTCAACTAGCATGACTATACAAATTCCCAGAACCCAAACGTATAACATTATTCAAGTACGAATACAGGGTTTTAATTCATGATCGGTTCCATTCCAATTTATAATACTGGGATTTATTTTCAGTTCCTTAATTAAGCTGTTGATGAATTTTACGGAACCAATCTAGCAACCAATCAACAATTAATCAACAACTAATACATAACCAACTCAATCAAATCCATTGAATTTACATTCGATAATAATATTTACTTTGATAACATCCATTTGGATTTAACATATTTTAATTTTCAATCGACTAATATTCGATTGATTTCCATTCAATTATTATCCATTTACTCAATTTCCAAATTTCAAACCCATTTTATTAAATCTTAATATCATTCTTAATTTAATTTTACTTAACCAAGTTAAATTTCAATTCACATTTAATTAACTAATTGATTTTCAAAATTAGTTTATTTCAAAATCCAAGTTTTGATTCATTCTGTTTTTAACTTATCTTGAGTTAAATTCTGATTCATTCAGTTCCATATTAATACTCTTATTCACAACTTTTTTATATATGAAATTCCTTTTTGTTATATTAGCCATTTCAAATTCTTAACCTAATTTGAATTTCATTCAAATCAACCAAACACACATACATACATACATACATACATACATACATACATATATATATATATCAATAATTTAACAAAATTATTCCTTTTCTATACAAGAATATATTCCAGGTAAAATTATATCATTTACCCTCTTTACAAAACAATATTGTGTCCATTGTCAGTTCAATGCTTCTCAACACTTGAACCGATCTAACAACACAATACAAAACATTTGTATACAAAATTTACAAATACACGCTTTCATATATGCACTCAACTCAATCTAGGGTATTACTAACTCCATCTCTATCGAGTTACGCCACAAAGCCAAGGTTATTACTAAACCTTATGCTCTGATACCACTGTAACGACCCGAGGATTTTTTACCCCGAAGATCGGCACTAAACATCATGTCGACTGTTTAAGCATCGAGAATGACGGATCGTTATTAGAAAGAAATTAGAGGGTGAGGTAATAAAGAAAGAAATATTAGAATAGAAGAAGAAGAATAACCAACACATAATCAGAGTCCCACATCACAGCGGAACAAAATATAATAGAAATAATCTTTATTCAGAACTTAAAAATACTTACAATCATCAAAGTACATCAACACATCTGGACAGTTATAATAGTCTATCCTCATATACAACAGACAGTGGAATAATATTGAATATACGTCATACGTCTGAACATCAGCAACTCGTCTCTTCACTGCATCCGGTAACCTGAGCTGCATCCGATAACCTGAACTTGTACAACCCGGCCTAACCCGAGCATTACAAATGCCGAATCAGTCCGGTGAACCAAAGTGAGAAAAACACACTAAATTTATAGGTAACATCCAAATTTATTTTAAAGTTAAAATATTTTCAAAAGAAAGGATAATTGTAAGACCAAATCCACACATAAACACAGACGGCTTTTACCTTACGATAACCCAAATCGTTTTTGAAATCAATATTATTCTGATATTATAATAGGGTTGTAATACAAGTAGATATCAATCTAGCAGAACACTTGCATCTCATGCTCTACATACATAGTATACAATCAAAATCATGGGCTCTTATTGGAGAATAGATTTCCATGACAAGGTATAGGCAACCACCTTTTCGACAATGTACCTCTGGAGATGAATACATTGGGGTTCAACAAGGACATCTTGCAACCTAAGCTAAACATGACCGGCCCCTCACTTTCTTTGAGAGTACCGAATATATCATTACCATGGTTGGGGGTCAGCCAACTGCCAATAGCATACAAAAATAAAGGGATAACCAAAGGCATTTGATTTCTCTAGATCAGGTAATGATATACCCTTTTAATGGGTGAGACCCACATAGCCATGCGACCTACCCAATTTTAACCATTTCTCATTTGATGAGGCTTGAGGTCAAATTTTATTAATTAATTAATTTTTATTTAATTTAGAATAATTGACTTATCCTTCAGAATAGCACATCTCCATCCACTTTGAATGCCACATCGTCAGATCCGCTGGATATCACTGATTGACGCCCACAAAAATACTCAAGTTGATAAGCTAAGAGAAGTGCCCCTCTCCGCCACCAACTATAGTACGTTTGAAGAAATCAACGTACGTGATCCCTTTGGAAATACTCTGTTAGACATCTATCCATACAAGTCATCCAGGAACAGGGTGAACCGAAGGCACCCTCCTACTGCTTCCTTGAATTAACCTATGGATCAGTAGCGAGTAGTCCTTGCATTCTGTAAATTATTAACCAAGACCGAATCACGTCAGAATACCTCTGGTTAACATTCCAGAGAATATTCGACAAGTGATCCTTCCACTTATGAAGATCCACGGTCTTCGACTGCTCCATCTTGAATCAGTATCTTCACGCATTTGCTGGTTTGGAATGGTTTTCAAATATAAATTCGATCCCGGTCTTTCCATACCAACAATCGTATGATCAGATTTGATAGTCGATTATTCAACTATCAAGTAAACAAAATAAAATAAAATGAATTCACTGATTCAGTACTCGGCATTACTTGGCCTCTTTAATTAAAAATAATTAACGAATGGTTAATTTAAAACTTCTAAATCCTTCAATATTACAAATATAGCTTTTATTTCTTATTTAACGTAAGATCATTTTCAAAACTGTTTTATTTTATAATCATATCCAGTTTTCTATTTTTCTATCATTTTCAAAACATTTTATATATGATTACTCACTATCTATAATTAGTTAATCATTTCATATTATTACTCGTAAAACAATGTTACGAAATCTCTTTTGTTTCTTTATTCGAAAGCAAAACCCAACACTTATTATTTTAGAATAAAATCATTCCAAAATTCCACTTTTTATTTCCTTTTTCCTTAAAAATACTGTTATAATTTTACATAATCTCCTTTTATTTTTCCGTTATGTTGGAATATCATTGTATATTTTCAAATCCTTTTTATAGTTAAAATCACTATCGTTCCTTAATCATGCATTTATATATTTCAACGTCCATTAGTCCCTGACCGTAAACTGGTAAGCGAATTACTCCCTAAGTATCAACCCCGAAGACCAAAGTCAAAATCATATTAATACTCAGAAAATCACTCAACTCAGCTTATCTCCAGTTAGAATCTAATTCTTATATTTGTTATCCGAACTCCCTATCAACCCATATTATTTCACTTCCAATCCATTCAGTCATTTTCCATTTTGAAAATCTCATTTTAATGCCATTCATTTTACTTAATTTCATTATTAAGTATCGTCAACTTGAAATCAACGTTATAACTTCACATCTCTTTTATAAACAATCTTTATAAACTTAGATTTAGTATAAATCCCTTTTATAACGATTTCCTTTTACTTAATTCAAGTGTTAAGTAAATGTTCATTTTTTTTAAACCATCGGATTCACTTGAAATCTCTTTTATGGCTTCGTTATAAAAACTCGAATTTGATGTAAATCCCATTTATAAGCTCTTTTCAAAACTCAACTATATTCCCTTTCAAAATTGATTACTTACTCAATTGAATTTCATTTAAGAAATGTAATCCTTAAACTATTAATTAAATTATTAATTTTCTTTCTCACTTACTAAAATAAATATTAAATTTCTTTTTAAATTCTTATTAACAATTAATCAAATATTCGTTAAATAATTTCATTAAATAGATTAATCCAATAGCAAATTTCAAACAAAAAAGTTGACTTGGTCAACTTAAAATACCGTTATTTTGTTAACCAATTCCAGTGAGTCATTCCTTTATATCAATTAATAATATAATTAATTTAAATAATTCCATTTAGCAGTTTCTTAAAAAGAATTATCCAATTCTTAACCGTTAGGTTAATTTCTGCTCATTTGCTTATAACTCTGATTAACATCAGATTTTGATTTATAAAATCATTTAATACTCGCTTATAAATTTAAATAATAGATAATAAACATTTATTTCCTTTTACTAAACTATTAGTCCAAATAATAGATTTAAAAATCCATCTTGAGTTATAAAATAAATATTGTAACTTCATTCCCATCGATTTACTTGATGGTAAATCAATATCTAGAAAACGATTGATTTACAGGCCATATACTGCCAATTACTCAACCAATACTACCCGTTGGTTTAAACAAAACAAACGTTGAACTTTAGGTCAATGACCAACAATCATTCGATTTGAACATTACTTATAATGATTATATGAAAATAAATAACATCTAATATATTTGAGGAATCCGGTTGGATCCCTCCAACTTGTTCTTATCTGCAACTAAGTAGGCTATCCCAAATAATATCATTCAATTAAAATATGATTTCTATAAATAATCAATAACCGCAATTTAATAACAACCATTTCATTTAGCAATCAATCATGATGATTCAAACAATTTATTAAATTAAACACGTTTATTTTGTAAACGTGACCAACAAGGTAAGTTACCTTCATTGGGTCCAATCGTTAGAATAACGTTTTGGTTTTCATTAAAATTAAACAATGTTTAATTTTATCGGTTCAATCAATATATGAATATATAATTAACAAACAATAACCCACTAGCAACAATAGCACACAACTATAAAACCCAACTTATATAAAATATAAGTGGGAAGAACTGTGAGAGTTTAATTCACCTTGATTTTCATTTGTTGAAACAGTTCGGTTACAGTTAAATTAAATAGTTGTTCAATTTAACTGTAAATCTAAGTTATCTCCATTTCTGTCCAAACCAACTCCAGAATATAACGCTTGTTGATATGGTATCGACGTCCTTGTTTCATTAGATTCTGTTAACACATATAAAAGACATACAGGCTTAAATATTAACAATTTAATTAATTTATCTTAACCCTTAACTATATTTCTTAGTTATAAATTAGCTAAAACTAATTATGTTTAGCTTAGTGATGATGGCCGATTATACTACATGGTCTTTGCTGCTTCATTCAGGTGCCTTCCTTTCATTCATTCAGTTTCCGACCTGACCACAATGCATTGTGACGACCCCAAAACCCGTACTGCGGTGTTAAGGGTAATCTTTGGAATATAACACAGAAACAGATAATAGCAGAACACAAATAAATAAATACACCAGATAATGAACAAATAATCACTGGATAAACAATAATCATCAGAGTTACACAGTATACAGGATCATACTTAGTACAATTACAGTTCAGCTATACATAAATGTCTACAGCGGAAAAAAAACATAATGTACAATAGGAGCTGAACAACATAAAATGAGATAAATGATAGAATCCATCTTCAGCTCCAGCTATCCAGAAAAAGCCTGCTAAAACCTGAATACAAGGCTGCCCGTGTAGAAAAAGGGGCACCCGAGTTTGCAAGTGAAACAAACTACGAGTCAGTCATGGGAATGGTATGAGAAATCTACTTAACACATTATACAATTGGTTAATCACATGACCACGCCACTTTCGCGGAACGGGTTTACTCCATTGGATTGCTAGTGCTTTAAAACAAATAATTCTTTTAAAACATCGCAATGTTTTATATAAAAATGAAGCCATTATAAGACTCAGTTCCTATCAGACAATGCAACACAAACCGGAGGATAGAGTTTTTTTCCTTATAACGGCCAAAATATGCTTGATACGAATAAAACAAAAGCATTTGATATTATTACTAGTGTTTATATGTTTCAAAAACAATTTCGAATCATAAGTATCAATCATAGACGGCATTAATGCCCCATACCACTATGTCGCCATATATAGGTATACAATCAAAACCGCAGAGTCACGTATTTGGAAATTGGATTTCCGTCATGAACCAAGGCAAAAGATAGTCCTTATCGAATTCGAGACGCTCTAGCCCGTGTCTCAGGAAAGTACTCAGTCAAGCCTTTGGAGCGACAGGGCGGGTCCACGGATGTGGATTAAAATTCCTGAACACTGCGTTTCCCCGCCCTTTGGGGCGTAAGTGAGCCAACGAATGGCTCCATCGGTCCCGGATCAACCAATATATCCGAGGCGCCTCGCAACAGCAACAACCACATAGGTGAAAATAATATAAATGTCAGCCAGTTTAAGCACCGACACCACCTCTAGCTAGAAAGAAACGCATGTCCTCCCTGAGGTCCTTCTCCCGTTTCTGGCCCATACCGGGGTGTGAGGTTCGCGAATTCACGTCATACACAAAGCTACGCCACACAGGCGGTGCTTTGATCATCACCACAAGACTTTGCTTTTCAACAGAAGCCTTGATCATTTGCCACTTAGGTATGTCACACTAGCAATTCATGCCATGCGACTGATGTCCATCGATATACAAGCTCTGAGCTCGTGCGTCTCAGAGAAGGGCGTTAAGCAAAAGAATAAATTCTCCGCCGCCAAACAGATGTATATTTAATAGAGATCAATCTACACAGAATAAAATCCAATGTCAGACACACAGTCCATTCACAAGTTCGTTCTGGGTCTGAATGAAACCGGAGGCACTATATACCTCACAAATCCATCGATCTCCACGTACGTCTGGACGATCACCACTCATTATCCATATTTCGGGATGCCTCCCAATCAGGACATCAGTTACCATCCAAACGAGGTGAAAGATTTCCGGTCTTCAACCACCGTCTTCATCTTCGATTTCTTCTCGTCGATTTAGCTATTCAGAATGGGATAAACCCGGTCTTTCTGAGCAGCTTGCGCATATAATAAACAAGGGCAACACAAACACATACGCATCTTTTCAGTTCATTAGTCGCTAACCGTAAATCAGTAAAAGAACGATTTCCCAAATATTAACCCCGAAGGCCGAAACCAACATCAGATCAAAACCCAGGAAACCATTCGACTTAGCCAACCTTCAGTTAGTTCTAAATTTCACATTCCATATCGTTTATAATTTTATAATGATTTATCGCTATTTTTATTTATTTTAAAATAGCCAATTTATTCAAACGACGCTTCGGGCCATAACGCGGCCGTGGCGCTATTCTTCTTCAGATTTTATTTACACATATCTGAAAATCTAACCGTTGGATCATCACAAAATTTATATCAATAGAAAGATCTTTTCAAAACGAATCCAACGGTTCCAGTTTTGGGAAAATCCGACGGTCGGATCTCTCGGTACACTCGTTTGAAGTTTCGATTTCAAAATACGAACTGCAGCGTCGTTATTCGATTTAATTTAATTATATATATATATATAATCGATTCTGGCGGTGTTTTTCTTCAGATTTGAATTAAACATTCCAGACACTCCAATCGTTGGATCTTTGCAAAATTGGTGTCGTTGGAAAGATATTTCCAAAGAGAACCCAACGGTTTCGGTTTCGGGAAAATCCGATGATCGGATCTCCCGCACCAATCGTTTGAAATCACAGTTTCAAAACATGAACTGCAGCTTCGTTATTCAATTCATTTTAATTATATATATATATAATCGATTCTTCGATTTCAAAACCATATTCATTTCATACCTTTGATAAAAATGATATTTTTATCAAGCTAACTTCTATTTCAACACTTCACTATTTTTAAAAATTCATGTATATAATAAAAATATGATTTTTATTGTTAAACAAATTATTTCAAAACATGACTATTTTATACAGTTCGTATAGATGGTAAAAACATGATTTTTATTATAAAACAATTTCTTTCAAAACACGGCTATTTTATATAGTTCATATAGATGATAAAAAATATGATTTTTATTATAAAACAATTTATTTCAAAACACGAATACCATTAAACACATGAATTTCCATTCAACGAATGAATTTCTATTCAACACATGAAGGTTTTCTATAGTTTATATATATAGATAAAAAGGTGATTTTTATATTTAAAACCCGAATACCATTCAACACATGAATTTCTATTCAATGAATGAATTTCAGTTCAACACATGAATATAGTTTCAACACATGAAAATAATTCTAACACATGAATATTATTCAAAATTTCGGCAGCATAACGGCAGGGTAGTTAAAACCGGGGCCGTCCCTAGTACGGCTCCTCGCTCTACCTTAAAGCCTCGCAGCTTTTGACAATGGGGAATCATGCATCTAGTTCGCACGCAGGCGGCATGTATATTTTTTTTTTCATTTCCACAAACTAATCCTATGTGGTTTCAACCAAATATTTCTCAACCACAAACGGGTATTTTACAACCACCATCAATCAATTTCAACCACAAATAATTCTAATCAACCATTCGCTATCAACAAATTTTCATACCAATCACAACCAATAAATATCGTCCATGGTTTATGGACGAGGGGCGTATATATATATATATATATATATATAAGCATTTCACTTCTATTTCAACATGTATATAAATTTTACCACGCATATATAACTTATACATCGAACGTACAACCTATACAACGCTTATACATGAGGTTCACAATGCCTATACAAGTCATACATCGACTATATAATTTATACATCGTCGTTTTCCATATCGTTTATAAATTAGAAATCTCACATTGGGTTCCACTCCACCAAAAATTGCAGAAGGCTCAGAAAAATATGCGGTCTCTTCTAGAATGTAGAAGATGTCCTCACTGTCCCGGCGTCTCTTGTTTCACTGAATTTCGACAAGGAACGAAAAAGATATGATTTTTTCAAGTTTGCAACACTTTTAAATGTGAAAATCAATTCAAAATAATCAAAGCCGTATACCTCTCTATTTTGTTCAAACCTAGGTTTGAAATTTTCGCTCGATCCGTGAAGTGTTGTCTCGATCAGGTGCTGCAGCATCGAAGAGCTTGGAAGGGGCTTCTCGTGTGTGGTGGTTGGAGGCGATTCGGTGGTCGGAGGTGGGAGCTGGATGGCGGTGAAGTCGTCGACTTCCCGGGGTTCGTACGCGGTAATGGAGAGGAGAGAGAAGGCGGCGTGGGGTCGGATTTGAAGAGGAGGGTCGGCGCTGTCGAGGTGGGGTGGTGGTAGGCGGTGGTTCGACGTGGCATGGCCGGAAAAGAGGAGAGAAGGAAAGAAGGGGTAGTCGCCGATCGATTTGAGCTGTCGGGGAGAGAGAAAAAAATATGGGCCAATGAGGTTTTTTTTATTAATTTATATATTTTTAAAATTTCAAAAATACCCCTTTCACACACGAACCCCGATCCAAACCCAACGACTATCGTCGCTAGCATTTTACCCCCATTCCGAACACAATGGGATATGTTTCGTAGGCCAATTCGACTGTTTCAACCAGTTTTCCTTCAAATTAAAATATAAAACATTCAATATTTAATTTGAACGTACATTTCAATTTGCCAGGGCCACAAACTAATTCGAAAAATTCCAGAAAAATAAATCTAGCTATGTTTTGACGATACGGTCCCAACAAAACTAGTTTCATCGAATTTTGAGACCGTTTGCAAAAAGGCCCATTTCTGGTCGATCCAATTTAACTGTAATTGACCAAAACACATTTTCCTTTTCCACGCTCACATACTAGCTTCAAAAATTATGAAATTTGAAACCTAGCAATAATTTGACATCCCGGATCCAACAAAAGAGGTTTCGTCGAATTCCGAGGTCGTTTGCAAAATGACCATTTTCACGGGCTATATAATTTCTATTGCGACCTTTCTGAAAATTCATTTGGCCATAACTTTTGCTTCCCTTTACGAAACTTTGATTTTTCCGATTCGTTAGAAAGGTATTCACTAACAGATTTAAATATTTTTATTTTCGCTCAAATCCGTTTTGTTTTGCACCCGTTACAGTCAGTCAAAGTTTGAATTCAAATTTTGAAACAACCACGCCATTTCAAGCCTTGTTTATAATTAGAATTAATTATTTTCATTTTCAAATGTCGATTCAAACTTACTTTTCATCACTATTATTTAAATTATTTATTTTAAATATTTAAAATCCACTAAAATAGCCAATTTAAATTTTTTTAAATTGGTTTAGATTTTCCGGGTCATTACAATGTCCCCCACTTAAAACTTTTCGTCCCCGAAAATGAACAAAGTCAAAAGTGGTTTGATTAATCAACTCTACGTTCAATCTGGCTTCCATTCTCCAACTTTTCAGTTTCTGAGAATTTTCAAATTCTTCAAAAATTTGGCTAACACCCGGAATTTTCGAAAAATTTCGCCATAACCTCCTTTGTACGGGGAGGGGTTTGGAAATTTATTGGGCCGTATTAGGTACCCAATAAATCCTATAAAGCACACACATATTTATAGTGATATATTCCGGTGTTTACAGGGGAGCTTATATAGATAATAACTCCAAAGAATAATTTCTCGTCACCCTGTCAAAGCCTGAGGGAGTGTGTATTTTAATTGCTCCAGAGAATAAATTCTCGTCACCTCGTCCCGTGTGGGAAATAAATAATCCATGTGCTGTATCTAATAACTAGAGAGACGTGATTATTGTCAACTCCAGACCCGTGTGGGGGTTTTATTAATCTGGCAATTTTATCGTTACAATTTTATATGGTCCATCAGTCATCAGTTCAACCTGTAAAATATTGTCATCGCCATACAAGCCTCTCGCTCGTATGGTAAATCTTCCACCTCGTCACACAAGCTCCAAATGCTTATGTGGTATATGATGAAGTATGCCTATCTTCAAGAAGTATGTCATGCAGTGTAGTTCAAAATTAATTGTTACTATCCTATGGCGACATTTATTATTACACACAGAACAACCAGCACTCTGCATCCAATGGCACTCACAGGAGTCGATATAATAATAAAATTGCGCATCCAACTCATTAAGGTTTACCTATTTGTCGGGCACGCAAATAATTTCTTTACTCAACAGCCAATCCCATTACCTGTTCAAACATATATAATGCACATGTATATATTTCTATCTATTTTTAAATCAGTTCAATGTGTGATTTAATTAAATATCATTCTAATAATTTAATTAATCAAATTTACCATCACACAACACAAACAACAAACAAATGTTTTTAACTTTTCAAATATATATCTTTTATATATGTTCAAAAATCATATTTCTAAAACCAGAATATAATCACAAATACGTTATTTATAAACATATAACTCTCGACTCGTTCTAGGGCACTTCTGACCCCATCTCTAACGAGTTATTCCGATTCTGCTTTACTCATACTAGGATATTACTGATTCTATCTGTAATGAGTTACCCGACCTAGAACACTACTGCTTCTATTTCTGACGAGTTCGTTAACAAGTTATATTCCAGCACTAAGCTAAACCAAAGCTCTGATACCACGAGGTGACGACCCCAAAACTCGTACTGCGGTGTTAAGGGTAATCTTTGGAATATAACACAGAAACAGATAATAGCAGAACAGAAATAAATAAATACACTAGTAATGAACAAATAATCACTGGATAAACAATAATAATCAGAGTTACACAGCATACAGGATCATACTTAGTACAATTACAGTTCAGCTATACATAAATGACTACAGCGGAAAACAAAACATAATGTACAATAGGAGATGAACAACATAAAAAGAGATAAATGATAGAATCCATCTTCTGCTCCAGCTATCCAGAAAAAGCCTGCTAAAACCTGAATACAAGGCTGCCCGTGTAGAAAAAGGGGCACCCGAGTTTGCAAGTGAAATAAACTACGAGTCAGTCATGGGACTGGTATGAGAAATCTACTTAACACATTATACAATTGGCTAATCACAGGACCATGCCACTTTCGCGGAACGGGTTTACTCCATTGGATTGCCAGTGCTTTAAAACAAATAATTCTTTTAAAACAACGCAATGTTTTTTATAAAAATGAAGCCATTATAAGACTCAGTTCCCATCACACAATGCAACGCAAACCGGAGGATAGAGTTTTTTCCTTATAACGGCCAAAATATGCTTGATACGAATAAAACAAAAGCATTTGATATTATTACTAGTGTTTATATGTTTCAAAAACAATTTCAAATCATAAGTATCAATCATAGACGGCATTAGTGCCCCATACCACTATGTCGCCATATATAGGTATACAATCAAAACCGCACAGTCACGTATTTGGAAATTGGATTCCCATCATGAACCAAGGCAAAAGATAGTCCTCAACGAATTCAAGACGCTCTAGCCCGTGTCTCAGGCAAGTACTCAGTCAAGCCTTTGGAGCGACAGGGCCGGTCCACCGATGTGGATTATAATTCCTGAACACTGCGTTTCCCTGCCCTTTGGGGTGTAAGTGAGCCAACGAATGGCTCCATCGTTCCCGGATCGACCGATATATCTGAGGCTCCTCGCAACAGCAACAACCGCATAGGTGAAAATAATATAAATGTCAGCTAGTTTAAGCACCGACACCACCTCTAGCTAGAAAGAAACGCATGTCCTCCCTGAGGTCCTTCTCCCGTTTCTGGTCCATACCGGGGTGTGAGGTTCGCGAATTCATGTTATACACAAAGCTATGCCACACTGGCGGTGCTTTGATCATCACCACAAGACTTTGCTTTTCACCGGAAGCCTTGATCATTTGCCACTTAGGCATGCCACACTAGCAATTCATGCCATGCGACTGATGTCCATCGATATACAACCTATGAGCTCGTGCGTCTCAGAGAAGGGCGTTAAGCAAAAGAATAAATTCTCCGCCGCCAAACAGATGTATATTTAATAGAGATCAATCAACACAGAATAAAATCCAATGTCAGACACACAGTCCATTCACAAGTCCGTTCTGGGTCTGAACGAAACCGGAGGCACTATATACCTCACAAACCCATCGATCTACACGTACGTCTGGACGATCACCACTCATTATCCATATTTCGGGATGCCTCCCAATCAGGACATCAGTTACCATCCAAACGAGGTGAAAGATTTCCGGTCTTCAACCACCATCTTCATCTTCGATTTCTTATCGTCGATTTAGCTATTCAGAATGGGATAAACCCGGTCTTTCTGAGCAGCTTGCGTATATAATAAACAAGTGCAACACAAACACACATATGCATCATTTCAATTCATTAGTCGCTAACCGTAAATCAGTAAGAGAACGATTTCCCAAATATTAATCCCAAAGGCCGAAACCAACATCAGATCAAAACCCAGGAAACCATTCGGCTTAGCCAACCTTCAGTTAGTTTCTAAATTTCACATTCCATATCGTTTATAATTTTATAACGATTTATCGCTATTTTTATTTATTTTAAAATAGCCAATTTATTCAAACGACGCTTCGGGCCATAACGCGGCCGTGGCGCTGTTCTTCTTCAGATATGATTTACACATATCTGAAAATCTAACCATTGGATCATCACAAAATTTATATCAATAGAAAGATCTTTTCAAAACGAATCCAACGGTTCCAGTTTTGGGAAAATCCGGCGGTCGGATCTCCCGGTACACTCGTTTGAAGTTTCGATTTCAAAATACGAACTGCAGCGTCGTTATTCGATTTAATTTAATTATATATATATATATAATTGATTCTGGCGTTGTTTTTCTTCAGATTTGAATTAAACATTCCAGACACTCCAATCGTTCGATCTTTGCAAAATTGGTGTTGTTGAAAAGATATTTCCAAAGCGAACCCAACGGTTTCGGTTTCGGGAAAATCCGATGGTCGGATCTCCCGCACCAATCGTTTGAAATCACGGTTTCAAAACATGAACTGCAGCTTCGTTATTCGATTCATTTTAATTATATATATATATATAAATATAATCTATTCTTTGATTTCAAAACCATATTCATGTCATACCTTTGATAAAAATGATATTTTTATCAAGCTAACTTCTATTTCAACACTTCACTATTTTTAACAATTCATGTATATAATAAAAATATGATTTTTATTATTAAACAATTTATTTCAAAATATGACTATTTTATACAGTTCGTATAGATGGTAAAAACATGATTTTTGTTATAAAACAATTTCTTTCAAAACACGGCTATTTTATATAGTTCATATAGATGATAAAAAATATGATTTTTATTATAAAACAATTTATTTCAAAACACGAATACCATTCAACACATGAATTTCCATTCAACGGATGAATTTCTATTCAACACATGAAGGTTTTCTATAGTTTATATATATAGATAAAAAGGTGATTTTATATTTAAAACTCGAATACCATTCAACACATTAATTTCTATTCAACGAATGAATTTCAATTCAACACATGAATATAGTTTCAACACATGAAAATAATTCTAACACATGAATATTATTCAAAATTTCGGCAGCATAACGACAGGGTAGTTAAAACCGGGGCCGTCCCTAGTACGGCTCCTCGCTCTACCTTAAAGCCTCGCAGCTTTTGACAATGGGGAATCATGCATCTAGTTCGCACGCAGGCGACATGTATATTTTTTTTCATTTCCACAAACTAATCCTATGTGGTTTCAACCAAATATTTCTCAACCACAAACGGGTATTTTTCAACCACCATCAATTAATTTCAACCACAAACAATTCTAATCAACCATTCGCTATCAACAAATTTTCATACCAATCAAAACCTATAAATATCATCCATGGTTTATGGACGAGGGGCGTATACATACATATATATACACACACACACATATATATTTATATATAAGCATTTCACTTCTATTTCAACATGTATATAATTTTTACAACGCGTATATAACTTATACATCGAACGTACAACCTATACAACGCTTATACATGAGGTGTACAACGCCTATACAAGTCATACATCGACTATATAATTTATACATCGTCGTTTTCCATATCGTTTATAAATTAGAAATCTCACATTGGGTTCCACTCCACCAAAAATTGCAGAAGGCTCAGAAAAATATGCGGTCTCTTCTAGAATGTAGAAGACGTCCTCACGGTCCCGACGTCTCTTGTTTCACTGAATTTCGACAAGGAACGAAAAAGATATGATTTTTTCAAGTTTGCAACACTTTTAAATGTGAAAATTAGTTCAAAATAATCAAAGTCGTATACCTCTCTATTTTGTTCAAACCTAGGTTTGAAATTTTCGCTCGATCCGTGAAGTGTTGTCTCGATCAGGTGCTGCAGCATCGAAGAGCTTGGAAGGGGCTTCTCGCGTGTGGTGGTTGGAGGCGATTCAGTGGTCGGAGGTGGGAGCTGGATGGCGGTGAAGTCGTCGACTTCCCGGGGTTCGTACGCGGTGATGGAGAGGAGAGAGAAGGCAGCGAGGGGGTCGGATTTAAAGAGGAGGGTCGACGCTGTCTAGGTGGGGTGGTGGTAGGCGGTGGTTCGACGTGGCGTGGCCGGAAAAGAGGAGAGAAGGAAAGAAGGGGTAGCTGCCGATCGATTTGAGCTGTCAGGGAGAGAGAAAAAAATATGGGCTAATGAGGTTTTTTTTTATTAATTTATATATTTTTAAAATTTCAAAAATACCCCTTTCACACACGAACCCCGATCCAAACCCAACGACTATCATCCCTAGCATTTTACCCCCATTACGAACACAATGGGACATGTTTCGTAGGCCCATTCGACTGTTTAAGTCAGTTTTCCTTCAAATTAAAATATAAAACATTCAATATTTAATTTGAACGTACATTTCAATTTGCCAGGACCACAAACTGATTCGAAAAATTCCAGAAAAATAAATCTAGCTATGTTTTAATGATACGGTCCCAACAAAACTAGTTTCATCGAATTCTGAGACCGTTTGCAAAAAGGCCCATTTCTGGTCGATCCAATTTAACTATAATTGACCAAAACACATTTTCCTCTGCCACGCTCACATACTAGCTTCAAAAATTATGAAATTTGAAACCTAGAAATAATTTGACATCCCGGATCCAACAAAAGTGGTTTCGTCGAATTCCGAGGTCGTTTGCAAAACGGCCATTTTCACGGGCTATATAATTTCTATAGCGACCTTTCTGAAAATTTATTTGGCCATAACTTTTGCTTCCGGCTATGAAACTTTGATTTTTCAGAATCGTTAGTAAGGTATTCACTAACAGATTTAAATATTTTTTGTTTCACTCAAATCCGTTTTGTTTGCACCCGGTACAGTCAGTCAAAGTTTGAATTAAAATTTTGAAACTACCGCGCCATTTCAAGCCTTGTTTATAATTAGAATTAATTATTTTCATTTTCAAATGTCGATTCAAACTTACTTTTCATCGCTGTTATTTAAAATATTTATTTTAAATATTTTAAGTCCACTAAAATAGCCAATTTAAAAAAATTTAAACTGCTTTAGATTTTCCGGGTCGTTTCAATGTCCCCCACTTAAAATTTTTCGTCCATGAAAAGGAACAAAGTCGAAAGTGGTTTGATTAATCAACTCTACGTTCAATCTGGCTTCCATTCTCCAACTTTTCAGTTTCTGAGAATTTTCAAATTCTTCAAAAATTTGGCTAACACCCGGAATTTTCGAAAAATTTCGCCATAACCTCCTTTGTACGGGGAGGGGTTTGGAAATTTATTAGGCCGTATTAGGTACCCAATAAATCCTATAAAGCACACACATATTTATAGTGATATATTCTGGTGTTTACAGGGGAGCATGTATAGATAATAACTCCAGAGAATAAATTCTCGTCACCATGTCAAAGCCTGAGGGAGTGTGTATTTTAATTGCTCCAGAGAATAAATTCTCGTCACCTCGTCCCGTGTGGGAAATAAATAATCCATGTGCCGTATCTAATAACTAGAGAGACGTTATTATTGTCAACTCCAGACCCGTGTGGGGGTTTTATTAATCTGGCAATTTTATCGTTACAATTTTATATGGTCCATCAGTCATCAGTTCAACCTGTAAAATATTGTCATCGCCATACAAGCCTCTCGCTCGTATGGTAAATCTTCCATCTCGTCACACAAGCTCCAAATGCTTATGTGGTATATGATGAAGTATGCCTATCTTCAAGAAGTATGCCATGCAGTGTAGTTCAAAATTAATTGTTACTATCCTATGGCGACATTTACTATTACACACAGAACAACCAGCACTCCGCATCCAATGGCACCCACAGGATTCGATATAATAATAAAATTGCGCATCCAACTCATTAAGGTTTACCTATTTGTCGGGCACGCAAATAATTTCTTTACTCAACAGCCAATCCCATTACCTGTTCAAACATATATAATGCACATGTATATATTTCTATCTATTTTTAAATCAGTTCGATGTGTGATTTAATTAAATATCATTCTAATAATTTAATTAATCAAATTTACCATCACACAACACAAACAACAAACAAATGTTTTTAACTTTTCAAATATATATCTTTTATATATGTTCAAAAATCATATTTCTAAAACCAGAATATAATCACAAATACGTTATTTATAAACATATAACTCTCGACTCGTTCTGGGGCACTTCAGACCCCATCTCTAACGAGTTATTCTGATTCTACTTTACTCATACTAGGATATTACTGATCCTATCTGTAATGAGTTACCCGACCTAGAACACTACTGGTTCTATTTCTGACGAGTTCGTTAACATGTTATATTCCAGCACTAAGCTTAACCAAAGCTCTGATACCACGATGTGACGACCCCAAAACCCGTACTGTGGTGTTGAGGGTTATCTTTGGAATATAACACAGAAACAGATAATAGCAGAACATAAATAAATAAATACACCAGATAATGAACAAATAATCACTGGATAAACAATAATCATCAGAGTTACAAAGTATACAGGATCATACTTAGTACAATTACAGTTCAGCTATACATAAATGTCTACAGCGGAAAACAAAACATAATGTACAATAGGAGCTATCCATCTTCAGCTCCAGCTATGCAGAAAAAGCCTGCTAAAACCTGAATACAAAGTTGCACGTGTAGAAAAAGAGCCACCCGAGTTTGCAAGTGAAACAAACTACGAGTCAGTCATGGGACTGGTATGAGAAATCTACTTAACACATTATACAATTGGCTAATCACAAGACCACGCCACTTTCGCGGAACGGGTTTACTCCATTGGATTGCCAGTGCTTCAAAACAAATAATTCTTTTAAAACATCGCAATGCTTTTTATAAAAATGAAGCCATTATAAGACTCAGTTCCCATCACACAATGCAACGCAAACCGGAGGATAGAGTTTTTTCCTTATAACAGCCAAAATATGCTTGATACGAATAAAATAAAAGCATTTGATATTATTACTATTGTTTATATGTTTCAGAAACAATTTCGAATCATAAGTATCAATCATAGACGGCATTAATGCCCCATACCACTATGTCGCCATATATAGGTATACAATCAAAACCGCACAGTCACGTATTTGGAAATTGGATTTCCGTCATGAACCAAGGCAAAAGATAGTCCTTACCGAATTCGAGACGCTCTAGCCCGTGTCTCAGGAAAGTACTCAGTCAAGCCTTTGGAGCGATAGGGCCGGTCCACCGATGTGGATTAAAATTCCTGAACACTGCGTTTCCCTGAACTTTGGGGCGTAAGTGAGCCAACGAATGGCTCCATCGGTCCCAGATCGACCGATATATCCGAGGCGCCTCGCAACAGCAACAACCACATAGGTGAAAATAATATAAATGTCAGCAAGTTTAAGCACCGACACCACCTCTAGCTAGAAAGAAACGCATGTCCTCCCTGAGGTCCTTCTCCCGTTTCTGGTCCATACCGAGGTGTGAGGTTCATGAATTCACGTTATACACAAAGCTACGCCACACAGGCGGTGCTTTGATCATCACCACAAGACTTTGTTTTCAACAGAAGCCTTGATCATTTGCCACTTAGGCATGCCACACTAGCAATTCATGCCATGCGACTGATGTCCATCGATATACAACCTCTGAGCTCGTGCGTCTCAGAGAAGGGCGTTAAGAAAAAGAATAAATTCTCCGCCGCCAAACAGATGTATATTTAATAGAGATCAATCAACACAGAATAAAATCCAATGTCAGACACACAGTCCATTCACAAGTCCGTTCTGGGTCTGAACGAAACTGGAGGCACAATATACCTCGCAAACCCATCGATCTCCACGTACGTCTGGACGATCACCACTAATTATCCATATTTCGGGATGCCTCCCAATCAGGACATCAGTTACCATCCAAACGAGGTGAAAGATTTCCGGTCTTCAACCACCGTCTTCATCTTCGATTTCTTATCGTCGATTTAGCTATTCAGAATGGGATAAACCCGGTCTTTCTGAGCAGCTTGCATATATAATAAACAAGTGCAACACAAACACACATACGCATCATTTCAATTCATTAGTCGCTAACCGTAAATCAGTAAGAGAACGATTTCCTAAATATTAACCCCGAAGGCCGAAGCCAACATCAGATCAAAACCCAGGAAACCATTCGACTTAGCCAACCTTCAGTTAGTTTCTAAATTTCACATTCCATATCGTTTATAATTTTATAACGATTTATCGCTATTTTTATATATTTTAAAATAGCTAATTTATTCAAACGACGCTTCGGGCCATAATGCGGCCGTGGCGCTGTTCTTCTTCAGCTTTTATTTACACATATCTGAAAATCTAACCATTGGATCATCACAAAATTTATATCAATAGAAAGATCTTTTCAAAACGAATCCAACGGTACCAGTTTTGGGAAAATCCGACGGTCGGATCTCCCGGTGCACTAGTTTGAAGTTTCGATTTCAAAATACGAACTGCAGCGTCGTTATTCGATTTAATTATATATATATATATAATCGATTCTGGCGTTGTTTTTCTATAGATTTGAATTAAACATTCTAGACAATTCAATCGTTGGATCTTTACAAAATTGGTGTCGTTGGAAAGATATTTCCAAAGCGAACACAATGGTTTCAGTTTCGGGAAAATCCGATGGTCGGATCTCCTGCACCAATCGTTTGAAATCACGGTTTCAAAATACGAACTGCAGCTTCGTTATTCGATTCATTTTAATTATATATATATATATATAAATATAATCGATTCTTCGATTTCAAAACCATATTCATTTCATACCTTTGATAAAAATGATATTTTTATCAAGCTAACTTCTATTTCAACACTTCACTATTTTTAACAATTCATGTATATAATAAAAATATGATTTTTATTGTTAAACAATTTATTTCAAAACATGACTATTTTATACAGTTCGTATAGATGGTAAAAACATGATTTTTATTATAAAACAATTTCTTTCAAAACACGGCTATTTTATATAGTTCATATAGATGATAAAAAATATGATTTTTATTATAAAACAATTTATTTCAAAACACGAATACCATTCAACACATGAATTTCCATTAACCGAATGAATTTCTATTCAACACATGAAGGTTTTCTATAGTTTATATATATAGATAAAAAGGTGATTTTTATATTTAAAACACGAATACCATTCAACACATGAATTTCTATTCAACGAATGAATTTCAATTCAACACATGAATATAGTTTCAACACATGAAAATAATTCTAACACATGAATATTATTCAAAATTTCGGCAGCATAACGGTAGGGTAGTTAAAACCGGGGCCGTCCTTAGTACGGCTCCTCGCTCTACCTTAAAGCCTCGCAGCTTTTGACAAAGGGGAATCATGCATCTAGTTCGCACGCAGGCGGCATGTATATTTTTTTCATTTCCACAAACTAAACCTATGTGGTTTCAACCAAATATTTCTCAACCACAAACGGGTATTTTTCAACCACCATCAATCAATTTCAACCACAAACAATTCTAATCAACCATTCGCTATCAACAAATTTTCATACCAATCACCACCAATAAATATCGTCCATGGTTTATGGACGAGGGGCGTATATATATATATATATATATATATATATATATATATATACACACACACATATATTTATATATAAGCATTTCACTTCTATTTCAACATGTATATAATTTTTACAACGCGTATATAACTTATACATCGAACGTACAACCTATACAACGCTTATACATGAGGTGTACAACGCCTATACAAGTCATACATCGACTATATAATTTATACATCGTCGTTTTCCATATCGTTTATAAACTAGAAATCTCACATTGGGTTCCACTCCACCAAAAATTGCAGAAGGCTCAGAAAAATATGCGGTCTCTTCTAGAATGTAGAAGACGTCCTCACGGTCCCGACGTCTCTTGTTTCACTGAATTTCGACAAGGAACGAAAAATATATGATTTTTACAAGTTTACAACACTTTTAAATGTGAAAATCAGTTCAAAATAATCAAAGCCGTATACCTCTCTATTTTGTTCAAACCTAGGTTTGAAATTTTCGCTCGATCCGTGAAGTGTTGTCTCGATCAGGTGCTGCAGCATCGAAGAGCTTGGAAGGGGCTTCTCGCACGTGGTGGTTGGAGGCGATTCGGTGGTCGGAGGTGGGAGCTGGACGGCGGTGAAGTCATCGACTTCCCAAGGTTCGTACGCGGTGATGTAGAGGAGAGAGAAGGCGGCGGGGGTCGAATTTGAAGAGGAGGGTCGGCGCTGTCGAGGTGGGGTGGTGGTAGGCGGTGGTTCGACGTGGCATAGCCGGAAAAGAGGAGAGAAGGAAAGAAGGGGTAGCCGCCGATCGATTTGAGCTGTCGGGGAGAGAGAAAAATATATGGGCCAATGAGGTTTTTTTTATTAATTTATATATTTTTAAAATTTCAAAAATACCCCTTTCACACACGAACCCCGATCCAAACCCAACGACTATCGACGCTATCGTTTTACCCCCATTCCGAACACAATGGGATATGTTTCGTAGGCCCATTCGACTGTTTCAGTCAGTTTTTCTTCAAATTAAAATATAAAACATTCAATATTTAATTTGAACGTACATTTCAATTTGCCAGGACCACAAACTGATTCGAAAAATTCCAGAAAAATAAATCTAGCTATGTTTTGACGATACGGTCCCAACAAAACTAGTTTCATCGAATTCTGAGACCGTTTGCAAAAAGGCCCATTTCTGGTCGATCCAATTTAACTGTAATTGACCAAAACACATTTTCCTTTGCCACGCTCACATACTAGCTTCAAAAATTATGAAATTTGAAACCTAGCAATAATTTGACATCCTGGATCCAACAAAAGTGGTTTCGTCGAATTCCGAGGTCGTTTGCAAAACGGCCATTTTCACGGGCTATATAATTTCTATAACGACCTTTCTGAAAATTCATTTGGCCATAACTTTCGCTTCCCTCTATGAGAATTTGATTTTTCAGATTCGTTAGAAAGGTATTCACTAACAGATTTAAATATTTTTGGTTTCACTCAAATCTGTTTTGTTTTGCACCCGGTACAGTCAGTCAAAGTTTGAATTCAAATTTTGAAACTACCGCGCCATTTCAGGCCTTGTTTATAATTATAATTAATTATTTTCATTTTCAAATGTCGATTCAAACTTACTTTTCATCGCTATTATTTAAAATATTTATTTTAAATATTTAAAATCCACTAAAATAACGAATTTAAATTTTTTTAAATTGGTTTAGATTTTCCGGGTCATTACATGCATTGACTATAATTAAGTCATATTATTTAATTTAATAATTAATTACTAATTTAGGGATTAAACCAAATGTTAATTACTTTCTAACATCGGGTACAGATCAACTTTGTTCGTTCTCTTGCATTTGCTCATGCCAAACTCTTCGTTCCTACCACTACATCACGCTGCATCAATTCACCATTTGTTATAAATAGGCATTTAGTTAAAGTAATAATTGCTTAATCAGATATGGGTAAGCTAATTACATATTATAATAAAACAGGGTCAACCCCTTTTTAATCTTCGTTCTTTCATAACTAATGTCCCTTAGAACCGAAACCACGCTACAAATTTTACAAAGATTTTTAGTCCAAAATTAACTGTAAATTCCCTAAATTAATAACCTAATTAACCAATTTTATTATACATTAGATGTACTAATTATGGGTGCTTAAGGATGAGACGACCCAAACTTCCCCTTACGGGAAACCCGGATTGAATTGAGAACACGACAAATCAGAACACGAACAATAGAACATTTCATTGCTATTACAACAATTTACATCAGATACAAGAATATATCACAATATGAATAAATATTACACAGAAAAATATCAGACATTTAGAATACATAGCAGGGGAAATAAAAATGTTTAAATACAATGACTAACACAACTGAATGAAATACACGGATACAAAGCTTTCCGAATATAGCTCCAGCTATAATCCAGGATCCTAGAAAAAGAAATATTTGCGAAAACCAAAATTACTAGCTACCCATGTGACAATTGGGAATTTCGCTCGATCCGAATCGATCGCTACACCGACCAAGACCGTTTGAAACCCCTGATTGTTTTGAGAACACGACAAATCGAAACAAAAACAGAAGAACATTTCATTGCTTATTACAACAATTCCATCAGAATACAAGAATATTCAGAGTATGAATAAATATTACACATTTACTGAACATCAGAGATTTACAATTTACAATGCAGCGGAAAATAATACAAAACACAACTGAAAGAGATATACAAATACAGAGTTTCCGGATATCATTCCAGCTGTAAACTAGGATTCTGTGAATATAAATATGCAAAACCAAAACTACTAGCTTCCCGTGTGGAAAATAGGGGCACCCAGAGTTTAGGTTAAAACAATAAACTCCAGGTCAGTCATGTGACTGGTGTGAGAACTAAAACAGTTATTATTCTTGATTTTAAAGTTAGGTAAATCAAGGGACCACGCCGTATAACATGGAATGGGTTTCCTCCCACGAATATCAATGCATAAAACAACAATGCAATGCTAAATAAAGAACAATGAAGCTATTATAAGACCCAGGTCCCATCACACAATGCAACACAAGCCGGAGGATAGGGTTTTACCTTATAATAGCCAAAGAATGCTTGATACGCCAAATTTCCTCTTTTATTATTACTATAAGTGTATAGTGTTAAAACAATTTCAATCATAAGTATCAATCATAGATGGCATAAGTGCCCCATACCACTATGTCGCCATACTAGGCTCTACAATCAAAACCGCAAAGTCACGTATTGGAAGTTGGATTTCCATCTGTGAACCGAGGCAAGGGATCGTCCTTACCGCTTCGAGACAATCTTGCCCATGTCTCAGGCAAGTACTCGGACAAGCCTTGGATCGTCAGGGTCGGTCCACCGATGTGGATTAAAATGCCTGAACACTACGTTTCCCCGCCCTTTAGGGCGTAAATGAGCCAAATGACTCCATCGGCACCACATAGTCACCGATATATCCGAGGCACCTCACAATCCAACAACCATACAGGTGAAAATAATATAAATGTCAGGGCGGGTAGGCCACTGACACCACCCTAGCTAGAAGGAAACGCATGTCCACCCTGAGGTCCTTCTCCCGTTTCTAGTTCACACCGGGGTGTGAGGCTCACGAATTAACGCTACACAAAGCTGTGCCACACAGGCGGTGCTTTGATCATCAACCACAAGACTCTGCTTTTCAACAGAAGCCTTGATCATTTGCATCTTAGCGTGCCACACAGGCAAACCACTCCATGCAACTGATATCCATCAATCACACAGAATGATATCCAATGTCAGACACACAGTCCATTTACAAGTTCGTTCTGGGTCTGAACGAAACCGGAGGCACCTTGTACCTCGCATATCCATTGATCTCCAAGTACGTCTGGACGATCACCAACTAATTCCCTCCTCTTGGGTGTACAGCCCAATCAAGATCATTAGTAATTATCCTAACGATGTGAAGACCTCCGATCTTCGACCACCGTCTTCATCCTCGACACATCGTCGATTCAGTTATTCAGAATGGGATAAACCCGGCCTTTCCGAATAACTCGCGTATATAGTATACAAGTGTTACACAAACACAACATACACCTCATTTCAATTCAGAATATTCTTTTATTCAAATATTCTTACACTTTGGGAAAGGTTCCCACTAATTTTATCAAAGATAAATTCTTTAAATTTATTCTTTAATCTTCTTTTGAATATCAATTCAAACCAAATTATGGTTTATCCAAACTAGTCGGGATTAGCGAACCTTACCGAAGTAATCACTTGTTATATTTCCCAACCCCAACCTATTCATCCCATCAAGTAAAACTGGTCATACTTCATATCTAACACCACGGTGTTATCGGTAAATTCAATTACCATTTCACGTTCAAATCTAATTAAAGATTTAACTATCGCTTGGAGCAAAACTGGTGATACTCCATTCTCGATCATTTCAATCTAATTAAAGATTAATTAAAACTCCACTTGGTTTTAATCTTCCCAAAAATCAATATTAATGATTGTTTAACTTGGGAAATCATATCCTGTCTTTAACTGGGTTAAAGAACCAATGTCTTTTAAAAAACGGTTCACGATAAACCCAAAATCACATTCCATTTACAATGGAATCTTCATGGAAAACAAATCGATATATATAATCGATATAAACTTCCATATCCGACTAATAATATAAATGGAATAACGGCAAAGCCTCTTAAATTCCAGATATATTAGTTGTCTTCCTCAACAGAAATTCACTTCGATTATTACCAAATCGAATTCCATTCCATTCCAATTTATTTCATTAAATTGGAAAACTTTACTTTGGAAAATCTCCTTTAAATCTTAAAAAAAGATTTATAAATTCCAAATCACATTTCACCGTAAATCCGGTTAAAGAACGCATGTAGTTAAAACACAGTTCACGATAAACCCAATTCACATTCCATTAATTATCGGGTTAAAGAACAAGTGTTATTTAAAACACCGTTCACGATAAACCTAAAAATCAATTCAAATTCAATTCCAATTAAATACCATTTAATTGGTATACTTCATTAAGTCTAAATAAAAAGATTTAATCTTTTTTCAACTGGGTTTAAGAACAGTGTTAATGAAGACACCATTCACGACAAACCCAAATCCCATTTGATATTAAATACAAGGCTCTGAATAGAAAATATATCGGCTTATATTCAATATCAAATTCTACGACCAACAAATATCGTATTGGAAATAACGATATAAATATATCTTTCAAATTTCCATAACAATATCTGTATAATCACGAAATCCAACATTGAAATATTCCAAATACAATTTCGATTCAAATCCATTCCAATTCAATTATTGGAAATTCTGGTTACTTTTAAAACCCTTTCAAATCCAATTTATTTATTTCAAAAATAAATGGATTATAATTCTAGTTCAAAACTAGTTCATTTCGATAAAAATCTTTTTTTATCTTTTCAAATATGGATTTTTTCATCCCAATTCTTTCCAAATCATTTCTCATGATTTTACACAAATTATTACTATTTTTAATAATTTTATCAAGGCCCGTACAGTCGGTTTCCATAAACGGCCATCGAACTCCACTTACAACGACCTTTTCCAATTTGATTTGGACATAATTCAAATCCAACCGTTAGATTTCTAATTTCTTGCACTCGTTAGAAAGCTCTTTTCGATACGAACTCAACAGTTCCGATTTTAGGAGAATCCGACGGTCGGATCTCCCGTAATGTCCATTCGAAGTCAATGGTCGAAATTCGCGAACTGCCGCAGTGCGACGCGTTCTATTCAGGCCACTATATAATATATATATATATATATATATATATATAATATATAATATATTATATAAATTTCATCGATTTCCTTTCAAAACGTATTTTATAAATCATTTTAAATTCGTTTTCAAAACGATTTCAACTTCCTATTCAATTTCTAATCAAAATTGAATATTCCATACCATCGATATATAAATGATAATATTTTCAAAACATTATATTTTGAAATCAATTGCTTTTCGATATTCATTATAAAAAAGAATAAAACCGATATAAATATTGTTCACGTCAAAATGGCGTCAATCTAACCAACACAGCTTTATATATTTCAATAACTTCGTTATTCTATTCAACAAATGAATATTTTCTTCAATACATGAATATATACTTTATTCAACACATAAATATTTAGTTTCCTGTTCTGAATATTATTTTAAAATATTCTTTATTTTCTAAATTGGAATGAGGCCTAATCAATTACCATATAATGTTAATTATATGGATTCCCTATAACACATGTATATAATAGCAACGATAAATAATCAACCATCATCCAGAGTGCACCACACAACTGCATAAGCATTAAATATAAATAATTAACGCTTACACAGTCTGTCAACCAATCTATCGACATACAGCTAAATAACTGGGATTAGTGTACGCCAAATATCATCCCAACACCCGTGTGGGGTTTCAAATCAACAAACACAGATTTTTATTTGTGCAGTTGGGCAATGTGTAAAATTTATTGTCCCAATCAATATCAGTCGAATGGGTGTACATAAACAAATCGTCCGATTTGTTTATAAATATCTATTTTATATACCGGTTAAAAATTATATTTTAACTATAAAATATTTATTCATTCCACATCACACAATAAAATTTTACAACACATCAATCAAACAAACAAGTCATCCATGGTCTGTGGACGACGGGTGTCGGGTGCTCCTAAGCACCGTCTTCATCCTAGTATATATTTCAAACTAGAAATTAAAATAAAAGTGAGGAGTTCTCACCTATGGTTTCCACTCCGCCAGTTTTACTTCTGAACTTCTGAACCATTTGGATATGTTTGAAATTCCAATGCAGTCCTTACCACGCTGTTCATAATAAAAATCATATTTTTATTGCTTCATTCCAATAAATAAATATCACATTTTTATTTCTACTTCATATATTTTTACGACGCTTCTTTCTATATAAATATTATATTTTTATATTCCTACTTCTTATATAAAGATTGAATTTTTATTTCGACGCTATTAAAATCACATTTTTATCTCAACATATATATAATAAAGATCATATTTTTATTTCGCTATGTATATAAAATTCATATTTTATATTCTCTGTAATACAAAAATCATATTTTTATTATCTCTATAATATAAAAATCCTATTTTTAATATCTCTATAATATAAAAATCATATTTTTAATATTTCTATAATATAAAAATCATATTTTTAAAGTGCTACACATATAAAAATTATATTTATCATGCTAATATATATTTATAAAGATGCCACTTTTATCATATCACTATATATATAAAAATCAAAATTTTATACTATAACTATAAAAATAAAAATCATTTTTTTATCCTATAACTATATAGATAAAAGATCATATTTTTAACAATCATAACATATATATAACTGATTTTTTAATTTTAAAACCTATTTACATTAAATAAATCGAAATAAATAATAAAATAAAGACAAGAGCAGTTACCGATGGGTTTGGAGGGGGGTATGGTTGCGCCGAGGTGGTGGGGTCCCTTCAGTCGGCGGCGGAGGTCACATTTTGGTGGAGGCGGCAGGTTTTAGTGGCCAGGGTTATGGGTTTCTTTGATGGGAGGAAGGAGGGAGCACAGAGGGTGGCGGCGGAGGTCGAAAGGGGGGTGCGACGGCTAATCGGAGGGCGGCGCTATGCCTGGAGGCGGCGGCGAACGCCCAGTGGCGGATTAGGGCAGAGCGATAGGCCATCGGTTTTTTTTTCTGTTTGATTTCGTTGACTGGGTAATGAGGGAAAAGGGGGAGGGCCAATAGATATTTATATAATTTAATTTAATTTTTAATTCCCCCAAAAAGTAACTTTTTATTTTTAACACCAAATCGAACCCAACGTCTGTCGCCCCTAGCTAATTACACTCATTCCGAACACAATGGGACATGTATCGTAAGCCAATTCGCTTGTTACGATCAGTTTACATTCAAATTAAAATATAAATCAATGTATATTGAATTTGAAAGCACATTTCAATTTACCGGGGCCACATACTAACTCTAGAAATTCTAGAAAAAAATATTTCTAGCTTCGTATTAATGATACGGTCCTAACAAAACTAAATTCGTCAAATTTGAAGACCGTTTGAAAAATGGCCATTTTCTGGTCGATCCAAATTGACTGAAACTACCAAAACACGTTTTATTTCGTCATGCTTATATATTGATTCGAAAAATTATGAATTTTGGAATTTGGCAATAACTTGACATCCCGGATCCAGCAAAAGTGGTTTCGTCGAAAACCGAGGTCATTTGCAAAATTTCCATTTCTAAGGGCCAAAATTCCATAGCGACTATTCTGAAATTTTAACTGGGCATTACTTTTTATTCCCGCTATGAAATTTCAATTTTTTCAGATTCGCTGGAAATATATTCTCAAATAGATTCTAATATTTCCGGTTTCGCTAAAATTTGGTTTATTTTGAATCCTGTACAATCATTTGAAATTTGAAATCGAATTCTCGAACTACCGCGCCATTTTCAATTCCTTTTATATTTAAAATAAAATATTTATATTCTAACGTCGATTCAAATAACTATATATGTTCTAATTCTATTCAAAATAAATTTCTTGTCGTCATTATTTAAATTAATTCGTTTTAAATATTCAAAATTCATCAAAATTGCCAAAATAAAAATTTTAAATTGGCTCAGATTTCCGGGTTATTACAGCCCGTGTGGAAAATATGGGCACCTAGAGTTTAGGTACAAGCAATAAACTCCGAGTCAGTCTTGGGATTGGTGTGAGAGATAAAATAGTTATTAACTTGACTTTAAAGTAAGGTAAATTAAGGGACCACGTCGTATAACACAGCACGGGTTCCCCCCCAAGAATACCAGTGCATAAAACAAACAGCGCAATGCTAAATAAAGAACAATGAAGCTATTATAAGACTCAGGTCCCATCACACAATTCAACACAATCCGAAGGATAGAGTTTTACCTTATAATAGCCAAATATGCTTGGTATGTGACATTTATCTTTTATTATTACTATAAGTGAAGAAATCAATTTCAAATATAAATGTATCAATCATAGGCGGCATGGGAGACCATCCCACTATGTTGCCATATATAGGTTTATAACTAAAACTGCAAATTTTCGTATTGGAAGTTTGGATTTTCATACTGATGGCTCCTGATTGGAAAGATCTATCATGTAGTGCAATACACAACGACTTACGTCCCAACTAGAGAAAACACCGTAATGCACATCCGCCGTTTTGGGAAATCAAGTATCACTGCGGCTTACGTCCCAACTAGAGAAAACACCGCTTACTTTATCCCTATGGGAATCGGGGGGTGTGCCCTATCCCTATGAGCGTGGAGCGACCACACTTAGTTCATCTCGATTGACCGAATCCATGACACCTCTAAGGGTGCCTATCCTCTTCTCAAAAGCATACATACCTGACCATCAATTCACCACCATACCGGGGTGTGAGGCTCGCGAATTAATGCTACACAAAGCTATGCTTTAATCATCATCCACCAAGCTCTGCTTTTCAATAAAAGCTTGGATCACTGCATCTCAGCATGCCACACCACTATCAATCCATACTGTACCACTGATTTCTGCCAATATATAACCTCTAAGCTCGTACATTTCAGAGAAGGGTGTTAAGCAAGAGAATAAATTCTCCACCACCAAAAAGATATATATTTAGCAGAGATCAACGAATTCAGTATAAAGGAATACAATGTCAGACACACCATCCATTTGCAAGTCCATTCAGGGTATGAACGAAACCGAAGGCACCTTATTCCTCGTCCCGTATGTCCAATATAAGAGAGAGGTCGTCGCATATCCGAACAATTAACAAATACATCCAGACGGCTACCACTGTAGCCCCTTCGAGGTAGCTACTCCAATCATGGGCATCAGTAGCAACCCATCCATTCGATGTGAAGGTCGTCGGTCTTGCACCATCTTCAATCTCTTCGACTGTTAGTCGTCGTATCAATTATTCAGAATGGGTTAAACCCAGTCTTTCCAAATAACTCGCGTATCTTATAATCAAGTGCTATAATAACACATCATACGCCTCATTCCAATTCAGATCGTATTTCTTTATTCTAGAAAGGTTCTCACTAATCTTATAAAAGATTATCACTTTTAAACACACTATTTAATCCATTTCTTGGGAAATCATTTCAAAAGATTTTATAATATCTTTTCACAGTTTTAAACCAAATTAAGGTTTATCAAACTAGTCGGGATTAACACCTTACCGAAGTAATCATTCATTTTGTTATCCCATGCCAACCTATTCGTCCCATGGATCAAAACTGGTAGTACTCCACATCTAACATTACTATGTTATTGGTAAATTCAATTACCATTTCATGTTCAAATCTAATTAAAGGTTTAACTATCGCCTGGAGTAAAACTGGTGATACCCCATTTCCGAACACTTTCTTGAATTTGATAATTTTAATTATCCCATTCCCATTTCAATCTAATTAAAGATTTATTAAAACTCTATTTAGTTTTAATCTCTGAAAATCATTATTTAATGATTAGTCAAATTTAGGAAATAAATTCTTTCTTTAATTGGATTAAAGAACGAGTGTCATTACACACAGTTCACGATAAACCCAAAATCGTCTTCCATCAAAATGGAATCTACACAGAAATCATAACAGTATATAATCGATATGAATTCCCGTATCAGACTAATAATATAAATGGAATAACGACAAAGCCTTTTAAATTCCATGTATAGTAACGGTCTTCCTTCACAGAAGCTCATCTCGATTATTACCAAATCGAATTCCATTCAATTCCAATTTAATATATTAAATTGGAAATCTTTACTCTGAAAAAATGCCATTAATCTTAACTAAAAGATTATAAATTCCAAATCGTATTCTTCACTATTGATTGGGCTAAAGAACAAGTGTTATTTAAAACACCATTCACAATAAACCTAAAAATCCAATTCTTTTATTCAGTTCCAATTAAATATTGATTAATTGGAAAACTTCACTAAATCCTAATTTAAAGATTTATTCTTTTCTCAACTCGGTTTAAGAACAGTGTTAGTAAAGACAGCATTCACGACAAACCCAAAATCCAATTTGATATCAAATACAAGGCTTTGAATAGAAATTATATCGGCTTATATTCACTATCAAATTCTGAAACCAACAAATATCGTATTGGGAATAGCAATATATATATCTTCCAAATTCCTCAACAATATCCGTATAATTACGAAATCACATATCGAAATATCCGGAAGATTATTTCCATTCCAATTTATTATTAAGAAAATTCTAGTTATTTTAAACCATTCTCAAATCCAATTTATTTATTTCTAAAAAAAATTGGATCATTATTCTAGTTATTAACTAATTCATTTTGATAAAAATATATTTTTGTCTTTACAAAACTGGAAATTTTCATTCAAAATCTTTCCAAATCATTTATTATGATTTTACATAATTTTTCCATATTTTTAATAATTTTAATATCGCTCGTACAGTCGGTTTCCAATAACGGCCACCGAACTGTGTCCATAGCGACCTTTTCTGAAATTGATTTGGACATAATTTAAAATCTGACCGTTAGATTTCAAATCTTTTATATTCACTGGAAATATCTTTTCGATACGAACCCAAAAGTTCCGGTTTTAGGAGAATTCGACGGTCGGATCTTCCGTTACATCAATTTGAAGTTAATGGTCGAAATTCACGAACGGTCGTTGCGCGATGCGTTCTATTCAAACTATATATATACATAATATATAATATATTTCATCGATTTCCATTTGAAACGTATTTATAAAATATTTATAAATTCATTTCAAAACGGTTCCAACTTCCTTTTCAATTTTAAACCAAAATTGAATGTTCCATATCATTATAATATTAAAATGATAATATTTTCAAAATATTAGAATTTGAAATCACTTTTTGATGTTCATTATAAATTGAATAAAATTGACGGAAAATCTCGTTCATGTTAAAATGACGTTTAACTACTTAACACGGCTTCACATTTCAATATTTTCGTGTCTATCCCAAATTGGACATCAAAATCACACTTTGATTATTCTCTGAATATTATTTTAAAATATTCTTTAAATCTGAAATGGAATCAGACTCAATCAATTACCATATAATTTCGGTTATATGGATTTCATACATAGCATGTATATAACAATAATGATAAATAATCATTAAAAATTCATACAACATCCAGAGTGCATTTTACAACTGTATAAGCATGAAAATAAATAAATAATGCTTATACAGTCTGTCAACCCATCGATTGACATACCACTAATTATTGGGATTACTGTATGACAAATATCATCCCAATACCTGTGTGGGGTTTTTCAAACAACAAATACTGATTATTATTTGTGCAGTTGGGCGATGTGTAAAATTTATCGTCCCAATCCATATCAGTTAAATAGGTGTACATAAACAAATTGTTCGATTTGTAAATGAATATTTATTTTATTTACTTTCCATGATAATTTTATATACATTTTATATAATTAATTTTATATGCAACAGTATCAATCAATGACAATCCCAATAACAATCCAAACAAACAATCAACCATGGTTTGTACAAAAAATAGTGTTAGGAGCTACTAAGCCCCGTCTACAACCTATTATATAATAACTGTAAAATAACTAGAGTGAGAGAGATTTCTCACAGTCGGTTTCCACTTCGCCATTCTTTAAATAATGGTTTGGATTTAAATTCACTTCAAATTATGATTTGCTCCTTTTTTATTCTGGTCATTTCCGTGTTGTAGCTCTTGACAAGAGGATTCTAACGCTTCTGAAATCGCCCCATTCTGTATTCGTATGAAGGAGGTATCAGTGTTTAAAGATTAAACAATTTAATGATACAATTAATTAAATTTATTTAAGGTTTAATTAAACTTAACCAAGAATTTAGTTGCCCCCCTTCTTTCTTCTTCATTGTGATTACTAGAACGAGAAAACCCAAACATCAGCACCGTGAATCGCCAATCGTAATCCACCTGAGCCACTGACCGTGGATCCAAAGTCGCCCTGACCTCCACCTACACGCACTCGACCTTCTCCCTTAACCAGTGCCCATTCGAAATCTCCATTGCCCCAGAATTCGCCTTTGAACAACGTCACCTTCGAAGATCTGAAGGGATTTGGATCGAAGAATTTCCGCCTTTGATCGGAATTGTCAGCTGCGTTTTTATGAAAAAAGGAATTAGTTTTTAAAAAAATTCTATTGGCCCATTATATATTAAATATTATTTAATTTCCAAAAGTACCCTCGTATCCATACGAACTCCAAATCAAACCCAACGACTATCGTCCCTAGCTAAATACCCCCATTCCGAACACAATGGGATATGCTTCGTAAGCCAATTCGGCTGTTTCGATCAGTTTTTCTTCGAAATAAAATATAAATCAATATATATTGAATTCAAATGTACATTTTAATTTACCGGGGCCACATACTGACTCAAACAATTACAGAAAAATAAATCTAGCTATGTTTTGATGATACGGTCCTAACAAAACTAATTTCGTTGAATTTGGAGATCGTTTGAAAAATGGCCATTTTTTGATCGATCCAATTCAAACTGAAACTGTCAAAACACATTTAAATTTACCACGCTCACATATTGATTCAAAAAATTATGAAATTTGAAACATAACAATAATTTGACATTCCGGATCCAACAAAAGTGTTTCGTCGAAAACGGAGATCGTTTGCGAAATGGCTATTTTTAAAGGCTATATATTGTATTAAAATATATATATGAATTCCATAGCGACTATTTTAAATTTTAAACTGGACATGACTTTCAATTTATATAATGAAATCTCAGTTTCTAACATTCGTTAGAAAGATATAGTTAAACAGATTCAAATATTTCTGGTTTTACTGTAATCCGATTTATTTTGAATTCTATACATTCATTTGAAATTTAAAATCGAATTTTCAAACTACCACTCCATTTCAGGCTCATTTTATAATTAAAATAAATTTATAAGTTTTAACTTTGATTAAAATATATTTTTAGTCATTATTATTTAAAATAAATCATTTTAAATATTAAAAATCCATTAAAATAGCTAAAATAAATTTTTTAAATTGGTTCAGAAATTTTGGGTTGTTACAAAGGATATATAGGTCTCTTCTTTCTTCATCGTGTTTTCATAGCTTGTTCGTAACAGTCACCCACAAAACCGATTATCGCGCCTCATCATCATCACCTGGACACCCATCAAACACCACCGGCGCAAGCGCCACTCCTAGACATGCCTCCACCCTGAATGTGCCTCAACTCGGCACTGCCAACTGCCAGAAAAACGCATCGAACTGCGCCGGCTTCCTCCATCAATCTCGATCGTCTCGGCCTTCCAGATCTGATCATAGCCATTGAAAGGCTTGCTCTCGATTAGATCCGGAGTTTTGTAGTTGAAGATTTCTCGTATAGGTGCATGAATCGATGGGAATTTGAGGAAACAATTTGGGAGATTCTCGATCATTTAAAGTAGGTTGGAGGCGGAAATTCCAAAACGGTTGACCACAAATTAGGTTTTGACCGACGTTGAATAGATGTTTATATAGGTTGGATTGAATTATATATTATTTTAATATTACGAAACTTCATTGTGAAGTAACGAGTAAAACTAACCACAATTGCTTCTGTTTTTCAACAAAAGTGCTAATCCTTGCATTGAAAAATATTCCGGACCTGATGGGACTGGTTTCGTTGAATTTCGAGGACGTTTATGAAAAGTACTTTCTAATTAGCGATGAAAAATCACGTGTTTAAATTTCTCTTGATCACAAGATAAATCCAATCAACTTGAAACATTGATATTCTACTAGACCTTTTCCTTAGGGATCAAATGAAATTTATTTCGTTAAGATTGGAGTTCTTTGGCTAGTCGTTTATTCCTCTAAAGTTACCCATGTCTAAATAATATAAATGATTAAATAAAACAGAGACATTTTTGCTACCATTGTCATATATGACATCCGTTTACCATGAAATTTCTTACCATTCAATAATTTAACATTATAGTTCCAATGAAACTAATTTCATCAAAAACCGAGGCCGTTTACAAAATGGCTATTTTTAACGCTTATATAGTATTGAATAAAATATTATATAAATTCCCAAATAAATAAATAAATTAAATAATAATAAATTATTATTAATGTATATATCCAAATAAAATTATCATATAGTTCCACATATATACAATATGGATTTAAAAACTCAACATTACAATTTTTGAGTTGAACGATTTAAAAATCCTTTTTAAATATAGTAAATAAACATTACATTTTAATAACAATTTCCATAACAACTATTCAAAAATTTGATTTGGACATAACGAACAATCTATAACACGAAATCTCGATTTTTCTCTTTCATTAAAAAAATATAACCAATTAGGTTCTAACGTTTCTGGTTTCACAGAAATCCGACTTATAATGGATCTTGTATATCCAATTAAAGTTCAAAACTCAATATTATGAACTACAATGTCATTACGAAGCTCAATTTAAATTAAATATAAATTTAATGTTCAACTTCGTTTTATAAATGAATTTTATATTAAAATACATCAATATTCCAAATTCAATATTTAAATTAATAAAATAATTTAAATATCTGACTAGCAAAAATACGGGACATTACAGCGTGTGTGTTCTATAATACTTCTTATGGCCAAATCTTTTGCTTATGGTTTAACAGTACACTAAGATTAGCTAAAGTATTCAGTAATGATGAAATAAATCATCTTGCCCTTATAATTACACGAAAGTAAGAAAGTAACCTTGTATTAAATGCAATGTATTTAAATAAACATGTCTGCATTTGAAACTCATACTCTGAAATGAATAAATTTGCAGTGTAGTTATATGAAAAATTAACACATACTCTGAAACTCCGCCCATACAAAACTGATATATAGTAAATTATACTTATATGTAAATTATCAGGACTTATATGTAATTCTAATTGTTGACCGTTATACTTGTGTATAGGTAATTAGCGTTTTCAAGGTTAAGAGCAGCTGTATCAAAGAACTGTCAGTAATTAAGCCATGAACAAGACTTTAACTATTATGTATTATAATATTTTGTTTGTACTAGTTGTATAGACTTGTTTGTGAAAGGTTGTGGAATGTGGGTTCACTTATTTTGTCAAAGTATTGTTATTGAGACGATTATGGATATTATACTTGATTATGTCGTTAATGTGTTTTTTTAATCATTTGAATATGATGATTGTTGATGTTGGTTTGAAAATGATAACTATGTGATTGGTTGTTATATACAAGTGATTGTTGGAAATTATACAAACCATTAACAGTAAATGGAGCTGATTAAAATGTGTTGCATATCAATAAATAAGTTTTAGTAGTGTTAAAAAATGATACCGAAAATAAATAAAAATGGTGCAAGTACCAATTTGGTTGCATTTTTAAGACGCTACCCAAAAAACCTTTTGTAGGGTTTCAAAGACACTATAATTTGTCCATTTTTGTTAGCATTTACTACAGTGCAACTATTTTTTTTCTTTTTGTTGCATATTGTGTCGCAGCTTTAACAGATCGCTACTAAAAGCTTTAACAACATTTTCTCAACTCTACGAAAGGCTTTTTCCAGTGCAGTGCCTTCTTTGTAGCCACCTCGTCTCCTCCTTTTGCGTGCTAGTTTGCGCACTAGATCTCGGCCCACTATTACTCCAAGATCTAAACCTATTTTTTTCCTCTTTAATCATTTCTTAGCCCATAATGCCTACTTTCACTATCTGGTCTTCTTCGTTCCATTTAGGTCTCACCTCTAGACAAATCATTTGGTACGGTTAGATCATAATGAGCAGAAGTTTTCGTCACATTAGGGCTAAATGAGTTAGTCATAGATGTAGGATTTGGATCGGTCCTTTGCTTCGAGATTTTTGAATGAGATTGTTTCCCGTGCTGCATTCACTTATGCTATATCTTACTGGAACAAATTTTGATAAATGCAATTGTTGTTTCAGAGGTGATGTTTAAGTTGTCTTTAGATGTTCTTTTTGATGAGAATCTCGATGAGATTTTTGTGTAATCTGTGTTGTATGCGAACTTGAATGATCATTAGTTTGACCAACTTAGGAGATTTTGTAGTAGATCTTTTTTCTCTAGATGTCAGCTTTTGAGTTTGATAATCTATGTATAAATTACCCATGTAGATGTGTGTTTCATTTAACATATTGTTTTGAGAATAGGGATTTACAACCATGTTTTTCTTATGATGCGAAAATAAATCTTTTCTTTGACCGGTTGTGTAACCATCATTTAGTATTGCATCATCTTTGATTCTGCTTGTTGTTCTTGTGTGCCATTGCACGGAGTTACTTTCTGTATTTTCATCTATCCACTTTTGTCTTAATATTAGGTGAATCTCCGTGAAATCCAGTATTGTGGTAGGTTCCATTTGTCTTTGCTAATTCTCTCTTGGAAGAGGTGGTGATGTGGAAACCTCCAACATCGTGTCTACAACATGGAATCGAGCATTTTTCTATCATGATATGACTAGTCAAAGGTCATGGAAATGGTTCAATATCCAGCCGCGAACAAGATGTTTCGTTATTTGTAGGCAATATTTTGGAGTTTCGATGTTGTTGTCTTTGTTCTTGTCTCTTTCAAGCATTTGTTTCTTGGATTTATGGCAGTTCGTTCTTGTATTTGTTATTGTTTTGTTATCTTTTCAAAATTTCATGATGATGTAATAGGATTTCTGTCATTTGAGAATATTTTATGTCATTCATGTTTATCTCTATAAGTTGAATCAAAAATGAAATCTCATTTTCTTTATCTAACTAACGATCATTTTAAAACTAGAAAGAATAGATTTCCGTGGTAGATAAATTTTAGCGAAGGATAGGTTTTGCGTTGTTTCGTCACAGGTATTATAATCGTTTTCATGTTTCTTATATGGTGAAATTTATTTTAGGTTTAGACAATTTCTATTAATGTCCCATTTTTGAGATCTTGTGTATGGTTTCGGTTTTCGCACTTTTTTGCTTAACCGACTTCCTTCTACATTGAAATGTGTCCTGAATCATTTAAGTTTGCACAAAATAATTTTTGAAATTTTAGTAAATGTCATTTGGATAAAAGGCTTTTCAAAGATTCAAAATTTTCAAATTAAAATTTTTGTTGTAAAAGGATGCGCATTTATGCATTTTACCAAAAAAAAATCACAAAATTAAAATAAAACTTTAAGAGGTGGAAATTTATTTTTATGAGAACCGCGATTTTATGGACACACATGAAGCTTAGGGAAGTTTTGGGTAGTTAATTTTATGGTTCAACAATGCAATAGGAGTGGCGATGCATTAAGAATGTTAACCATAATAAGGGGAAAACTGTTTTAGCCTCGGACACATTGTTTTCATGCCTTGTTGACGATGTGTGCGAGTTATTATTTAACTCGTTTACGTTTTAGAGATTGTTTTAAGCCTCCTCTACAGTCTACATGTGAGAATTTTTGGAGTGTTTTAGGGAAAGTGAGGTAAAATTCCACTGTAGGATGGGAATTGGAAGATTCGTAAGTGGTTAGAATGTTGAATTCTCTACCTTAATTTCTCTTTTCGGACATAGGAGAAATTAATAGGAAATGATTTTAGATGCGCTGACGTGTTAGATGTTAGGATTTGAATGTAAAATTGGTTGCTTCACACTTCTATTTGTAGTCGTGTGAAGGTTTTGGATGAAAAATATTTTCAAAATGCTACAATTATGTGGAACTGCCAGTATATTTTAGGATGTTTGCATTATGTTTTCAGAAATATTCCAAAATAAAATGCATACATATAGAAGGATCCAATTTAGAATCAATGTGCATACATATTTTGTGGTTGTGACTCGTTATATACATTATGCACATATGCATATTTGGTTGCAAAATTGGATGTACACTAATTGGTTGTGTAGTATAGGATAACTAGGTGTCAGCACCATGACTTGGTCATTTGTAAAATTTCTGGATGAAATCTTTTTTAAGGAGGGAAGAAAGTAACAACCCAAAATTTGACGTTAGTTAAATTAGTATTCAGTTAGATTCCAAAAATGAAATTTGAGCAAACGATGGAATTCAACCATGAAACATGAACTGTTGCGTTCGTGATGGAATTTTGGTCAACTTTCATGTTAGGAACTTCGCGAACGAGGTCCTATTAAAAGTTATGGACGAAATACGAAATCGGATGGAAAATAAATACAAAAAATACAGAAATAACTCACCATAACTCTTCCTCGGCTCCACCATTCCCTGATAGACCCAAGCGGTCGATGAGGACTGCTTGATCGACCTCTTAGTCGATCTGAGTAGGTGGCGGCTAGGGTTTTTACTATTACATTATAATTTTGATGGACATATTTTAATTAAAACAAATCTGA
Source organism: Allium sativum (assembly GCA_030737875.1). NCBI lineage: Eukaryota > Viridiplantae > Streptophyta > Magnoliopsida > Asparagales > Amaryllidaceae > Allium > Allium sativum. The sequence goes on from CM060926.1 coordinate 383,019,839, forward strand.
CTATTTAGGATCATTTCAAAGCCAATAAATAAATGTCTAGACCCTTACTCTTTTGCTCGCATTTTCTGGAGGCGGCAACAAGCTCTTCCATTTTCATTTCTCCAATATCTTTTAAAATTCCTATATATATTCATATCAAATAAACAAGGATTGGAGATAATGAATCTAGAATTGTTAATAAGGATTGGTTATGTGGTAAGTAATTTACATTATTAGTTTTATCTCTTTTTCATATTCTTTTCTCATATCTACAAATTTTAATGTATATACATATCCCCTTTTTACACATATTATAGATCTGTAAGATTTGGAACCATAGGCCTAAAAGCTGTTTTTATATTTGGATTTTGAATGGATTTCAAGTGAGTAGGAAATATATTAATTGTTAAAATACCAGACTTATTTCATTTGCGTTAAATCTGAATTTGTATTCCTAAAAATATTAGATTTATTTTGTTTATGTCAAATCTGAATTTGTAAACATGAAAATCTGATATGGATTTGTAGGCCTTTTAATTATATTAAGCATGTCTTGCCTACAATTCTTTTGTATGTCTTATGATTATTGTGAACACCCTAAACTTGGAAATCAGTCCCTAAATGTTTTAGACTGGTGAAGTTTTATTTCAAATTTAAAAGATTTGGATGTAAATTATTTGATTTGGGAACTTTATTGCTTCAAATTTACAAAACCTATTTGTGTTTGGTATTGTTTGGGGGTTTTACTTGATTGTTGTAAATTAGCCTATTTGCTTTAATCAAATAAAAAACATTATTTGAAACCTATAATAAATATTAAAAAAATATACAGGAAGTGATGTGTAAATTCATGTATTTTGTATAGGGCTATTAATTTACTACATGACCCGAAATCTGCACAGAAATTAGCAGATTAACCCGACCTTTTAGTTGGTGGGTCATTTTCGGGTCAACCCGAATTTGACCCGTTTATAAACGGGTGGGTTTATGGTTGACCCGTTAACCAAATTTTGATCCGCCAAACCCGATTATATGTTATATCTCTTCCATACTGTTAGTCTTTTATGTATGTTGTTAGCGTTAATCTTTTATGTATGCGGTAATTAATATGCTCATATATCCTTCTGTAAGCTATTATATTTTACTAATTTATTCTTGTATGCTGTTAGTTAAATTTTACTTATAACAACTATATCTCTTCCATACTATTGGTCTTTTATGTATGCATTATGCTCATATATTCTTATATGTGGAGAATGATTTTTGGATATGGTGATTTCATGCCTTATATATATGTTGTCTGTTGGTGATTTTATAACTTGTTGCTTATTAGTGATTTTGTAACTTGTTGTCTGTTAGTGATTATATAATAGTGTTGCTTGTTGGTGATTTGGTTCTTTTGCTACTTATATTAGTGGGCAATATTTGTAAATGGGCCAAACAGGTGAACCCGACCCGACATAGCCCAACAAAACCCATCCTATTAAATGGGTTACACGGGTCGAGGTTGGGTTAGGGTTGGGAAAAAATGACCCGTTTAATAAACAGGTTGACCCAACCCATTTATAAATCAACCTGAACCCGACTTGACCCGACCCGAACCCAACCCGACCCATTGACAGCCCTAATTTTGTACATAATTTACATCATTTATTTCAAATAAAATATTACCTATTTCTTATGATTGGAAATATTCCAGTATTCCCTCTTTAAAAGTGTTTGGGTAGAATTTGCAATAATTATAGTAAATAACCTTTTTAAGAGATTTTGAATCTCAATAAGGCTAAAACCAAAAAGGGTTGTTCTAGTCGTTAGTTTGGACTATAATGTGAAACGATAATAATTAAAAATAATAAGTAACTACGTAAATATTGAGTTAAAATATACATATTATATAATTAATCTATTATAGCTTTATCCATCCAAAACTCACGTAAACAACGCTATTAATATTACTATTAAGTAAATGTGCATTGTAATGTTGAATATGAATTGTTTCCATTATGATGGGTATATAGAAATGTTTCCCATGATAAATGGAAATAAATATTTGTAACTGCCATGTTTGTTAGTAATAAATGTGGAGTTAATTGCTATAATTAAAAGGGTTACAAATAAATTTGAAAGAAAAATAATATTGTAACCACGTACATTGTGAGGAAATGAATGTGTAATAAATGTCAATTGATTACAATCCAAAATGAATAGTAATAAATGTTGTGACTCCAATTAGGGAAATTAATGTGTTGATGTCCAAAAGGTTGAACACACCCAAAGATTTACATGACGGTCAAAAATAAATGTAAAATGAGGAATTTAAGTAAAGAGTATGTAAGAAAATGGTAACACAATGTTTGTAGTGGTTCGGTTCATTAGAAACTACATCCACTTGGATGTTTTAGCATATTTTTCATGTTTATCTCAAGTTTACAAAGCGGGGTCGTAAGTTTCCCTTAGCTAACAACAACAATGGTGGAACAAGGGCCAAAAGACTAAAGAAGATCTCTAAATAGGTCTCCAAGTGTCCAACGATCCAAAGATCTCTTCTCAATGCAAGATGGAGGCTATCTATAGGTAGAGAAACGAAGGAAAGGTGAGCAAGTGCGCATGAATAATGACTCAAGAGGATCCAAGTCCCCAAAACTAAAGTACCGAGGTTGGTATTGATCCTAGGATTGTAACCAACCCCAAAGTACTTAGTGGAATTAGTGGCTCTTGGAAACAGCGAGCTCTTCTACTTGCTTTGCTTTACTTTGTCTTCGGTTGAATTCTTATAGGAAGGTGCTTGGTGGATGAGGAAGTCCAAAGCCATGAAGTTGTAAGTTGGGCAACTGAACTCCGGGATGCAGACCAACTCAAAAAGAGTTGGGGTAAATCTAATTTATTCAAGGAGTTGCACTGATCCTAAAGAAGTTGGAGGATTCCTATCGACCTTGGAAAATTTGGTGATTTTTAGGTACCATTTGGAAGTTACACCGTGCCCAATCGGTTTAGGGATTTTCGGTGATCCCAGTTCCCTTAGGGAGTAGTTTCAACCTTGAAGGACTATACTAATTTTTGTGTTGGATGTCACACCGACTCCGGAAGGCTTGTGGATTCCTACCAATCTCGAATGATTTATACTTATTTATTGAGCTATTTGGAGTGTGGGGATCCACACTAATCTCGAGTATGAGTTTGTACCGACCCCTGAACAATTAGTCATCTGAAAGTAGTTTTGATTAGTTGGGATTGTCGTACATGCACGACTTTATTTGGACTTAACTTCTGGGCATTTGAGTGACATTTTTGAGTCGTTTATCCATGCAATGGTCGAGTCGTGTCAACCTGGATTACTTCTGATACTTGTGCCAAAAGGTCGGGTAACACTAGCCCTCCAATGTTAATAAATTTTAAAATAATTAATATGTAAGATATGCAAATTGAGTGTTGGGCTCTGGTTTTTTGTTAACATATCAGACTAGGATTTCCATTTAATTATATAAAATATATTATAAATTGCCTGCCATTGCAATAATACGAAATGAATATTGCCAAATCGGGTGGAGTCACTATAGCCTATATTCATGGCTAATCAATCCTATGAATTTCTTATCAAATTTAATATGAGATTTAGCCGATTTTACAAACAATACAAAGGTACGGTGTTCTAATCTTTGTATACACACCCGACCTTCAGTTTAATAAATTTACATCTGTACCGTCATCATATTTCAACTATTTGAAACAAATCAGGTTCGCTGGCTCATTTATTTCTACATGGCCTTATCTTACAAATTGGATATATATATATATATATATTAGGTTGCTAATAATCTCATTTTAATACACTTCAATCAGCAATGATTCTTCAGTATCTTTTCTACTCTATGTTGGATACTCTATATTCACTACACCATATATGCTAATTATGTTGTGTTTTTAGTCGTATATAAATTAATTAGGCATGGCTATAAGCCATATCAAAAAATGGCATGTTAAATTATTAGATACGGCTATAAACTGTATCTCACTAGTAATAACATACGGCTCTTAGCCGTATCCAAATGATTACTAGATATGAAAATAAACCATATCTAAAATGTATATGGTGTAATTCAGACACAGTCTTAGACCGTATCTAATTATATATATATATATTTGTGTGTGTGTGTGTGTGTGTATAAATAAACAGAAACTGCAGCATATATTTTCATAACACAAAGCATATATACCACAATTTATACATAGGATAACACAATTTATATATACTCAAAGCATAACTAGATTTTTCATAACACTAACACAATGTACATACAAAGATATACAATAAAAGGAAACTATCAATGATTTTTCATTAAATTACAAATTAACAAACGTAAAGAAAAAACAGATCAGTCTGATAAAACTGCAGGAGGCCGAGAAGAATTAGTGTACGTACTGATCATGCTATTGAAGTCCACGTTGCTGTAAATCAAAGCAATTATTATGAGAATAAGCTAGATGCTGATATACAGAATGTACAAAATTTATACGTTTCAAAGCAGTGATGAGCATAATTAAGCAAACTATTGATATGTGCACTAATCGTGTGCACAGTTTATGCATATTCATGGAAATACTAAACCACTCATTGCACAGAATTCAAGTACAAAACTGTAATGGCGACAAATTAGGTCAGTAATGGCGACAAATATACAAGGCTAGCAACATGTACATGATCAAATAGGCACATGGAAGGTCAATAGGTCCTGGGCATTCAAAACAGCGGGTACAAATACGTGTGCAAGTTTAAGGGCATTATTGCTATTATTAGGGACAAAGCCAAGAATTTGGCGATTGGGGGGGGGGGGGCAGAATTGAACAACAACACTGAAAGAAATGTTTCACTAAACAATTGGCTCATAAAACCGAAAATTTACGGTCATGTTCAATATATAATACACATTGGCTTATAAAAAGCAACGAAAATGTTCATGTAAGAACCACTAAAGTTTTATAACATCACATAAAGATTTGTATATACACAGTTAAAACAAAAGCTTAAATGGCCAACCTAATGAAGACAAATTGAGGTCCACTTTCATCAATAAAATTGTCAAGTTTCAATGATTGGCAGCAAAACTGAATCGTGATAGCCAGCCTGAGTTATAGTAGCATAAAAGCATCAAAATCTACATGAAAAAAGAAGTAATTTTATGCCTGATTACACACAAAACTTAAAAGAAAATATTACTAAGGCGCACTACATACATATTTTATTAACTTAACCATAAAACTAGTAATATCGTAACAACAAATATATAAATTATTTCTGCATAAGTTGCACTCGATGGGTTTTTATCTTGTCAAACTCTTCGATTATTGAGTCATTGTTGAAATTGAAATGCAATATATTTCTCGATGTAAACCGTCATACTATCTGTAATAAATTCATCTTCCATTTTGTTGTGAAGACTAGTTTTATTTAGATTCATGGCTGAAAATGGCAAGATGGCAGTGGAGACAGTGTTGTAGGTTCAGGGTATCGATTGACTTTTGATCGAAGCTTGAGTTCGAATTTTTTCCTGTTTGATAATTTATATTCGATCCTTTTCAATTCAAAAATCGTAAATCGAATTTCGATCGATTTGATTTTGATCCATACTAGGTATCGATCCTTTTCTATTGATTTTTTATTATTCGATATAGATATCGATAACTTTCAGATTTTTTTCCTATTTGATGTATCGATAACTGCAAGGGGTTCGTTTTTTTTTTTCTAAAATGGGCCAATACCAAACCAGTCGACTCCAATAACAACCTAGTCGATTCGACTAGTTGATTGGTCGAGTAATTTCTACCCATGCGTTCGAAATTCATACAAAAAGCAAGTCGAGACCTCATGTCGATGGTTTGACCTCGATTAGTCGACTAGTCGAGCTCCGTACTGATAACAGTGAAGGGCATATCGCTTCTTTTGCTCGTGTCTGCATATTAGTCAATTGTATCTATCTTAACATGTTTATGATGCTAATGACATGATTTCATGAACTTGCATAGACAACCTAGAAACATACCAGCATCTCACATGCTTTGTGGTTTAACATGACATCCAACATCGTATATAACAGATATACCTCCCCACTTTTTCTGTTTTCTCTAACAGGACTGCATATAAATTCATTATACAAGTTATAAATACTTCACTGTATAGGAGATCGACATTGTAAACATGAATACAAAGAAACTAAAATGTAAACCCAAAAGAAGAATCACCTGAACTGTACTCAATCTGCAACACCGGTAGTTCGTATCTAGCATATAGTACATCCTCCTATACACACAAAAAGGAACAAACAAACCAAATGAATATTCAAGACGATATCATGACAAAATTCAGATATCACCGTAAGTCTACTACATGTCCATTCAATTAATATGAAAGCCACTGTACATGTGTGCACAACACATGTCCATTCAATTCTTATGTAAGATACTACGTAGAGTTAAGTGTAAAATTATATATACTTGTTCCAACGTCTAAAGATATCGAATCATCATCTTAGCATGACACACATACTCAACTTTTTGGATAAGAATTTACTGGGTGATTCACTAGGTGGATGCATTTTAACTCACGCGCAAGGTCGATAATCCATGCTTATTAGCTTTATCCAAGAGTTGAATGCTGTTTCGCTTAACCTTTGGAAAAAGATGCTTTCACTTGCAACTTTCAGTTTCTTTGAAGCAGACTGTGTAGCGCAACTTACACTACAGTGTCTGCTACAAAGTAGGGGAAACTTGCTAGTGAAAGCAGCTTTTTACTAAGGTTAAGTGAAGAAGCATCTCACACTTGGATAACATTGATATCGGACCCTACGTGTGAGCTAAATTGCATCAACCTAGTGGATCGCCCATTTAATTATTAACCAGAAAGTCGAGTAATCATCCATCTTCCAATTTTCAGCAATTTGTTAATATGTTTTCAGTAAACCTGTTATATCTCAAAACAGAGTAAACATTACAAAGTATGATATAGTATGGCAACAATATAACACAAAGTAGCAATCACTAATACACTAAGACATACCAATTAAAATCGGTATGATTTGTCAGAGTGATACATACCAATTAAAACTGGTATGATTTGTCACTAATACACTGATACACAAAGTAGCAATCAACAACATACCAATTAAAACCGGTAATACACTAATACACTAATGGACGGAGCCAGGATTTGACACTACCCGAGTGTAACAACCCGTATTTTTAAGGTATTATAATTAATTAATTTAATTATTTAAATAGTCATTCAGAGAATTAAATGGTCATTAAATTAAATTATACATATTATTTAATTAGTTTAAATAATAAAATAATACATTTAATTCGGAAATAATCAAAAATAGTGGAATTCACAATATAGTGTGAATTGGGTTATGAATTCGATTATTTAAAATATATAATTTAGTTTAGAGTTGAATTATATTAGCGAATATACTTAAATAACGACCGTTGAACGTATAATTACATTATAATTGAAATCGAGCTCCAAATGGCGCGGCAGATCGCTATTTGGTGATTTGAACTTCAACTAAATATACAAGGTCCGTTTTAAATCGGATTTCTGTGAAACAAGAAATGTATGGAGCTGGTGAAGTATATTTTTCTAGTGGAAGAGAAAAATCGGGTTTCCATCATGTAAATTTTGATTTATGTCCAAATCAAATTCTCAGAAAAACAATGCCAAAACCATAACGGTTTATTTAATTTTTATAAAAGGATTTAAATATAAATCGAATATCGATATAACTCTAATGATGAAATATCGAGTTGTAAATCCATATATATTTATTCTGGAGCTGTATGATATTCCTTTGTGAATATATACGATAATCTAAATTTATTTATATCTAATTCAATTATATTTAAACATATTTATACATTTAAATAGGTTATTTAGAGCTTTAAAAATAGCCAATTTTGCAAACGACCTCCGTTTTCGATGAAACTAATTTTGTTGGATCCGTAATATTAAATTATTGTTAGATTTCCAGTTTCGTGATTTTTAGAGTTAGTATGTGGCTGTACGGATTTTTAAAGTGAAAAATAGTTAGTATTTTGATGGTTAAAATACGCTGTGTGAGAAAACGGAGTCGGAATTCGACGAAACCGGTTTCTTTGGGTCCGTAATGTCAAACTCTAGCAGTATGTCCAGTTTAGTGATTTTTGGGTATCATAAGTGATCACAGGAATTTTTAAAGACTCATATGACAATATAAATCAAATAAAAATAAAATATCCTATTTAATTAGTGAACCTAAACAAGGCCACATATCCCCCTTCTTAGCCACACAAGAATATGATCCCCGCTATATAATCATTATCATAAGCCGCCACCAGTTATGCTCAAACGTGAAAATCATCCTCTTCAAAATTCCAAAACAATTCATATAAATTTCTAAAAATAACAACTCAAACATCGTTGTGATCGCTGAAGGATTCTCTTCAAATCTAGGTAGGTATTATTTGGTGCGATGTGGTTTGGGCATCCTGGAAAATATACAGTAAACCTAGGGTTTCCAATCAAAGGAGCGTGAGGCATTTGCTTCATGAAATGGAGTTGTATTTGGCTTTGTAATGAATTTACGCAAGTATTGAAGGAGTTTCAAGGTGTTCGGTGAACATTGCTGTCGTGAGGTTCCGGTAGGGCTCGAAGTCGCGAGGGAAAATGTAGGGTGCGAGCATTGTCTGTGTGGTGTGAGTGGAGAGAGGAACCAATGAGAAGTTGAATGCAGATTGTTGTGTTGAACTTCGTTGAATAATGAAGGAGCTAGGAGGGTTTAAAAATGGGTAATGGCCTTCGTTTGGGAGCGGCAGGTTCGAACTGGAAATGTCGGGGAAGAAGGAGTTAAGACGGGTTGGGTTTTGAACGGGGTAAGTGGGCCGGATCATAGGTAAAGCCCATAATGAGTTAAAATCCGAATTTAAATTCTTTTTTTTAATAGTGTACTCCGTTATAACATCATAACCTTACCATACGATATCAGAATTGGACGAAACAAGATCCGTTGGGATCGTATGAACGGTGGCTACACCATGGAACTGGTTGGGAGTGGATTGGAGATCGTTACAATTTATAGAAAAATAAATTGTCTGCCTGAATCAAATCGAGCCATGGTTATCATTATTAACGATGATCGTCCAATAAGAGCAAAACTCACCAACTCTGAACAGTTATATTTTCATAACGTATTCTTAGAACTGATAAGTATCTATTGATTGATGTGTGTTAACTGTTTGGTTGAATTGCTTATGTGTTGGTTGAAATTATAGATAACGATATATATATATATATAAATCGTTAATTTAATATCGATTTTGTTTAGCAGAATATTTCATAGTGAAATATTATCGATGTTAATTATATTGTGTAACATCTGTGATGCAGGGAAACAGGTTGGAGGGACCCAACTGGGTTCCTCAATATATAAAATACTGTTTTGTTTCATATACTGTGATGTATAATGTGATATATAATCTGTTGTGGATTATGCGTGTTTGAATGATATTGATCACCGTGGTTTGGTATTTTAAATACCGTAAGAAATACTGGGATATAAAAGGTAATTTTCAAAGTTTGTTTTGGAAATAGATTATGTAATAACCTGGAAATCTGAGCCAATTTAAAAAATTTATTTTGGCGATTTTAGTGAATTTTGAATATTTAAAATGAATTATTTTAAATAATATCGACGAGAAATTTATTCTGAATAGAAATAGAACGTATATATTTATATAGATCGTCGTTAGCATATAATTATTTTATTTTAATTATAAAAGGAATTGAAAATGGCGCGGTAGTTCGATAATTCGATTTCAAAATTCAAATGAATGTACCAGGTGCAAAATAAACCGGATTTTAGAGAAACCAAAAATATTAGAATCTAATTGGTAATATCTTTCCAACGAATCAGAAAAATCAAAATTTCATAGCGGGGATAAAAAGTTATGTCCAGTTGAAAATTCAGAATAGTCGCTATGGAATTCTGGCCCTTAAAAATGGAAATTTTGCAAACGACCTCAGAATTCGACAAAATCACTTTTGTTGGGTCCGATATGTCAAGTTATTGCTAGGTTTCAAAATTCGTAATTTTTCGAATCAATATGTGAGCGTGGCAAAGGAAAACGCGTTTGACCAGTTTCAGTTGATTTTAATCGACTGGAAAATGGCCATTTTTCAAACGGTCTCAGAATTCGACGAAACTAGTTTTGTTAGGACCGTATCCTCAATACAAAGTTAGAAAATATTTTCCGGGAAATTTTAGAGTCCATACGTGACCCCGGTAAATTGAAATGCGCGTTCAAATTCAATATATAGAGTTATATTTTGATTTTGACGGAAACTGATCGAAACGATCGAATCAGCCTACGATACATATCCCATTGTGTTCGGAATGGGGGTAATTAGCTATGGATGACAGGAGGTTGGTTCGATTTCGTGGTCGAAATTTAAAGTTGCTTTTTTGAAATAATTAAATTGTAACGACCTAGAAAATCTGAACCAATTTAAAAATTTTAAATTGGCTAAAATAATGGATTTTAAATATTTAAAATAAATATTTTCAATAATGGCGATGAAAACTGAGTTTGAATCAACAATTGAAAACGAATATAATTAATTATAATTATAGACAAGGCCTGAAAGGGCGTTGTAGTTTCAAAAATCGAATTCAAACTTTGTCGGACTATACCGGGTGCAAAACAAAACGAATTTTAGTGAAACAAAAAATATTTAAATCTGTTAGTGAATACCTTTCCAACAAATCTGAAAAATCGAAATTTGATAGCGGGAATCAAAAGATATGTCCAGTTGGAAATTCTGAATAGTCGCTATGGAATTCAGGCCCTTAAAAATGGACATTTTGCATACGACCTCGGATTTCGACGAAACCACTTTTGTTGGATCCGAGATGTCAAATTATTGCTAGGTTTCAAATTTCATAATGTTTCGAATCAATATGTGAGCGTGGCAAAGGAAAACGCGTTTGACCGGTTTCAGTTGATTTTAATCGACTGGAAATTGGCCATTTTTCAAACGGTCTCAGAATTCGACGAAACTAGTTTTGATAGGACCGTATCGTCAATACGAAGCAAGAAAATATTTTTTAGGAATTTTCAAGTTAGTATGTGACCCCGGTAAATTGAAATGCGCGTTCAAATTCAATATATAGAGTTAAATGTATAATTGAGGAAAACTGATTGTAACGATCGAATCAGCTTGCGATACATATTCCATTGTGTTCAGAATGGGGTAATTAGCTAGGGACGACAGTCGTTGGGTCTTGTTTGGGGTTCGATAGAAAAGTCAACTTTTTGAATTAAAAAGAAATAAAAAATATATATATATATATTCACTCCCTCTCTCTCTCTCTCTTACTTCATTCAGGAAAAAAATAAAACGCGCTGCTCCCCAAAATCGCGACGCCACCACCACCGAGGCTCCACCCACGACCGCCGCGCCCACCCCAATCTCCTCCCCTCCTCTCGCGGCCTCTCCTTTTCCCAAAACCCTAGAACGAATGCAGCACCGCCCTCACCCACGAAGACCACCGCCTCCTGCTCCACCCGCTCAAAAATCCGCACCCCCTCCTCCTCAACGTGGTATCAGAGCTCTGGTTAAGCTTAGTTCCGGAATATAACATTTGAACGAACTCGTCAAAAATAGAACCAGTAGTGTTCTAGGACGGGTAACTCTATACAGATAGGATCAGTAATATCCTAGTATGAGTAGCAGAATGAAATAACACCCCAGTAGACACATTTACATTGAAGTATTTGTCTCTATATTTTGAAATATCTTTTCTATGACCTGACACTTGATCTGCTATTTGCAGAAGAACTAGAAAATGAGTGCCAGAAACAGAAGAAGTAATACTGACCCGGATATAGAAGCTCTTTTCATGAAGTATAGAAATCTGGGTGGAAAACCCTTTACGGGTGAAGAAGCAATTATGAAAACACAAGCTTGGATTCGTTCGGCTGAGAAGATCTTCGAAGCATTAAAGCTGAGGGATGACCAGAAAAGATTACTGGCCTCCTGGGCGCTCAAAGAGGAAGCTTTGTTCTGGTGGGATTCAGTTATTAAGGATAATCCAGAAGGTGATATCACCTGGGATAGATTCAAAGTGATTTTCTTAGAAAGATTTACTCCTCCCGAAGCAACCGAAAGATTATGTGATGAATTTTATTATTTGATACAAGGTGATATGACCATCCCGGAATATCATACGAAATTCAATGAACTTTCTCACTTTGCTCCTCATCTAATTCAAAATCCGAAGAGGAAAAATATGAGATTTATTCATGGGCTTCAAAGGAAATATCAGAATAAAGTATTGGGGCATGTAAAGCTTCCTTTCTCAGAAATGATTTATATGGCTTATCAGTATGAAGACCTCCACATGAAAGGCATGTTGCGAGACGAAGCAGAAATCAGTTCTAGCAGCAAAGGAAAATTTGAAGCTGATAGCCCAGAGGCAAATATGCAGCCTGAGGCCAGTACGAAGGCTGAATTCATAAAGAGGCTAAAGATCAAGCAGAAAAAGGTAAAGACAATCGTATGCCTAAAGTGTGATCAGCAAGGGCATTCGATAAGAAACTGCAGATCTTCGAACAGACGAAAGCATGGCGGGTCTAAATCCGGGATGAATTTCCAAGAGAATAGAAAGTGTAGTCAATGCCAACAGGCCAGTCATCTGTTAAAGGCCTGCCCGCTGTTCAGAAAACCTGAAGCAGTACAAGTAAATGAGGTGGCAGAAGTGCCTACATCTTCGTCTGCTCATGAAAGGTCAGATGTTTTAGAAGGCACGCTCAATGTCAAGAACATTCCAGTTAAGGTACTGTTTGACACAGGCACGTCACGAAGCTTTATTGCAAAGAATGCAGTCAAGAAGTTGGATTTGAGATTGAAGAAGCTCAAAGAACCAATGACTGTCCAAAATCCAGTTGGGGGTTCCATCGATCTCAGTTGGATTTGTGCAGTACCTGTCTCTTTTTCCTGCTATAAATTCCCTATTATCTCTATCGTCATGAATTTCAATGAATTCGATCTTATTCTCGGATTGGATTGGCTGACCAAGTATGAAGCTGAGGTTAAATGCGCCGACAGAGTCGTTAAGGCTAAGATAAAATCAGGGAATTATGTAACCATTCCGTGTGAAGGCCCGACATCAAATAGAAAGGACTTCTGGGCAGCTTTGGATGTTTCTCCAGCCCAAATAGAAAATAGCCCTGAAGTTACTGAGAATATTCCTGACCTCGTTAAAGACATTCCTGTCGTCGAGAACTATGCGGATGTATTCGAAGAAGTTGTTCGCTTACCTCCGCAGAGAGAAATAGATTTCAAAATTGCTTTGATTCCTAATGCAAGGCCGGTAGTTCACGCTATTCGGAGAATGTCCTTGAAAGAGAAGGAGGAATTAGACAATCAAACACGACAGCTAGTATGGAAGGGTCTGATCAGGCCTAGTTTCTCTGATTGGGGTGCAGCAGTGGTATTTGTCCCAAAATCTGACGGTACTCTACGGCTATGTGTGGATTATCGTGATTTGAACAAACAGACAATAAAGAACAAATATCCGTTGCCGCAGATTGATGATTTGTTGGATCGATTAAATGGAGCACAAGTAATCTCAATGATGGACCTAGCTACAGGCTTCCATCAACTTCGAATTGCCGAAGAATGTGTTCCAATGACAGCATTCAGAGGTCCCGACTTATTCTACGAGTGGTTAGTAATGCCGTTCGGCTTATGTAACACTCCCGCTTACTTCGTCGATCTAATGAACAGAGTATTTAGGGGAGTATTGAATAAATTTGTTCTGGTTTTTATTGACGATATTCTAATCTTCTCTAAATCAAAGGCCGAACATGAAAAGCATCTGGAACAGGTTCTAGAAATTCTGAGATGGAATGTATTAAAAGCCAAGTTTTCCAAATGTATCTTCTGGCAAGATGAAGTAAAATTTCTGGGCCACGTCGTATCGAAAGAAGGAATCGCTGTGGATCCAAGTAAAATCACAGCTATTCAGAACTGGAAACAGCCCAGCACCCCCACTGAAGTCCGCAGTTTTCTTGGATTGGCTAGCTATTATCGGAAGTTCGTTAAAGACTTTTCGAAGATATCTGGTCACTTAACGAAACTTACAAAGAAGCACTCTAAATTCAAATGGACTCCAGAGAGTGAGGAGGCTTTCGAAGAGCTAAAGTTGAGATTAACCACAGCTCCAGTGTTAACCATCATCGATGGCAACCAAGATCTAAAAGTCTGGACTGATGCTTCTAGAGAAGGCCTTGGGGCAGTGTTAATGCAAAGAGGCCAAGTGATTTCTTATGCTAGCCGTCAATTGAAGCCGCACGAGAAGAACTACGTAACTCATGATCTTGAGTTATTGGCTATTGTGTTCGCTTTGAAAATCTGGAGGCACTATCTTCTGGGCGAGAGATTTGAACTGTTTACAGATCACCAGTCGTTAAAGTATCTGTTCACTCAGAATGACTTGAATTTGAGGCAGCAACGTTGGCTGGAGTTTCTTGCAGCATACGATTTTGAAATTCTATACACTCCAGGAAAAGCCAATGTCGTGGCCGATGCATTAAGCCGAAAGAATGAGATGATCGTCAGTTTCATCATTGCGACTTCGTTGATTGATAAGATATCGGCTCTCCAAGAAGACGACCAATTTATCAAAGGAATGAGTCAGCGAATTCGTGAAGGCAATGCTTCGGATTTCCAGCTAGACAGCGAAGGGATTCTGAGGTTAGAAGGGAGAATTTGCGTTCCAGATATTCCTGAACTCAGAAGGGATGTACTGGATGAATGTCACAAATCTAAGCTCAGTATCCATCCAGGTGTGAATAAAATGTATAACGATATCAAACGCACATTCTGGTGGAAGTCGTTAAAAAGAGACATCTCGATATATGTTAGTCGATGCCCTACTTGCCAGCTAGTCAAAAGCGACCAGTAGAAATTGGCTGGATTATTACAACCACTGGAAGTTCCTGGTTGGAAGTGGGAACATATTTCTATGGATTTCAAAGATGGTCTGCCCAGAACCAGAAAAGGAAATGACAGTATTTGGGTGATCGTAGATCGTTTCACGAAGACCGCCCATTTCATACCTGTCAGATCAAATAGAACCGCTCAGAGTCTGGCGCAGATATACTTCAGGGAAATAGTTAGACTACATGGGGTGCCGCTCAGTATAGTCAGTGATAGAGATACAATATTCACTAGCAAATTCTAGGAAGCATTTCAAGTCGAGCTGGGAACGAAGTTGAACTTGAGCACCGCCCTCACCCACGAAGACCGCCGCCTCCTGCTCCACCCGCTCAAAAATCCGCACCCCCTCCTCCTCAACTACAGGCGTATCATCCCCCCCCTTCGACGATTCCATCTCCTCCCTCTTCCTAGGTGAGATTTCCTTTTTGTTAATTCAGTTTTTATATATTTTACTGTTTTAAAAATTGTTTTTTTTTATATAAAATATATGTAGATCGATAGTAAAGATGTAATTTTTCATATAAATTAGCGTTGTGGAAAAAAAAGATTAAAGAGATTAGATTTTTAATAGAGTTTTAATAGTGAAAGAATAGATTTTTAGTATGCAAAAAGACTCGGTTTTTAATTCAAGAAATGCGAAATCTTTATGATGTTAAAGGCGGAATTTTAATATATAAAAGATAGGATTTTTTGTTTAGAAAAAGATTTGATTTTTAAATCAGTAAAGATTTGATTTTTAAATCAGTAAAGACTTGATTTTTTTAAAAATAGAAAGGACTTGATTTTTAAAAATAGAAAAGACTTGATTTTTAAAAATAGAAAAGATTAGATTTTTAAAGAAAGAAAGATGATATTATTAAATGGAGGAAGGCGTGATTTTACTTAGGTAGTGAATTAAAATTATGGCTTTTAGAAGGAAGGAAAATATTTATTTTAAAAAGGCGAAATCTTTATATGAAGAATAGCGGGATAAAAATAGAATTTTATCCATATAGCGTGAAAGTAAAAATATGGATTTTTATATATTGAATAGCGTGAAAGTAAAAATATGGATTTTTATATATTGAATAGCGTGAAAGTAAAAATATGGATTTTTATATTGAATAGCGAAGAAAAATTCGATTTTTATATATTGAATAGCGAAGAAAAATTCGATTTTTATATATTGAATAGCGAAGAAAAATTCGATTTTTATATATTGAATAACGAAGTAAAATTTCGATCTTTACATATGTAGTGAATACGGGCAACGAAAGCGACAAAAGGCGAGAACGGTGAAGATTTATGCAAAGAAGAGTCGTGGGATTGAATTAGCTATTCGGTGAGAATTTCTCACTCTTCAATTCCTTTTTCTAGCTATATATATGTGTGTTGAAATAAAAGTGAATTGCTATATATAAATATATATATATATATATATATATACGCCCCTCGTCCACAAACCATGGACGATATTTATTGGTTGAAATTGTGTGAAATTGATTGATAACGAATGGTTGTTTGGGATTGTTTGTGGTTGATATTGATTGATTGTGGTTGAAAAATACCCATTTGTGGTTGAGAAATATTTGGTTGAAACCACATAGGATTAGTTTGTGGAAATGAAATAAATATATACATGCCGCCTGCGTGCGAACTAGATGCATGATCCCCATTGTCAAAAACCGCGAGGTTTTAAGGTAGAGCGAGGAGCCGTACTAGGGACGGTCCCGGTTTTAACTACCCTGCCGTTATGCTGCCGAAATTTTGAATAAAATTCGTGTGTTTGAATTATTTTCATCTGCTTAAACTATATTTATTCATTGAATAGAAAACCTTCATGTGTTGAATTGATATTCATTCGTTGATTAGAAATTCATGTGTTGAATGGTATTCATATTTTGAAATAAATTGTTTGACGATAAAAATCACCTTTTATCGACTATATGAACTGTGTAAAATAATCTCGTTTTAAAAGAAATTGTTTTATGATAAAAATCCTATTTTTGTCACCTATATGAACTATATAGAAAAATAGTGTTTTGAAATGAATTGTTTTACAATAAAAATCACATTTTTATTGTATGCATGAATTGTTGAAATGTGAAGTGTTAAAAATAGCCACTTGTTCAAATAAACATATATGAGTTGAAATATTCATTAATTAGCTAATGAAATGATTTTTACCTATGTATGTAACATTAGAATGAATGGTGTTTTTAAACCAAATAGAAATCAAATATGAAGTTGAATAGAAAATGATAAATGATAAGAACTGTATATATATGTACATGCATATTCATTGAACAGGTTATAGCAAAGGGGCTAGAGAAGAGGAATAAAATTTTGTGCCCGATAATAGGTACACATTTACTGTTTTGTTTGGGTGATGATTTTATGAGCCTGTTGGCTAGCCGCTTGGCTTTTTCTTTTTCTTTTTGAGATTAGAAGGACCGGGAAAGCTATTTGCGATTTCCCGATGCTCCCGGTGTAGGGGAGGTTATGGCGAAATTTTCCAAAATTTTAAGGCGTTAGTAAAATATTTGAAGTGAAAACGATATTGAAATCATTGAATGAACTATATTTATATAAATATATAAATATATAAATATAAATAAAATTAAAACGAAAGGTAGTCGTGCAGTTCGCATTTTGAAACCATGATTTCAAACCACTAGTGCGGGAAATCCGACCATTGGATTTTCCCGAAACCTCAACCGTCGGGTTCGCCTTGGAAATATCTTCCCAACGGCACCAACCTTGTAAAAATCCAACGGTTGGATTGTCTGGAATGTTTAATTCAAATCTGATGAAAAACAGCGCCAGAAGCGATTATATATATATATATATATATATATATATATATATAATTATATAATTATATATTAAATCGAATAACGACGCTGCAGTTCGTATTTTGAAATCGAAAATTCAAACGATTGTACCGGGAGATCCGACCGTCGGATTTTCCTGAAACTGGAACCGTTGGATTCGTTTTGAAAAGACCTTTCTAATGATGTAAATTTTGTGAAGATCCAACGGGTAGATTTTCATATATGTGTAAATCGAATCCGAAGAAAAACAGCGCCACGGCCGCGTTATGGCCCGAAGCGTCGTTTTGAATAAATTGGCTATTTTAAAATAAACAAAAATAGCGATAAATCGTTATAACATATCATAAGCAATAGGGAATGGAAATAAACTGAATTTGCTCAATTTATGTTGTATTTGATGGTTGAATGTGTTTGGTGTGAAAATTACATTAAAGAACAAAATTGGTGTTGTCGAATAATTTAACCATTGAAATAAATTGATTTGAAATTCTAAATATGCGCGAATTATTTGAAAAGGCCGAGTTAATTCTCATTTCAAATAATTGACCGACGATTGAAAGTCGAAGATGAAGACGGTGGTCGAAGACCGGAGATCTTCACCTCGTTTGGATGGTAGCCAAGGTCCTGATTGGGAGGCATCCCGAAATATGGATAATGAGTGGTGATCGTTCAGACGTACATGGTGATCGATGGGTTTGCGAGGTATTTAGTGCCTCCGGATTCGTTCAGACCCAGACCGGACTAGTAGATGGAATGTGTGTCTAACATTGGATTTTATTCTGTGTTGATTGATCTCTATCAAATATGCATCTGTTTGGCGGCGAAGAATTTATTCTTTTGCTTAACGCCCTTCTCTGAGACGCACGAGCTCAGAGGTTGTATATCGATGGACATCAGTCGCATGGCATGAATTGCCTGTGTGACATGCTAAGATGCAGTGATCAGGGCTTCTGCTGAAAAGCAAAGTCTTGTGGTGATGATCAAAGCACCGCCTGTGTGGCGTAGCTTTGTGTATAACGTAAAATCGCGAACCTCACACCCCGGTATGAACCAGAAACGGGAGAGGACATCAGGGAGGGCTTGCGTTTCTTTCTAGCTAGGGTGGTGTCAGTGACCTACCAGCCCTGACATTTATATACTTTTCACCTGTGTGGTTGTTGCTGTTGCGAGGCGCCTCGGTTTGATCGGACGATCCGGGTCCGATGGAGTCATTCGTTGGCTCGTTTGCGCCCCAAAGGGCGGGGAAACGTATTGCTCAGGCATTTTAATCCACATCGGTGGACCGGCCCTGACGATCCAAGGGTCACTCGAGCTCTGATCCTGAGACATGGTAGGCTAGATTGTCTCGAATTCGGTAAGGACTATCTTTTGCCTTGGTTCATGACGGAAATCCAATTTCCAAATACGACATCGTGCGGTTCTGATTGTATATATATATTTGGCGACATAGTGGCATGGGACGCTCATGTCGTCTATGATTGATAGTTATGATTTGAAATTGTTTTCAAAGCATATAAACACTAGCAATAATATCAAATGCCTTTGTTTTATTCGTATCAATCATGTTTTGGCCATTATAAGGTAAAACTCTATCCTCCGGTTTGCGTTGCATTGTGTGATGGGAACTGAGTCTTATAATGGCTTCATTTTTATAAAATGCATTGCGTTGTTTTAAAAGAAACATTTGTTTTAAAGCACTGGCAATCCAATGGAGTAAACCCATTCCACGAAAGTGGCATGGTCCTGTGATTAGCCATTTTATATATGTGTTGAGTAGACTTCTCATACCAGTCCCATGACTGACTCGTAGTTTGTTTCATTTTCAAACTCGGGTGCCCCTTTTTCTACACAGGCAGCCTTGTATTCAGGTTTAGCTGGTTCTTTCTGGATAGCTGGAGCTGAAGATGGATTCTATCATTTATTTCTTTTTATGCTGTTCAGCTCCTATTGTACATATTATGTTTGTTTTCCGCTGTAGACATTCATGTATAGATGAACTGTATTTGTACTAAGTAAGATCATGTATACTGTGTAACTCTGATGATTACTTTTATCCAGTATATTCTATTATTTATTATCTGGTGTATTTATTTAATTCTGTTCTGCTATTATCTGTTTCTGTGTTATATTCCAAAGATAACCCTTGTTTCCGTCTGAACGGGATTTCGAGTCGTCTCATAAATAAATAAAAAAATAGAAAAAACCCCCCTCTTTCATATCCTATATCCTTTCAGCCCCTCCCCCCCCCCCTTCGTTATTCCTTAGAGAGAAAAAAGAGGAGGGAGGAGCCGTCGCTCCTCCGATCAGGGCGCCGCCGCGCCTCTTGGCGCGCCGCCGTCGGAGGGCGAGCCCCCCCCCCCCCCGTTTTCCCCCTTCCTCCGCCTTCTCTTCCTCCCTCTTCTCACAAAACAAAACCCGCGACCCCCCTCCACTACCATCGAGGTGCCGCCACCAACCGAACCGCGACGACCCCCAGCTGCTCTGACGTGAAACGCGCCCCCGCTTCCTCTGATGAACACTGTATGCCTCCTTTTCTTTTTATATATTAAACCATTGATTTTAAATTCGATTTTTTATAGAAAACGTAGTTTTAAAACTTAATAAAAATATGATTGTTTATTTAAATAAGGAGTTGACTTTTATTTAGGAAAGTTTTGATTTTTAATATAAAAGATTTGATTTTTAACAAGGAAAAGGTTTTGGTTTTTAAATTAGAAAAAGGTAAGATTTTTAATTACATAAAAATTATAATTTTTATATAAGTATAACAATTATAAAAATATGATTTTTATATCATAGGAAGTATAAAAATATGATTTTTATATCATAGGAAGAATAAAAATATGATTTTTATTTGTGTAGAGTAATAAAGATATAATTTTTATTATATTAGTAGCGGTATAAAGATAGAATTTTTTATTACATTAGTAGCGGTATAAAGATAAAAATTTTATTATACTAGTAGTAGTATAAAGATATAATTTTTATTATATTAGTAGCAGTATAAAAATAGAATTTTTATCTATATAGTAGCGGTGTAAAAATGTGATTTTTATGTACATAGCAACAATATTAAAATGCGATTTTTATATATGTTGTGGCTACGGACGATGAAATTGACAAAAGGCGAGCACGACGAAGATTTCTACATATGTAGAGTCATGGCGTTTGGTTTAGCTAGTCGGTGAGAACTCCTCACTTTAATTTATTTCTAGTTTGAAATATATACTAGGATGCAGACGGTGTTTAGTAGCACCTGACACCCGTTGTCCACAGACCATGGATGACTTGTTTGTTTGGTTGCAGTGTTGTGAAATTTAATTGTGTGATGTGTAATGAAATAAAATATTTTATAGTGGAAAATATTTTATAGTTAAAAATATGAAATTTAACGTGTATAAAATAAATAGTAATAAACAAATCGGAGATTTGTTTATATAAACTGATTTGACTAAAATTGATTGGGACGATAAATTTTACACATCGCCCAACTGCACAAATAAAAATCTGTGTTTGTTAATTTGAAACTCCACACGGGTATTGGGATGATATTTGATGTACACTAATCCCGATTGTTTAGCTGTATGTCAATCGATGGGTTGACAGACTTTGTAAGCATTAATTATTTATATTTGATGCTTATGCAGTTGTGTGGTGCACTCTGGATGAGGGTTGATGATTTATCATTGCTATTATATACATGTGTTGTAGGGAATCCATATAATTAACGTTATATGGTAATTGATTGGGCCTTATTCCAATTTGGAAAACAGAAAGAAAATTCATTTGTTGAATTGTAAATAAAATTCATTTGTTGAATTGCAAATAAAATTCATTTGTTGAATTGCAAAGAAAATTCATTTGTTGAATTGCAAAGAAAATTCATTTGTTGAATTGCAAAGAAAATTCATTTGTTGAATTGCAAAGAAAATTCATTTGTTGAATTGCAAAGAAAATTCATTTGTTGAATTGCAAAGAAAATTCATTTGTTGAATTGTAAAGAAAATTCATTTGTTGAATTGTAAAGAAAATTCATTTGTTGAATAGAAAGAAAATTCATTTGTTGAATAGTAAGGAAATTCATGTGTTGAATAGAGAAAATATTCATTTGTTGAATAGAAAAACGAAGTTATTGAAATATATAAAGCCGTGTTGATTAAATTGACGCCATTTTGACGTGAACGATATTTATATCGATTATATTCGTTATATAATGAATATAGAAAAGAAAGTGATTTCAAAATATAACGTTTTGAAAATATTATCATTTGTATATCGATAATGTGGAATATTCAATTTTGATTAGAAATTGAATATGAAGTTGAAATCGTTTTGAAAACGAATTTAAAACGATTTATAAAATACGTTTTAAAAGGAAATCGACGAAATATATATAATATATATTATATATATAATGGCCTGAATAGAACGCGCTGCGCTGCGGTAGTTCGCGAATTTCGACCATTGACTTCGAATGGACATTGCGGGAGATCCGACCGTCGGATTCTCCTAAAACCGGAACCGTTGGGTTCGTATCGAAAAGAGATTTCTAACGAATATTAGAAATTAGAAATCTAACGGTTGGATTTGGAATTATGTTCAAATAAAATTTGGAAAAGGTTGCTGTAAGTGCAGTTCGATGGCCGTTGATGGAAATCGACTGTACGGGCCTTGATAAAATTATTAAAAATAGTAATAATTTGTGTAAAATCATAAGAAATGATTTGTGAAGAATTGGGATGAAAAACTCCATATTTGAAAAGATAAAAATAGACTTTTATCGAAATGAACTGGATTTGAACTAGATTAATAATTTATTTATTTTTAAAATAAATAAATTGGATTTGAAATGGTTTTGAAAATAACCAGAATTTCCAATAATTGAATTGGAATGGATTTGAATCGAAAATGTCTTTGGAATATTTCGATGTTGGATTTCGTGATTATACAGATATTGTTCTGGGAATTTGAAAGATATATTAATATCGTTATTTCCAATACGATATTTGTTGGTCGTAGAATTTGATATTGAATATAAGCCGGTATATTTTCTATTCAGAGCCTTGTATTTAATATCAAATGGGATTTCGGTTGTCGTGAATGGTATCTTCAATAATACTATTCTTATACCCAACTGAGTTAAGAAAATCAGAAATTAACTGGAGATTAGTTAAGTTGAATGGTTTCCTGGGTATTGATCTGATGTTGGTTTCGGCCTTCGGGGTTAGTACTTAGGGAATTGCTCACTTGCTATTTTACGGTTAAAGGCTGATAGAATGGAATGTGATTTTGGGTTTATCGTGAACTGTGTTTTAAATGACATTGATTTTTTAACCCAGTTAAAGATTAAAACTAAGCGGAGTTTTAATGAATCTTTAATTAGATTGGAAAGATCGAGAGTGGAGTATCACCAGTTTAGCTTTAGGCGATAGTTAAATCTTTAATTAGATTTGAACGTGAAATGGTAGTGGAATTTACCGAAAACACCGTGGTGTTAGATATGAAGTATTACCAGTTTCACTTCATGGGATGAATAGGATGGGATTGAGAAATTAAAACAAATGATTACTTCGGTAAGGTTCGTTAATCCCGACTAGTTTGAAGTGATATTCAAAGGAAGATTAAAGAATAAATTTAAAAGAATTTATCTTTGATAAAATTAATGGGAACCTTTCCCTAAGAATGTGAAATTTAGAAACTAACTGTAGGTTAGCTAAGTTGAATGGTTTCTTGGGTACTGATCTGAAGTTGGTTTCGGCCTTCGAGGTTAATACTTAGTGAATTATTCTCTTACTAATTTACGGTTAGTGACTGATGAATTGGATTGAGGCGTATGTTGTGTTTGTGTAACACTTGTTTAATATATACGCGAGTTATTCAGAAAGACCGGGTTTATCCCATTCTGAATAACTGATTCGACGTGGTGTCGAGGATGAATACGGTGGTTGAAGACCGGAGGTCTTCACGTCGTTTGGATAATTACTGATGATCTTGATTGGGCCGTACACCCAAGAGGAGGTAATCAGTTAGTGGTCGTCCAGACGTACTTGGATATCGATGGATATGCGAGGTACAAGGTGCCTCCGGTTTCATTCAGACCTAGAACAGACTTGTAAATGGACTGGGTGTCTAACATTGGATATCATTCTGTGTGATTGATGGATATCAGTTGCATAGAGTGGTTTGCCTGTGTGGCATGCTAAGATGCAAATGATCAAGGCTTCTGTTGAAAAGCAGAGTCTTGTGGTTGATGATCAAAGCACAGCCTGTGTGGCACAACTTTGTGTAGCGTTAATTCGCGAGCCTCACACCCCAGTTGTGAACCAGAAACGAGAGAGGACCTCAGGGAGGACATGCGTTTCCTTCTGGCTAGAAGTGGCATCAGTAGTTTTACACGCCCTGACGAGTTTGACTTATGTGGTTGTTGCTGTTGCGAGGCGCCTCGGATATATCGGTAACTATGTGAAGCCGATGGAGTCATTCATTGGCTCATTTACGTCCCCAAAGGTCGGGGAAACGTAGTGTTCAGGTATTTTAATGTGACGACCCAAACTTCCCCGTAAAGGAAAACCCGGATTGCTTTGAGAACAATACTCATCAGAACACAGAACAACAGAACATTTTCATTGCTATTACAACAATTACATCAGAGTACAAGAATATTCCAGAATACAAATGAATACTTTACATTTGATAAATACAATATCAGAGATTTTAATTACATTTAAATAGCAGCGGAAAAATAATACAAAATTACAACTAAAAGAGATACACGGATACAGAGCTTTCCGAATATCGCTTCAGCTGTAGACCAGGATCCTGTGAATATAATATCTGCAAAACCAAAACTACTAGCTTCCCGTATGGAAAAATATGGGCACCCAGAGTTTAGGTTAAAACAATAAACTCCAGGTCAGTCATGGGACTGGTATGAGAACTCAAAACTAATTTAGCTAATAAGACAAATCCAAGGACCACGCCGCTAATGCGGAACGGGTTTTATTCCAATGGATTGTCGGTGCATAAATTAAAGTAAATCGTTAAACAACGCAATGATTTTTGGAAAAATGAAACCATTATAAGACCCAGGTCCCATCACACAATGCAACGCACACCAGAGGATAGGGTTTTACCTTATAATGATCAAAAGATGATAAATACGTTAAACCGATATTATCATTAGTGTGTATATGTTTTAAAAGCAATTCAAAATAAATGTATCAATCCTAGACGGCATGGGTACCATATATCATGTCGCCATACTAGTTATACAATCAAAACCGCAATGGTCGTATCGGAGATTTGAATTCCATCATGAGTCAAGGCTAGGGAGGAGCTCCTTACCGATTCGAGGCACTCTAGCGGATACCTCAGGATTCCCCGCAGTGAACCCTTGGATAGCTGCAGGGCCGGTCCCCGCCTATGGGCAGTGGATTAGTTATGCCTGAACACACGTTTCCCGGTCCCTTTGGACCTATAGTGTGACCACCAACGGCCTATAAAAATAACGAGGCGCCTCAAAATCCAATATCCACAATGAGTAAACTGTCAGCGCTGGTAGGTCCCTGACATCACTCTAGCTAGAAAGATAACGTGTGCACTCCCTGCGTTCCCTTCTCCCGTTTTTGACTCATACAGGGGTGTGAGGTTCGTGAAGTTACGTTATACCCACAAGGCCTGCTTTTCAACAAAATCCTTGATCAATGCATCTTGGCGTGCCACATTGTCAGACCATACCATATCATTGATCATCTACCAATATATAACCGGGTGTTAAGCGAAGAATAAATTCTCCACCACCACACAGTTATACGTAAAACAGAGATCAACAAGTACAATATAAAGGAATACCATGTCAGACACGCAATCCATTTACTAGTCCGTTCTGGGTCTGAACGAAACTATATCCGGTAGAATTCCCAAATACGTCTGAATGATCACCAACTTTCCCTCATCTTGGGTGTACGGTCCAATCAAGATATCAATAATCATTCATTCAATATGGAAATTTCCCGTTCTTCAATAACCGTCTTCATCGTCGATCTTCAATCATCGTATGAATTTATTCGGAATGGGTTGAACCCGGTCTTTCCGAATAATTCGCGCAATTTAAAAAACGTGTGTTAAAGTAACACAAACAACGTCTCATTCCAAATCAAGGATGTTAATTTATTTTTGTTTAAATCTAATTAAAGATTTATTTAAATCACATTTAAACTTACTTCTTTTATAAATCATTACTTAATGATTTAATTCACTTTAGGAAATCATTAATTCAAATTTACAACTCTGAATTAAGAAACTCCTCCTTTATTAAATCTCCATTAAATTCTAATTTAATACATTAAATTAGGAAACCTCATTTTTGGAAATATTCCCTTAAAAGATTAATGGATCCTGGATTCAAATTTCATTTTCAATATATTGTTCTTGACCCTTAACAATTTCGTGCATTTTAATAAATTCAGTTATTAAATGAAAATCAGATCTTATACTTAATAAAAGAATGAACTTTTATTATCGTCTTATTATTCATTTCATAAAATAAAAGATATACTTTACATTACACGTTCATTCTTATTAAAAGAATAATTTACATTGCACGTTCATTCTTAATAAAAGAATAATTTACATTGCACGTTCATTCTTAATAAAAGAATAATTTACATTGCACGTTCATTCTTAATAAAAGAATAATTTACATTGCACGTTCATTCTTAATAAAAGAATAATTTACATTGCACGTTCATTCTTAATAAAAGAATAATTTACATTACACGTTCATTCTTAATAAAAGAATAATTTACATTGCACGTTCATTCTTAATAAAAGAATAATTTACATTGCACGTTCATTCTTAATAAAAGAATAATTTACATTGCACGTTCATTCTTAATAAAAGAATAATTTACATTGCACGTTCATTCTCTAATAAAAGAATAATTTACATTGCACGTTCATTCTTAATAAAAGAATAATTTACATTGCACGTTCATTCTTAATAAAAGAATAATTTACATTGCACGTTCATTCTCTAATAAAAGAGTCTCTTTTATTTTCCACGTTTTATTTTTTTTTAAATAAAAGACTAACTTTTATTTTCCGCATAATTAAACCCAAAGTCATGTTTATATGAATAAATAACTATGTCATTTTAAGTAATACATTATTTTCTTTAATGTTTTTACATAAACAATAATAAACTTTATTAAAAAAAAGTTTCTAAACGTTAATCCATTTTCAATGTATTGACATGTCGTTCAAAATATAATTTACTACACTGAAACAAGGTTCATATGTAAATCAAAAAGTATCATTTA
This sequence comes from Allium sativum, assembly GCA_030737875.1. NCBI lineage: Eukaryota > Viridiplantae > Streptophyta > Magnoliopsida > Asparagales > Amaryllidaceae > Allium > Allium sativum. The sequence continues at coordinate 383,046,982 of CM060926.1, forward strand.
ATTCGACATTCATTCTTACCATATTCAAAATAAAGTTGTCAAAAGAAATACTTTTGAGATTCAATCTTTAATATTAATTCATAATTAATATTTCATTTATAATATTCAAAATAATATTAATTACTCCTTAATGTTAATCAATCATTAATATTGTATTTATTCTCAATAAATACCTCTTTTTGAAATTCAATTCTTAAATATTAATTAATAATTAATATTTCATCATTCTTAATAAAAAGAATAACCCTTATTATCAAAATATCTCTCACGTTCTTAATCTTAAAAAAAAATAACTTTTATTAAAAAAATATCTTCAATGCCATAAATTTTAATAAAAGATTTACTTTTATTATTAAAACATATTTAATGTCATACCTAAATAAAAGGTTTACTTTTATTTTCAAAAACATTAACTTTTGAAATTTAACTTTCAGCATTTATCATTCATTAATGCTGCATTTATGTTTATACTATTAAAGGAAATATTAACTTTTCCAAAATATATATTTTGAATTTCAAATCTCCAACATTAATTAATTAATTCTGCATTAATTATTACATTTCCAAAATGTTACCTTTTGAATTTCAAAACTTCCTATATTAATTTCTTAATTAATTCTGCATTAACCTCTCACATTAGATATGTATTGTTGCGGTTGCTGGATATGCCGGGCGGGTCCGGGCAGTCTTATACCACAACTCAATCTAACCTCGGGTCAAGCAGAATCTATTTATTTAATTATATTAAAATAAATGTAAAATTGATAATTTTCAAATTTCAAAACTTAATTGATTAATATATAATCAATGAAATTCATGGTAATAACCATGAACGTAAAAATACCGCAAATTACCCTAACGGCTTAATTTACATTAAATTGCATTAAATGTTATCATAAAAATCAAAATTAATCTTCAATGGAAAAACCATTTTGAAAGTTTTCAAACCTTCCTCTTTTTTTTTTTTTTTTTTTTTTTTTTTTTTTTTTTTTGGAATGAGACCGACTCAATACAATTAAATAATGGGGTTCCAAACAATGTTCAATATTCAATGACATTCAATGACAGTCCAGTACAACATTCAATGACATTCAAATTACACAATAGCAATCGAACAACCAACATATCATATTCATACAACATTCAATGTATAATATATTAAATGTGCTTTTGAGTGACGTGTGAAAATATCAACCCAATCAACACATATGAGTCAGGTAACCCATATGTGGCAGTGTAATATAATTGGAATTACCATAAGAAATATTAAATTAATCCCTAAGTTACAATATTCCAAATTTCAAACTGTTCATAGCAATCCCAACATCCATTCATAACCAAACATGCATAATATGGAATTAAACCACAAACAAATCATCTCAGGCATTAAAATATATTTATTTATAAAAATAAATAATTACTGAACATTAACAATGAGTGAGGAAAGAGTTCTCACATTGGTTCGATTAAAATAAAACTAATAAATGATATTTTTATTTTGGACAATTCTATTCTAACAAGATAAATAAACAGACACTTTTATTTTAACGATTCTACTTTAACAAAAACAATACGTTTGTTATGTCAATTCTAATTTAACAAAAATGACATATCTTAATCCCATTAATACATCCTAACAGAAATGACATGACATGTTTTAATCTAATTAAAACATCCTAACACAATTGACATGTTTTAATCAAATTAACGCATTTTAACAAATAAGACACGTTTTCATTCTAATTAATGCATTTTAACAAATAAGACACGCTTTCATTCTAATTAATGCATTTTGACAAATATTTTATGTTTTCATTTTCCATGTCATATTTGAGTTGCTACATGTGATATTGAATAATGTTTTGGTGTCCATAATGATGTCAACTACTCCTATCAATACATGTGATGACATATAACTTTGGTGTCAACATATGATATAAATTTCTACAATGCTAAATGTAACAATATTCTAAATTTTGATATCGACATTAATAACATAATTCAAATTAATACATAATAAAAGTTAAATCTTTATAATGAAAACAATCTTATGTAAACTATCAATATTAAAAATTGAATCTTTTTCATTAAAACAATTTTATGTAAACAATCAATATTAAAAATATTGGATCTTTTTGAAATAAACAATACCTAATTTAAACGGTGTTTATAGATCTAAACAAATACGAATTTTTATTGAATGACATAGATCTACACAATCATTGATATCCCAAATATCACAATACATACAACAACAAAATCCAAGCACAAGACATCGCAAATATGATCATAATCATAAATCCAATTGAACTTTGATTAATCAATAATTAATTAAACATTTGATTAATTTTTAAAACAAAATCTCATCTTTTAATTCTATTAACAATGAAAACAATATTCTGTGTCAAAACCTTGTCTTCTAATTCTATAAAAAAAATGACCATAAAGTTCCATGTCCAAAATATCGCTTTTTAATTTGTATTAAAAATGTAAACAATATTGAAAGAGAATAACAGCGTGTATAATAACAATATTGAGAGAGAATAACAGCGCGTGAAAGAGAATAACAGCGCGTATAATAATAATATTGAAAGAGAATAACAGCACGTATAATTAGATCTTTAAAAACAGATCTGGAAATAATAACTACATTTAATTGCGGATCAGAGATAATATCATTCGAATCACGAAAATAATTAATTTCAAATAAATTCGGTAAATAGGAGTTCTCACCTTGTTTTGGCTTCTGAATTTCGAATTCTGAAACGTTTAATTGAAGTTTTCGTCAAATCCGTGCGATGTTTGATGAAACCGACGACACCAGTAGCTTCGTATCGTCGATACCTTCATTTTGACATATAATTTGATATGTTTTGGTGAGGATTGGGAAAAATCTTATGTTTTTTTTTTTTTTTTTTTTTTTTTTTTTTTGAGTGGAGGAAGAAGACACCATTGTTGAGAGATGAAGGTGTAGGCTGCTGTTATGTTTAGAGAAATGAATTAGGGTTGCTAAAGGCTGAGAAAAATGTATTAAATAGGTTGGGTTGTAATTTAGCTTGGGCCCAATACTTTTTACTTGTTTATTTATCCAATTCCTTGCATTTTTGACCGTTTAAAAATTACTACGTTCACATACTAATTCCGAAATTAATGAAACTTTAAACATAAATAATATTTGATGTTACGAATCCAAAGAACCTAATTTCGTAATTTTCTGAGTCCGTATGAATTTATTATGAATTTTTAAAGTCTGAAAATTGACTGTTTTCCAATTAAAAATTAATACAGTCCACAGATTAACTCCGAAAATTATGAATTTTGGTTTTTTAACTATATTTAAATATTCTTGATCCATAGAGACTGGTTTCGTCGGATTTGGAGGTCGTTTGCAAAAATCCTATTTTTGGCGCGTATATATTTAATATTAAAAATAATTAAAATAATGAAATTTTTTTCCGAAACTCAAAAACATAAGTCTTTATAGTCATTTTTATATGTAAACAACATTCTGAAACCAATGGAGGTGGTTTCGAGTCCTATTTCCTTATTCAGCAAAAATTTTGTGTTTCGGGCCTTTAATCTTATATATACGAATTCCATAGCGTTTTTCTTAAAATTTAATTTTCTCATAACTTACAATTTATAAACTGGAATCTTAATTTCTGAAACTCTTTGGAAAGATATTTTCGATATGGTCCTAGCGTTTCTTGTTTCGTCCAATTCCGATTTATATTTTATTTTATATAATTTTTCAAAGTTGGAATTTCAAAACTGAAATTACCGCGCCATTTCAGGCTCGGAATAGAATTCATATAACCTTTAAGTTCGTTGTTGAAATAAAATAAGTTTATCATCCATATTATTTAAAATAAATAATATAATTATATTAAACTCATTAAAATTCATTAAAATAAATTTTAAAATTACCCCCAAAAATCAGGGTTGTTACAATATCCCCCCCTTAAAAACTTTTCGTCCTCGAAAAGGCACGAAGCTAGAATTATTTTAATAATCCAACCCATCTCTCATTATTTTTGTTACAGCTTAAGTCCCCAATTTTTCAATTAATAAATTTTTCCTAATTTTCCAAAAAAAATTGGCTAACACTCTAAATCTTTGAAAAATTTCGCCACAACCTCCTTTGTACGGAGAGTATCGTAAGAATGAAATTGGCATGAAAGGCTCTCATAAAACAAAAAGGAAAAGGAGAAAGAGAGGAGAGAAGAAAGAAAAAGCCAAGCAACGGCTAGCCAACGGCTAATAAAATCAAAAACCCAAACAACAAAGTAAATGTGTACCTATTGGTCGGGCAAATTATTTTATTCCTCTGCTTCTAGCCTCCTTGCTTGACCTGCTCAGTACATATATATACGCGTATGCAATTCCAAACAAATTTTACATTCATTCCAATATTATTGTTTGATTTGTCTTAACTTATAATTCATTCTACTTTGGTTTCATATTCCAATATTATTAATACATCAACAAACAACCAAACAACACATCCATCAATCAATTGAGTGATTAAATTATAAATGCATAACTTTATATATGTAAATATATACAAAAATCTTGTGTTTGGTGCCAAGTCACAACAAATCCTAAGGTTTGAGTTCTCATACTTGTAAATGTGGAAATATATATAGAAATCCCACTTTCACAACTCGAACATAAATACTGATGATGTCATGCTCATCATCAGAATCATTCCGGGCCACTAGAGTGTGATTCCTATATCTACCCAGTATATCGAGATTCCGTATACACGTTTGCAAGGCGTGTATGCAAAATCTACTAATACCTGATAGTCCAAAATACATTAAAATATAATATTCAAATAGGCTTAATAATTTAAAATTTTCAAAACCTATTTTTGTGTTTTTATTATATTTTTATAAAAAGAACTCCTTAAACTCATCCTAGGATACTGCTGATCCTATCTCTGACGAGTTATCCTTATAGGGTATTACTAATCCGATCTCTGATGAATTCTTTCGTTCGGTTCTAATGTGTCTTGTTCTCGAGCTCTGTAAACCAAAGCTCTGATACCAAATGTGACGACCCAAACTTCCCCGTAAAGGAAAACCCGGATTGCTTTGAGAACAATACTCATCAGAACACAGAACAACAGAACATTTTCATTGCTATTACAACAATTACATCAGAGTACAAGAATATTCCAGAATACAAATGAATACTTTACATTTGATAAATACAATATCAGAGATTTTAATTACATTTAAATAGCAGCGGAAAAATAATACAAAATTACAACTAAAAGAGATACACGGATACAGAGCTTTCCGAATATCGCTTCAGCTGTAGACCAGGATCCTGTGAATATAATATCTGCAAAACCAAAACTACTAGCTGCCCGTATGGAAAAATATGGGCACCCAGAGTTTAGGTTAAAACAATAAACTCCAGGTCAGTCATGGGACTGGTATGAGAACTCAAAACTAATTTAGCTAATAAGACAAATCCAAGGACCACGCCGCTAATGCGGAACGGGTTTTATTCCAATGGATTGTCGGTGCATAAATTAAAGTAAATCGTTAAACAACGCAATGATTTTTGGAAAAATGAAACCATTATAAGACCCAGGTCCCATCACACAATGCAACGCACACCAGAGGATAGGGTTTTACCTTATAATGATCAAAAGATGATAAATACGTTAAACCGATATTATCATTAGTGTGTATATGTTTTAAAAGCAATTCAAAATAAATGTATCAATCCTAGACGGCATGGGTACCATATATCATGTCGCCATACTAGTTATACAATCAAAACCGCAATGGTCGTATCGGAGATTTGAATTCCATCATGAGTCAAGGCTAGGGAGGAGCTCCTTACCGATTCGAGGCACTCTAGCGGATACCTCAGGATTCCCCGCAGTGAACCCTTGGATAGCTGCAGGGCCGGTCCCCGCCTATGGGCAGTGGATTAGTTATGCCTGAACACACGTTTCCCGGTCCCTTTGGACCTATAGTGTGACCACCAACGGCCTATAAAAATAACGAGGCGCCTCAAAATCCAATATCCACAATGAGTATACTGTCAGCGCTGGTAGGTCCCTGACATCACTCTAGCTAGAAAGATAACGTGTGCACTCCCTGCGTTCCCTTCTCCCGTTTTTGACTCATACCGGGGTGTGAGGTTCGTGAAGTTACGTTATACCCACAAGGCCTGCTTTTCAACAAAAGCCTTGATCAATGCATCTTGGCGTGCCACATTGTCAGACCATACCATATCATTGATCATCTACCAATATATAACCGGGTGTTAAGCGAAGAATAAATTCTCCACCACCACACAGTTATACGTAAAACAGAGATCAACAAGTACAATATAAAGGAATACCATGTCAGACACGCAATCCATTTACTAGTCCGTTCTGGGTCTGAACGAAACTATATCCGGTAGAATTCCCAAATACGTCTGAATGATCACCAACTTTCCCTCATCTTGGGTGTACGGTCCAATCAAGATATCAATAATCATTCATTCAATATGGAAATTTCCCGTTCTTCAATAACCGTCTTCATCGTCGATCTTCAATCATCGTATGAATTTATTCGGAATGGGTTGAACCCGGTCTTTCCGAATAATTCGCGCAATTTAAAAAACGTGTGTTAAAGTAACACAAACAACGTCTCATTCCAAATCAAGGATGTTAATTTATTTTTGTTTAAATCTAATTAAAGATTTATTTAAATCACATTTAAACTTACTTCTTTCATAAATCATTACTTAATGATTTAATTCACTTTAGGAAATCATTAATTCAAATTTACAACTCTGAATTAAGAAACTCCTCCTTTATTAAATCTCCATTAAATTCTAATTTAATACATTAAATTAGGAAACCTCATTTTTGGAAATATTCCCTTAAAAGATTAATGGATCCTGGATTCAAATTTCATTTTCAATATATTGTTCTTGACCCTTAACAATTTCGTGCATTTTAATAAATTCAGTTATTAAATGAAAATCACATCTTATACTTAATAAAAGAATGAACTTTTATTATCGTCTTATTATTCATTTCATAAAATAAAAGATATACTTTACATTACACGTTCATTCTTATTAAAAGAATAATTTACATTGCACGTTCATTCTTAATAAAAGAATAATTTACATTGCACGTTCATTCTTAATAAAAGAATAATTTACATTGCACGTTCATTCTTAATAAAAGAATAATTTACATTGCATGTTCATTCTTAATAAAAGAATAATTTACATTGCACGTTCATTCTTAATAAAAGAATAATTTACATTGCACGTTCATTCTTAATAAAAGAATAATTTACATTGCACGTTCATTCTTAATAAAAGAATAATTTACATTGCACGTTCATTCTTAATAAAAGAATAATTTACATTGCACGTTCATTCTTAATAAAAGAATAATTTACATTGCACGTTCATTCTTAATAAAAGAATAATTTACATTGCACGTTCATTCTCTAATAAAAGAATAATTTACATTGCACGTTCATTCTTAATAAAAGAATAATTTACATTGCACGTTCATTCTTAATAAAAGAATAATTTACATTGCACGTTCATTCTCTAATAAAAGAGTCTCTTTTATTTTCCACGTTTTTTTTTTTTTAAATAAAAGACTAACTTTTATTTTCCGCATAATTAAACCCAAAGTCATGTTTATATGAATAAATAACTATGTCATTTTAAGTAATACATTATTTTCTTTAATGTTTTTACATAAACAATAATAAACTTTATTAAAAAAAGTTTCTAAACGTTAATCCATTTTCAATGTATTGACATGTCGTTCAAAATATAATTTACTACACTGAAACAAGGTTCATATGTAAATCAAAAAGTATCATTTAATTCGACATTCATTCTTACCATATTCAAAATAAAGTTGTCAAAAGAAATACTTTTGAGATTCAATCTTTAATATTAATTCATAATTAATATTTCATTTATAATATTCAAAATAATATTAATTACTCCTTAATGTTAATCAATCATTAATATTGTATTTATTCTCAATAAATACCTCTTTTTGAAATTCAATTCTTAAATATTAATTAATAATTAATATTTCATCATTCTTAATAAAAAGAATAACCCTTATTATCAAAATATCTCTCACGTTCTTAATCTTAAAAAAAAAATAACTTTTATTAACAAAATATCTTCAATGCCATAAATTTTAATAAAAGATTTACTTTTATTATTAAAACATATTTAATGTCATACCTAAATAAAAGGTTTACTTTTATTTTCAAAAACATTAACTTTTGAAATTTAACTTTCAGCATTTATCATTCATTAATGCTGCATTTATGTTTATACTATTAAAGGAAATATTAACTTTTCCAAAATATATATTTTGAATTTCAAATCTCCAACATTAATTAATTAATTCTGCATTAATTATTACATTTCCAAAATGTTACCTTTTGAATTTCAAAACTTCCTATATTAATTTCTTAATTAATTCTGCATTAACCTCTCACATTAGATATGTATTGTTGCGGTTGCTGGATATGCCGGGCGGGTCCGGGTAGTCTTATACCACAACTCAATCTAACCTCGGGTCAAGCAGAATCTATTTATTTAATTATATTAAAATAAATGTAAAATTGATAATTTTCAAATTTCAAAACTTAATTGATTAATATATAATCAATGAAATTCATGGTAATAACCATGAACGTAAAAATACCGCAAATTACCCTAACGGCTTAATTTACATTAAATTGCATTAAATGTTATCATAAAAATCAAAATTAATCTTCAATGGAAAAACCATTTTGAAAGTTTTCAAACCTTCCTCTCTTTTTTTTTTTTGTTTTTTTTTTTTGGAATGAGACCGACTCAATACAATTAAATAATGGGGTTCCAAACAATGTTCAATATTCAATGACATTCAATGACAGTCCAGTACAACATTCAATGACATTCAAATTACACAATAGCAATCGAACAACCAACATATCATATTCATACAACATTCAATGTATAATATATTAAATGTGCTTTTGAGTGACGTGTGAAAATATCAACCCAATCAACACATATGAGTCAGGTAACCCATATGTGGCAGTGTAATATAATTGGAATTACCATAAGAAATATTAAATTAATCCCTAAGTTACAATATTCCAAATTTCAAACTTTTCATAGCAATCCCAACATCCATTCATAACCAAACATGCATAATATGGAATTAAACCACAAACAAATCATCTCAGGCATTAAAATATATTTATTTATAAAAATAAATAATTACTGAACATTAACAATGAGTGAGGAAAGAGTTCTCACATTGGTTCGATTAAAATAAAACTAATAAATGATATTTTTATTTTGGACAATTCTATTCTAACAAGATAAATAAACAGACACTTTTATTTTAACGATTCTACTTTAACAAAAACAATACGTTTGTTATGTCAATTCTAATTTAACAAAAATGACATATCTTAATCCCATTAATACATCCTAACAGAAATGACATGACATGTTTTAATCTAATTAAAACATCCTAACACAATTGACATGTTTTAATCAAATTAACGCATTTTAACAAATAAGACACGTTTTCATTCTAATTAATGCATTTTAACAAATAAGACACGCTTTCATTCTAATTAATGCATTTTGACAAATATGTTATGTTTTCATTTTCCATGTCATATTCGAGTTGCTACATGTGATATTGAATAATGTTTTGGTGTCCATAATGATGTCAACTACTCCTATCAATACATGTGATGACATATAACTTTGGTGTCAACATATGATATAAATTTCTACAATGCTAAATGTAACAATATTCTAAATTTTGATATCGACATTAATAACATAATTCAAATTAATACATAATAAAAGTTAAATCTTTATAATGAAAACAATCTTATGTAAACTATCAATATTAAAAATTGAATCTTTTTCATTAAAACAATTTTATGTAAACAATCAATATTAAAAATATTGGATCTTTTTGAAATAAACAATACCTAATTTAAACGGTGTTTATAGATCTAAACAAATACGAATTTTTATTGAATGACATAGATCTACACAATCATTGATATCCCAAATATCACAATACATACAACAACAAAATCCAAGCACAAGACATCGCAAATATGATCATAATCATAAATCCAATTGAACTTTGATTAATCAATAATTAATTAAACATTTGATTAATTTTTAAAACAAAATCTCATCTTTTAATTCTATTAACAATGAAAACAATATTCTGTGTCAAAACCTTATCTTCTAATTCTATAAAAAAAAATGACCATAAAGTTCCATGTCCAAAATATCGCTTTTTAATTTATATTAAAAATGTAAACAATATTGAAAGAGAATAACAGCGCGTATAATAACAATATTGAGAGAGAATAACAGCGCGTGAAAGAGAATAACAGCGCGTATAATAATAATATTGAAAGAGAATAACAGCACGTATAATTAGATCTTTAAAAACAGATCTGGAAATAATAACTACATTTAATTGCGGATCAGAGATAATATCATTCGAATCACGAAAATAATTAATTTCAAATAAATTCGGTAAATAGGAGTTCTCACCTTGTTTTGGCTTCTGAATTTCGAATTCTGAAACGTTTAATTGAAGTTTTCGTCAAATCCGTGCGATGTTTGATGAAACCGACGACACCAGTAGCTTCGTATCGTCGATACCTTCATTTTGACATATAATTTGATATGTTTTGGTGAGGATTGGGAAAAATCATATGTTTTTTTTTTTTTTTTTTTTTTTTGAGTGGAGGAAGAAGACACCATTGTTGAGAGATGAAGGTGTAGGCTGCTGTTATGTTTAGAGAAATGAATTAGGGTTGCTAAAGGCTGAGAAAAATGTATTAAATAGGTTGGGTTGTAATTTAGCTTGGGCCCAATACTTTTTACTTGTTTATTTATCCAATTCCTTGCATTTTTGACCGTTTAAAAATTACTACGTTCACATACTAATTCCGAAATTAATGAAACTTTAAACATAAATAATATTTGATGTTACGAATCCAAAGAACCTAATTTCGTAATTTTCTGAGTCCGTATGAATTTATTATGAATTTTTAAAGTCTGAAAATTGACTGTTTTCCAGTTAAAAATTAATACAGTCCACAGATTAACTCCGAAAATTATGAATTTTGGTTTTTTAACTATATTTAAATATTCTTGATCCATAGAGACTGGTTTCGTCGGATTTGGAGGTCGTTTGCAAAAATCCTATTTTTGGCGCGTATATATTTAATATTAAAAATAATTAAAATAATGAAATTTTTTTCCGAAACTCAAAAACATAAGTCTTTATAGTCATTTTTATATGTAAACAACATTATGAAACCAATGGAGGTGGTTTCGAGTCCTATTTCCTTATTCAGCAAAAATTTTGTGTTTCGGGCCTTTAATCTTATATATACGAATTCCATAGCGTTTTTCTTAAAATTTAATTTTCTCATAACTTACAATTTATAAACTGGAATCTTAATTTCTGAAACTCTTTGGAAAGATATTTTCGATATGGTCCTAGCGTTTCTTGTTTCGTCCAATTCCGATTTATATTTTATTTTATATAATTTTTCAAAGTTGGAATTTCAAAACTGAAATTACCACGCCATTTCAGGCTCGGAATAGAATTCATATAACCTTTAAGTTCGTTGTTGAAATAAAATAAGTTTATCATCCATATTATTTAAAATAAATAATATAATTATATTAAACTCATTAAAATTCATTAAAATAAATTTTAAAATTACCCCCAAAAATCAGGGTTGTTACATTTAATCCACATCGGTGGACCGACCCTGTCGCTCCAAAGGTCACTCGAGCTCTGACTTGAGACATGGGCTAGATTGTCTCGAATCGATAGAGGACGATCCCTTGCCTCGGTTCACAAATGGAAATCCAATTTCCAAATACGTGATTTTGCGGTTTTAGTTGTAGAACTAGTATGGCGACATGATATATGGTACCTATGCCGCCTATGATTGATATTTATGATTGAAGTTGATTTCTTCACTTATAGTAATAATAAAAGATGAAATTTAGCGTATCAAGCATTCTTTGGCTATAATAAGGTAAAACCCTATCCTCCGGCTTGTGTTGCATTGTGTGATGGGACCTGGGTCTTATAATAGTTTCATTGTTCTTTATTTAGCATGGCACTATTGTTTTATGCACTGGTGTTCTTGGGAGGAAACCCATTCCGTGTTATACGGCGTGGTCCCTTGATTTACCTAACTTTAAAATAAAGATTAATAACTGTTTTAGTTCTCATACCAGTCACATGACTAACCTGGAGTTTATTGTTTTAACCTAAACTCTGGGTGCCCTTATTTTGACACGGGCAGCTAGTAGTTTTGGTTTTGCAGATTTATATTCGTTGGATCCTGATTTACAGCTGGAATGATATCCGGAAAGCTCTGTATCCGTATATCTCCTTCAGTTGTGTTTTGTATTATTTTCCGCTGCTATGTAATTTATTATAATCTCTGATATTTTCTGTTGTATAATATTTGTTTATACTCTGTATATTTTTGTATTCTGATGGAATTGTTGTAATAAGCAATGAAATGTTCTTCAGTTGGCGTTCTAATTTGTCATGTTCTCGAAACAATCAGGGGTTTCGAACGGTCTTGGTCGGTTTAGCGACTGATTTGGATCGAGCGAAATTCTCGGCCGTTACATCGTGGTATCAAAGCTTTGGTTTACAAAGCTCAGAGAACAAGACACATTAGAACCATACGAAAGAATTCATCAGAGATTGGATTAGTAATATCCAATGAGAATGACTCGTTAGAGATGGGATCAGTAGTATCCTAGAACGAGTGTAAAGAGTGTTGTTTTGAAAAATAAAAGTGAAAACAATTTTTGTTTTGAAAATTTAATTCAATTATTCATATTTGAATATTTATTTTAAATAAATTTGGATAATCTAATATATAAAGATTTTGCATATACGCCTTGCAAACGTGTATTCGAAGTTTTAATGTACTGGATAGTTATAGAATCACACTCTAGTTGCCCGGGATAATTCTGGTGACAGGGCACCATCGCCAGTATTTATTTTCGAGTTTCAAAAGTGAGATTTCTATATATTTCCAATTGACTGGTGTGAGAACCAAAACTAGATAGGGCTTATTGTTGTGATTTGGCATCAAAAATCTGATTTTTGGACTATGTATCAAAATTATGAATTTGAAAAGCTAATCAACTAATTGATTGCTTGTTGTGTTGTTTGATTATTGTTTGACTAATTAAAATTTGAACCTTTAGCCAAATTGAACCAAATAGTGAATTGTATTGAAAATTTGTCGCATTTGCATGCATATACATGTACTTACATTGAACAGGTCATAGCAAGGAGGCTAGAGAAGAGGAATAAAATTGTTTGCCTGACAAATAGGTACATGTTTATTGTATTTCTTGGGTTTTGGATGATTTTGTGAGCCGATTGGCTAGCCGCTTGGCTTTTTCTTTTTCTTTTGGATTGAAGAAGGCCATGGGAGGCTATATGAAATATCTCGAAGTCCCCGGTGCAAGGGAGGTTATGGCGAAATTTTTCGAAAATTTAGGGTGCTAGCCAAATTTTTGAAAAATTTGAAAAGTTCTTAGAAACTAAAAAGTTGAAGAACTTAAGCCGTAATGAAAATAATGGAAGTTGATTTGATTGGTTAAAAAACTTTCTGCTTCGTTCCTTTTCAAGGAAGAAAAGTATTAAGTGGGGGAGATTGTAATAACCCGGAAATCTGAGCCAATTTAAAATTTTTATTTTGGCGATTTTAGTGAATTTTGAATATTTAAAATGAATTATTTTAAATAATATCGACGAGAAATTTATTTTGAATAGAAATAGAATGTATATATTTATATAGATCGTCGTTAGAATATAATTATTTTATTTTAATTATAAAAGGAATTGAAAATGGCGCGGTAGTTCGATAATTCGATTTCAAAATTCAAATGAATGTACCGGGTGCAAAATAAACCGGATTTTAGCGAAACCAAAAGTATTAGAATCTAATTGGTAATATCTTTCCAACGAATCAAAAAAATCAAAATTTCATAACGGGGATAAAATGTTATGTCCAGTTGAAAATTCAGAATAGTCGTTATGGAATTCTGGCCCTTAAAAATGGAAATTTTGCAAACGACCTCAGAATTCGACGAAACCAATTTTGTTGGGTCCGGGATGTCAAATTATTGCTAGGTTTCAAAATTCGTAATTTTTAGAATCAATATGTGAGCGTGGCAAAGGAAAACGCGTTTGACCAGTTTCAGTTGATTTTAATCGACTGGAAAATGGCCATTTTTCAAACGGTCTCAGAATTCGACGAAACTAGTTTTGTTAGGGCCGTATCATCAATACGAAGTTATAAAATATTTTTCGGGAAATTTTAGAGTCCATACGTGGCCCCGGTAAATTGAAATGCGCGTTCAAATTCAATATACAGAGTTATATTTTGATTTAGACGAAATTGATCGAAACGATCGAATCAGCCTACGATACATATCACATTGTGTTCGGAATGGGGGTAATTAGTTATGGACGAAAGGCAGTGGGTTCGATTTCGTGGTCGAAATATAATGTTGCTTTTTTGAAATAATTAAATAAATAAAAAAATAGAAAAAAACCCCTCTTTCATATCCTATATCCTTTCAGGCCCCCCGGTCGTTATTCTTTAGAGAAAAAAAAGAGGAGGGAGGAGCCGCCGCTCCTCCGATCAGGGCGCCGCCGCGCCTCCTGGCGTGCCGCCGTCGGAAGGCGAGCCCCCACCCCCCGTTTTCCCCCTTCCTCCGCCTTCTCTTCCTCCCTCTTCTCCCAAAACAAAACCCACGACCCCCCTCCACTACCATCGATGCGCCGCCACCACTCGAACCGCGACGACTCCCAGCTGCTCCGACGTGAAACGCGCCCCCGCTTCCTCTGACGAACACAGTAAGCCTCCTTTTCTTTTTATATATTAAACCATTGATTTTAAATTCGATTTTTATAGAAAACGTAGTTTTAAAACTTAATAAAAATATGATTGTTTATTTAAATAAGGAGTTGACTTTTTTTAGGAAAGGTTTTGATTTTTAATATAAAAGATTTGATTTTTAACAAGGAAAAGGTTTTGGTTTTTAAATTAGAAAAAGGTAAGATTTTTAATTACATAAAAATTATAATTTTTATATAAGTATGACGATTATAAAAATATGATTTTTATATCATAGAAAGTATAAAAATATGATTTTTATATCATAGGAAGAATAAAAATATGATTTTTATTTGTGTAGAGTAATAAAGATATCATTTTTATTATATTAGTAGCGGTATAAAGATAGAATTTTTATTATATTAGTAGCGGTATAAAGATATAATTTTTATTATATTATTAGCGGTATAAAAATAGAACTTTTATCTATATAGTAGCGGTGTAAAAATGTGATTTTTATATACATAGCAACAATATAAAAATGCGATTTTTATATATGTAGTGGCTACGGACGATAAAATTGACAAAAGGCGAGCATAACGGAGATTTCTACATATGAAGAGTCGTGGAGTTTGGTTTAGCTAGTCGGTGAGAACTCCTCACTTTAATTTATTTCTAGTTTGAAATATATACTAGGATGTAGACGGTGTTTGTTTGTTTGGTAGCACCAGACACCCGTCGTCCACAGACCATGGATGACTTGTTTGTTTGGTTGCTGTTTTGTGAAATTTATTGTGTGATGTGTAATGAAATAAAATATTTTATAATGGAAAATATTTTATAGTTAAAAATATGATTTTTAACGTGTATAAAATAAATAGTAATAAACAAATCGGAGATTTGTTTATATACACTGATTTGACTAATATTGATTGGGACGATTAATTTTACACATCGCCCAACTGCACAAATAAAAAACTGTGTTTGTTGATTTGAAATCCCACACGGGTATTGGGATGATATTTGACGTACACTAATCCCGATTGTTTAGTTGTATGTCAATCATTGGATTGATACACTGTGTAAGCGTTAATTATTTATATTTAATGCTT
Organism: Allium sativum; assembly: GCA_030737875.1. Taxonomy (NCBI): domain Eukaryota; kingdom Viridiplantae; phylum Streptophyta; class Magnoliopsida; order Asparagales; family Amaryllidaceae; genus Allium; species Allium sativum. Next base: position 383,063,036 of record CM060926.1, read on the forward strand.
ATGCAGTTGTGTGGTGCACTCTAGATGAGGGTTGATGATTTATCATTGCTATTATATACAAGTGTTGTAGGGAATCCATATAATTAACGTTATATGGTAATTGATTGGGCCTCATTCCAATTTGGAAAACAGAAAGATAATTCATTTGTTGAATTGTAAATAAAATTCATTTGTTGAATTGTAAAGAAAATTCATTTGTTGAATTGCAAAGAAAATTCATTTGTTGAATTGCAAAGAAAATTCATTTGTTGAATTGCAAAGAAAATTCATTTGTTGAATTGGAAAGAAAATTCATTTGTTGAATTGTAAAGAAAATTCATTTGTTGAATTGTAAAGAAAATTCATTTGTTGAATAGTAAAGAAAATTCATTTGTTAAACAGAAAGAAAATTCATTTGTTGAATAGTAAGGAAATTCATGTGTTGAATAGAATAACGAAGTTATTGAAATATATAAAGCCGTGTTGATTAGATTGACGCCATTTTTATGTGAATGATATTTATATCGATTATATTCATTATATAATGAATATAGAAAAGAAAGTGATTTCAAAATATAACGTTTTGAAAATATTATCATTTATATATCGATAATGTGAAATATTCAATTTTGATTAGAAATTGAATATGAAGTTGAAATCGTTTTGAAAACGAATTTAAAACGATTTATAAAATACGTTTTAAAAGAAAATCGACGAAATATATATAATATATATATTATATACATATAATGGCCTGAATAGAATGCGTCGCGCTGCGGCAGTTCGTGAATTTCGACCATTGACTTTGAATAGACATTGCGGGAGATCCGACCGTCGGATTCTCCTTAAACCGGAACCGTTGGGTTCGTATCGAAAAAAGCTTTCTAACGAATATTAGAAATTAGAAATCTAACAGTTGGATTTGGAATTATGTCCAAATAAAATTTGGAAAAGGTCGTTGTAAGTGTAGTTCGATGTCCGTTGATGGAAATCGACTGTACGGGCCTTGATAAAATTATTAAAAATAGTAATAATTTGTGTAAAATCATAAGAAATGATTTATGAAGAATTGGGATGAAAAACTCCATATTTGAAAAGATATAAATAAACTTTTATCGAAATGAACTGGATTTGAACTAGAATAATAATTTATTTATTTTTAAAATAAATAAATTGGATTTGAAATGGTTTTGAAAATAACCAGAATTTCCAATAATTGAATTGGAATGGATTTGAATCGAAATTGTCTTTGGAATATTTTGATGTTGGATTTCGTGAATATACGGATATTGTTCTGGGAATTTGAAAGATATATTAATATCGTTATTTCCAATACGATATTTGTTGGTCGTAGAATTTGATATTGAATATAAGCCAGTATATTTTCTATTTAGAGCCTTGTATTTAATATCAAAAAGGATATTGGTTGTCGTGAACGGTATCTTCAATAATACTGTTCTTAGACCCAACTGAGTTAAGAAAATCAGAAACTAACTGGAGATTAGTTAAGTTGAATGGCTTCCTGGGTATTGATCTGATGTTGGTTTCGGCCTTCGGGGCTAATACTTAGGGAATTGCTCACTTGCTATTTTACGGTTAAAGGCTGATAGAATGGAATGTGATTTTGGGTTTATCGTGAACCATGTTTTAAATGACATCGATTCTTTAACCCAGTTAAAGATTAAAACTAAGTGGAGTTTTAATGAATCTTTAATTAGATTGGAAAGATCGAGAGTGGAGTATCACCAGTTTAGCTCCAGGCGATAGTTAAATCTTTATTAGATTTGAACGTGAAATGGTAATGGAATTTACCGATAACACCATAGTGTTAGATATGAAGTATTACCAGTTTTACTTCATGGGATGAATAGGTTGGGATTGCGAAATTAAAACAAATGATTACTTCGGTAAGGTTCGTTAATCCCAACTATTTTGAAGTGATATTCAAAGGGAGATTAAAGAATAAATTTAAAAGAATTATCTTTGATAAAATTAATGGGAACCTTTCCCTAAGAATGTGAAATTTAGAAACTAACTGTAGGTTAGCTAAGTTGAATGGTTTCTTGGGTACTGATCTGATGTTGGTTACGGCCTTCGGGGTTAATACTTAGGGAATTATTCTCTTACTAATTTACGGTTAGTGACTAATGAATTGGAATGAGGCGTATGTTGTGTTTGTGTAACACTTGTTTAATATATACGCGATTTATTCAGAAAGACCGTGTTTATCCCATTCTGAATAACTGATTCAACGTGGTGTCGAGGATTAAGACGGTGGTTGAAGACCGGAGGTCTTCACGTCGTTTGGATAATTACTGATGATCTTGATTGGGTCGTACACCCAAGAGGAGGGAATCAGTTAGTGGTCGCCCAGACGTACTTGGAGATCGATGGATATGCGAGGTACAAGGTGCCTCCGGTTTCGTTTAGACCCAGAACGGACTTGTAAATGGAGTGGGTGTCTGACATTGGATATCATTCTGTGTGATTGATGGATATCAGTTGCATAGAGTGGTTTGCCTGTGTGGCATGCTAAGATGCAAATGATCATGGCTTCTGTTGAAAAGCAGAGTCTTGTGGTTGATGATCAAAGCACAGCCTGTGTGGCACAGCTTTGTGTAGCGTTAATTCGCGAGCCTCACACCCCGGTTGTGAACCAGAAACAGGAGAGGACCTCAGGGAGGACTTGTGTTTCCTTCTAGCTGGAAGAGGCGTCAGTGGTTTTACATGCCCTAACGAGTTTGACTTATGTGATTATTGCTGTTGCGAGGCGCCTCGGATATATCAGTGACTATGTGAAGCCGATGGAGTCATTCGTTGGCTCATTTACGGCCCAAAGGGCGGGGAAACGAAGTGTTCAGGCATTTTAATCCACATCGGTGGACCGGCCCTGTCGCTCCAAAGGTCACTCGAGCTCTGACCTGAGACATGGGCTAGATTGTCACGAATCGGTAGAGGACGATCCCTTGCCTCGGTTCACAGATGGAAATCCAATTTTCAAATACGTGATTTTGTGGTTTTAATTGTAGAACTAGTATGGCGACATGATATGTGGTACCCATGCCGCCTATGATTGATATTTATGATTGAAGTTGATTTCTTCACTTATAGTAATAATAAAAGATGAAATTTAGCGTATCAAGCATTCTTTGGCTATTATAAGGTAAAACCCTATCCTCCGGCTTGTGTTGCATTATGTGATGTGACCTGGGTCTTATAATAGTTTCATTGTTCTTTATTTAGCATGGCACTGTTGTTTTATGCACTGGTGTTCTTGGGAGGAAACCCGTTCCGTGTTATACGGCGTGGTCCCTTGATTTACCTAACTTCAAAATAAAGATTAATAACTGTTTTAGTTCTCACACCAGTCACATGACTGACCTGGAGTTTATTGTTTTAACCTAAACTCTGGGTGCCCTTATTTTGACATGGGCAGCTAGTAGTTTTGGTTTTGCAGATTTATATTCGCAGGATCCTGATTTACAGCTGGAATGATATCCGGAAAGCTTTGTATCCGTATATCTCCTTCAGTTGTGTTTTGTATTATTTTCCGCTGCTATGTAATTTATTGTAATCTCTGATATTTTCTATTGTATAATATTTGTTTATACTCTGTATATTCTTGTATTCTGAAGGAATTGTTGTAATAAGAAATGAAATGTTCTTCTGTCTACGTTCGTTTGTGGTTTGTCCTCAATGCAATCCGGGCTTTTCTTACCGAGGAAGTTCGGGTCGTTTCAGATTATTTATATAAAATCAATGGATTTTGTATATAAAAGGAAAACGGTTTTTATAAAAGGGAATAATTATAAAATCAAAAGAGTTAAAAAGAATTATTTGTAAAACAAATATAAAGGAAATTATTTGTAAAACAAATATAAAATGAATTATTTATAAAACAAAAATAGAAAGAGAAATATTTGTAGAACATTTACAAATAAAATAGAAAGAGAAATATTTGCAAAGCATTTACAAAAAAAATAGAAAGGAAATATTCGTAAAACATTTTCGAATAGAATTGAAAAAGAATTATTTATTAGAAAATAAATAAAGATAAAAAAGAAATATTTATTTTTTAAATAAATAGGATTAAATCAAATGAATATTTATTTGGGAAAATAAATAGAATTAAATCAAAGCAATATTTGAAAAATGAATAGAATATGGAAAACTGTTTTTAACAGATAAATGGAAAAGGTTTATTTAAAGTAGAATTAAATAGAAATCTATTTTAACAGATAAATTAGGATGATTAATTTATGAATATTATTTTATAAATTAAGTAAAATATTTATCATTGGATAAATGGAATATATAAGTCGGGACTTATATAGAGAAGTAAGAATCGATTTCAACATCGATATTTGAAACTAAATGTGGACGTAGAGTTAACCAAATGAGTAAATCAAAATGAGTTAGAGGAGTTAATCGAATTAGAATTAATCGATTAGAAATAGAATTAATCGATTAGAGTTAGAATTAATCGATTAGAGTTAGAATTTATCGATTAGAGTTAGAATTACTCGATTAGAGTTAGGGTTAATCGAATTAGAGTTAACCAGTTAGAGTTAATCAGTTAGAGCTAATCGAATTAGAGTTAACCAGTTAGAGTTAATCAAATATAAGTTGTTCAAAATAGAGTTAATTGAACATAGTTAATCGAATTAGGATTAATTGAATATTAGTTATTCAATTATAGTTGATTGAATATAGTTATTTGAGATAGAGTTAGTCAAACATAGTTATTCATGATGAGTTGCCATTTCGTACGACTGCTAGCGTAATTCGCAGGGCTGCAGATAGCCTACGGCGGTCGGATGTTTCCTGAGGGAATCAGGCTTAACCATTGTGATCGCTGCGATCTAGAGTCAAGCAAATGGAGTTAAGTCGAATATTAGCTATTCGAAATAAAGTTAAAACAGACATAGTTATTCGAATATAAGTTAATCGAATATTATTTATTCGATAGGAGTTAATCAAGTTGAGTTAAATAAGTCGAGTTAATCAAGTTAGAGTTAATCAGTTAGAGTTAACCAGTTAGAGTTAATCAATTAGAGTTACTCGATTGGAGTTAAATCGAATTAGAGTTATTCAAAGGGGTTAACCCAATAGAGTTAATCAAACAGAGTTAAGTGATTAGAGTTAATCAAACAGAGTTAAGTGATTAGAGTTAATCAAACGAAGTTAATCGAATAGAGTTAATCGAATTTTAGTTATTCGAATAGAGTTAATTAGAGTTAAATCGAATATTTGTTATTCGAATAGAGTTAAAAGGAGTAATCGAATATAGTTTATTCGAATAGAATTATCGAATAAGTTATTCGAAGCGAGAAAATCGAATATTAGTTATTCGAAGTACGATAATCGAATATAAGTTATTCGAATTGTGATAATCGAATATAAGTTATTCGAAGGGAGTTAATCGAATATTAGTTATTCGAAGGAGTTAACCGAATAGAGATTACTCAAAAGAGAATTATACGTCGAATTCGATTATATCGAATTCGGGAATGTATTATTTACTTTCCGGTTTTTAAATCAAGATTTATTTATTTATAAATAAATTAGAGTAGGTTAATTATTCGAAGTAAGAAATAAAAAGTTACATGTTAAGTTAGATATTTCAGAAGTAGGGTTGATAACGTTAGCGTTATAATAAATGTTTTGCATAAAAGAAGTGGATTCATAATCTGAATCCGAGAATTTGTGTAAGCAAATGATTTTAGAAATTGGAGCAGTGAGCTTTAGCTATTGCAAAGTTAAGAATGTTGTTCAGTTAAGGTCTGAGAGGTAATTATACCCCAACTTGATTGACTTCCTTACTTAACTAAGAAATAGTTGAGGTTCGATAGCGAATGTTATTTAGGGATAAACGATTTATGGGTTGAGCGGTCGTAACGATGTTTCATACAACGTTCGATTGAAATACGCATAAATGAGTTTTGGAAACGTTTTCAAAATATAATCAGAGATATTTTCTAAATATAGAAAATAAGGGGATATATATACATAAATATATATATATATATGATTATTTGATCAATAGAAATTCCAATTTGGTGATAAGATTGTTGTTTGTACACGGACATATTTTCATTTGATAGTTAAATCACCGACTATCAAAGTTTTGACCATTTTAACGTTGTTAATATGGAGAGACCAGTTGGATTATTATCCGAAGAACCACTCCGTATTGGCATAAGTGTTGCGAATCATATATGCCAAAGATAATTGAAGACGGAGTAAAGTGCAAGGGCCGTTGTATAATTCTTAGGTAAAGATTGCCTAAGATGGATGTATTGAATAGTGCCTTCGGTTTGTCCAGTCCCAGGACAACTTGTATGGAAGAAGATCTGACAGAGTATATCTAATAGATCGCGTAAGTTGATCTCTTCAAACGTATTCACGTTTGGTGGTGGAGGAATTCGTTTCTCTTAGCTGTATACCCGTGTTATTTTTGGATAAATCAATTTGTGATTTTAAAGGGTATGATGATGTGACATTCTAAGTGAATGAAGATGTGGCATGTAAAAGATAAGCATAGCTTCTTGCCTCACATCCGGTAAATGACAAAAATCGGGCAGGCAGCATGGCTATGTGGGTAGCTCCCATTAGGGTGTATAATCACCTATCTATAGAATATTCATTTGCTTCTTTAATCTATCAGTGCTGTCCCTTATCGGGAAACGGTTGCTGATCCCAACTGTTGGTGATATACTTTGATACACTCAAGAGAAATGAGTGGTCGTCCATGTATGGCTGAGTTGCAAGATGTTCTTATTGAACTTGGTGTATTCTCCTCTAGAGATACACCAGCGGCAGGTGGTTCCATACCTTGTCATAGTTGGAAATCCATTATCTAATACGTGCTTGCGATTTTGATTTGTATACTATGTATGTAGAACGTGAGATGAAAGCATTTCTGCTAGATGTTTATTATATTGTGGTTGATAGACATTATTATAATATCAAAAGAATTTTGATATAAAAATTATTTTGGATTCTCATAAGGGAAAAACTCGTTCCGTTATGCGGCGTGGTCTTGTGAGATATCGTTTTATTGCTCAAACTGTTTAATATGTTTTACTCGCACCAGTCCCCTGATTAACCCAGAGTTTATTTTGTTTTATTTTTTCCTAAACTCTTGGGTGCCCAATTTGGTACGGGCAGTCAAGTAGTCGGGATTTTACAGATATACCTGGAAAGCTGGAGCAGGAGGCTTCAACAGCGTTTGTGTAGCTATCGTTTATTTCCGCTGTGTTGTAAGTGTTGTACTTTGATAAAGATATGTATATTAAAATACAATCTGCTATTTCAAAGTTATGTTATATTTTATTCGTTCCGCTGTGAGATTCGTGTTACTCTGATGTTGTATGTTCTTCTTCTTCTATTCTAAGTTTCTATCTTGTCTATTCTCACCGTCTAACTTCTTTCTATTAACTACCGGTATTTTCAATGTTTGGATAATCGACGTGGGTTTTATGTTGATAACCAAAGATCATAAATTTCCGGGATGTTACAGTTGGTATCAGAGCTGAAGGTTAAGTATTACCTTGGCTCTGTGGCGTAACTCAGTAGAGATGGGTTTAATAATGCTCTAGATTGAGTTTGAGTGTATATATATGAGCGCATATTTGTTATTTGATGTAAAAATGGTTTTATATTGTGTAGATTTATTGGTTGAGTTGTTTATGGGTTCTGATCGATCGGTTTGATCCACTGTATCGGTAGGAGTTTCTAAACATTCGAATACGATGGGTCGACACGATATGTTTTGAAAAGAGGGTAAATGAAAATAAGTTTACCTAAAGTATATTTTGATATAGAGAAAATATATATATTGGATTTGTAATATATCGGATATATTGGTTGTTATTATAATCGAGTAAGATTTTAAACTAAATGGTTATGTAAATAACCAAGCAGGATTCATATAAGTGAAATACGTGAAAGCAGATGAATCAAATTTGAAATTTAAATCAGAATTGAAATTAAAACCCTAGAAATTTGAATAAATGTTTGTAAATGGATATGGATTAAATATATGAGAATTTTAAAATTTTAGGAGATTTTAAATTGTTTTACAAGCATTGGGAATGGTATTTTGAATTGATTTCAAAATGGAGGAGTTTAAGAAATGGGTTTGAAAGGTTATATAGTATTGAACTCACTTTAATCGCTGGGAAATAACTCTGATGATGTTGGCCACATCCTCAGTGTTTATTTTCGAGCTCTAAGTGACGGATTACTACTAAAGACATTGCTTTTGAATTGATTTGAGAAAAGCAAGTGTTTTGAATCCTAAAAAGGAATGTTTGATTTGGGATATGGTAAACTATTTAAAAACTCCCAGGAGAGACTATTTGAATTAAAACCAAATTGAATTGGAATTTGGAAAAGCAAATAGAAATCGAAATTGAATTAAAGTTGGTTAAATGGAAATTGAATTGAAATAGAAATAACGAATGAATTAGATTGTGATATAGGAATCTGAAATGGTTTTGGATTGGTGAGTTAAGAATTTGGAATCAAGAATTGGATTTTGGTTTGAAATGAAATTCGACTTAGGTATAAGCGAATGTTTGGATTTGTGGATAAAAACAGATTGGAATTTGATTAAGATGACCCTAGTATATGCTGAATTAGCAGCAGATGGAAAGGATATAAAGATATGCCCGACAAAACGGTACAAGTTTACATTTCTATTGGATATGAGATGGATGAGCCGAATTGGCAAGCCGCTTGGCTGTTTGATTTTCTTTTGGGTTGGAGAAGGCCTAGAGAGGCGAGTTGGAGTTTGACCTATTGACCAGTACAAAGGAGGTGCTGGCAAAAAATTTCGAAAAGTTAAGGTGTTAGAAAATTTTCAGGATTTTTGAAAATTTTCATTAATAGAAATAAATTAATATTTTAATTGGAATGGATTGTTCAGTTGAGACGGGAGTTAAAAAGTAAGCAATTAATTTTAACCCAGTCAATAAGGTTTGTTTTCTACCTTAGCAATTTCGAGGACGAAAAATTTTTAAGTGGGGAAGAATGTAACAACCCGTATTTTTAAGATATTATAATTAATTTATTTAATTATTTAAATAGTAATTCAGAGAATTAAATGGTCGTTAAATTAAATTATATAGATTATTTAATTAGTTTAAATAATAGAATAATATATTTAATTCAGAAATAATCAAAAATGGTGGAATTCACAATATAGTGTGAATTGGATTATTTAAAATATATAATTCAATTTAGAGTTGAATTATATTAGCGAATATACTTAAATAACGACCGTTGAACGTATAATTACAATATAATTAAAATCGAGCTCCAAATGGTGCGGCAGTTCGCTATTTGGCGATTTGAACTTCAAGTAATATACAAGGTCCGTTTTAAATCGGATTTCTGTGAAACAAGAAACGTATGGAGCTGGTGAAGTATATATTTCTAGTGGAAAAGAAAAATAGGGTTTCCGTCATGTAAATTTTTATTTATGTCTAAATCAAATTCTCATAAAAACAGCGCCGAAAACATAACGGTTTATTTAATTTTTATAAAAGGATTTAAATATAAATCGAATATCGATATAACTCTGATGCTGAAATAACGAGTTGTAAATCCATATATATTTATTCTGGAGCTGTATGATATTCCTCAGCGAATATATACGATAATATAAATTTATTTATATTTGATTCAATTATATTTAAATATATTTATATATTTAAATAGGTTATTTAGAGCTTTAAAAATAGCCAGTTTTGCAAACGACCTCCGTTTTCGACGAACCTAATTTTTATGAATCCGTAATATTAAATTATTGTTAGATTTCAAGTATTGCGATTTTTAGAGTCAGTATGTGGCCGTACGGATTTTTAAAGTAAAAAACAGTTAGTATTTTGATGGTTAAAAA